>SIDB01000007.1:0-605799 GCA_023343905.1 Chlorella vulgaris
CCCAGGCGGCGGCAGATGGGACAGAGGTACTCTCCTGCACATGGATGGACAGGTGATTGAGTGAGCGGTCAGGCCGGCAGGCACCTGGGAAAGGGCAGTGCTTGGATGCAGTGCATTGGGAGGGGCCACAGCCGCGGTCAAGAGGCGGCAGGGAGCTGCACCTGCACAGGCCGCCGATTGCAGCAGGTGCATGCCCCCCACGAACTGCCCCTTGGCCATGCGCTGGCGCCAGCAGCGGGCGTGAAACTGGCTCAGGCAGGCAGCACCGTGCCTGTCCGGTTTGGCAGCAGTGCGGGCCACAATTCAGTAAATCAGAACGCAGCACAGCTGTTACAAGGCCGCTGGCCCATTGCAACAGCTCACTTGTACCGGTCCAGGCAAGGATGTGGCCACAGCACAGCAGCCGCAGGGAAGGCCTCAAGGCCGCAGGGCGCAGGGCCCAAAACAGTGCGGCGACCTCGGTCCCCGCTTGCGGCCCCATCAGCTCCAATGCCACCATCGGGTGCATCAGCACCTGTTGCAGGTGGCCAGCTATGCGGAGATACAGGCGGCCTGCAACGCGGTAACATGTGTGCGTGTGGGCTGAGGGGCCGGTAGAGGCAATAGCTGCCATGAAATGTGAGGATCATCATTATCAGCAGCAGCAACAGCAGGGACCACCTGCCATGTCGGGGCTGTCGCCATGCACCACTCCTTTTGCAGTGACGCCTCGCTGCAGTACATCTAGCAGGCAGCCCAGCAGCACCTCAAGCATAGCTGTCACCCCCGAGCAGATGCCAAAACCGGGTCAACCACAACGTATTGACAGCAGCCGGCACCTCAAGAGTAACGATACACACTTCCTGAGGGCCAGGGCGATGAATGATTAACGATTATGGATGAAAGAGGGGCTGCAGAATCAGTTGAGGCAGAGGCCGGGGCACGGGGAACAGGTGAAAGAATTGAAATCGCAGAGGGGCATACGCAGGGCAGTAAAGAGTTATGTGTGTCAAATTGCTTTGATGGTGAGCAATGTGAGTAGCCCAGCAATGGGGCAAACCCCAACGCCAAGCTCCCGTATATGCAGATCGGTTGCTAGCCGTGGCAGAAGCTGACCGCTCACATGGCTGTGCACACTCAGTTGCGGGGGATCTTGGCTGCATGACAGGAGAGGGACGAGCATTGCAGCACCGTGTCAGCCGCTATGCAGTGCATAAGAGCACATTGTTATGCCAGCTGCCAGCTACTCTCTGCACACATGCACGCACACCCCGACGTGGCGGTCGTTCCCCCTCGACCCCACCCACCCCACTCACACTTGAAGTTCTTGTAAATGTAGAAGCCGACAGTCTTGCCCAGCTTGGTGCCCTGCTCCACAGAGTGGCGGAAGTGGACGCCGGCGTAGACGCGCGAGTCGCTGACCTCTTTTGCAGCCTGCAATCCAGGCAGGCGCGCGGCAGCTGGCGCTTCAGGTAGCTGAAACGGCAGGCAAACATGCGCGGTACGCACAACTGGAGGCACCAAAGCGGCAGGTGCGGTGCTGGGCGGGCACGCCAACGCTATCGCCATGCTGAGTTCACACTGCGAAGCAGCCTCTGTCCACCTTTGAGAAGGAGGAGTAGGATCGGGGTGTCAGGCCTGGGAACTCAGTGCCAATGGTGAAGGAGACGTTGTCCTTGCCGAAAAATGATTCCAACACGGCGGCTGAGGCGCCAGAGGTGGCGGAGTGGCCTGCAGCAGCAGAGGCATGGCCGGCAGGGCAGCACCGTTGGATGCCTGGCGGCTGTGATGGCAAGCTGCCTGGCCCGTCGACAAGCGCAGCAGAGCAGCAGAGCAGTGGAGGGTGCTGCCCGCTGACAGCATGCTGTTTTTGTCGGCTTTTGCAGCAGGTGGTGCTTGCCCCAGGTGCGCACCAGAAGGGTGCTCAGGGTGGGCAGGGGTGGACAGGAAGGGCACCCAGGTCGCGTCTTTCAGGGTGGGGTTGGAGGCATCCCCCTGGTTGATGGCGGTGATGGGCCTCCAGAACTTGTCAGCGTACTTCTGGCGGTAGGCAGCAATGGAGGCATCCCACTGCGCCGCGTTGAGCTGGGCAAACAGCAGGGCGGCACGGAGGGTGGAGGTGCTCGGGGGCAGCACAGCCTGCGCGATCTGGTTCCAATGCCCAGAAACGGCAGACGTCACTGCGAGGAGCAGGGCGGGGCGACAAGCGTGCGCGTAAGGGTGCAGGCGCAGCGCGGCTGCAGTGCGGCAAGCGTCAGGTGAGCCACACATCAAGCAGCAACAAGACAACTGCCTCCTGGCGTTGCTTGCTGCCGCCGATGCAGGCATTGGCAGCTGTCAAGCAGCCCGGTCATGTCGCCCGTCGCAACCACGACTTGGCTGGCAACCCCCTTGCTCACGATTGCCATCAGCCCAGAAGTTTGCGGTGTCGGTCTGCTGGGTGGAGCGCGTCGTTGAGGCCTTGCGCCCCAGATCAAACACCTCTGCCAGCACCTTGGAGTAGGCGGCAGAGGGGACCTTGAGCGGAGGGGCAGCCTTGAACTGCATACCAGAGGGAAGGCCAGGCCAGGTCAGGTCAGCAGCAGCACCACAACAACGTGCTGCCGAGCCTGCACAGGCGCATGCCGCACATGCCCGCTGCATGCAAGAGGGACCTGTGCAGCGGCCCGGCGTGGCGGCGCCCTGCCGGCGTGCACCCTGGCCAGCCACACACCTGGCTTGGGGAGGTGAGCACCAGGGGCTGGGTGGTGGCAATCTGGGGATAGGCCAGGGCAGTGACGTTGGGGGTCAGCTGATACACGCCCACAGGACCGCCGGCTGGGGAGGGGGTGAAGGGTGCGTAGCGGTCGAAGCCATCCTCCAGCCTGCAAGGGGCGGGGGGGGAGGAGGGCAGTGGAGCAGCTTAGGCAAAGGGGCGGAAGCAGCCAGGCCTGCTGGCACACCAGCAGAAAGATGGCAGCAGCTGAGCGGCAGCATCAAGCACTGCATGCCTCCGCACCACCCACTCGGCACTTACAGGCTCTGCACAGCGGCGATGCCGGCGTCACGGCCGCGCTCCTCGGCGGCTCGGCGCTTGGTCTCTGAGATGCCGGTGGTGAAGTTTCTGAGGGCCTTGTCCAGGCGGGCAAAGCGCTGAGGGTAGAACAGGTTCAGCACGGTGTGGCCAGCGTAGGCTGCGTGCATGGACAGGAGGCAGGGACTTTGGTGAGGTCTGCGCATGCGGGGTGCTGCCGTGCCGGCAAAGCGCAGGCCGGTGGTCAACAGGTGCTGCCCAGCCCTTACCAGCCTGAGCGGGGTGAACCGAAGAGTCTCCATTGATGGCCTGGTACTGCGCCACGTGCACCACGGCATACAGCTGCAGGAGAAGGGTGGGTGTGGGCGCACAGTTTGGCATAGCGCTGCGCGGCGGCGGCAACAGCGGCAGCAGGCAGCAGGCAGGCTGCACACCGCGGCGATGTTCCCCAATCGCTGGATCGTGTCACTGCGCAAGCTTCTAGTTGCACGGCGTGCCGTTTGCTGGTTGTCAGTGCACATGGCTTGCCGATGCGGGCCTGGCAACTCACCCTGCTGGAAATCTGGCTGGGGATGCCGTAATCCCGCACGGCCTGCTGGGCCTCGTTGTTGAAGGTCAATATCGCAGAGGGATCCGCGAAGGCACCTATAAAGGCTGTCGAGGCCAGCAGCAGGAACAGTGAGCCGCGGGGCGCCATTGTGCTGCGAATGGATCTGCAAATGATGGTGAGGTGATGGTGAGATGGGTAATGATGCAATATGGCTGTGCAAGCACACTAAGTTTTGCAGGCATCCACCTCCACGTGTCGTAGGCACTGCAATTGTTACTTCACATAATTCACATGCATGGATCGCGCAGCGGCGGGCCGCATGCAAGGTGCCGCAATGCGTCCTGCCGCCGTCGCCGCCAGGGCCGCCAGGCGTCATGGCGGCATCGCAGCAGGGCATTGCAGCAGCTTCTCACGCCCTCCTGAGCTGCTGGCAATGTCTGCATTGTGGATGCCCTCTTCTGTCCGGCACAAAGAGGGAGCTGCACAGCCTTTGAAACCTCCCATTCTCAGCCTACAACCACGGCAGGTGTAGCTGTGTGCCGTCAGCAGAGCTACTTCCACTTGGGGCCGCACTTCAGGCAGCATGCTAATGAGGGCAGCGTGGTTGCGGTCAGTACAGTGTAGCGGTAGCCACAAGTGCAGGCTGTCTGCCTGGCTGCCACCTGTGGCGCAGCTGTGCCCGCCCGTCTCCCTTTGCTCGCCTCCCATCTGCGCATCACCTGCATCTGCTTGTTGTGTTTATGTTTACAGTCTGCTGTGTGCGCAACCACCACAAGACCACACAACACATGCACCCTCAGGCAGAAAGTTGTTTTCATCATGATGATCATGTGCAGCATACACCGCAGGACTCATGCCAATTCGTGATCAGCCGTTAAAGGCCCTAAATGCCCCCCAAGCCGCAGCCAGGGCGCTCACAACAGTCAAGGCGACCACTGTTGTAATGCCTACGCCCTCAAGACAGCCTCTGAGAGTGGGCACAAAGTCACGTCTGCCTCAATTCTGCCAAGGCGCTGCAGTGAGTGTAGAAGCCCAGCCGACAGCGTGGTAATCAGGACCGTCGCAAGAGGCGGTGGGCTTGCCATGTGAACAAGTCACAGTGCTTCACCAGTCACAAGCACAATGTTGCTGCAGCTGAGAGAAGGTTGCTGTGGCCGCCATGCTGGGCATGCCTGACCGCCAACTCTTGCAGCATTGAATCAACAGCAAACGCCGTGGACGCTGCCCACCACCCTGGTCACCTCCCACTGAGCTTGTCAGCCTGGTTGTTCCAAGCTTTACACGGCCGACGAGCAGCACAGCAGTGGGTGGAACACAGCAAGTAGCTGCAAACAGCTGGCTCTTTTATTCGTCATCAGAAAGCACCTCATCCATCTCAGCGTCCTCCTGGTCATCTGAGTCACCCTCCTGCACCGCAGTGTGCAGCAGGCAGCAACGTGGCTGGCAACTTTGCGTGTCGCGAGATCCTTGCAGCGGTGCCGGCACAACACACACACACACACACAGCACAGCACGCAGCCTAGTGCATTTGCTGCTGCTGTGACATGCACCAACCTGACCACCCTCCTCGTCATCATCTTCCCACTCCTCCTCATCTCCTGCTGGGCCGGGCTGGCGATGCCCCGGTGCGGTGCGGGCCCGAGTGCGCTGGCTGCCGGGGTTGAGCTGCGCATCAAGCTGCCTGGCGACCACCTCGTCATCTGCACAGTGCAGCCAGCAAGGAGGTGAGTGGTTGAGCCTGCCACGGCTGGGCCAAGCAACGTCACAGGAACAAGGCCACAGTAGGGGAACTACTCTTGCCCAGCTGCTGGTGCGCGCAGCATGCGCACCTGGCAGCTGCTGCTGCATTCCCGGCAACTCGCGCTGCTTGGCTCGCTTGGCGGCGCGTTCCGCTCGCGTCTCGTGCGTTTCATCTTCGTCGCTTTGAGAGGCAGCGTCCGGGTCTGCAGCAGCACGGCAGAGGCGTGGTGAGAACAAGCGGCGGCATACTTTCCCTGCCACCACACGCAGCAGTGAGACCACAAAAGCACAGCAGCCATGCAGACTGCATGCCCATACAGCCCCCACGCGGCATTGCTGGCCACGTTTGGGCCCCACGCCGTCAGGACAAGCAACGCCTGCACCACCTGTTGCTGCTGGCAGCTGGCGCGCACCTTCGCAGTACGCACGCTTCAGGGCAGGCTTGTGTTCCCGCAGGGAGTACCTGCAGCAGTGGTGGCATGGGGCCAAGGAGCAGGCAGGAGGCTCACCGTGGGCTGCCAGGCCGACCGTCTAATCAATCAGCCCAGGATGCAGCAGCAACATCTGTGCAGCAAATGGCATACAGGCACACGCACACGCACAGCAACACGGAAGCACGGCTCAGGCTCACCGGGTGCCGCCGCTGGGTATCAAGGCGCCCCCCATCACGTCCTTGAGCGCCCGCATGTTGAGCGTCAGCTTCAGCTTCACGCTCGTCTTCAGCGCCTCCAGCCGCAGCCAGACGGCCGACAGCGTGCCTGCGGCAGGACGACAAGGCAGCGGGCTGCCGTGGGCCATCGCCGCCACTGCAGTCCAAGATGGCATATCCACAGTTGCTGGCTGGCTGGCTGCTGCTCCTCGCTGTGCTGCACACTGTAGTGAGCAGGAGCCGGCGGGCAGGATGATTTGTGCCAACAGGAAGGCGCAGGAAACTGCCCACAGCATGCACCCACCAGTGTCAGAGGGGTGGGGGGCGGGCATGGAGAAGGGTCGCCAGTGTGGCTTCAGGTACTCGGGCCTCACCATGCCCTCCAGCACCAGCAGCGCTGCCGCAAGCGCCTGCATGGGGCAAGCAGCAAGGACTGCCAACGTTAACCTTGCTTGTACAGCTTGCCATTGACTGGCAGCTCAGTGCCCTGCAAGCATGCACGCAGTGCTGAGGAGCACAGAAAAATGCAGCGCGGCACAGCAAGCCCCTGCAGCATTGCCCCGACCTGTGGCGTGGATGCGGCGGCGACCATTGCGCGCCACGTCTGGCGCCGCTGCTCGCTGCCCGCCAGGTCGTCGTAGGTGCCTCCCTGGTTGCCCTCCTCAAAGGAAAGCAGCGCTTGCTGCAGACGAGCTACCGCTGCTGCACGCTGCGCCCCCGCATTGAGCGGCGGCCGCTCCTCCGCCGCTGGCGGGCGCGGCAGCTGCGGGTGCTGCATCGCAAACTGCTGGTGCTGGTCCAGCAGGCGAGTCACCTCCCCTGCCAGAGGCCTCTCCCGCGTGCCCTTGGGGTTGAGCCACTGAGCCAGCTGCTGCAGGTGCAGGATGCTGCTGTACAGCCCCACATGCCAGACGCCAACACCGCCGCCGCTCGCTCCGTGACCCAGAGCAGCCGCCGCCGCCTCCACGCCCACGGGCCGTAAACTGTCCAGCGAGTGTCGCTCCACCACCAGCACAGGCGGCGCGTCAGGTAGCACGAAGTCGGCATGAGGGGCGTGTGCGGGCGCGGGCAGCATCCAGTACCGGTTGTAGTGCCTGTCCAGGCCCAGGGGCTCCAGCCGCACAGGTCCCACCTGCGGGAGGGGGCAGGGACCGGTTTGCAGCACAATGATCGATGGGGCAGCGGATAGTGCAGCTGAAACAAAAGAGAAGTAAGCGAGCGGAGCTGGCAGTGCTTTATAGCAGCAAGGAGCGGCAGCGGCAGCCAGGAAGCCACACCGGCAACAGACTTGCCCACACAAGCAGTGCCCAAGCAGTTACCAAGCGCCAGCTCCCTTCTGCAGCTCCTCCAGGCATCTGTCCCTGTTTACCATGCACCCCATCCCTGCCCCTGCCCCTGATGCAGTGGAGCATGAGCCTGCATCCCAAATTCGCCTCCGCCAAGCTGTGTTGCGGCCCACAAGCAGCCGCCGCTCGCCCACCTGCGAGATGTCGTGCTCCAGCTTGCTGATCTCCTCCACCTTGCTCTCTATGTCCGCCGCCGGGTCCCGACCGCCCCGCCGGGTGGCGCGTTGAGCCTGCGCCTGGTGCACCTCGCCCTGCCCGCCCTCTGCACCTGGCTGCTGCTGCTGCTGCTGCTGCTGCTGCTGCATGTCTGCCTGCAGCCGCTTCACATCCTGCTTCAACTGCGCGATCTCTCGCCGCTTCTCTTTGGCCTGAGGGGCGGGAAGCAGCAGGGATGTGAGACAAGGCTGCATGCTGCTGGTGGGCTGGTAGGCAGAAGGTGGTGGTGTAAAAGTGGGTGATCATGGGGACGGCCATTCATCCATGTGTTGCACTGCGTGCCACCACTGGATACATGGCGGCGAGCACGTGAGTGTTTCGCCACACAGCGGCCAGCATGTTGCGCTCCAAGGCGAGCGCGCTAGCAGCAGCAGAGGCATGAGCCAGCAGCAGCAGCGGCAGCAGGGACAGGACCCGCAGCAGCGGCAGCAGCACACCTCGTCCTCCTCGCCATGCAGTGAGTCGTGGACCTGGGCCGACTCCGCGCACAGCGTGCTCAGCAGACGCAGCAGCGCGCACCGTTGCTCCACATTCCACTCGCTGCAGGGCAGGCACACACAGACTTTGTGAGCGCAGTGGGGCGGCGGGCAAGTGCAGCTATGTGAAGCAGGATGGGAGGTAGCTTTACGGTGACAACGACAGGGAATGTGTACCGTGCCTAACAGCAGCTGGTGCAAAGTGTCTGGCGGCCGTTGGTTCACAGACATGCAGCGTCCCTTCTGCAGGCCATCGCAACACTGCACACAGGCACACACGCACACACTGCAAGCCGCACTTGCCTGTAGTCCTTGCTGGCCAGCAGCTGAGCCAGCTCCCAGGCTCCCTCCCCGCTGCTGATGCGAGTGAACTCGACCGCGAGCGGTGTGCCGCCATTGGCAGCGTGGGGCCCATGCAGCTTGATGCAGCGGGGGCACAGGAAGGGCTCCTTCATTGATGGGAAGGAGGGGAGGGAGACCAGACCAGGGCGGTTGCCGCATATGCATCACAAGTTTCTTTGCAGGCACATGGATGTGAAACACACACAAGCAAGCATGCTGGGGTGCATGCAGCGCCTGCACACCACAGCAGGCCCTGCAGCGATGCGTTGGGGTGTGCGGCGGCCATGAGGTGCAGGGAGTGCAGGGGGCCACCTACCGTCTGCAGCGGCGCCTCTTCAAGTGGTGGCTGCAAGCAATAGGTGTGCAGCTGGCAGTCGCAGGTGTCGCAGGGCAGCAGGCGCAGCGGGTCGTCGTCTGCACAGACAAAGGGAGGAGGGCGAGACAGGGGGGGAGTGGGTTGGGCCCAAGGCAGGGAAGCGTCCGGAGTGACTCTGATGGCACGCACAGGGAAGCGCCAGCGAGGGCAGGAGCAGGGGCCCGCAGGCAGGAGGAATGAAGCCCACGAGAAAACAGGCCAGCAGCCACCCACAGCACAGCACAGCACAGCACAGTCAGCTTCCTTGCAGCTTCCTTGCAGCTTCCTCACCCGTCCAGCAGGCGACACACCCCCGCCAGCTGCCCTGCTCCTTGAAAGGGGCAAAGGGCCTGCGGCCACAGAGCACAGCGTGTGAGATGGGTTGACAATGAGGCAGGTCGTGTGGCCGTCCTAGTGATCTGCCATCGCACCACACCGCCACAGCAGTGATCGTGATGGTGGTGCAGAAAAGCAGCGCACATGGGGGCGCCGCTTGGAACGCAGCCAAGCGTGCAGCCATCTGCAGCACCGCCGCCGCTGCCTCAAGCTCACACCCACTCTGAGTCCCACCTCCTCCCAACCCCAACCCACCCTCCCTCACACCTGTCCAAGTCCCGCACTGCATCCGTGGCCTGCCGCACCCCCTGCTGTGAACGCTGCTCATCCTCCGCCCCCGCTGCCGCCGGTGTTGCCGAGCCAGGCTCCGCTGATGCCTCTCGAGGTGGCGCGGCGGCAGCTGCTGGCGTGCCCTCCTCGCCGCTTGCGCCAGCGCCACCCGCTGCAGGCAGCGGCGTGCCTTCGGGGGTGCGGCGCGGCACACGCGGCAGCGGTGCATGCTGTGCTATGTACTCAGCTGCGCTGCTGCCCTCGATCTCCGCCACCGCCTGCTCCAGCTTGCTCACCGCCAGCGCAGCCAGCTCGGGTGCAGCTGCAGCACGCGGCATGTGAGTGTCTGTTCAGCTTGAGTCGAGACCATGGAGGCAGGCCAGACGAGTGCAAGCAAGACATCAGGGCCTCAAGAAGAGAGCAACACACACATCGCCACACCACTTGAATCACGAGTGGCTCAGTGGACACACAGACTGTGCCGCTTCTCACCAGGCCCTGCCTGGCCTTGCAGGGCCCCCTGCCTCCTTCCCCTTTGACCCCTCACCTTTGTCGTTGTATTCGTGCGCGTAGTGCGTGCTGCTCTTGTTGCACCCGGCCTGGACCAGCGAGCATGCATACTTGAGGTCGGAAGCAAAGGCGGCCAGCGGCTGGGGCAGTGCGCAGTACACGCCTGCGGACAGGGGGGAAGGTGGCAGGGTGGAGGGTGGGTGGCAGGGCGGGAATCTCGAACGCAGCACAAACAGTATGGGAGTTACACACAAGCAGGCACCAGACGGTCCCAGCCCATACTGCTGGTAAGCCGCCACTGCACATCAACAGCAGCAGAGCGGCGCTGCACAGGTGAAGGAGCTCAAGGTCATACAGCCATGCAGTTCTGAGCTGACAGCACGCTCACCCGCGTCGATGCGTGCCGCAATGCACTTGAGGTCCAGGGGGCGGCCAAACTTGGCGGCGGCTGCAGCTGCCTGTCCGCCGTAGCTCAGCACGCGACCATCTCCCTTCTTGAGCTGCATTGGAGGACGCAGCAGCAGAGGGGCATGTGCTTGCACGTTGCGATTGCGCGGGCGTCCTTGCTAGCTTCAGGCCCGCCATTCAGGGGTAGCGGCACACTGACAGGGTTGGTGGGCAGCAGCTGTTTTGCCAGCGCAGGTAGAAGCATCCAAGCATTGACCTCGACTTGCTTCCCCATGACTCCCGGCCCACCTTGCTGGCATGAATGACGTCTCTCAGCACACATCGCAGCAGCTGCTGCGTCAGCCGCGCCTCTTCCACACCCAGGCTGACTCCAGAGGCAGCCGCAAAGGCCTGCTCAGCAGCAGCCAATGCAGCGGCGTCGGCACGCGCAATGATGGAGTGTCCCGCCGTGTTGCTGGCTCCACGGGGCAGGGCGGCTGCGCCTTGCGTCAGAGTGGAGGGCGGGCCTGAAGAGGAGAGGGCACCAGCTCAACGCATCAGCAGCAGCAACATTATCAGCAGCAGTCTGGAGAAACAAGAAGCGGCATGGCTGCCTGCCTATCGCAGTGATTTTTTTGCTCAGGCGAGTGCTGAGACCACTCCTACAGGCAGCTGCATTGAGATACCACTGTCGGTCAGTACCAATGCAGTACCTGCTGTGAGGTACTGCAGTACCACCCACGGGTCCATCACCGCCAGGGGGGAGGACACACCTGCAGGTAGCCACAGCCGCAGCGGGCACGGAGGGCGTCGGCAATCAGCACTGCCCCCACCGAATGCAACCCAGGCAGCATGTGCTCACTGAAGCGATGCAACCGCACGTATAATGTGCTCACTGAAGCGATGCAACACAGGCACCCAGCCACCCAGCCACCCGCTCGGTCACCCACCGGCAGTGCCGCCATCCTTGGCCTGGGTCATGGAGCTGGTGGCCAGGATGGTGAGGTGGCGTCGAGCAGCCTGCGGAGGCAGGTGGGCAGGCAGGCGGGGAAGCAGGTCAGTGCCAATCACAACAGATTGTAAGTCGTAAATGCCTTGGTGTGAGCAGGGGAGTAATGGCATGAACATGAAGCAGCACGCAGTGGCAACTGGCAGCAGCATCAACAGCAGCAGCAGGGCTGGGCCAGCAGGGGCCCGCAGAGACTGCACACGCTGCGGGACTTGCTGCATCGGCGGCTGCAGTGCCAGCAAACTGCGCACCTCCTGCCACGTGTCAGGCTTGATGGGCAGCGGGTGCTGCACAGCCTTGCCCGTCCCCCTTAGGTCAGCCATGCTGATGTCGCCGCTGGCATCTGCATCGGTGTTTGAGGCATAGGATGTGAGGTGGCGGAGAGGGGGGAGGCAGGCAATGTGGCACTGCGCAGCCGAGGGCAACTGGAGTTGAGGCAGCTGCGGCAAACCTATGGGAGGTGTGGAGGCACAGCCGCCAACCTTCAACCGCAGCTGCACATGTAATGACCTCCCAAAATCGCAAAATCAAACGCAGCGGAGTGCACACTCAGCACAGCACAGCGCAGCACGGCACAGCACGGCAGATGGCACGTGGGCGCAGTCGTCCAGCCAGCACTCACCCAGGATTGCCTTTGCTGTCTCGCTGAACAGGCCCCCCACCAGAAAGTCAACCAGCACCATCATCAGCCGCACAGCCGAGTCAGGGGCAGGCGCCACAGTTTCCCCTCCCTGCACTTCCGCAGCCGCCGCCCTGCCGGCTGCCGTCGGGGACAGCGGCTCGACGGGGGGCGCGGGTGCAGGCTGCTCTTCTCCCAGCAAAGCTGCCTCAAGTTGCTGCAGCGACGGCAGCCGCTCGCCCTCTGCCAGCTTTAGCAGAGGCGCACCAAACCTGCGCAAGTAAGCACACATTCACATGCATGAGCACAAGCATAGGCGCTGAGTATCTGCAACACGGCAGCTTTCACCATTCCCTCTGCCAGGGCACACCCGGCCAGCCCTGCCCCTGCCACAAGCTTTCCATCTGCGGCACAGTACCAAAACAGCCCACACGCAGCCCAGGCTGCAGGCAGCACTCACCGGCTCACAAACTGCCACGCCTCCAGCAGCACAGCCTGCTGGTGCGGTGGCAGGCGGCCCGTGGCCACTGGTCCGGGCAGCGGCGGCTCCTCACCCGCCTGAGGCAGCTCAGTGTCCTCTGCACAGGTAGGCAGGAGCGGAGAAGAGAAGTGATGGTTGACAGCACATGTAGTGTAAGATGCGCGGGTCAATGTGGGTGCAAGGGATGAATGGAGCGGTGCGCAGAGTTGAAGTTTGACTTGTGGGGGTGGCGTGACAAACCACAGCCTCAAATGATACTTGCCACCCACTCTGGCACCGTGCCTCACCGACAGTAGCGTTAAGCTCCGCCTGCCGCCGCTGCGCCTCGATGGCCGCTGCCTTCTGCTGCAGCCGCTGCTGCTCCCGCATCTTGTGCATGGCGGTGCTCATCCTGGTTGAGAGGGAGAGGGGCGAATGTAAGGGATGTGTGGAATGCCAGGAATGACGTTGTGTTCATGTAGAGTGTGACACACCAGGGCAGGGGCCACGGGCCGAGTGCGCCGTAATTGGACACAAGCTGAAAAGCAAGGAACGCACGGAAAGAAAAGCATGCACAGCAGGGGTAGGAGGCTCGATTCTAGCTGGCCTGGCGCGCCACTGCTGCGGCCGCAGCCCATCCTCAACGCCTCACTCACTTGTCCCTGTCTGCCTTCTTGCGATCGCGCTGCGCTTGGTTGATCAGCTTCATCTGCTGCTGCTGCTCCTCTGCACTTAGCCAGCAGCGCACGGGCGGCAGGTCAGGTCAGTCCTGTGAGTGCCACCCAAACAAATAATACGCACAGGTCGAACTTCCCGCTGCCTCCAAACATTTCCCAACCAGCGGCACCAAAGCTGTAGGCACTGCACAGCAGCGATCTGGGCCCCATCCAAACATACCTCCCCCCCAAAGCAGTTGCCGCCCACCTGTGAAGTGCGACATCTCCTCCACCTCTATGCTGGTTACCACGCCCTCCAACACCTGCAACCAAGCACACACAGGGGATGCTATTGGTGAGCTCACATCGGCACGCAAAGCATTGCGCACCAGCAGCAGCGCCAGCACCTGCAGGCACAGCCCGCAGCAGGCAGCGCCTCACCCGCCGCACAGCAATTTCCTCGGCTTCCTTCCGACTGGGCCGTGGCGGGCGCTTGCGCTGCGCAGAGCCGTCTCCCGCGGCGGCGCCGCCGCCGCCAATTGCCCGCCGCGCCTCCACAGGGACCTGCTGCTTGCCGTGAGCCGCCAGCTCGGCGTTGAGTTTGCGGCACTCAGCCACCCAGGCTCCAGGCCTCTCATCAACAAACACATAGCGGGGGCACTGGTCGGCACCTGGTAGGCCCTGCAGGGAGGGGGAGGTGGAGTTCCAGCAAGCCAGCACAGGCCAAAAGTGAGGGGAAGAGGCGGCAGTAGCACAAGCAGGTTGACGAGGGAGGGGAGCGTGTGGCACATCAGCATGGCGGCCAGCCTGCTGGGGCTGGGTTGCACATTATGAAGATGATGCAGCAGCCTGCCGCAGCCTTTCAAACCACTGCACCTGCCTGCCTCCCCTGCCCGCCCTCACCCCCCCGCACCTATCTGCCCTCAAGCCACTGCACACCCCCGCACCGCCCCCCAATGTGAGCCCGCACCTCTATCGCCTGAAGCACCAGCGGGTCTGCCAGCCCAAAGCGCTCCAGGCCCCACTGGTGATTCAGCGGCCGGCACTTGACCAGCAGGCGCTCGGCAGAGTCAAGGGCGCGGCCTGCAGGCGCCACTGCAGGGGGAAGCAAGGGCGGTGCGTCTGTATTGCAGGTGCCTTGGCAGACACAGGGACTGGGAGGGGTCACAAGCAAGCAAGGTGCTTGGCAGCAGCTGAGCCTGGGCGCGAAAGGGCAAGCAGTTGTGGCTGGGAGGCTTGGAAGTCAAGCAGGGCGGTGCCCCGGGGGCGTCAGGGCTCGAGAGGCGGCTCACTGGAGCAGCATGAAGGCTGCTCATGGCAAGAAAGGCCACGCACAGCTCCTGTGTGCTGGACAGGGGAGCTGACCCACCAATTGTGCACACCGCTGCTGCCCAGCTTGCAACACTACCTAGGGCCAGCAGCCTGCCCGCCTGCCTGCCCCCACATCAGCCCCTCACGCAGAGGCAGCCACCCCTCCACCTACGCTCCACCTGCCCTCCACCTGCCACCCCCCCTCAGCCACCCACCCGGGCTGCCGTCGCCGTCGTCCCCGTGCGGCTGCCCTCCCCCCCGGTGCTTGATCCTCCTGTTGAGCAGCGCAATCTCCAACGCCTCTGACTGCCGCTCCTCCGCGTCCTGAAGGGGCACCCAGGCAGGGCGACGGGGGTGAGGGGCAGGGAGGGAAAGGTGAAGCGTACGAACGAGTGAGGGCGTTGAAGTGACGGCGGTGCATGTCAGGGCAGCAAGGGAGTCCTAGGCAGCGCACAGCAGTCACACAGCGACCTGGAACCCACCACTCAAAAACACCCCCCCCAAAAAAACAAAAGAAACGGCCAGGCATCTGAAGCTGGAAATGGCAAACAATGCACGCTGCCCACCCCGCTTGCCCTGTACCACAGCCAGCCAACCCAACGCCTCACCTTGTAGGCGTCATCAGGCGAGGGCCCCGCCCCCAGCTCAACAATTTCAGTGGCGGGCCGGCCCTCACCGCCCAGCCTCTGCGCCTTGATCCTGCACAGCCAAGGGGGCACGGCAAGGGACCAACACGCCGTGAGCTCCCAGGCAGCACAAGCAAGTTGAAGAAGCCGGCTGGTGCTGCGTCGCAGCGCCATTGCCAGCCCCTTCCCAGCAGCTGCTGGCAGGACCCTGGCCCAGCGCTCACCCCCCTTGCCCTGACCCCACCGCCTGGAGCGGCCGCCTCGTTGTGCCTGTAACTCGGCTACCCCCCTGCCCCCCGGTTCAGTCCCCAGCCTGCCAACCGCAGCAGTAGCCGAGCCACTAGCTGTTGCACCTGTGCGTGCCGGCATGCGGCCCCCTTACCACACACCTGAATATGGGCCCCGAGGGTGTTTCAGTGATGGAGTTGATGAAGCGCACGCCCTTTTCATCCGCCCACTCAGACACATACCCCGCGGGCCATAGGCGCTGGGCGTTGCAGAAGGCTGCAGCGGGGCGGGGCAGCGGGAGGGCATGCTTAAAGGGGCGGGGGGGGGGGTGCGGACACTGAGGATCACGAGAGCCAATCATCATGCAGATTTTCGATGCAATGACTGAACTGCTGCTGATGCCCAGCCTGGCTTAATTGCCTCAAAAATTCTGCAAACACACACACACACACACACACACACACACGCGCACAGACTGCACACACCGCACACGACTTGCCCTAACATTTGCCCCAACACCGCACGGCACACCACTTGCCCCAACACCTCCCAAACAGCTCACTCACCCGGGTTGCCCGGGTGCAGGTGTCCCAGGCTGGCCACAGTCACCCCGCAGGCCAGCGTGGCTGGCAGCCGGAACTCCTGGCTGCGGCGCCGCGCCTCTGCCACAGCGTCAACGCGAGTGAGGGGCGGCGGCACAGCAGCGGCGCCATCCGACTTGCGGCCGCGGCCCTTGCCACCACTGCCGCCGCCCTTGCCGCCAGACTTGGGCTCCTTGCCTTCCACCAAGCCAAGGAACCGCGCAATCTGCAAGCGGCAAGGTCGGGCAGCTGATGGCTGTGTTGTGCTGTGCTTTGATCAGCTGTACGGCGGCACTCTGCCTCCTACAAGTTCACAGCAGCAGCCCCAGTTGCGCACACAACCCTCCCCTCCCTCCCACCTCGATGCGCGAGCGGAAGCGCTTGTCAGACGGCGAGAAGTAGTACTGCGGCAAGCGAGGGATTGCAACACAACTGTGACAAAGCAACATGGCAGCGAGGCCAGAGCGGCAGCAGAATCTCAAGTGCACCCAGGCAAGGCGCTGCAGATTGATCGCCAAACGGCATGCCACTGCAGGTTGCTTGCGTGCAGCTGACAGCAAACAGTTTGCAACAGGAAGGCGGCAACAGGAAGGCGGGATACAGGCAGCCTGGCGGCTGGCAGCGCACAGCGTCTGTCGTGCCCAATGAGGTGCCGGTTGTCCGGATCTTCACTTCCACGCGCCATCCCTCCTCCAGGGGATGCCCTGCATCATCTCGGCAACATGTCAGGCCTCTCCGTGAGCTGCAGATGGACCGGCATAGCAGAGTATGCGGCTGGCGGCGGCGGCAGCTTGAGCAGGCCAGGGCCCCCCGGCGCCGCTCACCCTTTTCAATAAAGTATGCCTTGAGGTGATCCAGCAGCTCCTTCTCCTTCTCCTTGCCCTGCAACACAAAGGTGCAAGGCGAGTTCGGCAGCGCGATCGCCGGTGCGGGGGCCGTCAGCAGCCTCGCTCGG
This sequence comes from Chlorella vulgaris, assembly GCA_023343905.1. NCBI lineage: Eukaryota > Viridiplantae > Chlorophyta > Trebouxiophyceae > Chlorellales > Chlorellaceae > Chlorella > Chlorella vulgaris. The sequence continues at coordinate 16,615 of SIDB01000007.1, forward strand.
GCACCCCGACCGCTCCAAAGCAGTGAGAGGGTCGCCGAAAAGCCGACTGCACTGTTGGCGCCACTGCAGGTTGCTCTGCGCGCTGCCTCGGCCTCACCTTGGCAATCAGCGCAGCCTGGGTGTAGCCGCCCACCGTGGCACCGGGCGAGCCCAAGCCTCCACCGTCCATTTTTCGTCTCCACAGCCGCCGATCCACCCGCTCAGCAGCGCAGCAAGCACTTGAAGCGCCCCATGCCCGCGCAGACAAGTGCAGACCGAGATGGCACAAATTTGAGGCCCTTCGCCAGCGGCGAGCGGTGCAGCGCGCTGAGCGGTGGCGGCGTCGCCAAGGGCGACTTCTCACAAAGAGGTGCCATGTTTACATGGAAGGCAAAGGGGCATATTAGCAATAGCAGGGGTGGGACAGACGGTGCAGGCTGAAGCGGACTGAATTTGCGCACCGCTCAAAATATAGCACAAGCAGGGCAAGGGACGCCAGGGCAAGGGTACACTGACGGCAGGAATATGTGTCAAGTTGGCATGGTATCTTTTTCTCCAGCAGGGATGTCAGTTCTGCGGGCTGCATTCCTCCTCACTGACAGCAGCCCACAGGCCCAACGTAGCCAGTTCTGAAGGGACAAGCAGGCACCCCGCTGCGAAGCAAAGCCAGCTGATGTTGAAGACGCGAGGCGCCAGGCTGCCAAATGGGGCAGCGCAGCCCACTCCGCAGCTTGGACAGGCGGGCGACGGCTCAGGGGAAGGTGGTGAACTGCAGCACCTTCTCCACAATCTCCCAGCCGGTGGGGATCTGCCACGCAAACAGCAGGACGTTGATCGAGTTGAGCGCAATGTGCGCGCTGCGGGCGGTGTTGTTGCCCTTCTGCATGGCGGGCACCAGCGAGGCTGCCAGCGCCCACAGCACGGTGATGGCGGCACCCGCATACAGATGGGGCCCAGGGAACAGCTTGCCTGCAGGTAAACAGGCAGATAACGAGCAGAACCTCAGCAATCCAAAAGGGAAAACCAAGGGCAGGCAGCGCCCGAAACCACGCCCACAGCACCTTGGCGCCGCCTCGACAGCGTCACAAACACGCCAGGCACCCCGCTGCCCATCCAATCCCAAGGCCGCTGCCAAAGCACACAGCAAGCCCCAAGCATATGCAAAGCACAGCACCGGGAGGAAGCGACGCACCAGTGCGGAAGAAGGTGTTGAGGGGGCCCGCCACACTCATCAGCACCCCCAGGCCCAACAGCATGCTGCCCCAGTTGTTGTGCTTCTCATTCAGCTTCTGCCCAATCAGGTTCTTGCGCTCCTGCAAACAGTGCCAGGCACATGCGACACACAAGCCACCGCAGCAGGACAGTCAGCTGTGCAGTCACCGGGCGCGCCATGAGCTCACAGCAGCAGAGCCAACGTGCATTTTCCAAGAACGCAGCAGTACGGCCGCCAGCGACCTGCACTCACCGCCTCCAGAGCGGAAATTTCGGCGTCCAGCGGCGATGAGGGGCGGTTGCCTTCGGCATCAGCGGCGGGGCGCTGCGCCTTCTTCTCTTTGATGATTCCCACCAGCTCGCTGCAGGCAGGGCAGGGCAAGAGACAGGAAGCAGGTTCGAGGCAGTGGCCAGTACATAGCAGGGTCGCCGTAAAGCTGGAGGCAGGAAGCTGGATCGTGGCAGCTTGGCTTGTCAGGACCTCGCAAACAATGACACATTGCCGCTTCTGCGGCTGGCAGCAGCGCTCACCGAGCGTGACGCCACTGGAAGCCCAGGTATCCCGCGTAGACCGAGCTGCCAAAGAGGAAGAACATCATGGCTGCAAGGACAGGAGTAGCAGAGAGGCCAGCAGCAGTGAGCGAGGCATGGCTGCTGCGCGAGTGGGCCGATGATGAGTGCAACCACGGCAGCGAGACGGCCACCACAGCGCGCACCTGGATGGATCAGGGAGAAGGTGCGCCCCTTGAGCAGCTCAGGGACTGCCTGCGCCGCATCCGCATCCAGGAGCAGCGGTGCCAGGAGTCCGGCCGTGACTAATAGGGCGGTGGTCGCCGCCGCCTGCGTCTCCTCTGCGCGCTCAGCTGCAGATTTGGGCTCGGCGGCTGCGCGCACAGCGATGCTGGCACGGCGTAGAGGCGCTGCAGCGACTCGCTGGGACTTGGCGCGCAGGGAAACCCTGCTGCTGCCGCAAACCCGGGCGATGGAGGTGTGGAGGGCGGTCTGCATGTTGGGAAGCGTTGATGAAGGACGATGTGTGGATCAATGGCCCGGCGGTGGCAATTGCTCTGATTTCAGTGCCCCCCTGCTGCCATGCTGTCCCAGGCGCCCAGCACACAGCGCGCTGCCGGCATTGCTCTGAATCGCTATACGTACCTGTGACCGGTGTGCAAGCGTCAGGAGCCAGAGGCCAGCAGCAGTGCAAAGCTTTCATCGTCGAAAGGCGTCAGGAGGGCCTGGCAGTCTTTGACAGTGGCCTTAGGTGCGTCCAGCTCAAGCCGGGGCTGCGGGGAACCGGCCAGGCGGCGTGATGATTGTCGAGGCTGGAGCGGCTGACAGCCTTTGCTGCGTGCCTTGCTAGATGTCAGAAGCGCCATATTGCAAACAACATGGGCATGCGGCGCATGCACTGTGAGAAGAGTTATCGAGCGGCCGCCGCGCTCACGCCGAGAGCACGCCGTCGACGCTGCAGCCTTGCTTGATGTCTGTCTTGCAGGCACTCTTCACATTGGCAGTGGCAGTCACACACATCACAGCAGCAGCACAAGCAGCAGCAGCGGCGGCAGCAGGCATGGCACAGTATGATTTGACCTCTGTGCTGGCGCAGCACCTGGACCGCCACCTGGTGTTCCCACTGCTGGAGTTCCTGGGCAGCAAGGGCACGTATGCCGAGAAGGACATTGAGGCAGCCAAGCTGGCGTTGATTGAGAAAACAAACATGGTGGACTATGCCGTGGACATCTACCAGCAGCTCAACCAAACAGACGAGGTAAGCCAGCGCAATGGGCAGCCCCAGCCGTCTCAGCCGCCATTGGGGCGCACGGCGCTATTACTGCTGCTGTTGTGTCTTGCGTGTAGGGGGGGGGGGGGGGGGGGGGGGGGAGAGGAAGGCAGTCCTGCTGCGCGGTGACACATTCGTCAGCATACAACCTTTGTGTCCCGGCCAGCTCAGGGTCTGAGGGCGCCTCGTCCGCGCACCGCACGCACACCATTGCCGCCTCGTCGCTTGCCACCCTCCGCTCCGCTGCTGCAGGTGCCTGAATCTCTGCGCCAGCGCCGTGTGGAGGTTGTCGCGCGCCTCAAGTCCCTGGAGGCTGCAGTGAAGCCCATCACTGAGTTCCTGTCTGAGGAGGGCAATGTGAAGCTGCTGAAGCAGGACAAGGCGCAGAACATGGCATTCCTGCAAAAGGAGTTTGGCATCGGTGAGTTTGTGCGACACTGCGCTGTGTTGTGTGACCTGTGCACCCATGTGCGGCCCAAGCACGCTGTGGCTGCGTGCTGGCGGAAGCTGTACTGCACACCGCCCAACAAACGCAGCCGGGCACACAACTTTCACGCTGTGAAAGCGCTGGGGCCGCAGCTTCCTGCCGCTGTTGAAGATTTGGCCCCGCCTTCTCAACACTTTTACGCCTGCTACCTCTGCCGCCAACCATCTCGCAGGCCCGGACCAGATTGATGCGCTGTACCACTTTGCAAAGTGGAACTTTGAGTGCGGCAACTACTCGGCAGCTGCCGAGTACCTCTACCACTACCGCACCCTGTCCACCAACCCGGAGCGCACCATCTCATCACTGTGGGGCAAGGTTGCCGCCGATGTGCTGCTGCAGGTACGCCTTGTGGTTTAAGCTCGGCTGCCCTGCGCGACGCACCTGCTGGGGGGGCTGGTGGTATGGCCTTCTATCAAGACGTGCAGGCGGCTGGTGCCTGTGGTGTGGCGTGGCGCTATTGTGTTGCCTGCCGCAGCGCTCTGCTTGCTCTTTTTGTGTGTTTGCTGTTCATGCCCATTGCCCTGTTGCGTTCACACTCACTCGCACTCACGAACCGCACTGCCACAGACTTCATCATCCCACAAGATGTTCACTCCCATGCACTCACTGCCTTGACCCCACTATCGCCCACTTTCACCTCGCCGCTGCATCACCATATCCTGCAGGAGTTTGGTCCCGCCATGGACGATGTGTTGAAGCTGAAGGAGCTGCTTGACGTGGACACCTTTGCGCCTGTGGCCAAGCAGCTGCAGCAGAAGGCGTGGCTCATGCACTGGAGCCTGTTTGTGTTCTTCAACCACGAGAACGGGCTCAACGCGCTGATAGACCTGTTCATGCAGGACAGGTGCGACGGTGTGGTGGGGCACAGTGCTGCGCGTGCACCGCAGTGTGGACTTCTGCAGGCGTGCGGTGCGATGATGCATGGCACGGTTGGGGGGGAGGTTGCCAAATCACGGGATGTGACCGGCCGCAGCTCGTCGAGGCGCAGATCAGGTCCCTGCAGGACAGCAGCCCCACCACACCACATCATACTGACATGTGGCTGATTGGTTGCTTTGACATGTACCGGTGCACACACACCTGCTGGCAGGTACCTCACCGCCATCCAGCTCACCTCCCAGCACCTCCTGCGCTACCTGGCTGTGGCTGTGGTGGTCAACAAGCGGCGCCGCAACGTGCTCAACGACCTCAAGAGGGTGGTCGCGCAGGAGGCCTACGAGTACAGGTGGGGGGTGTGGTTGTGGGGGGGGGGGGTGGTTGTGGTGGGGGGGTGGGGTGCGGGGAGAGGTGCGGGGAGGGGGGCGGGAATTAGGCATTGGATGGGGGTGCTGGGCCTAGGAGGGTGGCCGGATGTTGTTTGGCTGGAGGGTGGCTTGGAAGAGTGAGGCTGTGAGATTTAGGGCCCTTCAGGGCACCCGTGTTGGGGGCTGGATGAGGTCACTTGCGCTGCACCAAGGGGGGGCCACCCACCCATCCACCCACACGGCCCCCCACTTATCAACACACCCTCTTCACACTTGCAGCGACCCCGTCACCGAGTTTGTGCGCTGCCTGTTTGTGGAGTACGACTTTGAGGGGGCACAGGAGCAGCTGGCCAAGTGTGAGGAGGTGAGGACACTGCGGCAGGGAGAGTGAGGAGGCAGATGGGGCGGCAAGGGAGGCAGATGGGGGCAGCGTATTCCTGCATGGTGGCGGTGCCAGCTGCTGCTGCGAGCGCTCTCCCTGCCCAGCTGCGCATGGCCGCGCTCGCCGGGCAGCGCTCACCTTCACCATTCCCTCAACGCTCACCACTCCACACTTGACTGTATCGCTGTTGTCGTGTGCTGTGTGGGTGTGCAGGTGCTGGACGGCGACTTCTTCCTTGTTGCCGCCAAGGACGCCTTCATGGAGGCAGCCCGACAGTTCCTGTTTGAAAACTACTGCAGGCTGCATCAGGTGGGCTGTGGTGATGGATGGGGTGGTTGTGGGTGGGACAAAGGTTAGGGCAGTGAGGGTTAAGGAGGTCAGGCTTTGTTTTCTTCACTGGCACCTTCACTTGCACCTTGGGTGGACAGCTCATCGGCTTGTTGACTGGCATGCAAGAGCCGTGCAAGCGCCAAATCAGGAGTGGGTGCGGCGGCGGCGGTGCAGCGGGGGCGCGTGGCAGCCATGTGTGGCAGCCATATCTGCAAGCTCCGTGCCGACTGCAGCGTTGTGTGTGTGGGTGCCCATGTGTGGTGTGCAGGCCATCAGCATCAAGAGCTTGAGTGAGAAGCTGAACTTGGGCGAGGAGGCGACCGAGAAGTGGATTGTGAACCTCATCAGGTGACACACGGTCCTGCTGCTAGAGATCTAGTTGTTGGTGTCGGGGGAGTGGCGGGGAGAGCAAGGGAGGAGGAGGACTCGGGCTGGAGCATCCCCTCTGGTTGCTTGTCTGTGTTCTGAGCTGGCTGGCGTAATGCACCACGCAGTGCCGTCGCCCTTTGCGGTGCAGCTGCATGCTGCTGCTTGGCATGTGACATCTGCCTGCCTGTAGCACTTATTCGCATGTGCCACTGCAACAACCAACAACCCACGCTTCTTGTCCTTGGCAGGAATGCACGGCTCAACGCCAAAATCGACAGCAAGGCGGGCACTGTGGTCATGCAGACGCAGACACAAAGCGCATATGAGCAGCTGCTGGAGCGCAGCCGCGGCCTGGGCCTACGCACCATCGACCTGTCCAACGCTGTGTTTGGGGCCATGCGGGCATGAGCTTGCCGCGGCAGCAGCATGTTTGTTGATGCTTGCGACCATGTTCACCTTGTCTTGTGTCGCTCCTCGTGTCAGCTTCATCATGCTCCTGCTTGGCTTTTCGATGTAACACTGGTTTTTATGACAGCATGTCTATCCAGGTTTGGTGTTGCAACCCTTGTCTGGTCCATTCTATTTACCTCGTTCATCTCCTCTGCCTCAACAACGCCATGCGTCAAGCAGCACGCCTCCTCGCGGCCCGCGCTCGGTCCCTTGCCTTCGCCGGAGTCGCGCCGCAGACGGTCGCGCCGCTTTCACAGCACTCTGCGGCACTTGCACCAGGTGGGAGGATCGCCGCAAGCGGGCAATGGAAGTAGTAGCCTCGTTGCCGCTCTGTTGTTTAGCCAAATAACACCTCCTGTCATGCCGTGCAGCGGCATTCAGCAGCGCGCAAGTCCGTTGGAGCCAATGCGCCTGCTCGGGCGACATCAGCTTGCCGCCACCGACCAAAGTGCGGCACCGCTGCCAGCTCTCCTACTTGCTCAATATTCGTGATGTAATGCTCTCCCGCTGCCGGCGAGCCACCATTCCAATCTCCAGGGTCAACTTTTGCCTGCAGGTTGTGGTGGAATACTCTCCCGCCGATGTCGACGCCTTCATCGCCTTTGCAGACGCGGTTGAGGAGGAGTTCCAAGGGATCATCGTAGACGGTGTGGAGGTAAGCAGTGCAGGCAACGTGATGCTTGGAGCAGCCCGTAACTGCTGCTGCTGGCAGCCAGCTTCTGTGTTGTGTCTGCGTCACGTCATGGCCATTATCTTATGTCGGTGAGCAATGCATCGGTGTTATTCATCGTTGGGCCTGCTATGCTTCCCCTGGTGTTGACAGGTTGACGGCCCACCTCACTCCTTTGATGTCAAAATGGAAGATGGACAGCTGGTGTTCAGCAGGATGGCGGAGAGCAGCAGCAGCAGCAGCAGCCTGCCTGAGTACAGCGACCTGTTTGCACGGCTGCGGCAGGCTGGGCTGCAAGCGGCGACAGCATGATTCCTTGTCACACTCTGACGCACTGAGGCACGACGTACGTATCTGTTCACTTGTATATTCACGCGCAACTCTGAAGTTGATGTTCATCTACTGTTGTTGACTCATTTCCCTCGAGAAAGCGCACTGCCATCTGTAAACGCACCGCCTGTACACACGCCTGCCGCTGCCGTGCAGCTCTTGCTTGCTCTCTGCTGATCCTTCCCCCATGTTCCCTTTCCGGGCGCTGCTACTTCAGTGAAGGGTTACAATGATGAGGCGAAGGAACAGCAGGGGTGCTGCATGAGTTGGACAGCTGCCAGCACAAGAGGTATGGAGAAGATGCAAACAGCAGACAACAGTGCAGCAGGTTGAAGCAGGATGTGCAGAGACGGAGAGCTGGGCAGCGTGCAAGCGACCTCTGCAGTTGAGAACCGAGGGAGTGGCCGTGTGGCTGCTCAGCAGCCGTTGGAGGCTCTCAACGCAGGGGGAGAGCCTGCAGCAGTGCGTGCATGGGACATGAAACATGCACATGAAGGTGAGCGGCTGCAGTGCGGCAAGGCAGGCTTGACCATCATGCAAGCAGCAAGCAAAAAAGCGATTGGCACAGGGTTGGGAAGCAAGCAACGCACCTCACGCCCGCATCCCGCTGCCGCTTGATCCAGAAATCAGTGGTGGGCACCCTTCAGCTTGGCCTCCTGCTCGTGCTTGTAGTGGGCGTACTCTCGGGGCCATGAGAAGGCGTAGGAGAAGACAAAGCCGTAGCCGCACAAATCGATGAGTGGCTTTGAGCTGCCGGTGTCGATGTGCTGCTCGCAGCATGGGGCAGGAGACATCGTCGGGCACGTGAGAAGAGCGCAGCACAGAATGCCAGCAAGCAGGGTGCAGTTGCATAGGCAGGAGAGGAGGATGTCAGCTGGCAGGGGTCAGGCCGCAGACAAGATGCCGCCGCCGCCGCTAACCATGCGATCCCTGACCTGGATCTTGTAGTTGTGCAGCCAGTTCATGAACCGCCCCTGCAGCTGCGAAGGCGTCCAGTGCTGGCCCGCGAATTTCTGGACGTGGGTTGGCACCTCCTTCAGCTTCAATTTCGTCAGCTCCTTGCTGAGCTGCGCCACGGTCGGCATGGTGGCGCCCTGAGGTCCCTAACGAGCCGCACAGCGAGGGTGGCGCGACACCGAGCTCTGCAGACAGCAACCCCGGCTTGCTGGTCACCCGGTGAGTGGACGCTGTCGTGCGGCAACGCCGATGCGGCTGCCACACGCCCGTTTTGCCACCGGTGCATGGGACAGGCTGGCAGTCCGAATCGGCTGCCCCAGCATGCAACCGTGCCTCTGCGCCACTGCAACCCAATCTCACATCACACAGCCAGTTGCCACGCTCGCTGGATGCTGCATCGCTGCGATCGACAGTGATCGTCGCTTTTGCTCAGCTCTAGCTCAGGAAACCCACTAGCAACCATGTCGGTGGGTGTACCTGCATGAAAGCAAGACCCGGACGGACCGCCAGATTGGTGCAGAGTGGGCGGCAACATCGGCACCGTTGTGTTGGCTGAGCAGTTGTGCTGCTTTCACACCGCTGCCTCGCTCTTCCTGCTTGCAGCACGAGGCCCAGAGGTTCAAAGGACAGATTGAGCCACGCCATCGAGGTCGTAAGACGCACATTTGCGCCTCCTGCGACTTCCCCATTGCTGTCTACGGCCGATGCGCGCCGTGCCTCCACGCCTACTGCCTCACCTGCGCCACCAGCATGACACAGTGCATCATGTGAGCCGTCAGGAACAGTGGATGCTGCAGCACTGGGCGGAGCAGCAATAATCACTGCCGCATACCGCCATTCAGCTGTCGCTGCCTGGACTTATCTAACCCTCCATCCTGCACAACCCTCCCCCTGGCTGTGCTCCCCAAAATCCTCACTCTGCTGCAGCTGCCACGCACGCATTACCAAGCTGGAGCGCATCCCGAAAGATGCTGGCGTGTTCATTTCTCCGCTCACCCTGCAGTCCTTCAGGACACAGGCCGACCTGGCCAGCCACGCTCAAAAGCTGGGCGCGCAGCTGATGCAGCTGATGGGGGGCGGCACCGGCGGTATGCCTTCCATGCCGCAACTTGCAGTAATGCAGGCAGGGCAGCAGCAGGGCTGGAAGCCGCCGCCACCACCGCTGCCGGCTGGTGGGTTTGGCAGGCCGCCGCCGCAGCACATGCCACGCTACCAGCATGGAGTGGCGGCGCGCCCTCAGCAGGTTCACCCTCAGGCACAGCAGGCGCCTTGGCCGAGGCAGGCTGGGGTGCCGTCATGATGGCACTGTGATGCAATGCACTCTTGACGTGCATCACAGTGCTGCCTCAGTCGTACACAAGGACTCCTGTCTACTCCTGCCTTGGACAGTTAGGAATTTTCCTGCTGTTGCTCACCCATCCAGTTTTGCTGCATTGCCCAACTTGCGACCCCTTGTACCTGTCTCCCCTTGCACCTGTGACCTGCACCTGGCCTGCACACTGCATTGCATACAGCAGTAAGGATCTGAACCAGTTGCCCGCTGGCCCATGTTTTGCTTAACCTGCACACCGCCTGTAATGCACACTGGGCTGCAGCTGAGGCAAGGATGATAGAGGCATGCAAGCTGCCAGCCCTCCTGTCAACTGCTGGCAATGCGGCGCTCGCAACGGCAAGCAGCCCGTGGCCAGGTGCCATTGTGTGGCAGGCACATCAGCACTTCATCATTCGCCACTCTTTGATGTAATTTCTGTAAGTTGAGCAATACCGGCACTGACGCATCGCTTGCTGCTCCTCCTTGGTATTCACTTCAGCAGCGGCAACGCTAAAATTACATGTACATACGCTCTACGAGTGCATCTGTGCCCCCAACATGGCAACAAACCCCGCAAGGCTTGCATGTTTACGCTGCAGCCTTACCGGCTGCCCCTGCAGCCCAGCCTCCAGCCCAGCCAGCAGCTGCGCAGCCTCCGCCAGCAGCTCCTGCACCAACCACACAGTTGCAGCAGGTGCAACGAGGCTGGAAGTCAGAAATCACCGCAGCACTCACATAACCTCGCATTTCCTCGCAATAAACTGAAGATTGCCCGCCACAGCCTTCCTGCCAGCGATGCAGCGCCTCACCTGAGCTTCTGCATTGGCAGCCAGCTCCCGCCGTGCCCCCGCAAGCTTGATGCAGCTGGCCGCCAAGTCAAGCGTGGCAGAGCAGGTTGCCTCCCCCGACGCAACATCAACGGTGGCTGCTGCTGAACCAGCCTGGGCCTGCTGCTCCTCTTGAGTGGCTGCCAGCAGGCCACGCCGCAGCTGCAGCGCCTGTTCATACAGGGCCGCCGCTTCAGGCAGTTGGCCCTGCATGTGCCGCAGCTCTCCAACCTTGTTCAGGGCTACAGACAGCGCTTGCTGGGCCTGCAGGGGGGCACGGCATAAATTGGCTGGTTGTGCCACGGCAACATACCGTCACAGCTACAGCAACGCCAGCGAAGCTGAGTCGGCTTGTTGCTGAGAAGGGCGGCCAGCAGCCAATCAGCAAATTGAGCAAACTTGTGAACAACACTGTACAGACACACAATGTCGCAGGCACGCAGGCACGCATGCAGCAGGCGGCCACAAGTCCACAGAAGACGCGCCTCTGGATCCGGCCCCGCAGCCTGCAGCAGCTCCACACTCCGCTGGTAGTGCCGCAGCATGCCGTCAGCATCCCCCTCGGCACGACAGCAGTCTCCCAGGCACCCGCTCACGGCACCCAGCCTGCAGTGGAGGGCCGCGGCTTCGGCTGGCACCGAGCCCGCATGTGCTGCGCCTCTGCCCACAGCGGTTTCCTCGGCAGCAGCCAGTTGAGCCTGCAGGTCCTGCTGGCAAGCCAGGAAGCGGTGCCGAGCGCTATCTGCAGGGAGGCAGCGGGCCATTCAGAGGGAGCCCGTGGTCACAGGAACGAAGGTGGCTCAACGCCCTGTGTTACAGGAACAAGCAGAGGGTACAAGTAGGGGTGCGCAGGCATGCAGGCGACAGCAGCAGCAGGTGCATGCAGGCAGCCAGGTCGGCAGGGTGCTGGCAGACCCACCGGTGTTGCCTGCTGCAATGGCGCGTAGGCCGAGCTGGAGCAGGAAGGAGGCGCGGCCCCGCTGCCCAGCCATTCCCTCAACCTGCTGGCAGAACAGGAGCCTGGGCGTGAGGATGTGGAAGGTGCTGCCAATGAAACGAGGCATGTAAGCAGCCTGCAACATACTGCGTACGAATGGCAAACAGCCCGCTGCCCGCTGCCACCCCCCTGCATGCATACATGCACGCACCTGCTGTGCACCCCCCGCTGGCGCCTCCAGCTCCCAAATAGTGTGGCTGCCCGCATGGGCCTCGATGTACCGCTCAACAAGCTCTGCAGTACAGTACAAGCAGGAGGGCGAGCAGACATTGCTCAGGCCCCAGCTGCAGCGGCGGAGTGCAGCAGGCCGCCAATTGGTGTATCAACACTTCCTTTGAAAGGACCACAAACAAGCAAGCCACCGACTGGCAGTACACTGAGATGCCCCCCCCTCCACCTTGCGTCTGCGGATCGGGCTGCAGGCTTGTGATGTCGGCGCCGCAGGCGGGGCAGTCTGCAGCGCCGGCGATGCAGCCAGCACAAAACCGGTGGCCACAGCTGGTAACGGTGCATCGGTAGAACAAGGACCTGCGAGCGGGCAGTAGTGCGGCAGCAGGGGCACATCAGCCGCAGGCACTGACTGCAAACTATGATGTGCGCATGAGGAGCCGGCCCAAGCGGCTGATGATGTGGTCGGCAGCAGATGGGAACACTCACTTGCAGAGGAAGCAGTGGAATTGACCCAGCCTTGGCCCCCCAGCACCGCGGCCAAAGCCCAGCGGACACACCGCCGGCGCAGCCTCGCCTTGCTGCCCGTCCGCTGGCCTGTCGCTCTGCTGTGCTGCTACCTCGCTGCCGTCGCCTGCGACAGCTGCAGACTCGGCAGGGGCTGTCTGCTGCAGGCTCACGCCGCTTACACCGGCCAAAAAGGGGCACTGCCCAGCGCTTGTTGGCGTGGCGGGTTCAATCCCTGCACCCTGCTGCTGTTCAGAGCTGGCTGCAGGAGCAGCAGTGGCCGCATACGCCGGGCGTGCGCCGCCGCCGCCGCTGCCGGCGGAGCCGCCTGCTGCTATTGCGGCGCCGCCAGGCGACTGCTGTGATGCCCTGCCCGTAAATGGGCACGCTGCAGCGGCCTGAGGAGCAGCAACGTCGTCCTGCGGTTGCGCCGTGCCGCTGCCTGGCCACAGGTGCTTGAAGGGACACGACATGAGGCTGGTGTTGGCAGTGAGGACAGCGTCAGCCGAAACGCGACAAAAAAAAACACGTCAAAACTGGAATCAGTCAAGCGGCAACACTCTGGTGTTGATAAGATTGATAGGAATGTATGTTTAAAGGTCACAATGGCAAACCACACTCAGAGTCATGTCGTGTGTGCTGAGCCAATGCGCAGCAAACCCGTTTTGATCCTCCTCGTTCTTATTCATGTGCACTGATTATGGCTGCCACCATTCACGGCGCTGCTGGCAGTGCAGCCACTGGAATGCCGAAAGCCAAGCTGAAAATATTAGCAACGCACAGTTTTAGGACCAGTGCGGCCATATTCAAGGAGCAGGTGACCTTTGAAGCATGCAGGCTGACCGGTGCTGTGCCAGTCAACCCACCGCCGCCCGCCTCGCGCTCCAGTTCTCGCTCGCTGCAGCTTCAACGGTCGGGGCTGGACAAGGCGCTGGATGACTTGATAGAGCTGGTGAGATCCTAGGTGGCCTATGCCAAAGTACCACCCTACCTGCATCCCATGCGCCTATTTCACAAGTCTGCCTGCTTGTGCAACGATGCACATTGCGGTGCTGTGCAGACCTTCATCGACGCACCAAATGCAGCCAGCGGCCCCATCCCTGATGACGTGTCGCCCTTTTTTGCTGGACCCTACTATGAATGGTGAGAGGGCTCGCTGATAGTGCTGGCCTCTGCGGCACCTCCCTTTCGCCTGCAGTGAACTCCTGCATGTGCAAGTCACACCGGTTGGCACACACTCTCGCAGCACGCCCTCCCTCCTGCAGGTGGAATGCACAGCGAGACGAGCAAGGAAAGTGGACGTACGAGGGCTGGCAGCGGGCTGTGGCGGCTATTGAGGAGGCGTTGCGACAGCACGGCCCCTTTGACGGGCTGATGGGCTTCAGCCAGGTGCGCTGCTCTGTGCTGTGCGCTGTGCGTTGTGCGGCCGTGCACTTGCAGGGCCCTAATCCTGCAGTTTCAAGCAACTGATTGCTGACCAGCCCGCCATCGGGTCACTCCAACAGCGCAGTTTCAACATACAGCCTGTGCCGGCTGGCTGCTGCATCTTTCCTGCCTCCCTCACAGGGCGGCGCCATGGCCTCACTGGCGGTTGGCATGCAGCGCAGCGGTTTTGCCCTCAAGGACGCTCCTCCTCTTCGCTTCTGCATCTGTTTTGCGGGCATCAAGTGAGCGCCGCGCCCGTCTTACGTGCCTTGCCCAGCCGTGCTTGCCTGGCTGCGCCTCCATCCCGCGCTTTACTCTGCGTGCCACTGCTCTGGCCGGGTTCCCGCACAGTGGCTCCATCTCTGCTGCATGCCGCCAACTTGGCTTCGGCTGCATATAACGGCATACCATTTTGCTGTTCCTGGCTCCCCCAGGGTGCGGGACCCCAGCTTGGAATGCTTCTACGCCGCCATGCGCCCGGTGCCCTCCCTGCACATCATCGGCGACAAGGACCCCGTGAAGCGCCTGACCAACCAGCTCATTGACAGCTTCGACCACCCGCTTGTCATCAATCACACTCGCGGACACGTCATCCCCGCCCTGCAGCCGCCAGATCTGCAGCGAGTGCGGGCCTTCCTGGAGACGCAGCTGCGCGAGGCCGCCTTGTGACGGCTGCTTTCTGGCATGTGCCTGTACTGACATTGCTGTGTGTGTTTGGGAACCTGACTGTTTGTAATCGATTACCGCCGCCAGCGAGGCGTACTGCACGACTTCAATCACGTTCGCGAGGAGGCGACGCGTGCCCGCATCGTGTTCATAGCTCTATTCGCATCATGGCCGACAAGTCAGAGGAGCGTCCGAGGGTGCCCACGGCACAGGTCTTCCCCGCCGCAATTCGCTTGCCCCTCGTTGGGCTGGGAACCTGGACTCAGCGCAAGCCGGGCGAGGTCAGGGAGGCCGTCGAAACGGCCCTCAGGTGTGTTTGTGCGAGGGAATCACGCACCTTTGTCGTCAGCCGCCACCGCCTTGCCGATTCCCTCCTCACACGCCACCCTGCTCAGGCTGGGCTACCGCCACATTGATTGTGCTGCCGATTATCAAAACGAGGGCGAGGTGGGGCAGGCAATTGCCGCGGTGCTCGGCGACGGCACTGTTTGCCGTGAAGGTGAGCAGCTGCAGCTGGTCTTGCTGGCATTCTTGCGAAAAGCCAACCTGCCTTGATTGGCATGTCACGCCTCATCTGCAGAGATCTGGGTCACCAGCAAATTACAAAACAGCGACCATGAGCCGCAGCGGGTCGAGGACGCTTGCAGGTGTGTGCCTCCCCTCTCTGCGCCTGGTCCGGCTGCCGCAGCCGACTGCATAGGGGGGGGGGGGGGGGGGGGGGGGGGGGGGCGGCTTCTCACCTGCCTGCTTGCACCGCAGCTTGCAGGGAGTCACTGCAACAACTGGGTCTGGAGTGGCTTGATCTCTACCTGATGCACTGGCCGTTGACAGGCAACCACGGGCCTGAGCTGAAGCCCTCACTGGAGGTGGGTGGCTTGCAGGAGGCTGTGGCTGCGCAGCAAGCTGTTGTGGTTTTGAGGGCTGCCTGCTGCCCCTGCTTGCCTAATGCTGAAGGCCGCCTCCTTGCAGCGCCGTCGCTCAATCAGCAGCCTGCTATCTGCTGTCTGCCTCCCGCGTGCTTGCAGGAGACTTGGAGCGCCATGGAGGCGCTGGTGCACAAGGGGCTGGCCAGGCGAGGCGCTGCTGCTTGGAAGCTGGCCCTGCTGGCATTTGGTGCCCGCCGCTGCCTGTGCTTGTCGTTGTGTGCTGCTTGTATGGTTTTAGGCAGCACATCAATTCGAGGCAGCTGCTGCCATCATGTAGCAATGAGCATTGTTTATGTGACCTGTGTGGCGCATGCAGGGCCATCGGGGTCAGCAACTTCAGCACCAAGAAGCTGGAGCGCCTCCTGAAGCAGGCCACCGTCCGGCCGGCAGTCAACCAGGTGACAGCACTACGCGCCTGCAAGATGTGCGCACCGCCATGACATGTTGAGCTTGCAGCAGCGCGAACAGGCAGCAACTGGGGCAAGCTGTGTACCTGCGCCGAGTGCTGGCTTTTGGCTGCTTCCTCGTTGGCAGGTGGAGGCGCACCCATACTTCCGCAACATGGAGCTTATCAACTGGTGCAGGGTGAGTGGGTGGCTGGCTTCAGCGGGGTTGACACAACTTCCAGCCACCCTGAATTGAGGCACCAGATTGCTTGCAATGCCTCCATTGACTGTGCTGCGATCAAGAAGCGGCCGCTGTGGCGCTGCGCTTGCAGGAGAGGGGCATCCATGTGACCGCCTACAGGTGACCGTCTGTGATTTGTCAAATGCTGGCCTGCGAGTATTCGCAGCTGCTACCAGCTGTCAACGTTGCTGATGTTGCATTGCCTCAGCCGTTGAACGTGCTCTTTGCGCTGCTGGAAACTTGCCCCATTTGCAGCCCCCTGGGGTCACCCCACACCGCCGACTTCTTCAAGCGGCGGGAGGACGTGCCTGTGCTCATGCAGGCAAGTCTATGTGGCACCTGGCAGCCGGCAGCAATCAGCCCAGGGCAAGGATGTGGCCATGATCCTCCCCCGGCAACGCTGCACCTGCCCGTGCCACTGCAACAAGCCGTGCCCCGCAATCCACCGCTTGCTGCCCCCGTCCACAGGACTCCACACTGCGAGAGATTGCCGAGCGGCACGGGAAGAGCCCCGCCGATGTGTTGGTCAGGCACGTGTGGGGCTAGACCAGTGCTGCGAGCCTGGCCACTTGCACGCCGCATCAGCTCGCTTACCCTTGGTCTTGCTCCTGCATTTCTGATCTCTTGGTGTGACCCTCCGGTGCCCATGCCGCTCGTGACCTGCAGCTGGGCGGTGCAGCGAGGCACCAGCTGCCTGCCCAAGTCAACAAAGGAGTCTCACCTGCGCTCCAACCTGGAGGCTGCCAGCTGGCGCCTGCCCGACCCCGACTTCCAGGCACTCAGCAGCCTGGCCACCCAGCGCAGGCAAGGCGCTGCAGGGCTGCACCCGTTTGTTTTGGTTCAAAGCCTCAAGTCTGCGGCACCTGATGGTTGGGAGTGCACCTTTGGGACCGCACGGCAGTGAGGACGCGGCACCTGCGGCAGCTGGCCGCAGGGGGTGGGTGCCGAGGCCTCAGGTGTCTCCCGACTGCCTGCCTGCCTGTCAGGCTCAGAGAGCTCTCTACGCCTGCCCTCACCGCCTGCCTCGTGCCTGTTGGGTGCAGGATGCTGGATGGCGGCTGGTTCTTGAGTTCGGAAGGCCCGTACCACACGCTGGAAGAGCTTTGGGACACACCCTCAGAGGTGGCGACCAGCACAGTAGCAGACTGAAGCCGGCAGGGAGGGCTGGCTGGTGCACACAAGCCAAAGCAGACGACAGTGACGAGCTGGCTGGCCGGTCTGCCTGCCAGCATGAAATGTCCTTGCAAGCGTCATCTGTCCAGCAAGGTGTGTGCATGCACCGCAAAGGTGTGTACAGCATCCACGCTTCTTGCAAGATGCTTTACAGTGGATAATAATTGAACACAGCCAGGACAAGCCAAGCGAACATCTCAGTCCATGCCACGTTTGCACCCGGGTCGAAGCAAGCGGTTGCGCCATTCACCCTTGTGGCGTCTCGCCAGCACTCTGCTCGCCGCCCTGCTGCGCCTGGCCGTTCTGCTGCTGCTGCTGACCTGCCAGCTGCTCGTCCTGCTGCGGTGCCGCACCTTTGACGGCTGCAAAGCACAGCGCGGACTGCACTCGCGACTGCCAGGCAGCCAGGTGGGCCTCACAGGCTGGACTCCAGGGCGGCTGCCCATCCTGTTGCTGCTGCTGCTGTTGCCGCCGCCACTTCTGCTCCTGAAGGTACCTGCGAGTGCGGTCCCAGCAGATGCAAGCCAAACGTTCGCAAGCTGGCATGCTGGGGGTGCCACTGCACCCCAGTGACCACAATGCAGTGAGCACAAACTCGTCGCCTTCCTTCCCGATTCCGTTCAAGACGCACCTGCAGTAGGCGGTGTCTCCCTGCCCTGTCACCACCACAACCAGGGTGCCTGCAGGCGCCGCCGCCCACAGAGCGGCAAAGCCGGCATCCAGCTCTGCCAACGCCTGTTCGTGCGGCTGCGCATGCTGCCCATGCCCGGCACCCTGCTGCTGCCGCTGCTGCTCCTGGCTGGCTGGCTGCTGCTGTGCGCTGCCCTGCGCCGCACCTACCACTGCCTGACCCTGCCCAGCTGGCGGCTGCCCTGCCTCTGGCTCAGCACCGTCTTCTTGCTGCGGTTTATCCTGCTGCTGCTGCTGCTGCTGCTGTTCCGGCTGCTGCTGCTGCCCGCCGTCAGGCCGCGGCAGGAGGTATGCCTGCGAGGGTTCCGCGGCCCCACTTGCCTTGGTTGCTGCCAGCCTGGCTTCGTAGCAGCGGTGCAGGGCTGTGAGCTGGCCCCACAAGAAGTGCACCTGCGGTAAAAGAAAGAAAGCAGGGTAGTGAGTGGGGGCGGAAATTATTGCGTTGCTGGGGCGTTGTGGTGAAAGGAGCCGAAGAGTTGGCAGCACGGCATGTGGGATGTGGCGCTACGCGGGTTGTGGACGACGCAATGAGCAGCAAACACAGCACTCTGCACAGCCGTGATGCAAGCAGCAAAGACCCTAGCACATGCAGCCACACCCCACGCCTCCTCCCGCTACCCTCACCTGCGCCTTGGGCAGTTCACGGGCCAGCGCCGCCACCACAGCGGCATCATCGTCAGCCACCACGGCAGCGCAGTTGCCAGCCACCTGCCTGTTCAGCAGCTCCAGCCTATCCACCATGGTGCTGCGCCTGCACAGGGGCGTGTGGGGGCGGTGGGGGTGACTTTGTGTCATGGTGGTGGTGGTGGGACGTTGTGTGATGAATGTGCAGTGAGGGGGTCAACACCACGACATGAGCTCTGCAGCCAACATTCCATGCATGCAGCTTCATCCGAACACACTCCTCCCCGACGCTCCCTCTCCCACCTGCCCGCCGACCCCAGCACCTCCACCAGCTTCTCCCCGCGCTCCGTGCTGGCAGCCCCATACCCCGGCCCCCTCTCAAACTTGAGCAGGGCGAGGTCCAGTGCCGCCCTTGCGTCCTCAACTGGGTCATGTTCGCCTGCGAGGGGTGGCGGTGGTGGGGTTGGTAGTGAGGTGGTGAGTGAGTAGGTGAATGAGAAGGCGATAATTGATGGGTGAGTGAGGAGAAAATGGAGAGTGACAAGGTGGTTGTATATTGAGAGGCGCTCAAAACTAGAAGAGTGAAGCACGTGGTCACCACCTGGCCAGCCAGATTCCTACCCAGCCACCCACGCGGACCTGTCTGAATGGTGCGCAGGAGGTGGCGGGAGGCCAGCACCCGCAGAGCTGACTTGAATGGGGGTCCACGAGGGTGTGGGAACAGCACCGCGGTGTCGATAACATTGGCGTGGATGATCTGTGGAGGGGGAGGGAGGAGGGGCCAAGTTCTCCGATCAATCAAGTAGTGAGCTCTTTGATCAGGCGTGCATGCTGTGCTTGTAAGCAACTGATTATGTTCTGCACATGCTTCTCTGCTGCTTGGCTGCTTGGCTGATCACCGGCGGCAACACCGGATGCAGCTCCCAAGCACCCAAGCACCCAAGCACCCGCATTGGCGCTGCCAGATGCCTAAGGGAACAGCTGCACGGGATCCCGCCACTTCAGAATGTGCTCCTATCAGCACATCCACACAACTACGGCACTGCCCAGCCTTCACAGCCCACCCACCTTCAGCGCCTGCAAGTCGTTCTCGCCGCTGTGTGCAACCACGAGCGTCTCTGCAGCCACCAGCTCCCTGAACCGAGCCTGCACGTCTCCCAGCCGGGTGGCGACCCCTTCCAGCATCTCCGCCGTGATGCCGCTGAAGCGAGTGTTGTGGTCAGTGATGGGGTTGGCAGGCACACACAGCTCGTCCAGCAGCACCTGCGGTGGCAGTGGCAGCGGCAACAGCAGTGGCGACAGTCGGCGGCAGTAACCGGTGGCAGAGGCGCCCGCAGCAGCCGAGCAAGCGGCTGCACTGCTCGCCAGGCAGCCATGCGCTGCAGGTGAGCGATCTGTCTGCCAGTCTAGGCAGCTCCGCCACCCCACCTGTCCCTTGCCGTCCAGCAGGGTGGCCCTTGTCAGCTCAAACCCGGCATCAGTGATGCACATCTCGCAGTCCAGGGCAACCAGATCATGGGGAGCGGCGGCGCCTGCTGCAACACAGGCAGGAGGGACAACGGGAGGGGCAGAGGCAGCTCCAAGGGGTTGGTGCTTAGGCAGCGCCTGCGACCCCGCCATGCAGGGTCCTCCACAGTTCCTTTCACGAGTTCAGGAAGGGGGTAATCACGAGCACCGCCCTCAGGCTGACTCTCGGGCCACACGTGTGGCAAATGCACAGGGCCTTGCCCCGTCCCTCAGCCTCTACCCCACACCCATCCACCCTCTCAGCCAGCGCCTTGCCCTCTCCCCAACCCTCACTCTGCCACGCCAACTAGCCGACAGCCAGCCAGTGTCACCGGCGCATGGCACCACCTCACCCTTGGTCGCACGTGTGGCCACAAAGCCCTCTGGGCACACCATCTCCCCCTGCGCCTCATCAAACCGCGGCAGAGGGTAGCCGTGCTCCTGCAGCTCGTCCAAGCTCAGCACGTAGTGAGCTGGCGGCAGCGGGTGGCTGCCGCCCCTGCCGGTGTGTCGGGGCGCCTGCTGCTCCTGCTGCGCCTGCTGCTGTGCTTGCTGTGTCTGCTGCTGCGGCTGCTGGCCGTCTAGCTCCTGTGCCAGCTGCCCTGCGCCAGGCTGCTGTGCTGGGGTCTGGCCTGTGGTCGCTGCCAGCTGGGGCTGCACCCTGCTGCTCACATCGTCCGCCGCAGAGACTTTCATTCTCTTGGCAGCCGCAGCGCTGTCTGTTGCCTCGTCTGGTGCCGCTGCTTGGTCTGCCGACGCTTTTGTTGCCGCTTCCGCCGCTGCTTCTTGGAGGTTCCCAGTGCCCGACCCATTGCGTGCTGCAGCGGCTGCACCTGGACCAACCGGTGCAGCTGCCCCCGCCGCCTCTGCTGCTGGCAGTGCGCCATTGGACACGCCGGCGGCAGGACCGGCGGCATTGTATGCTTCTCCTGCAGCCCCTGCTGGTGCCTGATGCTGCGGGTCGTCCTCTCGCCGCCGCTTCTTGGTCTGGGGCACTGTCAGCAGGCTGTGCACCGTTGAACCTGGAGCAGCAGCAGGAGCAGGAGCAGGGAGCCGGTGGTGTTACGGCATGGGGAAGACACAGGTGTGATGATGGCATCCTGGGGCAAGGGAAACCCGGGCCAGTGTGAGCTCGGAGAGATGCTGCTGCTGCTGCCGCCAAAATAACGACCCAACCCAACCTGATACGCCCTAAGTCGGTACAGAGGCAGGCAAGGTGGCAGTGGCAGGGCAACAGCACAAGCCCATGGGGGGCTACAACAACTGCTGCAACCGTTCACAGTCCTCTCAGCAGTTTTGGCTGACCCTGTCACACTGACCTGGTGCCAGCGTTGCATTCCGAGCCTGCAGCTCGATTGGCTGCCCCAGGTGGGCTCTCCAGGCTGGCAGCGCCCCCGAGGCTGCAGCTGCCTCCCAGGATGCGGCATCCAGCCCGTGAGCCACCAGCAACAGCACCTTCTTCACCAGGGGCTTGTTCTGTGCGGGGCAGGGCGGGCAGGCAGGCAGGCAGGCAAGCAGCCGTGTCAGCTGCAACTGCAGCCTGTCGAGGGTCTCCTACCTGTATGGTAAAGAGCGTGCTGCCGCCATGTCCAGCTGCAGTTGCGCCCAGCTGGTGCTGTGTCCACCTGGTGCTGTGTCCAGCTGCCTGGCCCTCACCTTGACAAAGCACCAGCGGGGGTTGGCACCCTGGCCCAGCACCCACAGCAGCAGGTTCTGCACATCAGGCAGCCTGATGGGACCCTGCTCGTGATACAGCTCGATGGCGGCGCTGGCCTGCAGTCAGTACAGCCTCGCAGGGTAGGGTCGGCTAGCTGAAGAGGCCCTGGGTGAGAGGCAAGGCGCAAGCGAAACAGCATGCACTGGCAGCGGTCACAGCCTGGCCTGCAGCTCATCTGCAGCAGGTGTTGTGCTTCAACGTGAGGCTGCGTGCGCACCCCTTTGCCGTACACATCCACGAATCCTGCGGCCGCCGCGGCTGCCGCTGCGGCCTTCTTGCGCTTCTTCTTGCCGCCGCCGCCACCGCCGCGCCCTTTAAACCCGTTTGTGTCAGGCCCCGAGTAGTATGGCGCCCTGCAGGCGGCACCACAGTCAATTGCGACAGCTAAAGGGCAAAGATAGGCAACTACTGCAGGAGACAACAGCATGGAGCCTGAAAGGCCGCAGGTTGGGCGACCGCACCTGCCGCTTGGGCGCGGTGCCAACACTTTATCTTCATCATGCGGGCTCAGCGCTGGCGGCCGCTGCTGTTGTATCTGCTCGAATTGCTGGGGCGGTGGAGGGGGTGGCGGGCCTGCAGCAGCAGCTTGCGAGACAAAAGTCGCATGCTCAGCCGCATGTGCCTTTGGCGTGCTTGAGCTGCTGTGGAGCGCATCGGGTCCTTGTGGTGTGCTCACCCTCGATTTCACCCTCCTCTAAGTCGCTCATTGCGCTGCCGCCGAGCGCCCTTCGAGCTGTGCTCGTGTCAGGTCGATCCTAGCGTTATACAGGGATCAGATGCGCCGATGCCGCCGATACATGTGCTCCCGTGCATGGGGGAACGGGCTGCCGGCAACGGCAACACGTATGCATGGCACATGGGCGTTCTCCTGGGCACTGGATGCCCGTCTCCGTGCTTAGAGACACAGCTGCACTGCCAACGAGCTGCATTGCCAACGTCTCCACTTTCTGCGAGACGGCTTGTTGGTGCGGTGAGAGGAGGTGGCGGCGGCGAGCGGGCGGCTTTTGCCCGCCAGAAACCACGGCGGGTGGGCACCAAACGGCGCATTATCGATGTTTTCGTGCATGTGGCTGGCGGAGAGCGCTCTTAGCCCTCCCAATTTCAAGTTAAAGACCATCCTACGTGGCTTTGCGCAGGTCGAAATCAGGCCGGAACAGCTCCATCGCTCGCCCCGGCACACCCACCACGCATCAAAGGTGTCCTGGAGTAACTCGACCTGTCGCTGAGCTCGGTTGATCACTCATTCAATCCCTCTCCCTCCTCTCCAGCGGCCCTCCAGTCCGCATTCACAGCGACATAATTCATTCGACGCTACCCGGTCCCTGAACGGGCCCCAGCAGTGCATGTTTTGACGGAGACAGCCAAGAGCAGCGCTGGCGCAGGGAGAGCGGCTTCATGGGGAAGAACAACCCTGCATTCGGCAGCATCAAGGGCGCGGGCATCAGTTCGCTGCGTGCCCGTGATGCCAACGACGGGTGAGCCTTGCACCCCGCCAGCCGCCACTGTGCTGCGACTTTGTTGGCGTTGCAGATGCATGCCTGTCCTCCCCAGTGCGTGCTTCGAACTTGCATGTCAAATGCACCGGCAAACTGTGGCTTCCTGCGCTTGCCCCGCAGTGGCGGACGAGGCGGCGGGCGGGGCGGTGGCCGCCGGCTGCTGAACCGGGGCATGAACAGCGGCAACTACATCGGCAAGCGGGATGGTACGGATGGCGCCAGCGGCAGCGGTGATGCTGCAGCAGGAGCTGCTGCTCCAAAGGAAGACGATCACGCTCACGAGGCAGCTCTGGGATTCGCGCTGCATACAGACGGACCGGACAGACTTGGCTGGCTCATGAACATGAACCAGGTGTGAGCTCGGCTAGGGCTGCGCTCATAGAGCTTTGTGGCTGCCCAAAAGCTGCAAGACGCCGTGCACGGACAGCACAGCGGTGCAACCTCCCATGCACGATTTCATGTTTGTCTGCTGCAGAGCCAGAAGGTGGATAAGGAGAGCGGGCAGACTCTGAGTGTCGTCAATTGTTACTTCATGTGCCAGGTGCGGCACCAATGTTTGTTTCAGTACAGGCAGTACACATGTAGACGAGCTGCAGTGCGGTAGAATCGCCCTGCCATTAAACAGCTCTGGCCAGTGATGCCATGCGCCACGTGCTGCTCCTCACATCGCGGTCCCTGGTGCGTGGGTGCCTCCTCGTCTCCCTCCCCTGCATCAGGACGGCGGCATGTTCAAGGCACAAGTCGAGTATGCACCGTACCTCTACCTCCTCATCAAGGCATGTGGTGGTGGTGGTCTAGGTCTGAAAGAACGTGCATGTGGCTTAAGGCGGTACAGCTGCAGCACGCTGCAGGCCACATGCTGCATCACCGGCCTCGCTCCTTGCTCCGCCGCGCTGTGCGCCCCGCAGGATGACCTGGAGATGGCTGTGGATGGCTGGGTGCGGCGCAAGTTCGAGGGCAGCATCAAGGAGTTGGAGGTGGTTGAGAGGGAGGACCTGGACCTGGTGAGGCAGTACAGGGCGATGTACCGCTGCAGGCGCACCGGCTGCGGCACTACATTGTTGCCAAAGCGCGTCTGCGCTGGGGAAAGTGCGTGAAGTGTGGGGGCTTCCAACATTGGCTGCTGCAGACACCGGCAGGGGTGATAAGATGCCATTGCTGCTGTTGCTTGTGCTTTTGCAATTTGCTGCTTTCTGCTCAGACACCTGCCCTGCCGCCTCCTGCCCCTCCCCCTGTGCCTGCCTGTCCGCAGAAGAACCACCTGAGTGGGCTGCAACGCCGCCTGCTCAAGATATCCTTTTGGAATCAGGACCAGCTGCAGCAGGTACATACCAAGAGCATCTACATTTGCTTATGCTCACTTTAGGTTGCTGTCGGGCCAAGCCCCGCCTGCTAGTTCCGGCGCTGCTCCCGTGTCACTTTCAGCTCATCACTTGCATTGCGCCGCTCCATTCCCACCTCCTCGCGTTACCACCATGCTGTGTGTGCAGGTGCGGCGGGAGCTCTTCCCCATTGTCAACCGCAACAAGTACCGCCGAGACGCCACCTCAGCCTACCAGCTGCTGGCGGAGCAGCAGCGCCCTGCGGGCGATAAGAAGGGCAGCGAGTGGATGAAGGTGAGCTGCCGGGGTCCTGGGGGTGCTAGGCGGCTGTGGGTGGGTGGGTTGGTGGCTGCTCTGTGAACGGCCACACCACCTGCCTGATTGACTGCCTTCCTGCTTGCCCGCGTTCCCGGTCCACAGGATGCCCAGGAGAGCATTGCTGAGATGAGAGAGCACGACGTGCCCTACCATGTCCGCTTTGCAATCGACACAGACGTGCGCTGCGGTCACTGGTTCTCCGTCTCAGCCAAGGTGGGTGGGCTGGGTGGGGGCTGGCTGCTTCGGTGCTGGCCACCCCAGCCGGTGCACGGTGGCTGGGCGCTTGTTGGTTGAGTGGCATGGGACAGCCTTTTGTGGCCAGACAAGCAGCTTTGTAGCCATACAAGCAGCTGTGATAGATAAAAGGGCCCCTCCGCCCCGATTATGTATCTTGGCAGCTGTGTTGCGACCCACTAGTGGTGCTGTGCCTCCCTCTCGCTGTCATGCCGCATCGCAGGGCGGCAAGGTGTCCCTGGAGCGGCGAGCCGACCTGCTGCAGCGTGCCGAGCCCCGAATCTGCGCATTTGACATTGGTGCGGCCCTGACAGAGAGGATTTGTTTGTGTGTGTATGTGTGGTGGTAGTGTGGTGTGGGTGGGTGGCCTGGCCGGAGCCTTGCGCGCAGCTGTTTGCATTGGGCATGCAGGCTGGATCACCTGCATCGCTGCTGCACTCTGTGTGGTGTTCCGTTTTTTCCTATCCTCAGTTTCAATCTCTGTTCCAATCTCAATGAGTGAATTCCGCCTGGCCACCTGCGTTGCAGAGACCACCAAGCTGCCGCTGCAGTTTCCCAACGCTGAATACGACCAGGTGGGTGGGTGGCAGCTGGGTGGCAGCTGGGTGGTAGCTGCGCGCACAGGTCGCAGGTCACAAACCTGTATGGCATACCATTGCTCGTTGTGCGAAAGAAACGTGCCTGCCATTGGCCCGCACAGCTTCATTGCCTGTGTGTCTGTGTTGCATTTCTAATTCTGTGCTGCAGGTGTTCATGATTTCGTACATGCTTGATCGACAGGGGTACCTCATCATCAACCGAGAGGTGCGTATTTCAAAGCAGGAATGAGGGGGGGGGGGAGCGGGAGGGGGCCGGGGCAGCAAACCTGCATCCGCGCTCCCCAGGCACAGACGGGATTCAGCGCTGACGCTGTTAGCACAGCCGTGCTGAGTTTGAGCGGCGGTGCCCGACATCTCTGCCTGCTGCGCTTGTAATCGCACCCTTTGCCCCTCAGTCTCTACTCGCTGCTTGTTCAAACACCCATCATGAGAGAAATGCACACACAGCGACATTCAATTCACCACTGCTCACGCTGTGCAGGTTGTGTCTGAGGACATCCATGACTTTGAGTACACACCCAAGCCGGAGTTTGAAGGTGCGTGTTGCAGCACTGCGTTGCACCGGGAGCGCGTCAGCCTGCCTTCGACCTACCAGCGCTGCAGCTGCGGGGTGCCGTGCACTGCGCTACCAAGGCCCTCCCACCCTGTCGAGTGCCGACCAGG
This sequence comes from Chlorella vulgaris, assembly GCA_023343905.1. Classification (NCBI taxonomy): domain Eukaryota; kingdom Viridiplantae; phylum Chlorophyta; class Trebouxiophyceae; order Chlorellales; family Chlorellaceae; genus Chlorella; species Chlorella vulgaris. Next base: position 42,602 of record SIDB01000007.1, read on the forward strand.
CGGTGCATCAGCCGCTGTCCTGCAAGCTGGCTCCTTGTCCAAGCTACTGGCCCGGGTTGTGCCCACCCTCCCTCCTTCTATCTCCAGGTCCCTTCCACGTGTTCAACTGCGCTGATGAGGCTGCCTGCCTGCGCAAGTGGTTTGACCACATGCGCGAGGTGAGGAGGCCGCGCTTACCGGTTGCCGATGGCAATGCTGCTTGCCAGTCTATGCACTCAGCCCTGCACTGCCTTGCCTGCCTCGCCTCGCCTTGCCTCTCCCTAGCCTTCCGTCACTGCTGCATCACCGTGCAGCCACACCACTGCGCTGTGCTTGCCGGTTCCTGTACCTTCTTTCTTTGCACCGGCCTGATGTGTTTGGGCCCGCCCTGTGTTGCCACCTCACGACTCCAGCTTTTGCCCCCCTTCCTCCCAAAAACAACATTCCTTGCCGGGCAACAGGTCCAGCCCGCCATCTATGTGACCTACAACGGAGACTTCTTCGACTGGCCCTTCATAGGTGGGCGCTGGGCGCGTACTGCCATGCTCTGGCTTGAGTTCCGTACTGCTCTGCCCCGTGCTTGTAGTGCTTTTCTCTGCCCCTGTGCTGCCACTCCCTGCCAAAGCTGCGCTTACTTGCCCTGATGGCACCTTTCTCTCCTTTCGTTTCTTGCTGTACTCCCCTGAGCGTGCAGAGACGCGGGCAGCCAAGCACGGCATGGAGATGCAGGCAGAGATCGGCTTTGCTTGCAACCGGAAAAGCAATGAGACGCTCAGCAGGTGATCAGGAAACCAGTGCCAGGTGGTGCCAGGGAGTTGCCATGCAGGCGGGCAGCGCAGCACTGCGCGCGGGCAAACAAACCAAGCAGACCGGAGGAGGTTGGCTGCCCAGCAGGAAGGGATGCTGGTCGCGGCCCGACCAGCCATTCCGTTCCTTACCTCTCTGATGTGCCAACTGTGCCTGCCTTGCCCGCCCTCCCTCACCCGCTGTAACGGTGCAGCATGGCTGTGCACATGGACTGCCTGCACTGGGTGAATCGGGATTCGTACCTGCCTCAGGGCTCCCGCGGCCTCAAGGTAGCCTTGAGGCCAGGGTGGGGTGCCTGCCTGGTGGCAAATGACAGGGGGTGGCGCCTGGGATGCCTGTTTTCGCTGCGCACTGGGTCGCCTGCCCTGCACATCAAGCTTGCAGTCCAGTGCACGACCCTGCCACTGCTTGCTGTTCGGGTGCTGTGCGGTCAGGGACTTGTGCACTGCTCACTGTATTGCCCGCCGTACCACACTGTGTGCTGTGTAGATGGTCACCAAGTACAAACTGGGGTACGACCCCGTGGAGGTTGACCCCGAAGACATGGTAGGTGTGGACGGTACTGCGGTACTGCACATGATGCAGTGCACTGGTACTGCACATGCCTCCACAAATGCCAATTGTTACGTGTGCAGCATGCAATCGGCCCTGCCCAGTCAGCTCCTGTGCCCAGCGCAGCCTCTCATCGCCGCCTTAATCACACACATTCATGCCATGCAACCGACCTGCAACCGGCGCTGCGTGTGTGTGTGTGTGTCTGTGGTGACTGAGCTGCAGGTCCGGCTGGCCAGCGAGCGGCCCCAGGACATGGCTTCCTACTCTGTTTCTGATGCGGTATCCACTTACTATCTGTACATGACCTACATCCACCCCTTCATCTTCTCGTGAGTGGCAGGGTGCCCCCCCCCCGGCCTCCCCTCCCGCCTCCTTTTCCCACACTCTCTCAAATGATGTGTGCAAACGATGTGTGCGCCCACCCTCCCTGCTCCATGCTTGCGCTGGCAGTGTATTGTCTGGCAGCGGCCGCCTACATGCAGCCTTGGGGGCCTACCTGCCAGCACATGGCCCTTATGGTGCCGGCACAATCCACACATGCGCATCTTGTCCGGCCAATCAACGAAGCCTTGTTGGCCCACACCAGCCACACCAGCCTCCAAGTTACATGTGAGGCTCACCTGCTCCCTGCCCCTGCCTCATGCCGCCCCCTCCCTGCAGCCTGTCTACCATCATCCCCCTGCCACCAGACGAAGTGCTGCGCAAGGGGTCGGGCACGCTGTGCGAGGTGCTGCTGATGGTGCAGGCGTACCAGGTGCGTGGGGGCAGCAGTGGGGGTCCCCATCCTCTCCTTTCCATTCTCTCCATGCCTCCATCTTCTGTGCATGCGCCTTGTGCGGTGCTGGTCGCTCTGATGTAGACGCCGGTGTGACGCGGAGCCAGTGCCACCCCGTGCCTTGTCGCATTTACCACTCCCGCCACTCAACTGCGGTGTCGCCGTCATTCGACAACCCTTTAACAACCCGCCTTCCCCCACCCCTTCCCCCTCCTGTCACTGCGCCCCAGGCGGGTGTGGTGGCCCCCAACAAGCACACCGCCGCCGCCGAGAAGATGTACAAGGGTCACCTGCTGGAGACTGAGACGTACATTGGCGGCAAGGTGGAGGCCATTGAGTCGGGTGGGTGCTGGTGGTGGTGGTGGGTGGGTGGGTGGGGGAGGGGGCTGAGGGTGGGGGATGGTGGGTGCTGGTGGTGGGTGCCAAGGGTCGGGTGCGTGCTGGTGGTGGTGGGGTGCCAAGGGTGCGTGCTGGGTGGTGTTGAGTGGGTCCACTGAAAGTATTTGGGTGTTGGTGGGTGCTGGTGGGTGCTGGGTTACTGACAGTCGGGTGGGTCGGATGGGTGCTGGTGGAGGGCGGGGTGGGCGGGCGACTGGGAGGGATTCTGGGTGACGGTTGGGCGGCTGGGCGGCTGGGTGACCGGCAGTGCTGGGGTGGGCGATGATGGCTGCTGGACAGGCGTAGAGTGGGTGGGTTGCGTGTGCACTGTGCGCAATGGCCGGCTTCTGAGGCTGAATGGGTTGGAACAGTGGCAGTGTGTGTGAGGCTGAGTTCCGCTCCCTACCTCTCAGCTCTCGGCTTGTACCTCTTCAAACACTGACACCCAGTTTGCTGCCTGCCTGCCTGCAGGTGTGTTCCGCTCCGACCTGCCCACCAAGTTCAGGCTGAAGGCAGATGCATTCCAGGTGGGTGGCTGGGTGGTGGCTGGGTGGATGGGAGAGTTATTTCGGGCGCACCATCTCGTCCAAGAGCGCCCGGCAATAGTGCCTTGACCTTGCACCTTCCTTCAACCCTGCCCACGCCTGCTTCCCCCCCACAGAAGCTGATTGACAAGCTGGACGGGGACCTGGAGTACGCCCTGCGCACAGAGGGCAAGATGAGCAGAGCAGAGTGTGAAAACTATGAGGAGGTGTGCCAGGGGCCGAGGCCAGGAACGGGATGTGTAGCGGGGGTTGCATGGGATGGTTGCCAGGAGAACTTGGGACTGGCTGAGCTGGCGCCTTGGATGCAGTGCTGCGGGTGCTGCTGCCACTCGCCTCCTGCCCTGGCAATGGTGTGCATGCTTGCTGGCCGCAGCAGTGGCAGTGCATGCATCCAATGCCTGTGCCCATGTAATGTACATGTGTGCCCGGAACCACACTGTTGATTGCGTGTGTTCGTGTGTGCAGGTCAGGGATGAGATCCGTGGGATGCTGGAGGGCCTCAGGGACAAGCCCACCAGGTGTGAGGCTGTTGCTGCTGTTCTGCTCAGGGCTGTGCCCTTGTGCTGCGGGCCACTCTCTCTGGTTTCCTGCGGCACACTCCACACCCCACACTCCAGCACCCTCTGCATGGCTGCCTCACAGCAGTGCCCTCCGCACTCTATGCGTGCATGTCGATGTGTGCAGCCTCTCGCCTTGCTAGCAACCCCTCCTCCTCGCCGCCTCCCCTTTTTCCCCTCCCTGCCATGCCTCTCCGTCTCCCTCTCCCCTCTGACCCCTCCCTCCCCTTCATGCGTCTCCCTCCCCTCTCCCCCCTCCCCCCACCCCCAGGGACGAGGTGCCCCTGATCTACCACCTGGATGTGGCGGCCATGTACCCAAATATCATCCTCACCAACAGGCTGCAGCCATCAAGCATCGTCACTGGTGAGTGAGCAGACGCCTAGCCTGGGCCGGTGGCGTGGCAGGCCTGCATTCCGGTGCACGGCCTGCTAGCCTAGAGGGGGCGCTGTGGCAGGCAGGCAGGCCTTCAAGGGGTGGCTGTCAGGACCATGCGACAGGGTGGGGCACGGATCAGCGGAGTGACTGCACAGCTGAGCTGGTTGAACACCATACAACCAGCATAGCTCGCTGGGACGTTCATTCACCGCTTGCGCTGTTGCTCGCCAGCCTGGCCTGCCTACTCACCACCTCATGCCGCCTGCTGCTGCCCCTGCCCCTGCCACTGCTGCAGATGAGGACTGCGCTGCCTGTGACTTCAACCGCCCCGGCAAGACCTGCCTGCGCAAGATGGACTGGGTGTGGCGGGGGGAGTCCTACAAAGGTGGGAGCCTGGCATGCCCTCTCTTTGCTCTTGCCAGCTCTCTTCTCTCTGCACCTCCTGACAGCCCTTCGAGCTGCACCCGCCCCTCTACTGCTGCCAGTCTCACTGCGTCACTCCACTGCCAGCCACCCGGCTGCTTCCTGTTCCCTTTGGCCTTCTTTGTGTGCCTGTCCATGAGAGTCCACTCCAGTCTTGCCCTCGCACCCTTTGTTGTGTGTGTGCACTGCTCTTACTGCCTGTGTATGTACTGCTTCTGTATGTACCGCAGCCACCAGTGCCGAGTACAATTCGATCAAGTTGCAGCTGCAGTCGGAGACCTTCCCCGCCGCAGCGGCGGGCGGCCCCCAGCGCCTCTGGACTGACTTGCAGCACGAGGAGAAGGCAAAGCTGCTCAAGGATCGGCTGAAGAGCTACTCACGGCAGGTGGGTGCTTGCTTCGGGGTGGCTGCAGGGCGTGGCTGGCATGGCGGGGCCTGTAGCCACAAAATTTGCCGCCACGATGGCACGCTTCACTTTTGTTGTACTGCTGCCCACCAATGTACTGTCCTGTGTGCACGCACTTGTACTGCCTACCCCTGGCATGTGTACTGCAGGTGTACAAGCAGGTGCTGCAGAAGCCGATCAAGGAGGACAGGGTGGCGGGCATCTGCCAGAGGGAGAATGCGTTTTATGTCGACACAGTGCGGGCCTTCAGGTGGGGCTGCTGGTGACCTCTGTGCTGGGTGCAGAGCAGGCGCCGCCTGTCACATGCGCTGACTATTGAAACTGTATTTGGCAGACAATTCATTATCATCCCGTGCGTCAGAGGCAGAGTGCCCTGTGTGCTTGTGCCGTTTGCGTGTATCGGTAGGGACGGGACAAGACTACACACGCTGATAGCTGGGCAGGCTGCTCCTGCATTCCTTGGGTCGTTCAATGGCGTGCGGCTTGTCACAGCGCCACTGCTTGTGTTCATACCTGTGGCTGGATGGGAAGGCTCTGCAGCAGGTGCAGGCAACCTTCCCACCACCTGCAGCAGCGCTGCTGGGAGAGTGCAACATGAATGTATGTTGATCCTGCCTGCGGTACTGCCTGCAGGGACCGCCGGTACGAGTACAAGGGTCTGACCAAGGTGTGGAAGGGGAAGCTGGACGAAGCCAAGGTGAGGGGCAGGCGCATGGGGAGGGGGAGAGCAGAGGGTGGGGAGGTTACAGTTGCCTGTTCATCGTCTGCCTGTTGACCGGGGTTGGGGTACATGCACGTGCTGATGCTTGCCATTGCAAACACGTGCCTGCCATGTGCGAAGCCCACTCTTCCTTCGTTTCGGAAGCCTTGCCTGTCCTCATTCATCGTTGCCTCATTTGCCTTGCCCCCCTTGTGCCCCTGCCCCCGCAGGAGGCGGGCAATCCACTGAAGGTGCAGGAGGCCAAGGACATGAACGTGCTGTACGACTCACTGCAGGTACGTGCGGTACCATTTGGGTGTTCGGTACATCTCGGCGTACCGTATACAGAAACACAGTGCCGGGTGTGCCACATGTGTGTGCGTGTGTGTGTGTGTGTGTGTGTGTGTGTGTGTGTGTGTGTGTGTGTGTGTGTGTGTGTGTGTGTGTGTGTGTGTGTGTGTGTGTGTGTGTGTGTTTACACCAGGTTCAGTACCCTACCACAGCACACACCCATCAGGTCCCCCAACACCCTCCCACTCGCACTGGCTGCATGCAAACTGCTGCAGCTGGCCCACAAGTGCATCCTCAACTCCTTCTACGGATACGTGATGCGCAAGGGGGCGCGCTGGTACAGGTGCATGCATGCGCTGTGCCTCGACACACACCACTCTACCATGAGCCTGGTGGCCGACACATGCTTGCTTTGCTGCTGCTGCTGCACATCCTTCGATCTCCCGTTGTTGTGTCTCCAGCTGCTTGTCGCCAAGCGCACTTATCGTAACATCTTCCTGCCCTGCCCTGTTTTCGCCCCGCAGCATGGAGATGGCGGGCGTGGTGACACACACAGGCGCCAACATCATCCAGGTGTGGCTGATGGGGGTCGCTGGGGTGGGGTGGGGTGGGGGGTGGCGGGGGGGGACTGATGTGGGAAGCGTGTGTGTGTGTATGGTGTGGTTAATGCGTGTCGGTGCGCATTGTGTGTGGGATGCATAGTGTGGTGGCTGTGCCCTTCTTGGTGTGGTCAGTTTCCTGGAGTGCGCCTGGCCCTCCTTCCTCTTGCAACGCCCCTGCACCTTGACAGTACAGGGTTATATCACCACTGCCATAGCCCCACTGGGGGGTGCACCCACCACCTGATGAACCCGCACGTTCACCGCTGCCACCGCTGCTGCTGCCGTGTGTCCCTGCCTGTGTGCCCACCTGCACCCTGCACCCCCCTTCCCTGCCTCTGCAGAAAGCCAACGAGCTGGTTGGCCAGGTGGGCAAACCTCTCGAGCTGGACACCGACGGCATCTGGTGCGCGCTGCCGGGCAGCTTCCCGGAGGAGTTCAAGGTACGGCACGGTACTGCTGATGTGCTGGTACTGCATTGAGCGTGGTACTGCAATGTTGATGGTGCCTGTCGCAATTTGCAGCTCCCTGCTCTGTGCACGGCAGCACTTGCCCTGAGCCGGTTTTCACTGTCTCTGGCCCGCCTGCTCAGCTTCTCCGGAAACCCAATCAACCTCTTGACAAGTATGGCGCTTGCAGTTCAAGAAAGCGGGGGGAAAGGTGTTCAAGATGAGCTACCCCTGTGCCATGCTGAACGTCATGGTGGCTGAGAACAACACCAATGACCAATTTGCGGTGGGTGTACTGCTGCGTCGCTTGCTGTACTGCTCCTGTACTGTACTGTGGCGCATGGCAGCGTGGTCGCTGTGCAGCAGCAGGCCGCGGCGTGCATGGTGTTGGTGCAGTGCGTTGGTGTGTGCTGGCAGCCACAGGCTGCTTTCCAGCCCCTGATGCTGCTCTTGCTGCATTCCAGCCTGCTTTCCTCCACCTTCGATCTGTTCCCCGGCCGCCACCACCTTCGCCAGCGCCTGTGTTTCAGCCTCGCTGGCTCCCAGCCTTTTCTGTGAAACTACTGCACGGCCTGCAACCTTGATGTGTGGGATCCTATGCGCTCTGATATGCAGACGCTTGTTGACAAGGAGCGGCGGCAGTACGAGGTCAGCAGCGAGATGAGCATTGAGTTTGAAGTGGATGGGCCCTACAAGGTGTGTGGGGGACAAGGGTGGGTGCATGGCTGGGCGGGTGATGGATGTGCAGGATTTGAGCGCTGGCGGTGGTGGTGTGGTGTGTGGTGGTCTTTAGACGGGTACCAGGCTGGTGCGATGAGATGGGGGAGGGGGAGATGGATTCCGCCGTGCCGTGCTGTGCCTGCGTTTGAAGCTTGTCTGTCGCGCTTCCAGCCTCAAGCACCACAGCAGGCACCTTTGTCAATGCGAGCATGCTGTGCACGTATTGCATCAACCACCCAGTGCGCTGCCCCTCTCACCGTTGGTCAACCCTCTCAACCTCACTCTCTGTCTCACACTCACCTTCACTCACTTACCCACACCCACACCCTCACCCCCACCCTCACCCTCACCCTCACCCTCGCCCTCGGCCACCTTCACCGAAGTCGCGCCCTCTCCCTCCCCCCCTCGCCCCTGCCGCAGGCCATGATCTTGCCTGCCTCCCTGGATGAGGGCCGCCTGATCAAGAAGCGGTATGCTGTGTTCAACCACGACGGCAGCCTGGCTGAGCTGAAGGGCTTTGAGCTGAAGCGCAGGGGTGAGCTGAAGCTCATCAAAGTGTTTCAGGTGGGCTGGGTGGGGTGGTGGGGTGAGTGAGTCGTGCTGAATTGCGGTGATTGTTTGGCGGGGGGGCTGTGGGGCTTTAGAGTGTGGCCTGAAAGCCTACACGGATGCCTGAACGGCGGCTTTCATCGCTCCAGTTGGCTGGCCTTCTTGATGCAAGCCTGTCGGCTTTGACAAAACCGCGCCGCCGCCGTATCGCCTTCAATGTTGGGCCGCTGCCGCACCCCACACTCCTCTCTGGCCCTGGCCCTGGCACTCACTTGTCACACACACACACACACACACACACACACACACACACACACACACACACACACAACACACACACACACACACACACACACACACACACACACACACAACACACACCACACACACACACACACACACACACACACACACACACACACCACACACACACACACACACACACACACACACACACCACACACACACACACACACACACACACACACACACACACACACACACACACACACACACACACACACACACACACACACACACACACACACACACACACACACACACACACACACACACACACACACACACACACACACACACACACACACACACCACACACACACACACACACACACACACACACACACACACACACACACACACACACACACACACACCACACACACACACACACCACACACACACACACACACACACACACACACACACACACACACACACACACACACACACACACACACACACACACACACACACACACACACACACACACACACACACACACACACACACACACACACACACAACACACACACACACACACACACACACACCACCCACACACACACACACACCACACACACACACACACACACACACCTGCTGGGCGCAGGGTGAGGTGTTTGACCAGTTCCTCAAGGGTGACACCCTGGAGGAGTGCTACGCCTCTGTGGCTGCTGTGGCCAACAGGTGGCTGGACATGCTGGACACGCGGGTGGGTGGGTGGGTGGCTGATAGTGTGGGTGGGTGGGTGAGTGAGTGTGGTGTGGTGTGTTTGTGTAGGGTGGGTGGGTGGCAGCTTGTGGGTGGGTGGGTGTGTATGGGGGTGGCAGCTTGTGAGTGGGTGAATGGGTGGGTGCAGGGTGGAGGATGCAACATCCGGTGGCTGCATAGGTAGGCTGTTTGAGCTGCGGTGAGCGGATCAAGCTGCAGCTGCTGACTGACATGGGTGGTTCCAGCTGCACTGACAAGGGGGCAGCAGCAGAGCTGCACAGAGCTACACAGAGCTGCCCCTCACCCTTGCCTCGCTGCTACTCCCCCACCTCACCTCTACCCCTCACCCCCCCCGCCAAACCTACCAACCCCTCTCACCCCCCCCCCCCATTTTCCAACCCCCCAGGGAGTCGACCTGACCGATGAGGAGCTGGTGGACCATATCAGCCAGATGTGTGTGATGAGCAAGAGCCTGGCAGAGTATGAGGGTGAGGGAGCGGGGCGCTCTGGGGGGGGGGGGGGGGATTAGGGGGGCGGAAGAAGAGTTTCAGGCCCTGGTGACGACCGATGAGCTGGTGTGGGCGTGCTAGCACTGCAGCCACCCTACAGAAACAGAAACAGCGCTGGTAGCAGGCCTCAGTGCTGCCATAGGATGACTTCACGATGCGATCCACGATGCGCCTCATGCTTGTTTCCTGTATCAAACACTCTTTTCCTCCCTCCGCCTCCCTGCTGCCTCCCTCCCGACTCCTCACAGCTGCCCTGCCCTGCCCTGCCCACTTCCTCCTCCCGCCACCTTCCCCCAGGCCGCAAGTCGTGCGCCGTCACGTGTGCGGGGCGCCTGTCTGAGTTCCTGGGGGACGAGCGCATTCGGGACAAGGGCCTGGTGTGCAACTATGTGATTGCGCGCAACCCGCCCAAGCGGCCCACCAGCGAGAGGGCCATCCCTGTGGCCATATTCAGGCAAGTGGGGGGGAAGGGGGGGGGCGAGCAGACCTTGCTCTGCTGCTGCTGCTGCTGCTGCTGCTGCTGCTGCTGCTGCTGCTGCTGCTGGTGTTGTCCCTGGGGCAGCCAACGGCAAGGGCCTGCTGGTGGGCTTTGCCTGTGCCTGGCTGCCTGTATCGGTACTTCTGCTGTACCGCCCCTTACCTCACCCTTACCGCCCCCGCCTGCACCCCGCAGCACCGAGCCCAGTGTGGCTCGCACCTACCTGCGGCGCTGGTGCGGAGACATCGGGCCGGGTGCGCACCCACTGCTGCAGCTGCTTCCCCTGCTGCTGCCTCTGCTGCTGCTGCCCCTGCGGCTGCATATGTTGCTGCCTTTGCTACTGCCGCTGCTGCTGTTGCTGCCTTTACTGCTGCCTCTACTGCTGCTGGTACCGGCCCGCACTTCTCTGCTTGTCTCAGCGTGCGGCGGACAAAGAGCCTTGGCTCGCAGCTCGACTGCCTCCTGGCACCTGTCATCGTACTGCCCAACAACTCAATCAGACCTTGCACCTGTACTGCTGCGTACCGCTGCAGTGTCCCCCGACGAGGTGCCAGATGTGCGGCAGATTGTGGACTGGGCCTACTACAGGTGTGAGGGGGGGGCCAGGGGGAGAAGGAGGGGAATCGGGGAGGGGAGGGGAGGGCTAGCTGCTTGGAGCCAGCAAATGCGCTGCTCTTGGTGGCGGCAGCACACGGGGAAAGCTGAGCTGCAGGCTCTGCTTGCGGCAACTCATCTCTCGCCCCTTTTGCTGACCAGCGCAACAGCTTCAGACTCCAATCTTCTCACTCCTGCCTGATCTGGCCCACCAACCTGCTTGTTCATCTCCCACGCTGACATTGCTGCAGGGAGAGGCTGGGCAACGCGATTCAGAAGATCATCACCATCCCGGCAGCCATGCAGCGGCTGCCCAACCCGGTGCCCCGCATCAAGCACCCAGACTGGCTGTACAGAAAGGTACGCAGGGGGCCTGCTGGCAGCTGCCGGCGGTGACAAGGCACTGCCCAGGCGGTGTGAGTGGTTTTCTTGTACGCCCGCTGTCCCTCCCTCTCCGCGCCCCGCCTGCTGAAATGGAATCTCTCTTCCCTTGTGCTCAGCTCCTCTTCTGCCTGGGTGCCCCCCCCCCCCCCCCCCCCCTCTCCCCCCCAAACTGATTCACCACATCCCTGCAGGTACAGGAGAAGGAGGACACCTTCAAGCAAACGCGCATCGACGCTCTGTTTGGCAAGGCGGGCAAGGTGGGCGGGTGCTGCCGTCGGGTGCTTGTGCAGCCGCCTGCTGGTGTGTGTGTGTTGTGCAGCTCTTGGCACACCTAGTACTCCGTTCAGCCTGCCAGCCGTTGGTGTCTGCTCGCAGCTACCCTTGCCCTCGCTAGCCTGCCTGGACAAAATTCCACACCACCACCAGCACTACCCCGCCCATTTACCTCCCTGCAGGGCAAGGGCCAGGCTGTCGCGGCAGCAGTGGGTGACATGGAAGACTTTGGCATGGGCCCCTCGCCTGCAGCAGCATCTGGCCGTAGCCCTGTCGGCATCGTCACCCGGCTAGACGTGCAGTCGGCTGGCAAGGCAGCGCGGCGCGGCGGGGAGAATGCCGATGGGCGCAACATGCAGCAGCAGCAGCAGCAGCAACAACAACAGCAGGAGGAGGAGGAGGAGGAGCAGTTGACTGAGCTGCCAGATCCGCAGGAGGACTATCGGGGCTGGCTGGCTGGCATGAAGGCAGCGTGGCGCCGCAGCCGCGAGGCCAGGAAGCGGAAACGGCTTGAGGTTGATGGCGGCGGTGGACGTGGCGGCGGCAGCGGCGGCTCTCGGCAACGCACGGGGGCTGGCGCCGCTGAGCTCACATCCATATTTCAGCAGCAGGCGGCGGCGGCCACGGCTGCCCACTGGCAGATTGTGAGCGTGGCGCCGACTGCCGAGCCAGGTGTGTCATTGGGGTGGGGCAAGGCGTTCTGCATGCTGTGTGGTGGATACACGCAGAGCGCTGCACCTGGGAATGGTTCACATACCCACCTCCCTCTTCCCTTCGTCCATGACCCCCCCCAAACACTGAACCAGGGCGCCCAGCTCTGCAGCAGTTGCTGTCCGCCTTTGTCTGACCCTGTGTTGTTCTCCTTCTCACCGCCACACACTTGCCACCCCTGCCCTGCCCTCTGCCTCCCTCTCTGGCAGGCGTGTACAAGGCCTGGGTCGTCATCAACGGCCGTATGACGGCAGTACCTCTGCGCATCCCCCGATCATTCTACGTTGACGCCACTGAGCCGCCCGGCTCGGCTCTGACTGTGGGGCTGGGCCCCGCCGTGAAGCGCACGCTGCCGCGGGGGGCGGTGCCGGCGCACACCTACCAGGTGCAGCATGGGCTGCCTGTGCTGTGGCTGCTGTGGCTGTTAACGCCCATGTTGCAGATGGTGCAGCTGCAAGCGCGTTGGCGCTTTCCAGGTCCCGACCTCCCAGGTCCTCTTATCCCTGATCTCACTCCCACTCCTGCTGCTGTCCCTGTCCCTGCACCTGCCGCGTGCCATTGGATTTGCTGGCTTGACTTGTGCTGCTTGGCCCACCACCACCCCCTCTTCCCTCTTCCCTCCTGCCTCCCCCCCCCAGGTGAACATGGAGGAGTCGGCCTACCGATCAGGGCTGCCAGACCTCCAGTCACGCCTGGCGGCAGTGGGCGTTCGTGCGGTGTACGAGGACCGGCTGCCTCCCGAGCTAAATGCGGCGCTGCAGCTGGGCTGTGTGGCGGTGGTGTCCAGTGCCGCTCGGCGGCGCAACCTGGGGGCGGGTTTCGACCTGTCTGAGCTGCAGATGAAGCCGGTGGCTCAGGTGGGGTCGCTTGGTGGGCTGTTGTGTAGGTGTAGGCTGTATGGGCGGCTGGGTTGCATGTTTGTGTGGCTGGGCTGCTGTGTGGGGTGACACGGTGTGCTGTGTCATGAGTTGGCTTACAGTTGCATGGTGGTGCAGCGGCGCTGCATGCTGATGGCATCCTTGCTTCCTTGAATAGCCGCCGGCTGCTCCTGCTGCCTGCCTATGCTGCCCGAGGGCTCGAGCCTACCCAGGCCATCGTGTGCTCTTGTGTGTGCTGCACTGCACTGCACGCTGCTGCTGCATGTGCTGCTCCCCTTTTGCACTGCTCCTGTACCCAAGGCGTTGTATCATTGTATCGTACCGTGACCTTCTGTACTGCCTGCAGTACGAGTACTTTGACCAGCCGGGCTCCCTCAAGCACATGACCCTGCACGCCGCCGCCGACCCGGCTCGAGGCCGCGCCCTCTACGCCCTGCACCTCCCCGCCGACCACCGCTGCTGCGTGTGGGTGGTCAACCCCGCCCGTCGAGGGCAGGCGGAGCTGTCTGACGCTATTGCAAAGAAAGCGTGGGAGGAGGTGGCGGCGGCGGGGGATGGCGGCGACCCGCAAGGCGCGTCCCAGCGGCGGCAGGTGTCTGAGGAGGCTCCGCCGCTGTTTGAGGTTGCGTATGTTCGCAGCCAGGAGGCGGCGCTCAAGCAGCTACAGAAGGAGCTGGGTCGCATCAGGTAGCCGAGTAGGGATGGGGAGTGTGGGGTGTGGGAGCTGTGTGGGGGCTGTGTGATGCTTGCATTTCTTTGTTGTCTTTGTGTGTGTTGTGATGAATCGTGCTGGGTGCGGCAGCGAGGGCCGTGTGTGAGTGATTGTGAGCACAGTGGGGGGCATGGCAGGCGGCAGCCATCCAGCTGGCTGGCTGACTGGCCGGTTGGCTGCGATGCGACTGGGGCTGGGGCTGGGGCTGGGGCCGCACCAGAAGCCGAAGCTGTGTCACCCATTGTCATGGCAGCATGCTGCGAGCTCCCGCCAGCCGCGGCCGCACCGCACAATGGCTGCCTACCTACCTACCAAATTACCGCCCTGTGCCATTGTAAATGGTGTGCAGGGACCGGGCAAGGGCTCCCACAGTGCTGCTGCTCAGCTGCGATGACGCGCAGTCCCTCAGGCATGCCCTCCCCGCACTGGCAGACCTGCCAACGGCCGGCATGCCGCTGTCTCAGCCCGCCTCTGCGCTGCCGCCGTTGAGCTGGCAGGTCCCGGCTGCCAGGGCTGCCATGGTGCAGCTGCTGGCGGCGGGGGAATGGCTTCAGGTGGGGACTCTGCTGCCAAATGAGCTGTGTTGCTTTGCATGCAGTGTGCAATGGTGGCATGTGGCGGTATCAGTCGGCAGTACCAGTCGTGTGGACATAAGGCTGAGTGCATTGCCAGCCTGTGACAGTCTTGCCAGGGCTGTCGTGTTATGTTCCTCTTGCTTTTTTCAGCATTGATTCAATTTACTCAGTGTGTTGTCCTGCCACTTTCATCTGTACTGTAGGCCCGCATCCAGGCAGCGCAGTACGCCCACCTGCCCTTGTCCACCATCGGCACAGACTGGATCGTGGACGCTGCTGACGCACTGTATGCCCGGCAACTGCGTGAGTCACGCTCGCTCGCTGTGTATTTGCTTCTTTTTACCTTTCACTGCTTTGCCTCACATGGTTGGCTTCCCCCATCCACGCTTACTGCCATATCTCTCGTTTGTCCTGCTTCTGTTTGGCTGCTTGACAAACAGTGCACTGCCCTCATTGTGACACTCTTGCTACTTTCTTCTGCGCCCGCAGGCGAGGCTGGGCACCTGCTGTGGGTCTCAGACCCGGCACAGCCAGACCTGGCCAGCCGCCCGCTGGATCAGGGAGAGGCTCTGACCCTGAGGGAGCAGCAGCAGCAGCTGGAGGTGAGCTCGGCTGCGGCACGTGGCAGTGCTTGCAGTACTGGTAGCCTTGGACCCTGGCAGTACGTTGCATGCCGACACGAGAGAGATGCAGCCGCGCGGGGGGGGGGGGAAAGCTCCTGCCCTTCACCCGCCTGGCGATTGCATCTGTCGCTGATGTAGCTGGCCAGTCGCTGAGGGGCGCAGCAGGACGCTCTGCCTGCTCCCACGGGCTGGCCAGGCATGCTGCCTCGCCCGCCACAACCCCCTTGCCAGCGCACCTCGCCCGCAACTGCCCTGCAGATTTGCTTCCCGGGGGTCTACCGCTGTGTGTGTGTGGAGCTCCGCGTATCCCACCTGGCTGTCAACGCGATTCTAGAGGTGAGGGGGCTGGGTCTCAATTGTGCTTGTGCTTGTGGCAGTGAGAGTGCTGTGGCGGGGCGCTGGTGCCTGCTCACCTCCCTGCCCTGAAGCCTTCCTCTCCCCCAAACCCAACCTTGCTGTTCTGATCCTTTTCCTCACTGACTCCCCCCTGACCCCCCCACACATGTGCGCCTCCAGGCCGGCACCATTGGTGAGATGGAGGGGGCTGCGCTGCTGGACGACCAGCACGGCTGCGCCCCCGCCTTCAGGGTGCTCAAGAACCTGGCGCAGTCTTGGATGGAGGATGCCACGCGCCGCAGCAACATGTGAGCAGAGAGGCTGGGGTGGGCTGGCTTGTGGATTGTACCTTCGCGTGATAGGCTGGTGTGGAGTAGGGCAGGCCGCGGGCTGCCACTGCCGCATCTGCGCTTGATTATCAGCTTTGCTGGCTGTGCTTTGGCAGCCGGCCTCTTGGGTGTCGCATCGACAGCCGCTGATGCCTCCTCGCCTCGCCCCTCACGTCCCTGCTTTTCTCTCTTGCTGCCGCTCCCACCTCCTGCCAACCCTCCTCCGCCTGCCTCTAGAAACTAGATCCCAACGACAAAAAGAACAAGAGTGTTGAGAAGTTCATCTCCATTGTTATTATACTGTCATTCTTCTCATTTGTTTGATGTGCCCTGTCCTGCTCTGCAGCTGCGCGGACGCCCTGCTCCGCAACCTGTACCGCTGGGTCTGCACCCCCGGCTCTCGCCTGTACGACCCCCACCTTAAGCAGATGGTCCAGGGGCTGGTGCAGAAGCTGCTGCTGCAGCTGATTGCCGAGCTGCAGAAGCTGGGAGCCACGGTGGTGCAGGCAGACCCGGGGTCAATCCTGGTCTGCACCGGCAAGCGCAACATGGCGGCAGCAGTCGGGTGAGGCGGACAGCAAGGGGGCAGGGAGGCAGGGTCAAAGGCAGGGAGCTTGAGCAGAGGCAGGCGTAAGGGAGGGAGGGAGGGAGGGAGAAAGTGGGGGAGGCAGGCAGGCAGGGAGGCAGGGGTTGGCACTGTGTGGGTGTAAGG
This sequence comes from Chlorella vulgaris, assembly GCA_023343905.1. Lineage (NCBI taxonomy): Eukaryota > Viridiplantae > Chlorophyta > Trebouxiophyceae > Chlorellales > Chlorellaceae > Chlorella > Chlorella vulgaris. The sequence continues at coordinate 58,841 of SIDB01000007.1, forward strand.
GCAGGCAGACGGAAGGGATGCAGGACATGCAGCGCGCTGCTGTTGGAGTTTAGGGTGGGTCTACGCCCACGCTTCTGCCGACCAGCTCTGCCAAACTGCACCTGTGGCTTTTGCGTACCGCATCCACGGCACCGCACTTTGTGTACCGTACCGTACAATATGCACCTCATGTACCGCACCTACTGTACTGCACTGTACCGCCCCCGCAGGTACACGGACTACATCTTGGACACCCTTGCCAAGCGAGAGCTGTTCCAGTGGCTGTCCCTCAGCCCCGCCAAGTTCTGGCACACGCTGCTGCTCAAGGAAAGGTAAAGGGCTGCAGGGTGTGGGGGCAGGGGAGGAAGGAGCGGGCGGGGCATGACAGCTGGGGCATTGCAGTGGGCAGGGGCTGGGAGATGTGTGAGGGCAAGGCTGTGAGCCGAGTGTGGGAGGCCAGGTGTCAGCTGCCTGCTCTGCAAGGGTGGCTGTGTGCTCTGCAGCAGCCTGCTGTCCTTTGCAATGCGTAACCAACGTCGCACCATCCGCCTCCAGCCACGTCCTTCTGACACTGACCATTCACCCCTTCACCTCCCACCCTATCTCTTTGCCTCCCCCTCCCCCTCCCCCTCCCTGCCCCCCCCAGGTTCAACTACCTGGGCATCCTGGCAGAGGTGCCTGCAGCCCTGCAGGCGGCCCTGGTCGACACACCCGGCAGGCTGACCAGCGAGGAGGTGGGCGGCTGGGGGAGGTGGGGAGGGAGGCTGGGACACCGCAAAGAGGGGCGTGAGCATATCCTTGGAGTTGGGTGGCTGGGTGGAGGTTGGGGACAACGCTGCCATGGGGGTGAGCATGAGTATGTGGTTGGGCAATGCTCAAGGATGCTCCTTGAGCCTGCCATGCACTGGTATAAGCAGCTGTGCAGCTGGTTGTGTTCTGCTAATCCTTACACCCAGTTCCAGCTGCACGCCAGCTGCGGTTTGGCAGCAGCAGGTGATCCGACTGGCCCGCCCCTCCCCTTCTCCCCCCTTCCCACCTGGCTGGCTGCAGGGCGGTGCGGTGATGACCCAGCATGCGGGCCAGCTGGAGGTGAGCCAGCAGGGCCTGGACGCTCCCGCCTTCGACTACTGCTTCTGCATGAAGGTGGGTGAGGGGGCGGGGTAAGGGGTGGGGTGGGGGGCGCGTGTGTGTGTGTGTGTGTGTGTGCGAGGGCGAGTGCGTGTGGGAGTAAGTGAGTGTGTGCCTGCTGGCATGTGTGTGCCTGATGTGGTGTGCGGCAAGTGGCGTTTGTGTGGGTGTGTGGGTGGGTGAGTGGGCGTGGCAGCCTGGTGTAGGCGGGTTGAGTGAGGGTGGAAGGGAGGGCTGTGAGGTTGGGGCGTGTGGCAGCGGGTCTCAGTGCTGGCCAGGGCACGCTCTGCGTCACACACCTGCGATGCTGTTGCCACTGTGACCCAACTTCCAATTTCTACCCCCTCCCTGACCGCAGGACTACCTGCCCCCAGTGCTGCATGCCACCTTCCTGGCAGCTGTCACAGAGTTTGTGTGGCTGCCCTGGAGAGCAGCCGTGGAGGGCAGCCTGTCAGAGGGTGCCACTCAGGGGGGCTCGCAGGTAGGGGTGCAAGGGGTGCAGGGGGGGGTCTGCCTGCCTTGCTACCTGCCCGCCTGCCTGGTGGTGGGGTGCTGCTCGTGCAGGGCTGGGTGGTGCAGGGCTGGGTGTGGAGCATTGCTCTGGCTGAACCAGCAAGAAAGGGGGGTCTGTCAGCAGTATGCGTTTGCACTGAGGTGGCAAGGTTGCTGGCTGGCCAACAGCCTGCTGACCGCATCGTGTCACGGCGTGGTGCCTCCTGGTCTGCCTTGCCGCCGCTTGCAGCCTCAGCCCACTGGTGCCTGCTGAAGGGCGGCGGTTGTGCTGTGTGTCAACAGCATTCAATCACGTCTGCATAAGGTATCATGAACTGATTGGCGAGTTTTCTGCTGCAGGCGGTGCGTGATGCCAAGCAGTCTGCCGAAGTGCAGACCAGCTGGCTGCGGGAGGCCCTGCCCAGACAGTTCACCGACAAGCTGCTGAAGCAGGTGGGTGCTAGTTGGGGGGGAAGGGGGCCCCAGCGCTGAGGTGGGAGGGGTGCTTGGGTGGGCGCTGATACCAGGTGCACTGCATGGCGGGTGAGGGGCGGGTGCTTGGGTGGCTGGGTTAGGGATGGGTTGTGGTGGATGGGCCTGCTTGGACCGTTTGTCTGGGCCTGGCCCACCTTGTCAGCAACCACCCGCCAACCTTGTCAGCAACCACCCGCCACACACCGTTCTGGCTCGCCTCACCCCCCAATCCCGCACTGCCTCAGCCCCCCTATCACCACCGCAACCGCCACAACCACCATAACCACAACCACAACCGCAACCACCACCACCACCACCACCCACCCTCTCAGGTCAAGCACATGTCCCTACACATAGGCGCCCATGACGGCCAGCCCGACCACTCCTTCCCCTCTCTGGCGGGCTCACACCTGGGTGATGCTGCTCTGGGCACCCCCGCCCTTGCCTTTGTGCGCAGCGTGTGCCACCTGTTCAGCCTCGACTCCACTGTGACTGACCAGGTGGGTGGGTGGGTGGAAGCGTGGATGGAATGAAGGATGGGTGGGTGAATGGCGAAGGGCTGGATGGGTGGTAAGGTGGTGGTGGGGTGAGAGCCAGCCAGCTGGCACCCTCTCTGCACCACCCTGCGCTCTTGCCTGCCTGCCAGCCGTTTGACCCACCAAGCCCGCTGCAACAAGCGTGCCTTCCCGCATTCCTTCCGTGTCCGGTTCCCTCCCTCACTTTCTCACGCCGGTTTGCCTGCCTCCCCCACCACCCCCCCTCTTTCCCCTGTGCAGGTTGGCGTGCTGCGCCGCCAGCTGCTGCGCCTCATCCACGTCAAGGAGTTCTCCCCAGAGGCTGAGTTCAAGGTGTGTGCGTGGGTGGGGGGGAAGGGGAGGGGCCGTGGCTGGCGCCTTGTGTGCCGCAACAGCAACACCAACATACTGGATAATGCCTGCGCGGAGTGAGGCTGGGTGCTGTGAACTGCGTTGGTGGGGCTGGGGGTGGGGCTGGAAGAGTTCCAAGCTCTGGGGGTGGACTGGGGTGGGCCTGCCTGGTTGCTGCACTCACTCGCACACTGAAGTCCTTGCATGCCCCTCCCCTCGTACTGCCATCACTCCGCCACTTCTCCACCACTTTTCCCCTTTGCCCTCTTTGCAGGACCCCTGCCTGACGCTGGTGCTGCGAGACGTCATCTGCCCCTCCTGCCAGGACTGCCAAGACCTCGACCTGTGCAGGGACCCAGCGGTGAGTGCGGGGTGTGACAGAGCCGCCGCTATGACAGGCAGGAAAGAACGCTAGGTGGACATACAGGCAGACGAATTGCTGCGGCCAGGGTGGTGGTAGCTTGCTCACTATCAATCAGGAGTGCTGACAGTCTGCCTCTGTTTATTATTTATTATTGCTTATTACTTCCCTCCTCACCTCACCTCGTCCCCTCAACCCCGCTCACCTCCTCGCCCTCCTGACAGATCCAGCGCCGCGACTGGCACTGCTCCGCCTGCGGCTGCACGCGGGATGTGGCGGCAATCGAGGAGCTGCTGTGCGGCATGCTGCAGCAGGTGGGTCTGGGCCGGGGCCTGCTTCCCTGTGTGTGCAGCCTCTGTGTGTGCTGTGTCAGGAAAGAAACGTGTGATACAGCGACGGAGGTCGACAGCGCACCCTGCCCTGCCCTGTTGATGGTTACTGGGCCGACCGCCGTTGTGGCCGGCAGTCAGTTGCCTCTGCGATGCCAAGGCCACGTTGCAACCTGACCCCCCGCTTCCCCGCTGCCCTTGGCACTTGCCTGCCTGTCCACAGGCTGCTGACGGCTACCAGCTGCAAGACCTCCGGTGCATCAAGTGCGCGTCTGTCGCCACCAACCACTTGCAGCAGAGCTGCGACGTGTGTGGGGGGCACTTGGCCGGCACCCAGCTGCCTGTGAGTACAGGGATGGCAACGTGCTGCATGCTCGTAGCTCGTGCAGTGCGGCGGCTGATGCTGTGGTGCGGACTGGGCAGCTTCCTGTCAGTTGACCTGATGTGTGTGTGCGTGTCCGCCCGCTTTCTTGCAACCTGACCTGTCGCATGCCTGCCCGCCCGCCTTCTTGCGCATATGCGATGCAGTCCACGGCCAGGCAGCTCCTGGGCGTGCTGGCCAACATTGCCGAGTTCCAGGGCATGCCGCTCCTAGCAGAGCTGGCGGCGTGGGCACTTGGTGGTGGTGGCCCGACGGCGTGAGCTGCTGTGTCCACCGGCATGCCAACAGTTGCCGCTTGGCCTAACCGCGCATAATGCATGTTCCAATGAGCATGCACGGACATGTGAACCGTTCAAAGCATACTCATACTCAAAGTGGAAAAGGGACATGAACGGCTGCACCTCGCTGCACGGCCGGCGGCTCTCTACACCTTGTTTCGCTATCTCTGAGTTACCAGCGCCCCATTGAATTAGGAAGTTTCACAGCGCAGATGCAGAAGCAAGCTCAGGCAGCCAACCCTTGCACAAGAAACGCATTGGCCGCTGCTGTGCTTTGCCGACGCAGCACGCATTTCACGGCATTGTCGAAATGCTCCTTGGGGGCTGAATACTACCGACTGACCTGACCCCAGCACTCTTCGAGCAAGGAGCAAGGTTTCAAGAACTTCCGTCGCCTAATTCGTTTTTGCAACGCTCGTTTCGACGGCTCTGCGCTGTGTGAAGCAGCAGCGACGCCTGACATCGCGCACCCTCAACCTCACGGCTGCGCCCTGCCAGCGGCGGCGGTGTCGCCGCCGTCACCCGACTGAATGGTGCTAAGCTGGCGTGAAGAGGCCTCCTTTGCCACCCTTTCCCGGGCAGGCCACTCCACTTGCGCCTGGAACGGCAGGCTGCTGCTTTTTGGAGGTGAGGCGCCTCTTGGTAGCCCCTGCCGCAAGGCTTGCCTGGCTTGCTTGCGAGGCCAGGTTCCAACTGAGACAGGTGCCCTAAACTTTCTCCTCCCTCTGCCGTGTGTTCGTGAGCAGGCCGCACCGGGGCCGCTTTCTATTCTGACGTGTGGGCTTACGACGCCGCCGCTCGGACCTGGGAGCTGTGGTGCGAGTGCTGGCCGCACACACAGCGCAGGTGGGCGCGGGGCGTGGCATGGAGGGGCCTCCTGACTTGTGGGGCTGTTGCCGGACCTCTGGGATGCAACATATCGTCCTCAGCAGCAACAGCGAGGGCACCAGCAGCAGCAGCAGATCGACACCTGCATGTCATCACAAGCTCGTGGCTTGCCAGAGTCTGCTCTGCCTTTGCTGCCACCCCTGCCACCTCCTCCCCCGACCTCTGCCTTGACACCAAGACCCTACCCTCCTCTCCTCCCCCTCCCCTGCCCCCTCCTGCAGCTACCACTCCACCACCCTTGTGGGTGGCGAGGTGTGGCTGTGCGGCGGCAGCAGCACCGACACTGTGGTGGGAGATGTGCTGGTGTTCAACCCGGCCACCCGAGCCTGGCGCTCGCCTGCACTGCGGGGCGACCTGTCTCTGCTGCGCCGCACAGCCCACGGCGCGTGCCTGCACCCCGCCCGCCCCCACTGCATCCTGCTGCAAGGCGGCTACGGCACGGGGCCTGAGGCTGCCGCCGACAGCCAGGACTACAGGTGTGTTAGTTGGCTGGTTGGCTGGTCAGTTGATGGGAACTGGTGGAAGGGTGTTGGATGATGGGAGATGGGTGATGGGGGGCTGGCTGCAGCTGCTGGTTTGTGTCCAACAGCTCGTGTTGAATATTGCGGTACAGCACACACACTCAACACCGCATGCTCCACGGCCGCATGCTACACGGCACCAAACCCACTCCCACATCCTGTTTCTTTCCAGCCCTTAGTCCCTCTCTTCCTCCCCCTGCGCCTGCAGCTACCTGTCTGACCTAGCTGAGCTCAACACCCGCACAGGGGTGGTGCGAGCACTGCACCCTGCTGGCACCCCGCCCGCCGCCCGAGCCTACCATGCCTTTGCCGCGCTGGGTGCCTGCTGCTATGTGCTGGCCGGGCGCACCGCCAGCAACCGGCTGGTGAAGGGGAAGCAGGTGGTGGTGCTGTACGATGCTGCCGCCGACAGATGGGTCACGCCTGGTGAGTCAAGAAGGAGGGAGGCGAGGGAGGGTGGGCAGGGATGGGCGTCGGCAGGGCAGGGAGGCAGGGCAGGGCAGGGCAGGCAGGCAGGCAGACAGGACAGCAGCAGCAGCAGCAGGCTGCCTCTGCGGCATCTGCCAACCTCAAGCCTTGCGTGCATCAGCACTTGCAACATATGCATGCATCAATCCCTCCTCTCCCCCTCCTGCGCTCCCAAGCTCAGGCGTGATTGGTGGCGAGCTGACTCCCCGCAGCAGCCACCGCGCAGTGGCAGCCCCCGGAGGCATCCTGCTGTTTGGAGGAGCTGTGGACATCTCGACAAAGGGCGCAGACCTGCACCTGCTGACAGCTGGCGCTGGATCGGGCTTCGGCGGCGGCGGGCGGCTGTGCTGGCACCAGCTGGGGCCGCCGGGTGGCGGCGGTACCACAGGCGGTACTGCAGGCGGTACTGCGGCCGGCTGGCCTGCTGGCAGAGGCGCGCACGCGGCAGAGGCGTTGGAGGGCAGGCTGTACGTTTTGGGAGGCTACGGCGAGGTGGGTTTCAGTCAGTGGTCGGTGGTAGGGTGGCATTGGGCTTAAGATGAGGGCACCAGCGAGCAGCTTGTGTCACTACCTGGTTACCCGCTGGGGATGGGGCGTAGGCGTCTCACTCACAGCCTGGTGCAGCCCTTATATTGCTCTGGCTCACGAGGCTTGCAGTGAATCATCTGCGGTACACCTGCAGGAAAGGCTGTACACGGGCGACTGCTGGAGCATCAGCCTGGAGGTGGCAGGCAGCGGCGACGCCGGTGAGGCTGCAGCTGCAGATCCTTGCAAGAACTGCGTTTGTACCCTGGGAGTACCTGCAGTACCAGCATGGCAGTACCTGTGCGGCAGATGGCACCGCTGTCCTTTGTCCTGCCCTGCACCTCCCTCTTTTCCGCCGCAATCTTGACTGCCCAGAAAAGAAAGCATCCTTCCTGGCCCCCTCACCCACCCCCTCTTCCTTGGACTCCCAACTGTGTGCAGCCCCCCCAGTGATGGCACCTGCACCTCGAGACAACCCAGCCAAGCAAAGCGGCGGCTGCCAGCACCTGCCCGAGGTGTCAGAGTGGAGGGAGGCGAGGCGCAGCCGGCCTGCAGCCGCCTTCGCCGCCTCCGAGCCGCAGGCCGGCACCAAGCGGCAGCGACTGGTGGCGGCAGGCACTCGGCAGTCGCCGCGGAAAGCAACGGCGGTGGCGGCGGGGGAGGCTGCCCAGGATTGGTGCCCACCTGCAGAGCTGGCTTGTGCCGTGGCAGCAGCAGCAGCAGCAGCAGCAGCAGACTTCAAGTCCGCAGGGAAGAGGGTGCAGGGGGCGCAGGCGGTGTGCCAGCAGCAGCTGCTGCAGCCGCCTCGGGTGGTGGATCAGGCTGGCCAGGGGCAGCTGCCGCAATCGCATGCACATGCTGCAGCATCCACCCACCCGCAGCAGAGGCTCGCAGAGCTGCAGGCAGCCCTGCAGCAGCAGCAGGTGGCAGCAGCGGCTCGAGAGCAGCTAATCTCAGACCTCCAGCGGGCCAACTCGCAACTGCAGGCTCAGTGTGCGCAGTGGGAGGGCTTAGCTCGGGACCGGCAGGCCTCAGAGCTGGGGGTGCAGGCGGCGGCGCAGCAGCACTCGGTGCAGGTAGGCACTGCAGACACATGACGTGCTGCAAGGCTCAAATTTCACTTATCGTGCCTGTGCCAGGACACACCTCGGACGCGGTGGCGCTTGCTGGTGGCTCTGTGCTTGCAGAGCTGCTTTTGATTGCTGGGCAGCCCCTGCTTTAACTGGATCCCGGGGTGTTGATGCGTGTAATTCGGTGTGCTGCGTTTAGCTCATTCACGCGCGCGCAGCACCAGCGCTGCAGGCTGTCCGGTTGACCCTGCATGTCGCTCCATCCTCCTCACATCCCCCTCCTCCTGTCCCCTCTCAATTAGCCTCTGCAGTTGGCGGAGCTGCAGCGGCAGCTGGCGGCGGCGCAGAGAGAGCGAGATGACGCACGGCGGGCGGCTGCGGTGGCGGCTCAAACCGAGCATGAACTGCTCGACCTGCGCAGCCAGCAGCGCAGGTGAGAGCGTCGGGGTGTCGGGTGCGCATACAGCTGATCGTGGTGTGCCATACAGCTGCTGCTCCCCAAAGCACAGCAAACATGCGTTGTGATGTTGGCCTTGTGTGGGCGCGTGTTGCCGCACCGACGCTGCAGAAACGGTTTTGCCGAATCACTGCTGCTGCTGCTGCTGCTGTCAACGCCCTGCTGTGCCCATGGTTCTGTGGCTGCCGCTGGTGCAGGGAGCGGGATGCTCGAGAGCGTGATGAGCTGGAGAGGGACCGATACATTGACACCCTGAAGCGGGATCTGGGGGAGATGCGGCAAAACCTGGCGGCTGCAACTGTGAGCTTGCTTGCTTGTCCTATGTTTGTTTGTTGATTGTGTGATTGTCAACTTGTGTTTTGTTTGCCTGTTTGCTTGCTCGTGTTTATAGCCCAAGTGTCTGCAAAAACACTAATGATGCAGGCTTGCTGGCTGTCAGCTGCCTGCTGAACGCCATGCGCCTGCACATGGCTGTGATAGCACGGCTTGCTGTGTCGGCTTGCATCAGCAGCTGCTGCCGGCCTGGCAGTGTACCCGACTGCCCAGCTGCTGACTGCCCCCCGCCCTTCTTTTGCGGCTGCTGCGCCTGCAGGAAAGCAACGCAACGCAGGCCAAGCTTCTCGACTCGGCTCGTGAAGACCTGGCCAGGGAGCAGCGGGCTGTGAGCGGAGCGCGCAAGACACACGCCGAAGAGCGGGAACGCTTCACCCGAACCCTGCAGGAGCAGCAAGACCTGCTTGCGGCGGCGCAGCAGTCCAGGGAGACCGCCCAAGCGCTGCTGGAGGCGGAGCAGCGGGCGTACAAGGAGGCGCGGGCGGAGGTCGAGCGGCAAAACGTGAGCGGTGCCAGCATGCGCTTGCACTGCATCCCAAAGGCCGCCTGCCACTTGTTTTTGTACCACTTGCTTGCCCAGCTGTTGCTTCTGCAGCCACGTTGGCCTGGCTGCTGCTGCTGCTGCTCAAGCGTTCCGTTTCACTCAGCTGTTTTGCTCCCGGATGTGCAGGCCCAGGCGCAGCTGCAAGCTGAGCGCGCCAAGCGAGCTGAGGATGCACGTGACCAGCTACAGGGCAAGGTGGATGAGCAGCGAGCGGACCTGCAGCGGCTGCAGGCGGCAGAGGAGCGGTGGCGGGCAAGCAAGGCGGCGGTGCAGAGCGCACTGGGAGTGCTGCAGAAGGGGGTGGAGGGGATGCCTTGACGGGCAAGCCAAACAGTTGAATTGTGTTGCAATGCATTCTCTTCTTCCTGCTCCTGTATAAGCTACCAGCCTAAGAAGCGTTTTTTCTCGTCCCATACTTCATTGTTCACATGATGCCATCAGCTCCTGGTCAGGCTGTGAATAACACGTCAGTTTTTGTTCAACGTATATCATCGACAGGTGCTGGCAGCATAAGCGTGCTTGCAGGTGTGTGCTCCACCAGTCGTTCACCTCCTTTCTTTTGCCAGTCGAATGGCCCCAATGAGCAACGTCCATTCATTTGTTTTAACAGCAGGTTAATGAGATAAGAAGAAACTGAATGAGCAGCAGCGGAGAGAGTATGAGCCCAGCAGGGAACTAAGCCGCACAACAAAGGGAAACAGTCACGGTGATGTAGCAAGGTGTGCTGCAAAGGTGCGCATTGCAGTGCTTCAGTGGCTTCAGTAGGGTGCATCGCCGCCGCCCGCCTCAATGAAGCTGCGCCGCTTGCCATGCTCCTTGACCTTGCTGTCCACCATGCGGCGGAACATGGCCGACGACAGCTCTGCGTTGTGGCTGCCGTACGCCATTGCTTGCACGCTGGTCATGAACTTGGCCAGCTCGCGGCCTGCACTTGCAAATACAGAAAGGGCACGGCACATGCACAGAGGGAAGGGGCTCAGGAACTGATGGCGGTGGACGTGCTGCAGCAGCAGCCTGGCAGGGTGCAGAGTGCAAGCTTGCCACACACAGCAAAGCATGCCTCACAGGCTGCAAAGGCCTTGCCTCTGCACCAACCGCGTTTGTCCAGCACCCAACATCGTCGCTTCCACTCAACACTCGCCCCTCCCACGCTGCTGCCCACACAGCCCCTGTCTGCCTGCTGGCCGGCCCCTCTACCTGAGAAGCCTTCGGTGCGCTCTGCGGCCCACCACAGGTCAGCATCGGTCACGTCCTTCACGGCAATCGTGTCTGGGCCGCCCTTGCGCCCACGCAGCGCCGCCTTCACCCGAGCCCACATGCCCCGAGAGGTGGCTGCGCCGGCGCCTCCAGCCACCGTGCCCGCCTTCACGACATAAAGGTCAAAGTACACCTGCAGTATCTTGTGCCTGCAGCAGCGACGGTACCGCAAGGGGCGCGAGCGGCGGCGATGAGCGGTGGTGTCGTGAAGACAGGCGGCACAGCGACGGCAACCGCCGCACGGCGCGAGAGGGCAAAAGTGCAGCTCCCAAAAGGAATGCACCTCGCCATCACAGGAAAGATATACGAACACGCACTGCCTGATTCCGTCTGCCATGCCTGGACCCTTTGGGCCACAACAACGCTCTAATCTGGACCCGGCAGCGAAGCAGCGCTGGCCTCGCAGCAAACCAGCAGTTGTCTCACCGCTCTGCTGCCTCTGGCAGGCAGAACTCTATGGCCTCATCAGTTCTGTCTATGACTGCGGGGTCGAGGTCTGAAGGGCGGTTGGTGGCCAGCACCACGCAGAAGTCACGGGACTGCTCGCCTGCAGTACAAGCAGCACAAGGGGTACAGCGGTACCAAAGGGAAGGAGGAGGTGAGGTGAGGTGAGGGATTGAGAGAAGGAAGAGTGTTTCTCAAGCACTGTGTTTGTGCTAAAGGGGCGCGGTGTGAAGCACAGGCAGGGTGGCGGCTGCAGACCGGTGGTGCCAAACGCAAAAGCTGCACCACTCTGCAAGCCACATGCAACGCAGCGCCCTGCTCATACTCATGCTGCACTGCGATGTACCGCTCACCTGTGCGGTACAGGAAGGCGTTGATGGCGGCGCGGCTGCCTTCCGACAGGTTTCCCCCCCGACGGCCTGCAGGCGCGGGTGGGAAGGGTGGCGAGCAGGGAGTGGGCAGGCGCTGAGGTGGGAGGAGAGAGCCTCTGTGCTTGGACAACGGCCGGCATTAGTCAGTGCCAGCCAGTGCAGCACACCCGAGTCCACAGCCTGAGCAACAGCAGCACTCGATGCCAGGCGCTGCCAGCTGCCAGATCTCCTGAACTGAAAGCCCACCAAGAGCCTCAAACCATTGAACCAACCATTCTGTCTTCATTCCACCATTGCCACCCACTCAGCACTGCCCAACCCAAAACCACAACCCACCTCCTCCCCACAACCACCACCCGCCCCGCCACTCACTCAGGAACGCGTCCGCCTCATCAATCAGCAGCAGCAGCCCCTTGCGACTGCGCTCAGCCCAGTCAAACGTCTCATGCAGCTGCATACGGGAGGGAGCGGCAGCACAGGGGCCAGGTAGGGGGCAGGGGTGAGCGGCGGCACAGGGGAGAGGGAGGCGACGAGCACATGCGGCAATGCTGTATCAGCGGCACAGCCCACAGCGGCAGTTGATGGGCATGCCTGGTTTGAAGCAGGGCGATGCACTGCCCATTAAATGAGTCCCCACAGGCACCCAGCAGACTCCCCAGCCATGCCCACACATGGGAGCTGCACTCTGCTCCCGAACCAATACACCCTTCACAACCAATACACCAGTACACTCTCCAACGCTGTCCCTTTGCATTACACCCCACTTTGCCTCCCTGTCCAATGCACCCTGCTTTGCATCCAACGCCACCCAGCGCAGCAGCGCAGCCCGCAGTGCCACACCTGCGTCACCGCGCCGCCACCCAGTGGAGCGACATCGCCGCCGCTGAGAATGGCGTAGTCCATGCCGCTGGTTTTCGCCAACCGCTTGGCCGCCATCGTCTTGCCGGTGCCGGGGGGGCCTGCGCAGTGTGTGTGTGCATTCAAATGTGTGAGTTGAAAGTGTGTGTGTGTGTGTGTGTGTGTGTATGTGTGTGTTGTTGTTTTGTGTGTGTCTGGTGGCCGCCACATGGTTAGCGACACCTGGCAGCCCACAACCTGAGCGACGCGCCAGACCAACACGGAGCAACACGGTCCTCATGCACGCACAACCAGTGCACCCAGCACATCCAGCACAGCGCAGTGGGCCCTCACCGTAGAACAGCATGTGTCGGAAGGGGGCCCCGTGCCGCTTCACGTTGGCGGTCAGGGCAGCCAGCGAGCGCACATGGTCCTGCAGCGGAAGCAGGCAGGCATTAAAGGGGTATTGGGTGTTGGAGGGGTATAGGGGTATAGGGGTATAGAGGGACTCATGCACTTTTGTGGTCAGGGGCGGGAAAGAGGAATGCGGAGGTGCGGAGCGCCAAACGTACAGGCAACAACGGAGCGATAGCCGCTCTGCTCAGGAAGCACAGGGCAGTAGCGGGCAGGCGCAGCACAGCGAAAGCGACAGCACGCCTCACACCTGCAGCGTCGGCTCCAGCACAATGTCGCTGAAATCCCGCTTCACCTCCTCCACGCTCTTTTCCACAGGTGCCGAGCCGCGCCCCGCCAGCGGCCGCCTGCTCGTCTCCCGCACCAGCTTGGGGGTGCCAAACCAGCGGTCAAAGGCTTTGGCGGCAGAGCGGGTGCCTTCTCGAGCTGCAGGGCAGCAGAGAGAGGGCCATTGGTGAGGCAATGGAGTGCTCAGGCGAAGGCAGGCTGAGGTGGCAGCTGCTTGCAGTGTGCTGCGGCGAGAGAGGCTGTGGCAATACAGTAATGGAACACTCCCCAGCTGCACTGGCTGACATCCCCCAATGGCGCTTCGGAAGACCCCAGCACATGCCTGCCCCACCAATCCAGCGAACGTCCACCCAGCCTGCCCACACCACACAGTCAACGCCCACCTTCATCAAGTAGCATGCACTCCCACCACCGGGCACCCCTCCAGGCACAGACCAGGCACACAACTCACCTGAGTACACGCCCAGGGCCAGCAGGGAGAGGCCCCCAACCGCCCCCAGCATCTTGTCCCTGTCAGTCAGCAGGGAGGCAGCCGCGGATCCAAGGTTTGAGAAGGTCGTGTTGATCGCATCCACCAGGCGCCTCCGATCCTCCTCCAACTTCATCTGCAGCTCCCTGCAGCAGTGGCGGGGAGCAGGCACTACGTTGTCAGTCGTGGCACAGAAGGGATAGCGGGTGCGGCCAAACAGACACCTGAAAACAGCCGCAGCAACAAGGCTGGATGACAGCAGCAGAGAAGCAGCCGCAACCGCCAACAACTCCCGACGGCAAGCCTACCATCCACTCCAGTGGATTTGTGGGGACCGAAATGACAGCTCCTCACTCATATGCACTTACTCTCATGCACTCACTCCCATCCACTCACTCCCATCCACTCACTCTCTGTAGATGTCCTTGTTGCGTCGCCGCTCCTCCGCCCGTCCCTCTGCTTCCGCTAGGGCCCGCTCCCGCTGCACCTCTTTTTCAAGAGAAGCCTTGTACTTTTCTGTTGCCCGCCGCTCTGCCTCGATTTGCTGCGCGATTGCCGCCTTCTCCATCTCTGTTCGCTTTCCAGACTCCTCCTGCAGCAATGAAATGGGCGACAACGATCGAGCGGCTGCCACCCGTGATGTGTGCAGGTGTGCAGGTGCAAGCGGCGGCAAGCCCCCAAAACTCTGTGCACAGCCGCAACAGCAGACCAGCCAGCTTGGAACATCAAGCCAAATTTCAGCAAGTGCTAGTAGTAGTGCGCTGCACGCCATTGCGTGGGCCCCAGGAAGCTTCCAGCCCTGACCTGCATCGAGACCAGCTCCGCGTTTCGCTGCCGCTGCTTCTCGTGCTCCGTCTCCATCCGCTTACGCGCCAGCTCATCCTGGTACTGCGCCAGCTGCGCCTTCTGCTGCGAATCCTGCTGCATCGCCTTGCGCTGCTCCTCCCACCGAACCTTCTCGTGCTCCTGCAAAGCGGGCGGCAGGCGGCGGCGATCGGTGACGATCTGAGACGAGACGGTACGCGACCGACAGTATGCTGATCAAGAAGACGGCAAGCCAGTCACACCATGGATGGGGAAGAGGAGCTGCTGCCATGCATGTGACCCAGTTGCATACAGGCTGCTTCCTGTCATCTCAACCCAATCCGAATGACAAACTCACAACGGCATACTGCCCCGCTGCTGCTTGGGCCTCGGCCTCCTTTGCCTTCAGCTCCTGCTGCTTAGTGGCCTCCTGGAGCTTGATTTGTTCAAACACCTGCAGGCGTGATACCAACGGCCCAGCGTGAGGCAAGGCGATGCAGCGGGGGCGGGTGGCGGCAGCGGTGGCGGCATGTCCCACCATCGGCAACGGCCACTTGCCTTCTTGGCGTAGGGGCTGTTCTGGATCTCACGCAGGGCCTTGGCACCCCGTTCCAGCGCCTCAGGATCGAACATTTTGTTGTCATCGGCGCATGCAGCCACGGTGGTGCCCAGCACCGCCCCTGAAACGCCCAGCATCAGGCCAGAGCGTGTGGCCGCGGCCACAGCACGCAGCGCCATGGTTGCCGCGGGTTGCAACCAATCGGGTGGCTGAGTCAAACTTGCAGCGCGCCAAGCCGATCCACCGTTGTGTGCTCAATGGTGGGTCGCCAATATTGCGCCCTGATCACCGGCGTCGCGGCCCGCCTTTCCTCGACGGCGACAAATGCTGACCAACGCAGCGGCCAGCAGACGCGTCCCGGCTGTCAGCATCATGAGGCAGGGCCCGTATAGTATGCGTATCACTGCAGATGTTGTTCCCGGCCCCTAGCGACATGTCGCTGTGGATTCAGAGCCTTGAAGGGCGCTGCCATGGCGATATGCCGCTGCGGCGGCTTCGCATACAGCATGCCTACGCAAATAATCATTCAATGGCTCAATCGATGCATGCAACGCCCAGCTGAACCGCCAGTGTCCCATTGATTACAATATGATTCGACAAGCATGCCGCCGCTAACAGGATCGCCGCACCGCCTTGCTGCGCCGCCATGTGGATGTCGCTGCAAGCAAACAACACGGTCCCTGCGTGTGTTTGTATTGCGCCTGAGCTTGTTGGGCTCTGCCATGAGGCTGCTAGAGTCGTGGAGGGTTCTTGCCAGGCTGAAAGCCTCGCTCAAGCTCGTTATCCCCGTTGCCCTCGCTGCGGACACAGCCCGCAGCATCGTGTTCACTTACAGACTCGCACAAGCTCGCTTGCTGGTGGGTGGGGTTGTGGCGGTGCGCCAGCGCTCTTTGTGCGTGTTGCTGCAGCAGCGTCTTGTCTCTGGTTCAATCCTGCGGCTCTTCAGCCAACAGACAAGCCGCCGCAATGCCGCCCCACTCGATGCCGCCTTCACCGCAGCCTGCCGCCCTGCCCTGGTCCGCATGCAGGAGTGGGAGCAGGAGGACGCCGAGGACACAAAGCAGGAGGTTCGCAGGCTGCTGCGCACGGTGCTGCGCCGCTGCGCTGCACAGGATCCTGACTTCTGGCCCAAGGGCCTGGCAGCCGCCGCCAGCAAGGACGGCGAAGCAGACCCGACCGGCGACCTTGCTCCCACACCAGCAGTAGCCGCCGGTGGAGCTGAGCTGGACGGCGATGCCAGCACAGGCGATGTCTGGCGCATGTTGGGCCTTGCGACGGTCCCCGCCACCGCGGCAATGGGCGCTGAGCCTGTCACTGCAGTGGCAGCCAGTGCTGGCCCAGCTGCTGCAGCAGCCGGCCAGCTCGCAGCCCAAGCAGCCGAGGAGCAGCTTGTGACGCATGAGCAGCAGCAGCGCACAGCAGCAGAGGCTGCGGCTGCAGCGCGGCAGGCGGCGCAGGGTGCCACCCTTGTGATGGTCACTCTGCGGGAGGCAATGGCTCAGGTGGCGGCCAGCTTGTCCCGCCTGCAGCTGCCCTACTCCACGCTGATGGCTCAGCAGTCGCCTGCTCCTGGCGTGGTCATGCACGTCACGCTGGCTGACGTAGCATCCATCCTGGCCGCCTCCAGACCAGCACGCGCCGCCGCTGCCGCGGGCACCTCTGTCGGCCAGGGCGTGCTGTCGGCTGCGGATGCGTTGCACGCTGGCTTGCTGCGCAGCGTGCCGTGGCCCCAGCTGCAGCTGAGCCGCAAGTCGGCACTCAGGTGCGTGGCTTGCATGCTTTGCAGCTGGCGTGCAATCTTATCACCCCTCCGTGGGGCCCTTGAGTGTTGTTGAGAGTGGCATGCCGGATTAGCCGGATTGCCTGGACATGCCTTGCCGCCAGCGAGCCAGCTGCGTGATCCCACGCAAACGCTGCAGCTGCAGTTACGTCTGCCGATGTCACTGCTGGTCACATGCGTGCAGGTGTGCTGTGGACTGGCGGGGCGTGCACTGGCCTGGGCCGCCGCCAGAGCCTCTGGAGCGCCAGCTGTCGTGTCACTGCTGACACCACAGTGCACTGCAATGCGCTGCTGCACCAGCAGCACATTCTCCAGCAACTGGCTCGAGCTGCAGCTTGGTTTCGCAAATAAACTTCACACTGAAACCCGCCCCTCAGGTTCTTCGTGCTCGTCCTGTCCTTGTTTACGCTTGCTGCTGAGCAGCTCTCGTTTTCTATTGTACTTTGCCGCCTGGGTTGTACTCTCCCTCCCCCCCTTTCTCTTGTTTCAATTGATCAACAGCAGCACCGCCTGCCGGCGCTCATTTCATTCCTTGCCAGCTGTATTGGCCAGCTGTGCTGCTCCGCCTATTTGGGAGTTATCTGCGCGTTTCTGCCGCTTCCTGCTGCTGATGATCACAATTTCACGCCGCCGCTCCTGTATCACTTTCCCCCTACCTATGGTGGCGGCGCCTTGAGGCATCTGTAAAATATGAAACCAAGTATTGGGAGGAGAGTATCGCATGATTGCGACGTCTTCTGCGTGTGTTTGTGCTGATGGGTCGCGAGTCAGTCAGCCGCCAGCCACAAAGTTGGCTTCTCCACGGCCACAGAACCGTAGACCATTTGAATGTTATGCAGTTTGAGTTGGCAAGCAAACCCGATTGCCCCCGCTTGGCCATGCGTTCCGGCAGAGGCGGCGCCAGGCGGGACATGCTAAATGTTGCGCCCCGCAGCGGCGCTGCCCGCTGTTATCATCGCTGACCCCACCAGCAAGCTTTTGAGCAAAGCTTATGGTGGCAACAGCGCTGCAGGGCAAAATCGTGCTGGTGACGTCTTGCGCTCTGTACGCCTATTACACTGCTTGGCTGTTGATCACGGTGGGTGTTGGACAGCGCCAGGGGTGATTTGATGCCGGTTTCCTGGAGACCCACCACCGAACTATGTTTTGCCTGCAGCCTTTCGTGGAGGAAGGACAGAGCATCCTTCTGGCATTCCCCAAGCACCATTTGGCGATAGCCATTCCCGCTCTGGGCGCCGTAGTTGTTCTCGGAGTCACGCTCTGCACTCTGGGCGCCTTTCTGGTGTCTTCCGAGCTGTCGAAGTGAGCACAGGGCATCGCCGATTCATGGAACAGCCTTACTGCACGCACCGACGAGCTGCCGCCACTACCAACGCTGCCTGCAGGTTGCGCCGCCTGCCGCGACTGAAGGCTGCGTAGCAAGCCGCTATGGCCATGGCGGCAGGGCTCAGTGACGATATGCTGCTGAACTGGCAGCAGCAGGTAGACGAGGTGCAGGCGCTGGAAGCCATCTTTGCTAGCAGCTTCCAGTTGGTGGAGGCAGCCGGCGTGCCGTGCGGCAGCAGTGATGCTGGTGCACAGTGCAGCCGGCTAGGCACCAGCGCCAGTGCATTTGACGACGGAGCGCAGCTTGAGGTCGGCAAGCGGTCAGAGGCCTTGGATGCTGCCAGCCTGCAGCATATAGATGCTCCCTGCAGCAGCCAGTGGGAGCTTCATTGCAGCCTGATGGCGCCAGTGGAGCCTCCCGCTGGCAGCCTGCGCCTGTTGCTGCAGGATCGGCATAAGCAGCAGCAGCAGCAGCAGCAGGACCAGCAGGGCAAGCAGCAAGCAGAACACACAGACAGAGCAGAGCAGGACGCCGCAGGTCGCCTTACCGATAGCGGCAGCAGCAGCAGCCGTGCGGAAGAGCATGCAGGTGCATCTGGCGGGTACACAGTGCAGCATTTGCCGCCCATCTGCCTGCAGCTGCGCATGACAGCCGGATATCCCTCTGAGCAGCCGCCTGGTGTCAGGCTGTCGGCGGCATGGCTCAGCGCAGCACAGGCAAGTGCTCTGGAGTCGCAGCTGCTTCAGCAGTGGCAGGATCAGGGGCCAGGCGCCCCCATCTGCTATTCTTGGGCTGACTGGCTGCAGACACACGCACTGATGCACCTAGGCGTCGATCAATGGCTGCTGCTGGCAGACGACTGCCGGCCAGACAGCGGCAGCGACGTCGGCGGCTGCAACGGCAGCGGCGGCACACTTGCAGCGCAGCAGCAGCAGGAGCAGGAGTTGGATGGCGGTTCAGCAGAGCAGCGGCTGGGGGCGCTGCTTAGGTGAGGGCGTGATGGGCAGGCTGGGGAAGCATGCCACCACACTGACACCTACCACATTGCGCCCTTCGACATGCCCCGCTTGTACCGCATCAGGGCTATCTGCTGTACCATCGCCGCAACACCTGCGGTACCGCCGTATTTTTGCCGCAGGTACAACGCGGTGCAGGACCACGCTGCCTTCCAGCAGGCCACCCACACTTGCGGCGTGTGCCTGGAGCAGCAGCCCGGGCGCTGCTTTGTGCGGCTGGACGGGTGCCGCCACGCTTGGTGCCGGGGCTGCCTGGGGGAGCAGGCCCGCATCCATGTGGCAGAAGGGGGGCTGGAGCACTTGAGGTGGGTTGGCAGGGGCGGTGCGTGACCACTCGGTGACATAGCACATTAACAATGGGGGCCAGTGCCTGTGCCGGCTCTTGAGAGCTTGGCGTGGCTGGGTGGGGGCGGTGTTAACATGTGGTTGGTCGGCCCGGTAAACCAGCACAGCAGGGGGGGGGGCTTGGGTTGGGGGGGTGGGCGAAAGCGGCTGCAGACGGGCAAGCCCCTGCCTCGCTCCTGAGTCTTCCCTGCATGTCAGCTGCGGCTCACTGCCGCTGCCCTGCGGTGTACCACTCCCTTCCCTCTGTCGCATATCAACCTCTCGCCTCGCTCCTGTCTCATGTCAACTCTCTGCTTTCCTCTCCTCTCTCTCAACCTCTCCATGCTTCCCTCCATTGTCCCTTGAGCAGGTGCTCCCACCCGCAGTGTGCCGCCGCACTGGACCCGAGCGTACTGCGGCGGGTGCTGTGCCCCGAAGACTTTGCGCGCTGGGAGCAGCTGACCCTGCAGCGCACGCTGGATGCTATGCCCGGTGGGTGTGGTGTAGGGCGGCTGGGTGTGAAGGGAGGGAAGATGGCTGTAGGTTGCAAGGAGTCGGGATAGGAGGCTGCAGGAGGTGTGTTGCTACCGCTGGCCGCTTGTCCTCAAAAACAACTCACTGGTCGTGCCGGCTGTGCCTCCCGGGTGGCCGATCCGGCTGCCGATGTGGCTGGAGGGTTACACACAACCACGTTGTGGGTGCTGAGTCATCTCTGTGTGCTGCTCGGTGCACAAAATGGCTGTCAGCCGGCCTTGAAGTTGTGCTCTGGCGCTTCTCAAGCGTATGCCGCCCTGCCTTCCCATCTCCATCTGTGCACTGTATCTGATCTGAACTGTACCTTACATGTACTGTCGGTACCGCTCCACCCGTACCGTTCTGTGCCTGCCCTGCCTGCCTGCCTGCAGATGCCAGCTACTGCCCCCGCTGCGGCACAGTGTCCCTGGAGGACTCTGACAGCTGTGCGCAGTGCTCCAAGTGCCTCTTCGTCTTCTGCTCCCTTTGCAACGAGGGCTGGCACCCGGGTGCGGTGCAGTGCTGCCAGTAGGGGACAGCTGGCAAAGGCGCCTCCTCCACCCTCCCATCCAGCCTCTCTTCTTTGCCACCCCTGCCGCTCCCTGTGCTGGATTAACACTCTTTCTGCAACAGCAAGCACAGACTCTGCTGGACTCTGTTATCAGTCTGTACCCATAGTCCTGCTGACGTATCGTGCGTCCATTCCCAACGCCCGCTGCAGGCACTACCTGCGTCAGCGCAGACACCAAGCTGGCCATGCTCCGACACAAGATGGCGGGCGGCAGCAGGGCGGCAGTGGAGGGCCTGCGTCGGCAGGAGCAAGACCTGCTGAGCCTGGCACAGATAGAGGTGTGGGTGGGTGTGTTTGTTTGTTTGGGGAAGGCAGGCAGAGGCAGCAGCGGGCAGCTTGCTTGCTTGTCAGCCCTGGTTGAGGTTGGTCGTCTTGCAAGGGCAGCAGCTGCTTGAAGAGCTGCAAACGCCTGTATTGATGCCACTGCTGTTGTGCGCAGCTCGCTCATCAGTTTATTGCTCGCTCTTGCACCCGCCTCCACCGCTTTGCCCTTGTCCCCTTCCCGCCCTCTCCCCTTGCAGAAGACCGCCAAGCGCTGCCCTCGCTGCGGCACCGCCACCCAGAAGGCCGAGGGCTGCAACAAGATGTCGTGCGGCGGCTGCGGAGCTTACTGGTCAGTTGCTGGCGCCGTCGCTTGCCTCTGTCAATAATGTCGATAAGAAAGATTATTTGCCCTTCCTATGGCGCTGTGCGGAAACAGCTTGCGCACCTTCTTTGGACGCACGCTGGCTACTCATGCAGCGCTGCCAGTTTCAGGCTGGCTGCGCAAGGCTGACGGCATACGTCTGTGTGTGCTCTGCGTGGCGCCCTCCCTGCAGGTGCTGGCGGTGCAACAAGGAGATTGACGGGTACCGCCATTTCCGCAGCGGGGAGTGTGTGCTGTTTGACGAGGCAGAGATACTGAGGTGGGTGGCTGCGTTGAGTTGCTGTTCACATGATTCAGGCAAACTCGCAATGTTAGTGGTACACGGCCGGCTGGATGGCATGGCGGGACGGCTGCTGGCGGGCTGGCTGGAGGGAAGTGGTGGGGCGGGTGCTGGCTGCTGGCCGACTGGCATGGTGGGGTGTAGGCGAGCGCTGGCTGGCTGACCAGCGGTGGTGGCGGTTGCAAAGGCGGTTTGGAGAGGCGGAGGGCTTGTGAAGGGCGTGTGGAGGGGGCATACACACACGTATGCATGGGTTCACAAACAGGGCTGTTGGCCGCTGGCAGGAAGCCGCCTGCCCAGCTGCGCTCCGCCACTACCTCGCCCGCAGCCCTCGCACACTGCTGAAGTCAGTTGCCTCGTGCCTGCCCCACACACACGCTTACAGGTGGGAGGACCAGTGGGCAGACATGCAGGCTGCGCACCGCGTGATGGCTGCCGGTATGCGGAACGAATTCGTTGGAGAGACGGCGGCGAGGGCGGGGGGCCGCCCCCGCGGCTGCTTCTGCCCGCAGTGTGGCCAAGTCAATCACAAGATGGGTGAGTGGTGGTGCTGCGGTGAGGGGTCTGGCCGATCGACTGGCCGGTTGATTGGCTGGATGGCAGTCACCTGGTTTGTTGGTTGGCTGGTTGTGAGCTGGCTGGTTGAATTTTGTGTGGGTGACAGGATTGATGTGGTGAGGAGGGCTGCCACCAGCCGCCACTTGTGTTTGGCAAGCCTGGTTTTCAGCTGAGGCGCTGCAGGAGGTGGCAGGCAGTCCCTTATAGCACCCACACATGCATCTCCACAGCACTCTTCACCTTCCACAGGTGGAGCAGACCCGCCTTCTCCTCCTCCTCTCCTCTCTTCCTCGCAGGCAACAACAACCTCATCGCATGCTGGTCCTGCACCTCCCGCTTTTGCTACTGCTGCCGCACAGTGCTGCGGGGGCGGGGCGCGGGAGGCACCCACTTTGGGCCGCGCGGCTGCAAGCAGCACTCGCCCGACTGAGCCCGGCAGCCGGCTTGGCAGGCAAAGCGCCAATGATCCAATTTTACGTTGCGCGCTATACATTCGGCTTGCTGCAGTATGAGTGTTACACCCGTGCTGTGTATGAAACAGAGGCAACAGCCAAGTAGTGGTACTCCAGGCCAGCAATCAGTCCAGCAACCAGGCCCCCGTGCCGTTTTCCCCAACACCTCACTGCTGCGCGGCTGCTGCTGCCGGCTGCTGCGTCACTCTCACCACCTTGTACTGCCGCACCGAGGCGCCCAGGCTGAGCACGCTGCCCACCCGCAGCTGCTTGGGCACCTTGGGTTTGATCCAGGCCCCATCCACGTTCGTGCCGTGGGCTGCACTCAAACACGGATGCACAGGCGCAGCAGGGACAAACGCGAGAAGTGAGCAGGCAACGGACGGGGTGGAAAGTCAATCACACACACACACCCTCATGCCCTGTGATTCACCAGCAACACCCTCAGTTTGTGACCTCAAAACGCACCACCCCCGTTGTCAACCCCAAAGAGAACAGGCAGGAGCCTGCCTCACCGGAGCCCAAGTCTGTGACGGACAGGTTGCCGCCTCCATCACGCGTCAGCTGTGCGTGAGCCCGAGATATGGACAGGTGCTCCACCGGCACCTCACAGGACGGCAGCCGCCCAAACACACACTGCTGGCCCACACGCTGCAGCTCCAGAACCAGGTGGCCTGCAAGAGGCAAGCAAGGGGTGGGAGGGGGGCCCAAGGGGATGTGGAGGTGGGATGTGCAGGGGGGTATTCATATTGATTGTGTCTGGGCGCGAGTGGTGTGAGATGGTAGTGGCAGCAGCGGTGGTGGAAAGTGCCACCGGGAGCAGGGCGAGGGAAGGCAGCTGTGGTGTGCAGTGGCGGCTCGAACAGCAGCCTGAGGCATGCGACCGAAGAACACTACACACAGACACATAGCTGGCCGAAGGTGATAGTAGCACCAAGAGCAGCAAGAGCGAGCCAACTGAGGAGCGAGCGACACAGCAACATGCAGCACAGCTCGACCTCAATCACTCACCCAGCTGCTTGCCCTCCCGCAAAACCTCCAGCACCACTCCCTCTGCTGCCTCCAGCTCGATCCACTCCTGCTGCACCTGCTGCTGCCGGGAGGCTGCCGGTGCAGCCAGAGGCGCACCGCCGCCACGCCGCCGGTCCCTGCTCCTGCTCCTGCTGCGCCTCCCGGCTGCCTCCCTGCTGCCTCCATCTCGTCGCCGCTCCCGGCTGCGGCTCCTGCTGCCGCCGCGCCGCCGCCTGTCTCGCTCACTGCGGCTTCGGCTGCGGCTGCGGCTGCGCCGCCGCTCCCGCTCGCTCCCCCCTCTCGTCCGGCCCTCCTCCTTGCCATCCCTGCCCTTCACTGCCGCTGCAGCCGCCCCTGCCGCTGTTGGCGCGACGGGCGGCGGCGCTGCTGTCTGCGACATGCTGCCAGCTGGCGCTGAGCTGGCACCGGCCGGGACGAAAGTGACCCTAACTCTTGGCTCCTCTATGGGAGCTGGGGGAGGTGCATCCGCCCCCTGGTATCCCGAAAACGCGTCCACATCACTCCTGCGGCAGCAACAGTGTGGCAGCATTTTTGATCGCAGTCAGCAGCAGCCAGATTGGACAGCAGCAGCAGCTTGCCGTCAACAGGAGTCATGTCCCCCCACCACACCCGCCACCTCCCCACCACAAGAAACCTAGGCAGGTGTACTTACCACCCAAACCCAACACAGCCATCAACGCTCCGCACTCTCCCCAACGCCTTGCCAACACACCAGCCTCGCCGCACCAGCCCCGCCACCCAACATCCCATCACACACAAATACCCACACCCACACATGTCTCACCC
The DNA here is from genome assembly GCA_023343905.1 of Chlorella vulgaris. NCBI lineage: Eukaryota > Viridiplantae > Chlorophyta > Trebouxiophyceae > Chlorellales > Chlorellaceae > Chlorella > Chlorella vulgaris. The sequence continues at coordinate 82,664 of SIDB01000007.1, forward strand.
ACACCCTCACCGCTCCGCAATGCCCAGCTGGGCCTCCAGCGCGCACAGTGTGCGCCAGAAGCCGTCGTTGGGCGCCACCAGGCTGCGCCGCGACTTGCAATAGTCCAGGGCCTTCTGGGCACTCCACCTGCGGGGGTGCGGGTGTGGGCGGGTGTGTGAGTGGTGGTGGTGGGGGTGAGATTGGTGGTGAGATTGGTGGCGAGGGAGAAAGGTGTGCGAGTGGTGGGTGAGGGTTGGTAGCAAGGGTGTGTGAGTGGTGATGAGATGGGTGGTGATGGGAGAAAGGAGACGGCGAGGGTGTGTGCTGGTGCTGTGAGGAGACATTGAGGCACAGGCGAGGTGAGCAGGGACAGCAAGGTGAGGGAGGTGGACAAGCCATGAGGCAGGAGGAAAGACGAGCAAGCAGCGAGTAAGTGGAGCTGTTAAATGCCAGCTGGGATTGGGATCAAATTACGGAGAAGCGTTGAAAAGAGAGAAGGGCAGGAGGCACAAGCACGACAGCACAGCCAGTCTAAACCTCACCAAACACCAAAAGAAGCACAGCCCCTGTACTGCCCCTGCCACCTCTCGCACCTGTGCTTGCGCATCAGGTAAGCGATGCACAGAGTGGCGGAGCGAGACACCCCCGCACCGCAGTGCACCAGCACGGCTGCAGAGGGGGGCGGGGAGGGGGGGGGAGCGAGGGGGAGACCAAGCCAGCCGATGAGTTTGGATGATGGGTGCAGGGTTGCATTAAGTGCAAGAGTGTTCCAGGGAGCAGCACAAAATCACAGCACCACAGCATGACACCACCACACCACCGCGCCATCGCGCCATCGCACTCCATAGCACACGCCTCACCCTGTTTACGGGCCACCGCCGCCTCTATGAAGTCGAACGAACTGCGAAGGTGGGCGCCTATGTCGGCAACATCGATATCTGCCAGCTCAATCTTCAAGTGGCTGTACCTGTGCGGGGGCACAGCAGGCGCGATGGGAGCGAGGGCGGGGTGGCGAGACGGTGAGCGGCGAGTGAGCTGGGAGGGGGGATGCAGGGGCAGCCCGGGGCACAGGGCTTGAGAGGATCAATAGCGGGCACCTAACGGCTGCTAGCTCAAGCGAAAATGCAGTCTTGCTTCTTTCCGAAGCCAACCTCAAACCACACACTGCACCACACGTATTGCAGCCTTGCACAGGGGCAAGCTTCAAGCTTCACATCTCGGCCATCACCGCACTGGCGGCCTCCCTGCCGCCCACTCACTTGCTGGCTGGCAGCTTAAGGTTGTCAGGGTTGTTGTGTATCGTCACCACCGACTTGATGCCGAGCTCGCTGTGCCGTTCGAGCGCCTCGGCATGCGTCCAGTCGCCCAGGTACAGCAGCGGATCCAGCTGGGACGGGTAGCTGCAAAACAACAAAGCAGAACAGAGATGGAACGCTGCAGGCCATCAGCTCTGTGCATACGGGTGGCGGCAAGGGTTCGCTGTGCTGGTGAAGGGGTGAGCGTGCTGCAAAGCACAGCGGTTGGCAGCAAGACGCGGGCAGCGGGAGCACTCACCGCCGCGCCGCCGCCCCTGAGCGCAGGGAGGTGGTGACAAGGAAGGGGTAGCGCTGCTGGAAGGCATCCAGACCTTCCTTGAACAGGCCTATGCTGCGGGCGTGCCTGCAGCAAAGAAGGCGGCATGCATGCAGGCAGACGGACTGAGAGGCAAGCGCACGCATCTGTAGCAATGGAGGCCAGTAGTGGGGCGATGCAGGGCCGAGTGCTTTGCGATTGCTATTGATTTGGAAGACAGGGCCGGACCCCTCACGAACCCCCGCCAGCACTGCCCTCCTCACTTGTCTGCTGCCAGGAAAGCCACCACCGGGTGATCCTTCTTCAGCCCCGCCTCGCCATACACGATCACGTCACGATTCCACCACACGTCTGCACTCCATCGCTGATCGTAGTCCGCTTTCGAGTAGTCTGTACAGGCGGGTGAGAGGACCAATGAGCAGCGAGCGGTTGGCAGCGTAGGGTGCTGCTAGGCGGCAACGCGGCGGCGGAGGGAGCGTCAGGCGGCGGCCGACAGCGCTGAAATCTCATACCCAGCAACGTTTCGCCACTCGAGGGCTTGCGAATGCAGTAGGATCCAGCTATGTGGCCTTTTTCCCAACGATTTCGGGGCCGGACGTCAACTATGAGCGTCTTGGGATCGTCAGGGCAAGCCGTAAATGAACGAAATATCGCATCAGCGTCCAGTGTCTTGACCGCCCCATCGTTCGCAGCCATCGCAGCCCAGTCGAGGCTTGAAGACTTGTGTGATCAGGTGCAGTCAGATGCAACTGTCAGGCAGACGATAGGTAGCGCATTGAGCTCAGCGGCGGCAGTCCCCGCTGGCGCCGCCAGTTCAGCCCAAATCAGCCGACCGAAACTGGATTGCTTCGTTCTGCAATCAAGAACTGCACCTGACACGATGCTGGCTGGCAAGGTAGCCGCGATCACCGGTGCAGCGTCGGGTGAGTGAAACTCGTGCCTCCTTACAGCGGCCAGAATCAGAGCTGTACCCTTCTACATCGATGCACCTGCCCACGCTTGCGCCGGGCGAAGCACAGCCAGCTGCCTGAGTGATGGGAATGTTGGCCAGTACGGTCAGTGCCCTTGCCTGTAACGGCGTCTGGCTGTGCAGGCATTGGCGAGGCAGTTGCACGCCTCTTTGTCAAGGAGGGAGCGCGTGTGGTGTTGGGCGGTGAGTGAGCGGGCGCACAAGGCGGAGGCCTGTCACCCACATGTCTTGGTGCCCCTTTCCCAACTCCCTACCTGCCTACCACACCACACGGCCAGCCCCTAAACAATTGCCAGTCACATACCGCAGACATCCAGCACGACAAGCTCCGCCGGCTGGCCGATGAGCTGGGCAGCGATCGGGCCATGGCGCAGGAGTGCGATGTGTCTCAGGAGGCCGACTTGAAACAATTGGCAGACGCAGCTGTGTCCACGTATGGCAGCCTCGGCGTGTGGTGCTCTAATGCGGGTGACCAGGGGTTGGGGGGCCCGGCAGCGCTCGCTTGCTTGTATGCGTGCTACAGTCTGAGTGTTTGCGTTTGCAATGACACCTGGATACAGACAGCGGCAGCAGCTCACGCTGGAAGCCAGCTTGGTCGCAGCAGCCCCCGGCTGGGTTGCCAGAAGCAGGGGTTGCTGTGGGGCTGACCTCTTGCGATCTCCACACAGTAGCGCACAAGTCGGGCGGCCGCTGCAGGCTGCTACCACCGGGAGGGCGTGACCCCCCTTGACGGGCTGATAGAAAACCTGGACACCGCCGACTTTGACCGGCAGGTTGCGGTACGTCACGGTGCCGTGCAGTCCAGCCTGTGAATCACCTGGCCGGGTTTGAATGGGCTTGTGAGCAGCTGCTGCCACCTCCTCAGCAGCAGCAACAGGGCTTTTGGATGCGTATCTTTCTATCTGTCTTTCTGTATGTCTTCCTGCTTGTCTGTCTGCGAGTCAATTGAGCCCACCCCTTGCGGACAACCACCCTCTGCCCCCAGGTCAACCTGCGAGGCGTGGCCCTGGGTACCAAGCATGCCGCACGCGCCATGAAGCGTGGCGGTCGGGGCGGCTGCATCATCAACACCACTTCCGTTGCCGGCCTGGTGGTCAACTGCGCCAACTCAGGGGACCCCGTCCTCGTGAGCGCGGGTGAGCGAGACATGTGCACACGCAGCGGCGCTCCAGCACAGCGCAGCACCGTTCCCCAGTAGTGCTTCCGTGGCTGCAGTATGCATGAACAGTGGCGGTGTAAAGCGTGTAGCCTGTCGAGGCCTGCTATCAGCAGGACATGTAGCGGCAGTCAGCTGCCGATAGTTCAGTTGGCTTCAGTCATGCACACCGCTTTCCCCAGCTTCATTATCGCCGCCTGCAGCCTATTCCGCGTCCAAGCACGGAATTGTGGCGCTGACCAAGCTGGGGGCGTGTGAGCTGGCTCCCTACCGCATCCGAGTCAACGCTGTCGCCCCGGGTGGGTGCCTGAGCGCCGTCTGCTGGCGGCCCTGTGCTGTGCTGTGCTCGTGTGCTTGTCACAGCTTGTGGCCTGTGCTGTGCTGTGCTGCGCGTTTGATTGTTACAGCGGATAGCCTGTGCTGTGCTGTGCGTTTGGGTTTTACAGCTGGCAGCTCTGTGGTGCAATTCTCCCGGCTTGTGTGTGCCTGTGCGCAGTGATGAGAGTTTGATACGTCTGGTCTGGCTTCTAGTTTGCTCTGCTGCTCACCCTCTGAATCCGCACTGCTGCAGGGTACACAGCAACGCCCATGCTGGCAAAGACGATTGGCCTGCAGCACCTGAGCAAGGAAGGCAAGCGGGCCTCTACTTGCTTCTCCCCGTTTGTTTGCTTACTAGCGGCCAAGCTGGCAGCAGGCACACCAGCCCTCTCTGAGATATATATCAAATACCCCGCACAAGTACTGCCCTCCCCTCTGCCTCGGTCCCACATACAGCACACTGCACTGAAGCTGGCCCCACTGAAGCTCACTGGCTGTGCTATGGGTGACCGCGTGCGTGTTCCATTGCTTCCAGAGCTGGAGGCTGAGCTGGCCAAGGTGTCCATCATGCCAGGCGTGGCGTTGAGGGCCGAGGACATTGCAAACGGCATGCTGTACCTGGCCTCTGACATGGGCCGCTGCGTCAACGTGAGGGCGGCAGCCTGGACCTGGCCGCTATGCTGCGCTATGTGTGCTGCTGTGTGTGCTGCGGTGGTTGAGAAGTGATTGGAAACCTTGAAGTGGTGCCAGGTGGCTGCTTTGAATGGCAACCGCCAGCCAGCTGGGCCAGCGTGTGCCGGCGGCAGCTGATCCAATGCACGCATGATGTCACGCCTGCCACTTCCACTTGCCTGGACCATGCCTCCTGCAGGGCCACACCCTGGTGATAGACAACGGGCTGGTCGCCGGCGTGGCAGGTGTGTGGGTGGGGGTGAGAGTCGTGTCAGGTGTCAGGGAAGACGCCAATTAGATGCAGGGGCAGCTGGCTGCGCAGGACCCTTGGCTGGCGCACATGCAACCATGCCAACCTGCGGCACCGTGCTGTAAATGTGCAGGATACGTTCCTGGCCTGGAGACAGACACAGCCTGAGAGCGGTGCTGACGTCGCAGGTAGTGCATGGTGTGGACTTGCGACGGCACCTCTTCTCTTAGAAGGCATCACGGGTGTCCTGTTGAAGCTGCAGTCACCGTGCTGAGTAGGTGGCAGATATCGATATTGAGTACTTGAAGTTTTAATGTTGAAGAGACAGAAAGAATGGTGCAGTTGTAAGTGTAGATGAGACTACTGGACAGAGGCGAGGCAGTGTCAGATTCGGCAATGCTGAGCAGCAGCAGCAAAGGCTGTCAGCGGCTGGCTTCCCTTCCGCCACAAGCAAGTGCAGGCAGGCAGGCAGCAGCAGCTACATCACGCCATCGCCTCAGCCTTGTAGCCCACAGCCGCCAGGATCTGCGCAGCATGACGTGTCACAGAGCAGCACGGGTAAGTATGGAGCAGCACAGCACACAAAAACGTGACAGCAAGCGCGCATGAGCCAACAAGCAACGTTTCACTGCCTTAGGTGCCGATAATCAAGCGCCGATAAACACACTAGACATCATTCTGCTGTAGCATAGCACAGCACGTCGCACAGAGACCGCACCTTGTCGTCGACTGCAAAGTCTGGCTGCTTGTCCAGCCGGCCAGAGGCCTGGAAGTCCTTGACCAGCTGCAGGGGCAGTAGCAGTGAGAGGGAGGTGAGAGGGGAAAGTAAGACTGGAACAAGGGCCAATCCGTAAAAAGGAGAGAGGAGGGGCAGAAAAAGGGTGGAAGGGCAGCGTGTGGATTGCAGCCCAGCCTGTGCTGCAAGCTGCCCCCATACCCTCACCCTCCTGGCACCCTCATACCAACCCACCTGCTCCACGTCACCCTTGAAGGTGTGCTGTGGCTTCCAGCCCAGCAACCGCTTGGCCTTGTCGGAGGAAGCGAAGAAATGCACGGTGCTGCAGCAGCAAGAGGGGGGATGGACAACGAAGACTGAAGACTGGTGAAATGTTCAATCGTCAAGTCATGACCGTAGGCATGACGCGGGGAGGCCCATGGCAGCACTGCTGGGAGCATCAAACAAGCAAACGGGCGCTGCAGGAAGCAGGCAAGAGTGGCAGCGGAGCGTGCACTGCTCACCGGAAGGGGAAGCCCTCCCCTTTTGCCAGGCCCATGTCAGCCGGGTTGTAGTGCACGATCTTGGCCTCCTTGCCCGCAGCAGCAGCAATCGACTTGACGATGCCTGCGAGGCAGACAGGGGAGGAGGGGAGAGGTGAAAGCAAGAGAGGGGTGAAGGGGAGGCAGAAGAAGTGGGGGGAGAGGCAGGCATGGCAGGCAGGCCGGGCACCCAGCACAGACGCTGTCCGGGATCAACAAGCCTGCCACGCCCAGCAAAAACAAATCAAACGCCCCCGCTGCCGGTCGACACTTCAGCTGCGCAGCACGCTCACGCACCGTCGAACGAGATGCAGCGGTCGGAGCAGATGTTGAAGTGCTGTCCGACGGCGGCGTCGTTGCCGGGCACTGCCGCCAGCATGTCGGCCAGGTCTTCCACGTGTGACAGCGTGGTGAGCTGGATGCCGGGGGCGGGGATGGGCACGGGGCGGTCCCTGCATGAGGCGCAGCACAGCACAGCACAGCACAGCTCAGGCTGGGCACACAGCACAGCATGGCACAGCAGCGACAACACGAGATAAGGCTGGGCACACAGCGCACCACAGCACAGCACGTCACAACACAGCACAATTTAGGCCGCGCTGGGCTGGAGGCAGTGCTTGGGTGCATCCCACAGCCAGCCTGTCCCAGCCAACCAGCCAGCCAGCGCGCCCACCTCAGGATGCGCTCCATGAACCACTGCAGCAAGAGCCAGCACAGTCAGCACAAGTCAGCGGGAGTGAACTAGCAACGGGACAGAGTGACAGTCAGCAAAGTCGGCAGCACCACAGGTGGTAGTATCAGAGGCAGCATCCAGGGACCACGGCAAAGTGGGGTGGATGCACAAGGCCCAATGAGGGGATTCACAGCACAGCACAAGAGGAGCAGTGGCGGCGGGCAGAGCGCGGTGAGCAGGGCAGAGGACGAGGAGCAGGCAGGGCATTCACAGCAGGGTGCAGCATCACCTGCTCGCAGTCCTTGGCGGTGTGTGGGCCGTAGATGTACCTGGGAGCAGGGAGAAAGCAAAGGACGGTCTCAGGCTTGCCGAGCAGCAGATCTCGACGCAGCCATGCATTGCCTCTGTGACCAGGCACTGCCTTTTGGACATGCCAAGGCGCAAGGCTGCTGACTCGTTTGTTCGCGCAAATGTCTGTGCGAACTTACGGACTGCAAAGCGCAGGCAAAATGAAACAAATGACAGGCACTCACAGGGGCTGGAAGACTGTGTAGGGCAGGCCCTGCTCCTCCAGGTACGCCTCGACAGCCACGTGGCCTGCAGTCGGTGGATGAAACAACGTTTCAGAGCGCGACTTGCAGGGAGGGAGGGAAGCATCTTGAAGAGATATGCCGTCGGTCCCTCTGACCGCCTCGCATTTCTCTCTGTTCACTGCATGCTGTGCCTCCTGCCCCCCCCCCCCCCCCCCCGTTTACAGCCAACACATCAGCACTGGGGGCCCAGCACTGCACCAGGCACAGCACGGCATGGCATTCTCAACCCTCTGCCCGCACCTGCCGACGACTTGCGCTTGTCCCCCTCAACATGCATGGGCTCCACGCTGTTGGCGGCGTAGGCGCCCGCAGAGCTGACAAACACATAGTGCTTCACCTTGCCCTGCAGGTTACATACAAATGCAAATCGGTGCACATCATGCAGCGGAGCTAATGTATGACCTTAGGTGCAGAGAGCGGCGCCGACAAGCAGGCCAGCAGCAGCAGCAGCAGCAGCGGCATCATCAACAGCCAAGGTGACAAGCTGCGGGTTTGAGCTGGAGAGCTGCTGTAAGGAATGCACAATGCGAGCGTGTGTGAGAGATGCGTGAGAGCTGCCAGCGCCAGCTGCAAGCTGTGATCCACACCTTGAAGTGATCGATCAGGGGCTGGCAGTCGTCCATCTTCTTCCCGTTGTTGTCATACACGACGTCAAAGGAGCCCTCCGGGTAGCTGGAGGGGTCTGCGGGGCTGCCCCACACCACCTGTGCGCCGTCCAGGGAAGCGTACTGGCTGAAGGGGGCCTTGGCCGACAGCTTGGCCTCGTCTCCGTCATTCAGGATGGTCACCTTGTGACCGTCTGACAGCAGCTTCTTGGCCAGGTGCAGGCCCAGGAACGCGTGGCCTGCAGCGGCGGAAATTGCAGCACAACAATACCACAATAGATGAGTGCAGGGGACAGCGACAATGGCATGGCGGCGATGGGGCATGACGGCTGGGGCGCACCCCTGCTTCACTCTGTCGAGGCATGGCTGAAGAGATATGTAAGCGTGAAAGTGCATGCTTACCGCCGCCCTTGGTGTTGACAATCAGGCATGAGTCGTTGCGGACACTGACCGCCAGGCAGCGGCTTGACGCCGCCGCCCGCCGCTGCACGGCTTGGGGGATGGCGGTGCCGCGCATCGCGGGGCTAGAGCTGCACATCTGCATTTTGGGCAGCTGTATCGGCGAGAAAGCAGGGAAATGCGCTGTGGAACGAGACTGTCTACCACGTTTGGGCTGATCTGCGCTGATTCGAGACGAAGGGTGACACAAACAGGCCCGGCAACGGAGCGCGTGTCGGATTTCGGCGATGAGGCACGATGTAGTGCTCTGTCCTGCGCCGCCGCCTTCCCGATCGAGCCGCCATATAAATGTGCTGTTCCACACTGCTGCCCCACCCTATCTCAGCAGCACAGAGGATTTGTGATGCTTACAATTCGGAAGTCACTGAGGAAGCAGCATACAGAGCGCAGCCTCGCTGGGGGCGTGAGCATGGCAGCAGATAGCAGCGAATGGTGCAAATGATGCAGAACAACGGTGCACATTTCGGAGGTTGAAAGGAAAGGAATGCAATGTGGCTGCTGAGTACCGTAACCACCCGCGCCCTGCCGCTCCCTAGTTCCATGTAGATTTGACGGTCGGCTTGCACTGATTAGAGTAGTCCCCTTTCACAGTCAACCCTGCGGCAAGAATCAACAAGGAGGGTCTCAGCACCTGCGAACGCCGCAGCCTCCCGCCGGCTTCTGCGGCCTGCTTGACAAGCAGCAGCATGCAGCGAGCAGGCAGCCATATCAAATGCTCACCAATTGAGGACACGGGTGTGTCGACACCTCTGACGTAGCATTGGAATGTAATCTTGCCATGCGCCAGCACCTGAGCCTTGTTCTTAGCAGCACTCTGCACAACATACACAGCGCACAGCAGCACAGCAGGACGCATCAGCACAACCTGAGCCCCCAATACAGCATGCAGCCGTTGCAAACAGCCAATGGCTGCGCCAAACAATGCCCTCGACAACAAGCCACGTCAACAAACAGCAGCACAGCACGACGCCGGGCTGGGCTCAGCCACACCACGCATCCGTCAGCTTCCTCTCTCCGCTACACACACACACACACACATGCACACTCAAATGGCGCCGCTCAGCTGCCCAGCTGCTCACCGGTTTCCTGATGCAGCCCTGCAGTTCTGAGTAGGCGATGGATCGGAAGGCATCGTCGCAGTACAGGTTGTTGTCGTAGCGGTCTAGGAGCTTGGAAATGTACTGCGGGAGGAAGGGAGGGAAGGCAGAGTGAGCGGAGAGCTCAGAAAGGGAGTGAAGACGGAGGCAGGGAAGGGTGTGTCGAGTCAAGACTGTTCCCAGCAGGGCTGCTGGAGTGCTCCATCTAAGCAGCACTTGGGCCGCATGGCAGGCGCGCAACCAGCAAGTGTCAGCCATGCCTCAGCTCGCAGCCTGGCTGTCTGCTGGCCTGTCTGGCTGCCTGCTGCTCCTGCTTTTGCTGCCGCTGCTTCCGTGCCGTGCAGGCTTCTGGCACCGTCCGACAGGACCCACCATCACCACCCCTGCCTCACCACTGATTGCGTGAAATAGCTGGCCAGGAAGGTTTTTAGCAGCACCCGGTCTTGAGGCAGCCGCGCTGGAGTGTATGCGGGCGGACACTTGAGGGGAGCTTGTCGGTCCGGGTTCAAGCTCACATAACTGCAGTCGTGCAAGAACGGCATGGAAGCCGTACTGGTGTGAGCGGCGTGGTGCTCCGGTCAATGGTTCAACCAACTGTCCGCTCTGTTAGCTTTGACCTTTGACCTTTGCACAGTGCCCCTGTGGGAGCATGGAGGGCGGTAGGAACCGACTGGGCTGCATGAGCCTGTGCCCTTCACTCGACACCGGTAGCTGCACTGGCATGAAATACATAAGAGGAGCAGCAGCAGCAGCAGCAGCAGCAGTAACCCTGCCGGCAGCGTTCACTCACGCCTGCTCCCACACTTTGGGCACGATCTCCAGTTGTGACGTTGCGCACTTGCGGGGCCGGGCCCCAAGGTACATGACACCATTCACTGCCTTGTTCTTTTGGCATGGATCCCTGTACGAGGTCAAAAGCAAGAGTGTTTGGGTGATGTGTTTGTGCCTGGCAAGTGCAGGTGAGCAATCAGTGGCAGCCCACACACTGGCGAGTGTGATTGCATTCACAGGAAATGTGTAAAGGAAGCGTGCATGCATCCTGGGAGCCACCACCGGCTGAGGCGTGGCAACGGCCTTGCGTCTGCACTCACGGCGTGGTGAATGAATATCGTGCGTTGTTCGCCTTGTCTAGGCACAGGCGTGTGAAACCTGCAGCAGTGCCGGACAAGGTGTGTGAAGCCTGCAGGTGTATCCCAGCGGCACGATCGGGTGTGCCCGCCCGTCGGCCCAGCGGCGCTTTCTCACGTGCGCCGAAGTAGTTCATGTCCGCCATGTACACGGGGAAGCGGCTGCAGTGTTTGTGGGCCTCAGCACTGAAGTAGGGGCGGCCGCGATTGTAATACCGCAAATCGGCGAACTGGTCAAAGGAGTTGGCCGGCGTGAAGCCCGTGGCGAAGAAGTAGCCTGTCGGGCACTGCGCTGCTGCGGCCACAGCCGCGAGCCAGGCCAGGAGCACCGCTCTCAACATGCCGGCTGGGCAGCGCCGGGGAGCGTGGGGAGGCTGCTGATCCCTCAGCGGGAAGTGCAGTGAGGGCCGAGGCCTGTTCATCCCCCATGCGGACGGACTAGAATTCACTCCGTCGCATGCAGATCGACCGCCGGCTTGGGTTTGCGTGTGGAAGGACCATAGTCAGAGGTATCGCTAGGTATCAGGGGCGTTTGCACACGAACGGCCACAGGTTCCCACCGCCGCCGCTCTCACCGCCACTTGCGCCAAGCCACTGCCTCTGCCTCACAGCCCGTGGCCACCCACCTTGGGAGGTACACCGGCAGCGTGAACTAGGCACCTTACACTGACAGGTATACAAGAGAGAGTTATCCGAGACGTACAGCAAAACGGCAGCAAACAAGCCCAAACTGAGCTCGAGTCCAAGCACCGCCAGCAAGCGGCAGCGGGAGCCCTGGCAGCATCCCTCCTCACATCATCCCTATGTCACGCTGTGCTTCCCGCAGAATGACAGCCACCGAGGTGGGCGGCACCGCACCCATCTCAGTGACCACCACGGTCACAAAGTCAGCGGGGGTGAGATCGTAGGCCAGGTTCAGCAGGTGCACCTTGTCCTCCTGCTCCCACCCCTGCAGCGGGGCCACGTCAGGCCGATCCTGGACCTGCAGGGGCAGGCAGGCAAGAGGGCAATGGGCAGGCAGGCAAGCATGGCCGAGTGGGCGAGCAGGCGCTGAGGCTAGCGTGCAGGAAAGGGCGGCGCACGCAGGCAGCAGAAGGCAGCAGAAGGGAGTGCAACCAGCGGGCGCTAGCACCAACCGCCCCGCCCCTGGATGTAGCCGCCCATCTGCGCACCACCCAAGCAACCACACTAGACGCACGTGTGCCAGCCCTGCCTTGTCCATGAGTTCATTGTTGGTGATGGAGTCCAGCTGAACGCGCTCGTGGAATTTGTACGTCTCACAGCACACCAGCACTGCAGGGGAGACAACCCAGCAAGGGGCCACAAACAAACGGTCAAGGAGGAAAGACGCAAGGGGCAACAGGGCAAGAGAAACCCATGGTGCTGCGGGCTCAACGGCCAGCCAGCCAGCCAAGTCACACAACGTGGCAGGCAGGCAGGCAGGCAAGCAGGGGAGCAGGCAGGCAGTCCAGCAGGCAATCAGGCAGGCAGCCTAGTATCCTGCGCCTCCACACCTGGCACGCGCTGGGCTGCCGCCATGAGAGCCACCGCGGCTGTGCCCACTCGCGACAGGACGGCGCCGTTGGACAGTACAGAGGCGGCACCCAGGAAGACCTGGAGGGCGGACACGCAGCAGGGCATGGACAGGGGTCAGCACACGCCGAGAGGGAGAGCGCAGCAGTGGGTTTGAGCAGCGGACGTGGCGTCATCACAGCATGCGGCAGTTCGGCAGTTCGGAAGCACCAGCACGCCAGTAAACGGCACACAACCCTGCCGCCACCCGCCTGCGATCAGCTGCAATCGGCAAGCAGCTGAGAAGCGCAGCGAAGCAGCCTTTCCAGCACCAGCACCACCACACCGCCCCAGACAACTAGATAGTCTATTAAATCAAGTGGACAACCAGATACCTCAATGGATATATCTACCTCACCTTATCCACCTCAGTCATCTCGTAGGAGAGTGCCCCCAGGTGGCAGTACTCGCAGGTCACCCCCGCCTCCAGCAGCGTGGTCAGCATGCGCCGCCCCTCCAGCAGCGGGCGGGAGTCTACCACGACCACGTCAAATTGCTTGCCGGCCTGCAGGCAGGAGGCGGAGGAGGAGGAGGAGGTGAGGGTGTACAGAGGCGCACAGCACACACTATGGAGCAGCACGGTGAGTCCCGTTTGGCAGCCGAATCTGCTCAAACCTTCATAGGTGGATGCCACCCCAAACTGTCAACCTCATCTGCAACCTGGCTTGCATTGAGACGCATGTACCGGCTGTCAGCACAAAACAAGCTCTCCAGCCGCGCTGCAGCCAAGAAAGAAGCACCCTCGTACTTACCCTGTGTGCCGCCAGCAGCGTGGCAGCCACCACAGATGAGTAGGCGTAGGTCATGATGGTGTCACCATCCTGCGGTACACATTGGTGGCGGTACATATTGCAGTACATGAGGCACTACCTGGCAGACAGCCACGTGGTGTAGGGTCTTAGCAGCAAAACACAGGATCAGTGAACAATAGAGACCTGTTGCAGCACCATTTGCCCGACCTGCTGCCGTGCTGGATTACCCGCACCCCTGAGTGGGACGTTCCACTCAGCCAGCAAACCTTGATCTTATTCTCTCTCTCTCCCGCACTTAGGCACCCCGCCAGCCAACCCACCTTGATCTTGGCTATGGCATGCTTGACCAGCATGCGGTCGGCAAACCCAATCTTCTGCTCCAGGTATTCGGTCAGCTGCTCCACCAGGACATCCTTGGCCTGCAGGCAGTACATCAGCAGTACAATGGTACATCGATAGAGCAGTACAGTCATGAAGCCAGCAGGCGGTGCAGCAAATGTGGGGGCAGGCACAGCCGTCAGGAGGGGTGCAGCCTCTTGAACTGCTCTAACCCCCGTTGCCCAACCGCATGTCTGCCTTCGCCAGGCGATCCCGCAGCCAGGCACACCCCTGCTTTGCGCCCACGTGCGTCCTTGCAGACTCACACATGCACACACACAGATCTGCATTTTTCCAGGTTTCACCTGCTGCTCGTTGGGCTGCGGTTGCACCTTCATCTTCTCCAGCCAGCCCTTGATCGACTTGATGGCATTGCCCATCGACACCGACAGCGGGCGGCACGACACCTGCGGGGAGTGGAGGCGGGCAGGCAGGGAGGGAGGGAGGGAAACGAGGAGACCAAGCAAAGGGACACAGGAGTGAGACCGGCGGACAAACGGCAAGGTGCAGTTGGAGGAGTGAGCATGGGGAGGCAGCCAGGGAGCTGTGCCTTGATTGCAGCCACAGGCGCAACCGCATCCCTGCTCCCGACGCTGACAAGCACAGCAACCCAGTACAAGGGAACCTCACACTCGCCAAATACACACCCGCCCAGGTTCAATCGCACTCCTTCCACCAACTGCCTGCAGCTGCTGGCTCACCAGGAAGTTGATGATGTTGTTGAGCGCCGGTGCAAACTCCTTTGCGAATTCGCGGCCCGGCGGCGTGTGGAAGTCCTGAGGGCAGCAAGCAAGCAGACAAGCACAGCAGCAAGAAAGGTGGGCTGTGTAAATACTGCTTGCCTCAGAAGGTGATACTGACCTTTGCATTCCGACCAAGTGCAGCAGCGCCCTGCTCCTCAATCACTTCAATACACATCACCAGCACCCAATACACCCGCCGCACCTGGATGCACTCCACCATCATTTGCAGCATGGCGATGCAGCGCGCGTTGCCGCCCCTCACGCTGCCATCTGCATACCGTAGGCCCAGCTTGACTGCTGCCAGCGGGACTGCAGGGCACCAAATAGGGGATGGGTTCGCAACCAGCCTGCCATGGCCGGAGGGCAACCTGAGGGCATGCGGCGAGGCTGCCGGCTGCCGGGACACCAACCCACGAGCGGCCGACAATACAGACCAGATGCAGTGAGGCAGCACAAGAAAACTTGGTGCGAAAAAGATAAATTGGAACAGCAAGCAGGCGGGCAGGCGCCGCAGCACATGTCACGGCAAGCTGAGGAGGAGGCTGAGGAGGGGAGGCTCACCTGTGGGTCCCTTTTGCTCCGCCACAGTGGCCAGCGTGATGCCCTTGGGTTGAGGCAGGTGCGCAAACATCTCAGCTGACTTGGCTCGCACCACAACCCCCACGTCTGCCCTGGGAGAGGCTCCCGCCTTGCCGCCACCCTGGCTGCTGCCCTGCTGCTGGCGTGCTGCGCGGGCCGCCGCCGCCGACTCTGCCGTCGTCTTGCCGTCCTGCTGAGCGCCGCTGGGCTGCCTGGTGACGGTGCCTTGCTGCGCCAGGTTGGAGCCGCTGCCCTGCTTGGTGACTGCCTTGCCCTGCTCCTTTCCTCCTGCAGGACCACCACCAGTCGCCGCGGTACCGCTGCCGCCCTGCCCTGCTTTGGCGGCCGCCTTGGCTGCTCGCTGCGCCTCCTGCACCGCCCGCCGCTCGGCCTTGCTCATCTCTTTCTGGCCCTTCCTGGCGGCAGGAGCAGGAGCAGGCGCACCGTCGCCGCTGCCGCCGCCTCCACGTGCAGGGCCCTCAGCTGCTGCAGGCGGCCCAGCTGCCGCAGCCCTGCCTGCGGCCGCCAGCGGCGGCTCAGGCAGCGCCGCCGCGGCCTGCTGGCGCACAAGCGTGGCACTGGCGGGCGGCGGCGGCGCTATCGCAGCAGAAATGGTGGCGGCTGCCAGCACAACTGCCGCCTGCTCAGGTATGCTGCTAGGTGCTGAGGTTGGCGAACCGACTGCTGCCGCAAACTGCCTGCCCAGGTCTGCTGGCGCCGAGGCGCCTACTGGAGTGAGCGGCAGGGGGCGGCCTGTTGGCGAGACCACTGAAGCCTTGGTGGGGGTTCGGTCTGCAGAGCAGAGCGGGGCACAGGGGGCAGGGAGGGAGGAGGGTGAAGCAGCTGAGCCAGCAGCTCGATCTGGCAGCGCGCGCAGCAGGCAAGGAGGGAGTGCCTGGTCCACCAAGCCAGTCCGCAACGCCGCTCCCCCACAGCCCACTACAAGCGCTGCCGCAAACTCAGCCCAGGCCGCGGATGGTGCGGCGGTGGACGGGCAAAGGCTGCTATGAGCGGGCTGCGGTGCAGCTGCACAATGCACCACAGCAAACACAGTGCACCACAGTACAGTACAGTGCTGTGCTGCCGGCAGCTCACCACGTGCAAAAGCATCAGGGTCAAGGCCCTGCGGCTCGGTGCGGATGGGAGGCAGCCCCCCCGAACCAGCATCTTCCCCCTCCCTCAAGTCCAGCTGGAAAGAGCCGCCACCTGATGCCAGGCCGGCGGGGGACGGCGCCGGCTGCATGGTGGGAGTGGCATCGCCGCCGCTGGCGCGGCCCTGGCCCTGCACGGGCAGCAGGAGCAGGCTCAGCAGCAGCTTGTTAGCGTTCACCCTCCATGCAGGCTGCACACACCATGCCCCACAGCAGTCCCAGCACCAAAGCAGCTGCAAGTGGTCAGTGAAGCAGTGCCAGGGAGCCAAGCCAAGTCCAGTGATCCGTTGCGCACCGCAAAGGCAGGCGGGATGATGACGGGGGAGGGGCTGCCTGTCGAGGTGTTGGCCTGCGCAGCCTCCGCCAGGCTGGACTCGCCAGGGGAGGGGGTGGCGCCTTCAACGCGGAAGCCCACCACCTTGACAGGCGGCGAAGCCTTGTTGTCGTGCTTCACCATCGCGCCTGCGGGCAGTGGCGGCGGAGGCACAACAGCGGCAGCGGCGGTGAGCTGCACGCTCGCCGGCGCGTGTGTCTAGCAGATGTGCTCGGCTGCCAGATGCTTCAGGCGGTTCTGGCAGCGCCAAGCGGCAAAGGCGGGGCTCCCTCGCCCGACAACCTGGGGCGACTAGCTTGCGGCGTTACCAGGGCGACGTGAATTGCGTGTGATGTTTGCCACAGCAATAAAGAATGGTCTGCGATCGTGAAGGCGGGCCTCATGCACAGCCATCCTGGCATCGCTGCGCAGCACAGCAATCCACGCCGCTCACACATGCTCGGCATCGCCCTGACTCATATTGTACAGAGCCGGCCTGATTGCAACTGCGATCGCTGCCATCGCGCCACTCCCTCTATTGCGCTCGCGGGACCACTCCTCCCGTTGCGCGGATACCAGAGTGCATAGCAAACTGAGCTGCCGCATCCCGCAGCTCGCCTGCCGCCCGCCACGGTGCCTGCCGGCGCCACCACAACCGGCTCACCGCCTGCAGGCCTCGACCACTCCTGATGGCTGCCACCACTGAGCAGCAGGCCCCCAGGCTGCGGGTGCTGGCCGTTCTGTGTGGAACCACCCCTGATTCGGTGTTGGCTGGCCAGCAGGGGGAGCGGGACCTGGGCCCGCTGGTGGAACTCTCAGAGTTGTCGGGTGATGGCGGAGAGGTGTGTCTCACCCCCGCCCTGATCTCACACATTGCTAACGCATGGAAGTGCGCAGCACTGCACCACAGCACCGAGATGCCATTCGCGCTGCATATGCCGGCACGCCGCCCCCAGAACGGCCCGCGCCGCTGTGTGCTCTTGGCCTGTTCCGGTGGACTTCAGCCCGCCCACTTACGATTGCATAGCACTCGCTTTTGCTGACGACACCTGTGTCCGCTGCCTGACAGGCCGCTCCCTTCTGTGCGCCGCCACTCATTGTCGCAGGTGCACCTGCAAGTGCTGCACACGCCGACTCTTGTTGAGCTGGCGGCAGGTGTGCAGTCCTGCCGCCCCACCCTCCTGTATGCCAGTGGCGGCACCACAGCAACCCAGCAAGACGTACAGGCACACACCCTGGCACCCCTGCCACTCCTGCTAGACAGCAATGGTGCGCCTGGGAGCCAGGGCCGAGTGCTGAGGGGCAGCCATAAGCACCCGCCTGCTTGCCAGCAGCAGGTGCAGCAGCAGCACGCGACCAGCGCCTGCAACTGCACTTGGTGGTGCAAAGCCTTGAGATGAATCCACCGCTGCCTCAGCTTCGCAGCTGGAGCCTGCTGGCCCTCACGCTGCTTCCACCCCACCCTCAACTCGTCTGCCTGCAGCCAAGGTCCACCCCTATAGCTCATATTGCTCATTCGTTTCCGTTTTCCTTTCTTTCTTTCCTTTCTGAACTGCAGGCGCGCTGCTGCCGGAAGCGGTGCAGCAGTTTGCCTCTGCCTTTGCAGGGCAGGACCTGCAGGCAGCCTTCTTGGATTTCAGCAGCAGCGGCGGTACGGTGGCGGAGGCGCTGCGCGGTACGGCGGCGGTACGCCACGTCATCGCCTGGCCGGGAGACTGTCCTCCGCCGCCGCTGCTGACTGCCCTGGACTTTGCTCACTGTTTCCTGGGGCTGCTGAGGCAGGCCAATGTGTCTGTGCCAGAGGTGAGTGGTGCTGAGGGGGAGCAGTATGGGTGGAGGTGGAGTGGGTGGAAGTGGAGAGGGGGGTGCTGAGGGCGGTGGTGGAGAGGGTGGAGGTGGAAAGGGCGGTGATGAGAGGGGTTTGGTGAGAGAGGGTAAGTGAGAGGGGTCAGTGAAAGGGTGGGTCTCATTAGTGAAAAGGCAGGCGGGACCTTGGTTGTGGTGGAACGAACGGTGGTGGACAGGGTGGATGAGGCTGAGGCTAGGCTGGGCGGGTGTGCCACCTCCCACCTCACTGCTCTGCCGCCACCGCTGCCATGCTGCCATGCAGGCTTATGTCATGGCCAAGCACATGGTCGCAGCACACGCAGCCCCGCCGCCGCCCCCAGCCGCAAATGGCGGCAGCGGCGGCGCCGCCGCCTCGCCGCCGCCTGAGCCGCCGTCACCCTCCCTGCTGTGCGCCGATGGCGGCGCGGCGCCGCCGCTGCCGAACAACGCCAGCATCCCGCCTCTGCTGGCGCTGGGTGACGGGGGCCAGGGGGCCGAGGGAGCCAGCTCAGCGGCTGCTGTGCCCGGCTACGATCTGCTACGGGTGCTGGCGCCCAATGCCGAGCTGCGGCTGCTGCAGGCCGGCACCAGCGCCATGGCCAACCCACACAACCTGCGGTGTGTGTGTGTGTGTGTGTGTGTTTGTTGGGGGTGCGAGCTCAGTGGTGTTTAGGGGAGCATTCTACTGACGCTCTTGTGGGTTGAGATGGCGGGCAAGGTCTGAGACGCGCGCCTGCCTGCCTGCCCGCCCGCCCGCCCGCCCGCCTGCCTGCCTGCCTGCCTAGGCTCCCTTCCTGCAACTCTTGCCTTGAATGCACTCAAACCCATACTCCCTCCCTCCCTCCCTTCTCACTCCCTCCCTCCTCCGCCTCCCTCCTCAGGTACCTCGGCGAATCCCTGCGCGCCCTGCTGGCAGCCGAAGTGAGGCAGCTGGAGCTGACAGCAGTGGTTCCCTGCGACCGCCCCCCCTCGCACCTGCCACCTGGCTCTGGGGCCATGCGCTGTGACGTCCTGTCTGCCGGTGGGGCCAGGTGCACGGTGACCCTGGCTGGGCCTTCTGATCTGCTGAAGAACAAGGCAAGTGGGTGGGCGGAGGGTGGAGTGGGTGGAGAGTGGGTGGAGTGTGGGTGGAGGGGGTGGCTGGAGTGTGGGTGGGTGGATGGACCTGATACATGGTTGGGAAAAGGGTAGTCGAAGTGTATCGGTGTGTGGCTGGCTGACGGTGATGCACGCTGGTGAGGGTTCAGTCATGGGTGCTTCATGTAAATTTGTGTGATGCGTGGTTGAGTGCGTGCGTGGCTGCATTGGTGTTCGTCGAAGGGAGCCCAGGGCAAGCTTGCGGCGCAGCTGCGAACGCACACACCGCAAGTGCACATGATCGACACCAACAATGCTCCCCTCCCCTTCCTCCCCTGCTGCCTCCCGTCCCTCCCTCCTCCCCTCCCTGCCCTGCCTGTCGCACTGCCAGCAGGAGCTTATGCAGCACGCCCTGCGCCAGGCGCTCACCGCCGATGCACACACGCTGCAGCTCAAGGCGCCGCCCAAGGGCGCCTCCCTGCCCGCCATCCACAGCTCTCTGATGGTGGGCGGGGGCGCGCCTGTGGTGGAGGCTGTGGCGGTCACATCGGTCTGGTGTGTGCAGCTGCTCAAGATGCTGGCGCAGGTGGGTGGGTGGCCCAGGTGGGTGGGTGGGCTGGGTGGGTGATATATGCGACAGGGTTCTTCTTCCTATCTGTAGTCACTCAATCTCTCCGCCCCTCTCCTGTCCCTCCCTCGCTGCCTTCCTCCCCTCCCTCCAAGCACCCCCTCAAAGGCATTCCCTCACTCGCCACCTTTTCCTCTCTCTCTCGTTACCCCCCCCCCAACCACCACCACCACACCACCACACACACACCCAGACATACACACATACAAATCACAAAGCACCCCAACCCACAAACGCACCCACCCACTCCGTCCCCTTTCCCCTGCCCCTCTTCACTCGCCCGCAGGACCCCTCCTGCCGCTCCCTGGTGCTGCTGGGAGTGGCGGCGGTGTCCACCTCTGTGGTGGCGGGCTGGAGCGCTGAGGACGGGGCGCGGTTCACTGCGCTGGTCACCGGCAACGACCCTGCAAAGGCCAGCGTGGGTTGGCGGGGTGGTGGGTGTGAGCTGGGGGTGCAGTGACTGGGTTACTGAACAATGTTCAGCAAAAGTGTGGATGGTTGGGTTGGGCAGTAGTGGCTCTGTGAGCCGGTGGTCGGCTTGCTGGTGTGGGTGTGGGGGTGACTGGGTTGGGACTGAACAATGTTCAGTAGAAGTGTGTGTGCTTGGGTTGGAGAGTGGCGGTTTCTTTTTTTTGGGGGGGGGGGGGGGGGGTCGTGCTCTGGGGTTGGTGCTCTGGAGGGGTGGAGGGCCGAATGACTGCTTAATTCGTGAGGGCGTGCCAGGTAGAGGTGTGTGCGCGTGAGAGGGGAAGGTTGACAAGCGTGGCTGGGTGGGTGGAACGGATTTGGTGGTTGGTTGGGCTGCCTACAAATGTGATCAAGTCGGCCTCTGGCGGCTGTGATTGCTTGTGGCAGCTGCTGTACAGTGCGGGCTTGGGACAGCCAATCACGACATGCTCCTGAGTCGCTTCAAGCAACGCCCATCCACCCTGCCCTCCTTGCTGCAGCCGCCCTCGGCTTCACTGCCACCCGTTGCAGCAATGGCGGCACCTGCACCAGGCGCTGCAGCAGCAGCACCAGCAGCTGCACCAGCATCAATAGCAGCAGCAGCAGCAGCAGTTACAGCAGCCGCAGCAGCAGCAGGTTCTGGCAATTATCTGACCCCGGCAACAGGCGACTTTGGCAGTGGCCCGTCCTCGCTTGGCGGTCGGCAGCAGCTGCAGCTGCACCAGCTGCCCTCGTCAGCTGTTGGGCCTGCTGGTGCTGGTGGGGTTGGGCTGACTGCCTCTGTGACGGATGAGGTGATGCTGCCGGCCGGCCCGCTGGGCGGTGCTGTGGCGGCCTTGGGTGGCGGCGGCGGCGGCTTGGCACACGCGGGCAGCAACGTGACGGCAGCCTCCGCAGCGGCAGCCCAGACGGCAGGTGCAGCGGGTGCAGCGGCAGCGGGCAGGCTGTCACCGCTTCTGGCCAGCGCCAGTGCTGAGCCCTCAGCCTTGCTGCCTTCGGCATCCCTCAACCTCAGCGGCGGTGGCGGCGGAAGTGGCGGCGGCGGCGGCACAATGGATATAGCGAATGCAGCGGCGGCAGCTGCCGCAGCGCTGGCTGCTGCCATAGGCGCCTCTGCTGACGCTCCTGCTGACGCTCCTGCTGCTGCTGCTGCGCCTGCTGTGCCTGCTGTGCCTGCTGTGCCCGAACCGGCCCCTCAAGGCATCAGCCCGCCCGAGCAGTCGTCAGCGGCGGCGGCGGCACAGCCCTATCAGTCGTTTGCCCTGCAGCAGCAGCTGCAGCGGCAGACCCTGCTGCAGCAGCAGCAGCAGCAGCAGCAGCACCAGGCGGGTGCGGTGGCTGTCGAGCCTTGGAAGTGAGTCGCATGGTCGCCGCCGCCTTCGCCGCCGCTGGTGCACGTCTCGCTGCTGCTCCGGCAATGCTGCTCTCTCTGCTGTCGCCCTGATGCGCTTGAGCCACTGTTGCTTGTAACTTCTGGGTGCCTTACACACTGCTGCTGTTTCACATACTGCACACAAACACACAAACCAATTTCGCTTCCCGCCCCCCAACCCTCCCGCTGTCTGCCGCCGCCGCAGGAGCCGTCGCCCCCCGCTGCCTGTCTGCAGTGAGGAGCAGTTCTACACTGACCTGATTGCCTTCTTGACAGAACGGCAGGTGGGTCATTGATGACTGGGGGGGGGGGGGGGGGGGGGGGGGGGGCTGTGTGACTGACTGGGGAGTGGGTCCGACTGGGTGTGCAAGGCAGAGAAGGGGTGGCCGGGATGCGTTTGTTGGAGCAGGCATCGGAGGATGCCCTGCCCCCTCGCCAGCCGCTGCTGTTGCTGCCGCTACCGTCGCCGCCACCTGGCTGCCGGCAGGCTTGATTGTTTGTGTCTTCAGTGCGTGCGTGCTTGTGTCTGCGCAAGTGCACTTGGTGTGTGTGTGTGATACAGGCACAGGAGCCTCTGGCGACTGCTTCACTGCTGCCTGCTGCCTGCCTGCTGCCTGCCTGCTGTGCTGTGCTGTGCTGTGCTGTGCTGTGCTGTGCTGTGCTGTGCTGTGCTGTGCTGTGCTGTGCTGTGCTGTGCTGTGCTGTGCTGTGCTGTGCTGTGCTGTGCTGTGCTGTGCTGTGCTGTGCTGTGCTGTGCTGTGCTGTGCTGTGCTGTGTCGTGACCTTGGTGCTGATGTTGCCTGTGTGTGCTGTGTGTGTGTGTGTGTGGCTGCAGGGCCGCCAGATCTCCCCCGGCAACTTCCCTGAGGCGGTGCTGAACGGGGGCAGGCTGGACCTGTTCAACCTGTACAGGTGGGTGGGGGGGGGGATTGGGCGAGGTGGGTACTGCTGCTGCGTCTTGCTGCTGCTGCGCCCTGCTGCTGCAGTTGCGGTCGTCTGCTGGGCTGATGTAGCTGCCGCCATCTTGCTGCTGCTGCCTGCCGCTGCTGCTGCTGCTGCTGCGGCCGTCTTGCTGCCACCTTGCTGCCGGCTTGCTGCTGCGGTGGCGGCTACTGCCGCCCTCCTATCTTGCTGCAGAGTTCAGATATGTCATGTCTCGTAGTCGCACATTACAAAGAACGTACCATACTGCCTGATCCAGTGTGTGATAGGTCTCCAGTACTCCCACCTCACTCGCCTCCCCCTCCCATCACACACACCCTCCCCTCTCTCTCTTCCCAGGGAAGTGTGCCAGCGCGGCGGCTACCGCGTGGGCAACGGCATCAACTGGAAGGGGCAGGTGTTCCCCCGCATGCGCAACTTCACCGCGGGCCACAAGATGACGGGGGTGGGCAACGCGCTGAAGCGGCACTACCAGCTCCACCTGCTGGAGTATGAGCAGGTGGGTGGCAAGGGCGTGCGATGCCGGGGGGGGGGGGGGATACAGAGATGGAGAAAGTGGGTCGGGCAACGGGCCAGTTTGGTGCAGGAAAGATGTTGGAACTGGACAGGAAGTCTGAATGTTTTTGGGAGGGATCAGAAGCGGTGGAACCTTTGCGGCTAGTTTGACGGGTGGTCGAGCAGAGTCTGCCTGTGTGGCAGCGCAGTGCAACACCTCACGGCCCTACACACGCCTTCACCTCCACCCCTGCCCCCTACTCCTTCCCTTACTCGCTCAACCCCTCTTCCCTTCAACCCTCTTGTCCACCCCTGCCCTCCACCCCTGCCCTCCACCCCGCAGGCCCGCCCCGAGGATGTGACAGGCGACCGCTGCTGCCTCTGCGGCCGGGGGGAGGAGCAGGCCACCGACTGGGTCTCGTGTGACGACTGCGAGTGCTGGGTGCACTTCTCGTGTGACTCGCGCAAGGGGCGAGGTGAGGCAGCCGGGCCTTGAGGGGCAGCAAGGGTCTGGGGTTGAGGTTGAGGTAGTATCTTACCAAATGAATTGGTGGAGAGTGGGTAGTCGGCGCAAGGTGCAGCTGGCGGCGAGTGGTTGTAAGCGAGGTTGCAGCTTTGAAGGGCTGCGGGGCCTGGCATGGGTGGGGCGGGTAGTACTTTTACGGTACCGCTGGCACGATTGGCCGGGCGGCAGAGGCTGCTGCACTCTTGCGTTGTCAAGGGCAGTGGCCAGCAGCAGAACCCATCAGCGGTTGTGTGATCAGGCAGCACAGCAGTTGCTGCTGCTTTAGGTGTGCAAAACATCAGGGCTGAGGCATTGCCGCGACTGGCCTTCGGACTGCTGGCTGCAGCAGCTGCTTGAACCGGTTCCTGTCCCCAAGGTAGCAAATTGACCTTGGCTGCTAGCCAAGGCATGGCAACTGTCCACACATGCCTCCGCCCTCCTTCTCCCCTGCCGTCCTCCAGGCCTGTTCAAAGATTATGCTCAAGGCCAGGGCCGCATCTACCACTGCCCTCGCTGCTCAGAAGTGAAGCAGCACCAGGCAGCGCTGCAAGCTCAAGCCGCTCAGGCAGCACAGTCACCAGCGGCGGCGCAGGTGGCGGCGGCCGTGCAGCCGATGCAGCAGCAGCAGCCGCAGGTAGCGGCAGGGTCGGTGGTGGCAGGGCCGGCACAGCAGGCACCTGTACTGGCGCCAGCGGATGCTTTGCCGGCAGCAGGGGACGGCCCATCACCCATGCAAGAGTGACAGGCTGCTGTCTGTGGCTTCCAATCACGTTGGCTGTGGCCCATGTCTGCGGAGTGTTTCGCTGTTTTGCCTGCGCTTGTAAACACTTGTCTGGGTGGTGCTGAGCTGAGTGCTGAGCAGCCTGGTGTTGATGTTAAGTGGCAGCGACATTGACTTGCGGCAGGCACAGGTGCACTGGACGAGCTGGCAAGCATTGTGCCAAGTCACTCGGTGGTAGTGCGCGCATCCCCAGCTGGCAGGCGAGTAGGCACCCCGAGATGAGATCTGTGAATCTCAGAGACGCCTCCACATGGGCTGCAGACACCGTGCGTTGAACACTGCCATGTCCCTTGCGCACGACTCGGAGCGATCGTAGAGGCTACAACGGTTGGTGAACCTGCGGCCGTCATCAACTCCCCCACAGCATGCACAGCACGCCATCATGCATATATGAGCGGCTCCGCCATCAACTTCGCCAATCAGCTTTCACTCGCGTCCTTGCCTCGCACATCGTCGCAGCACGAGCCACAGGTGGGGAGGCCGGCGAGCGGTAGCTGCGCTTATCTGCTTGTGGGGGAGGCTTGGCGCTTGTGTTCTCTTTCGCTTCTCTCATCCCCATCATCACCGACACACCGTCGCTGCGTTCGCTGCTCGCTGCAGGCGCTACCAACCTCCACCACACACCTCCCTAAAAAATGGCGACCAAGATGGCTATGCTCGCGGCATGGGCCCTGACCCTCGCAGGCGGGGTGGTGCTGATTGGCGGAGTTGCAGCCCTGACATCGGTGAGATTGCAGTGTGTGAGGTTTTCAGCCTGGCGGCGGCACTAGCGGGATTGTGTTTTGTCTGTTGGAGGTTTTGCTGGCATGTGTTTATTGCTGTCTCTGCCTTTGTGTGCTGCAGGATGCTGGACCCATCCCAGAGCCGTATAAGCTGGCATGGACTGCCATGTGAGTGTGGCTCTGCACTGATTGACTTTGCGCGGAAGCTGCCGCATTTCGCACATACAATTCACAGCGGCAAGCACGCAGCTGATTCATCCTCTGCTTGTTGGCACTCCTCTGCAGTTCTCTGGAGGTGACCACCCTGCTCGTCACGCTATACGCCATTGCTGTCGGTCCCTACCGCAACTGGCGGGCCACCTGCCTGGCAATGTACGCCGTCATCACCCCCATCCTCATCACCCTGTGCAACACGTGAGTCGTGCCTGGGCTGTTGACTGTTGCTGGCAGGCGTTGTCCTGTAGGCAGTGGCCATGTCACAAACAGCAGCGGTGCAGAGAGTGGCAGCGGTAGGGCTTTGCAAGTCAGATTCTCGTGTCTCGTGCCGCTGCAAAGCTTTGACCTGACGCCTTCCTGCCTGCGCTGCTGGCCTTGCCTCTGCAGTGTGCTGACTGCCAAGGGCGGCCTGCCCGGCTCCAACGGCAGCGAGACGCGGGCCAACGTGGTTGCTGCAGGCCTGATCCTTGTGTCGGTGAGTCAGCAGGAGGGTAGTGGGCATCACTGCTTGCAGCATACAAGTTTACATCTGTCAGCTATCACCGCACACCTTGGCTGACGCATACCTTGCCGTTGCCCCTCCGTTCTTTGCTGCAGCTCGGCAACTTCCTGCAGATGCTGGTGTCTGCTGTGCATGACGTCGAGCACCCAGTGCAGCTGGCAGACCACCACCACAACCAGGGCGGCAAGGTCACTGTTTGAGCGTTAGCAGCACCCACTCCTCCACCACCCAACCCGTGAAAAACTCAATGCTGGCAACCACTGCGCGAGGCGTGAGCGTGCAATTTCCCTCTCTCTGTGCTCTGCTTTGCTGCTGTCCTGTGCAGTGCAACTGCTAGCAGCCTCATTTTCCTGCCATTCATCCCTTTTTTGTAGTGCTGCAGCATCGCTGCTGCCGCCTTCCTTCATCCCGTTTTCCCTGGAGCCTGCCCTCTTGTTTCTCAGCATCCCTGCTATCAATTGCAACTTTCATTTCCAGACCATGAGCGAAGTAATCTTCACTGCTTACCACTCCAGTATCAACCGTGTTGCTGCCTGCCTTGCAATGCCCTTGTAATGCTGCAAACAAAACTCTGCCGCAAGTGTGTTAGCCAGTGTGCCAGCACAGTGAGAGCATGAGCGGTGTGGATTTGAGGGTAGCAGGCGGCCCCGAAGCTCAACACGTAACCGCAGTGGCAGCGGCAGCGGGGTGTGCAACACATCAGGGCTGAGGCATTGCCGCGACTGGCCTTCGGACCGCCGGCAGCAGCAGCTGCTTGAACCGGTTCCTGTCCCCAAGCTAGCAAACTGACCTTGGCTGCTAGCCACGGCATTGCAACTGTCCACGCATGCCTCCACCCTCCTCCTCCCCTGCCATCTTCCAGGCCTGTTCAAAGATTATGCCCAAGGCAAGGGCCGCATTTACCACTGCCCTCGCTGCTCAGAAATGAAGCAGCACCAGGCAGCGCTGCAAGCCCAAGCCGCTCAGGCAGCACAGTCACCAGCGGCGGCACAGGTGGCGGCGGCCGTGCAGCCGATGCAGCAGCAGCAGCCGCAGGTAGCGGCAGGGTCGGTGGTGGCAGGGCCGGCACAGCAGGCACCTGTACTGGCGCCAGCGGATGCTTTGCCGGCAGCAGGGGACGGCCCATCGCCCATGCAAGAGTGACAGGCTGCTGTCTGTGGCTTCCAATCACGTTGGCTGTGGCCCATGTCTGCGGAGTGTTTCGCTGTTTTGCCTGCGCTTGTAAACACTTGTCTGGGTGGTGCTGAGCTGAGTGCTGAGCAGCCTGGTGTTGATGTTAAGCGGCAGCGACATTGACTTGCGGCAGGCACAGGTGCACTGGACGAACTGGCAAGCATTGTGCCAAGTCACTCGGTGGTAGTGCGCGCATCCCCAGCTGGCAGGCGAGTAGGCACCCCGAGATGAGATCTGTGAATCTCAGAGACGCCTCCACATGGGCTGCAGACACCGTGCGTTGAACACTGCCATGTCCCTTGCGCACGACTCGGAGCGATCGTAGAGGCTACAACGGTTGGTGAACCTGCGGCCGTCATCAACTCCCCCACAGCATGCACAGCACGCCATCATGCATATATGAGCGGCTCCGCCATCAACTTCGCCAATCAGCTTTCACTCGCGTCCTTGCCTCGCACATCGTCGCAGCACGAGCCACAGGTGGGGAGGCCGGCGAGCGGTAGCTGCGCTTATCTGCTTGTGGGAGAGGCTTGCGGCTCGTGTTCTCTCGCTTTTTTCTCATCCTCATCATCACCGACACACCATCGCTGCGTTCGCTGCTCGCTGCAGGCGCCACCAACCTCCTCCACACACCTCCTCCCCTAAAAATGGCGACCAAGATGGCTATGCTCGCGGTCTGGGCCCTGACCCTCGCAGGCGGAGTGGTGCTGATTGGCGGAGTTGCAGCCCTGACATCGGTGAGATTGCAGTGTGTGAGGTTTTCAGCCTGGCGGCGGCACTGGGCGGGATTGTGTTTTGTCTGTTGGAGGTTTTGCTGGCAGGCTCTGATTGCTGTCCTCTGCCTTTGTGTGCTGCAGGATGCTGGACCCATCCCAGAGCCTTACAAGCTGGCATGGACTGCCATGTGAGTGTGGCTCTGCAGCGACTGGCTTTGCGCGGAAGCTGCCGCCCTCCGTTGCATTTTGCACATACAATTCACAGCGGCAAGCACGCAGCTGATTCATCCTCTGCTTGTTGGCACTCCTCTGCAGTTCTCTGGAGGTGACCACCCTGCTCGTCACGCTATACGCCATTGCTGTCGGCCCCTACCGCAACTGGCGGGCCACCTGCCTGGCAATGTACGCCGTCATCACCCCCATCCTCATCACCCTGTGCAACACGTGAGTAGTGCCTGGGCTGTTGACTGTTGCTGGCAGGCGTTGTCCTGTAGGCAATGGCCATGTCACAAGCAGCAGCGGTGCAGAGAGTGGCAGCTGTAGGGCTTTGCAAGTCAGATTCTCGTGTCTCGTGCCGCTGCAAAGCTTTGACCTGACGCCTTCCTGCCTGCGCTGCTGGCCTTGCCTCTGCAGTGTGCTGACTGCCAAGGGCGGCCTGCCCGGCTCCAACGGCAGCGAGACGCGGGCCAACGTGGTTGCTGCAGGCCTGATCCTTGTGTCGGTGAGTCAGCAGGAGGGTAGTGGGCATCACTGCTTGCAGCATACAAGTTTACATCTGTCAGCTATCACCGCACACCTTGGCTGACGCATACCTTGCCGTTGCCCCTCTGTTCTTTTCTGCAGCTCGGCAACTTCCTGCAGATGCTGGTGTCTGCTGTGCATGACGTCGAGCATCCAGTGCAGCTGGCAGACCACCACCACAACCAGGGCGGCAAGGTCACTGTTTGAGAGTAAGCAGCACCCAGTCATCCACCACCCAACCCGTAAAAAACTCAATGCTGGCAAGCACTGCGCGATGCGTGAGAGTGCGATTTCTCTCTCTCTCTGCTCTGCTTTGCTGCTGTCCTGTGCAGTGCAATTGCTAGCAGCCTCATTTTCCTGCCAATCCTTTTTTTGTAGTGCTGCAGCATCGCTGCTGCCGCCTTCCTTCATCCCGTTTTCCCTCAAGTCTGCTCTCTTGTTTCTCAGCATCTCTGCTACCAACTGCAACTTTCATTTCCAGCCCATGAGCGAAGTAATCTTCACTGCTTACCACTCCAGTATCAACCGTGTTGCTGCCTGCCTTGCAATACCTTTGTAATGCTGCAAACAACACTCACGTATGCAGCAGGAGCAAGATTGAGGAGGTCCGTCGGCAACTTGCTTGTCCTCCCTTCAAACATCTACCTCCTCCCAGCCCCATGCATCTCAACACGTGGGTTTACATGCAGGAGACACTATACAACCATGCCTCTTGGGAATGCAGAGCATCACAGCTCCTCGCAGTGTGAGCGAGCTGTTTCCAAAGGGTTGAAAGGCTGGGTGACAGCATGCAGATGATGACGACCATTCAAAAGGGTGCCTTGCACAGCTGTTGCAGGACGCCTTCCTACTTGGTCTGGCCCCAAGAGGCCGCCTCCTTCTGCCTGCAGCGCCAGAAAGCAAAGAGGTGCCTTGTAAGCAGCAGAGCACTGCTGCAGGGCTTTGACCTGCCAGCAGCAACAGGCAACACAAAGCGAAAGGCAGGCAGCAAACGATACGCACAACCACACTGCAAGGTGCGGGCGGGCAGCTCAACTTACGGGAATCTGCGACTCACAATGCTGTAGCTAATAGAAATGCCAGCCCCTTGCGTCAAAGCGGCAGCAATCACCTGCAGGCGAGTTGGCGGGAAGACTGAGTATACAGACATGCCAAGTGAACGAGCAACCAAGCAAACAAGCTGATCACCGGGGCAGGACTGTCAACAAACTCACAGTGTTGGAGCCCCTGCACAGCGCATCTTCATCACCAACGCCTTCACCCAGACTGCGCCCAGGGAAAGCTGCGGTGGCCCGGCTTGCGCCCCGTTGTCCTGTCCGTCAAGCGGGCACAGGCAGCCGGGCACGCCTTGCGCACGGGCTTGCCACCATGGGCGCCCGCTTTCACGGGCTTAGACGGCTTCTTGTCGCACTTCTTGGCGATCTTTGTGAGAGCTAGGGCAAGCTCATGATCAGCCAGCTTGCAAGGGGTGCCGACGCCTGGTCCAACCTTGCTGGCGGTGCAGTCCATGGTGGTTGACGGCGCGGCCGGAGGGCTGACAGCGGAGGCGGTGATGAAGTGTGCTGTTTCTGGCTCAGTGTAGCATGATGCAGCCGGTGCAACGTTGATGGAAGTGAAAGGGATCTGGGCCGTGGCTGTGGACGGACGAAGAGGCATGGTAACTGCTGGAGTGTGGGGTGTGGATGAGTGCAGGGCGCCAGCCTGTGTGGCGTGCTGCGGGTCCAGGCACAGGAAGGCAGACAGTGCCACGCTGTTGCACGGTGCAGGCAACTCCACCGGTGGATCATCCAGAGGGTACTCATCGCGTTCATACATATCCAGCAAACCGTCCACGTCACGCTCGTACATCATGGACAAATCGCCGTGCCAGCATGGATCCCTACAAGTGCATGTGGCAAGTGGCGAAGGAGGCATCGCAACGCGCGCCAAGTCCCAGGCGACAGACGGCAGCTAGCCTCCACAACCAGCCATTGCACATGACTTTCGCGCACAACGACATGCAGACCAAATGAAGAAGATGCAGAACGGGCTGAACGGCGGCGCACGCATCGCAACATGCTGCGGCGCCGACACACCAGTGATGGCGGCCATGAGCGGCGTGGCAGCTTTGCGTCGATGCAGACTCACCTCAGGCTTGCTGAGCCATTGGGCAGCAACATCAGGTCGTCCAGATAGCCCATGGCGTGCTGCAGACGTGAGGCACGGCTCACACCGAGGCAACCACGCGGTGATGCAGAGAGCAGTCAGGAGGCAGGCGCACAGGAGAGGCGCCGAAATTGACAGCGATTTACAAAAACGTGACGCCATGCCATGCCCAGGGACGCGGACTTGGACAACGCGGTTTGTGGCGCATGTGCGTGTCCATGACATTCCCGGTCCTTCCCGTGCCTTACCTGCTCCTCATCACTGCACTGCCGTCATTATGCCTTCTACGAGCCAAGTCGGCGGCGTCTGCCACCTGAAGGCCATGGAAAACTGGGCAGCCCATTCCACCTGCGCACCACCCCTGTTTGCTGGCCTAGGCCCCACAGTGAGTCACACGTTGATGCCTGGCCATTGGGGGGCAGGATGCGGGCTGCAAGCGCTGCGCTGTGCACCCCGCTCTCGCCTCGCCGCAGGTGCTCAAACATAGCGTCTGCGCTCCTCAATTGGTGCAGGGGAAGCAGCACTTGATCATTTTGGATGACGAGCGTGGCATCGTGCGCGCACAACCTGTCACCGCACAGCAAGTTCGGCACCTCAATGGCATTGATCACACCATCAATGCTGCTAATGATCGCGACTTCCAGTTCTCGTGGGTGAGTGCGACGGCCTGACCACAACGTTACCGCGCACACATCCTCCCTGCTCAAACGGGGGCCTGACATCTTGTGCACTCCATCCCATGCAGGCCTCGAGCCAGGGCCGCCCTCTCTTTGCTGCCGCCGCCCCTGCAACCGATGCCGCAGACGTTGACACCGCAAGCGATGAGACCGTGCGTTTTCGTGCGCATGTGGCCGCTGAGCTGGGTGCGGGGATGGGGAGGATGATGACCTTGGGCCATGGTGGCCAGGTCGACATTGAGCCTCTAATCAAACGCATCCACGTGCTGGCTGCCAGCGGCATGGATCGAGTCTGGCAGTTGCGTGTGGACGTCGGCAACAGTGGGTGAGTGTGCACAAGCTTGAGATATGCGGCTCCAAGTGCAGCCGTCTGCGTGCACAGCCTGAGCACCACTGCTTTGATACTGACTGGTTGCGTCAATACTGACTGCATTGCCTGGCTTGCGCACATGCAGTGGCAAAGTGGAACCGCGACACCTCTTTGTGCGCACACCAAGCAAGGTCACGTTCCGGTCACTGCTGATGCGGATCATCAAATATGCCGCTGTTTTGAAGGTAGTTGTGATGCATGCATCGGCATATCAGTGTTTGTCACCTAAACTAGCCCAGCGATCACGTACACAGCCATCCTCGCACCAGCCATCAACCTGTATATTTTTCTGTCCACCCCCCTTGCAGAAGCATCGAAGCTCGGCTGCTGCTGCCGCGGCTGTGCCCGTCAGCATGCCACTCGCAACTTCGAATGGCGTCAGGTGGGTGCTGTGATGCTGTTCCTGCTGGTTTTGCGGCGATGTCTTGGCACCACCAGCCTCTTCTAGTGCTGCTCATGTTGGCGCTGCACACCCAGCACAACACAATGTGCCGTGTGCCTGTCTCCTTCACTTGCAGGCCCTCAGAGCCCCTTCAAATCGCCAGCAAGGCTGCCGAGGTGATGGACCTGGCGTCAGAATATGAGCAGGAGCAGTACGGTCCTCGGCCTGCACTTGTGGTGCAGCCTGCGGCTACAGAAGCCCTGATGCATCCGGAACTTGACCCAGCCGTGACCATCAGCCCACTCCAGCTGGCAGCGCTGACGCAGGCATATGCCCATGCGCTGGCCTCCCAAGAGCATGCCACAGCTATTGCCGCTCTGGAGGAGCAGCTGTTGACAGCAAGGCAGGAGCGCGATGCAGCCAAAGTCAACAGTGCGGCTTCTCAAAAGCGCCTGGCAGCACAGCAGCAAGATCTCGATGCAGCTGAAGTCCAAATTGCGGCTTTGCAGCAGCAGCTGGCAGCGCTGAGGCAAGCCCCTGAGCTGGAGCAACATGCTGAGCTGGAGATGCAGTCGGCAGAGATGGCTTCGGACCGTACGGGTGAGCCGCAGAGGTTCAAGCAGCATAAGGCTGACAGGGAGGCCGCGTATCGCGAGAGTGCTGCCTTGACGCAGCGGATGACGGCCAGGGCGCTGAGGCGGGAGCAAGGCTTCCTCACCAGCGAGCGGCTGCACCGAGTTGCCGCCCAATACCCTGCACGGCAAGCACCTGGCGTGGTGAGGGTGATCGACTCCCTGATGGCGGATCTCTTGCGCCGAGGCACAGCACTTGGAAACAAGTGCTCGGAGCTGAGCGCTGCCCAGGATGAGCTGGCTGCCCTGCGAAGGCAGTCCATGCAAGCCACACCGGCAGCTTTGGAGCCCGACCCGTTCTCGACCCCGGCACGTCTCATGGTCCAGGGCGGTGCTGGCGGCATTGCGCACAAGGACCACAGCTTGGGTCCCCATAAGGACCAACAGGGCAAGCGCAAGCGTGACCATGCCTGAACTCCCCTTGTCTCAAATCATTACCTGCAACGTTGTCATGTTGTCATTGCTGTTGATGAGCTGTTTCCTTGCGTCCCGCTCACCCTCGCTGTCTTTGGGAAACCTTTACTTGCGTCTTATGAACATTGCATCTGATCACCGTGTAACAAGCAAGTGTCATGATGTATAGCTTCTCTCTGCTGCTGCGTCAGTCCCGGACCATGTCGGCATGCCAGCGGCCACGACAACTTTACGTTGCCCCATCGCAGCGCCATTGTCAGCCCGTCTCGTACCCTATCGTCCCTTGCTGCTTTTCCGCTGCACACTACAGCACCAAGGGCTACCAGCTGACCATTACCGCCGGCTCAAGCAAGTGGGCAGCCGCTTGGCGCGCCTCAACCACAAGCGCAGGGCCGAGCGAGCTCTCAGAGCGGAGGGGTCCAAGTCGCTTGGACCGCGTGCACAGCCAAGCTGCGTCCATGCAGCCGCCATGCTCGCAAACTTACAGCGGGAGCCGCAAAGCAGCGACGCAGAAAGCAAGCACATCCGTTTCATAACCTTTTCCAGTCAATGACGACCTCCATACACAACTTGTCTTACTATGGTGCGCACAGCCCTGGCGGTGAAATTACAGAGAGGACAGCCCTGCTCGCACTTTGGCAGTACAAAGACAGCAGCAATGGACACAAAGACTGCAATGCTAACAGGCGAGCTGAGGCACTCTCATACAGTGAGTGCTGTCATAC
The DNA here is from genome assembly GCA_023343905.1 of Chlorella vulgaris. Taxonomy (NCBI): domain Eukaryota; kingdom Viridiplantae; phylum Chlorophyta; class Trebouxiophyceae; order Chlorellales; family Chlorellaceae; genus Chlorella; species Chlorella vulgaris. The sequence continues at coordinate 116,370 of SIDB01000007.1, forward strand.
AAAAGCAGGAGAGGCACTGCTTTTGACAGCTGTTGCAGCTGCTTCCTACTTAGTTTGGCCCTGTGAGGCCGCCTCCTTCTGCCTGCAGCATCAGAAAGCAAGAAGGTGACTTGTAAGCAGCAGAGCACTGCTGCAGGGCTTTGCCTGGCCAGCAGCGACAAACAACACAAAGAGAAGGGCAGGCAGCAAACGATACGCACAACCAAACTGCAAGGTGCGGGCGGGCAGCTCAACTTACGGAAATCTGCGACTCACAATGCTGTAGCTAATAGAAATGCCAGCCTGTTGCGTCAAAGCGGCAGCAATCGCCTGCAGGCCAGTTGGCAGGAGGGGTGAGCATACAGACATGCCGAGTGAACGGGCAAGCAAGCAAACAAGCTAATCACCGGGGCAAGGCTGTCAACAAACTCACAGTATTGGAAGCCCCTGCACAACGCATCTTCATCACCAGCGCCTTCACCCAGACTGCGCCCCAGGGAAAGCTGCGGTGGCCCGGCTTGCGCCCCGTTGTCGTGTCCGTCAAGCGGGCACAGGCAGCTGGGCACGCCTTGCGCACGGGCTTGCCACTATGGACGATCGCTTTCACGGGCTTAGACGGCTTCTTGTCGCACTTCTTGGCGATCTTCGTGGGAGCCGAGGCAACCTCCTGATCAGCCAGCTTGCAAGGGGTGCCGACGCCTGGTCCATCCTTGCTGGCGTGTTTGGCGGTGCAGTCCATGGTGGTTGACGGCGCGGCCGGAGGGCTGACAGCGGAGGCGGTGATGAAGTGTGCTGCGTCCGGCTCAGCGTAGCATGATGCAGCCGGTGCAACGTTGATGGAAGTGAAAGGCATCTGGGCCGTGGCGGTGGATGGACAAACAGGCGCGGTAATTGCTGGAGTATGGGGTGTGGATGTGTGCAGGGCGCCAGCCTGTGTGGCGTGCTGCGCGTCCAGGCACAAGAACGCAGACAGTGCCACGCTGCTGTACGGTGCAGGCAGCTCCACCGGTGGATCATCCAAAGAGTACTCATCGCGTTCATACATATCCAGCAAACCGTCCACATCATGCTCGTACATAATGGACAAATCGCCATGCAAGCATGGGTCCCTACAAGTGCACGTGGCAAGGGACGAAGTGATGCAACACAACGCGCGCCAAGTTCCAGGCGACAGGCGGCAGCTAGCCTCCACAACCAGCCATTACACATGACTTTCACGCACAGCGACATGCAGACCAGATAACGAAGTCGCTACATGGGCTGAACGGCCGTGCACGCATCGCAACATGCTGCGGCGGCAGCGCAGCGGTGCTGGCTGCCATGAGCTGCGTGGCAGCCTGCAGCATTGCAGACTCACCTCAGGCTCGCTGAGCCATTGCTGGGCAGCAACATCAGGTCGTCCAAATAGTCCATGGCGTGCTGCAGACGTGAGGCACGGCTCACACCGAGGCAACCACGCGGTGATGCAGAGAACAGTCAGGAGGCAGGCGCACAGGAGAGGCGCCGAAATTGACAGCGATTTACAAAAACGTGACGCCATGCCATGCCCAGGGACGCGGACTTGGAAAACGCGTTTGTGGCGCATGCACGTGTCCACGGCATTCCCGGCCCTCCCCGTGTCTTACCTGCTCTCCATCACAGCCCTCCCGTCAGCATGCCTTCTACGAGTCAAGTCGGCGGCGTCTGCCACCTGAAGGCCATGGAAAACTGGCCAGGCCATTCCACCTGCGCACCACCCTTTTTTGCTGGCCTAGGCCCCACAGTGAGTCACACGTTGATGCCTGGCCATTGGGGGGCAGGATGCGGGCTGCAAGCGCTGCGCTGTGCACCCCGCTCTCGCCTCGGTGCAGGTGCTCAAACATAGCGCCTGCGTTCCTCAATTGGTGCAGGGGAAGCAGCACTTTATCATTTTGGATGATGAGCGTGGCATCGTGCGCGCACATGCTTTAAGCGCGCAGCAAGCTCGGCACCTCAGCCAATATGACAGTTCTCCGGCCGTGAATGTTGCCATCAACGCTGATGACCGCGACTTCCAGTTCTCGTGGGTGAGTGCGACGGCCGGACCACAACGTTACCGCGCACACATCCTCCCTGCTCAAACGGGGCCTGACATCTTGTGCACTCCATCCCATGCAGGTCTCGAGCCAGGGCCGCCCTCTCTTTGCTGCCGCAGCCCCCGCAACCGATGCCGCAGACGTCGACACCGCAAGCGATGAGACCGTGCGTTTTCGTGCGCATGTGGCCGCTGAGCTGGGTGCGGGGATGGGGAGGATGATGACCTTGGGCCATGGTGGCCAGGTCGACATTGAGCCTCTAATCAAACGCATCCACGTGCTGGCTGCCAGCGGCATGGATCGAGTCTGGCAGTTGCGTGTGGACGGCGTCAACAGTGGGTGAGTGTGCACAAGCTTGAGATGTGCGGCTCCAAGTGCACCCGTCTGCGTGCACAGCCTGAGCACCACTGCTTTGATACCGACTGGTTGCGTCAATACTGACTGCATTGCCTGGCTTGCGCACATGCAGTGGCAAAGTGGACCCGCGACACCTCTTTGTGCGCACAGCAAGCGAGGTCACGTTCCGGTCACTGCTGATGCGGATCATCAAATATGCCGCTGTTTCGAAGGTAGCAGTGATGCATGTATGGGCATGTCAGTGTTCGTCACCTAAACTAGCCCAGCGATCACGTACACAGCCATCCTCGCACCAGCCATCAACCTGTATATTTCACTGTCCCACTCCTCTTGCAGAAGCTTCTGAGTGCGGCTGCTGCTGTAATGGCTGTGCCCGCCAGCGTGCCACTCGCAACGTCGAATGGCGTCAGGTGGGTGCTGTGATGCTGTTCCTGCTGGTTTTGCGGCGATGTCTTGGCACCACCAGCCACTTCTCGTGCTGCTCATGTTGGGGCTGCACACCCAGCACAACACAATGTGCCGTGCGCCTGTCTCCTTCACTTGCAGGCCCTCAGAGCCCCTTCAAATCGCCAGCAAGGCTGCCGAGGTGATGGACCTGGCGTCAGAATATGAGCAGGAGCAGTACGGTCCTCGGCCTGCACTTGTGGTGCAGCCTGCGGCTACAGAAGCCCTGATGCATCCGGAACTTGACCCAGCCGTGACCATCAGCCCACTCCAGCTGGCAGCGCTGACGCAGGCATATGCCCATGCGCTGGCCTCCCAAGAGCATGCCACAGCTATTGCCGCTCTGGAGGAGCAGCTGTTGACAGCAAGGCAGGAGCGCGATGCAGCCAAAGTCAACAGTGCGGCTTTTCAGCAGCGCCTGGCAGCACAGCAGCAAGATCTCGATGCAGCTGAAGTCCACATTGCGGCTTTGCAGCAGCAGCTGGCAGCGCTGAGGCACGCCGCTGAGCTGGAGCAACATGCTGAGCTGGAAATGCAGTCGGCAGAGATGGCTTTGGGCCGTACGGGTGAGCAGCAGAGGTTCAAGCAGCATAAGGCTGACAGGGAGGCCGCCCATCGAGAGAGTGCTGCCTTGACGCAGCGGATGACGGCCAGGGCGCTGAGGCGGGAGCAAGGCTTCCTCACCAGCGAGCGGCTGCACCGAGTTGCCGCCCAATACCCTGCACGGCAAGCACCTGGCGTGGTGAGGGTGATCGACTCCCTGATGGCGGATCTCTTGCGCCGAGGCACAGCACTTGGAAACAAGTGCTCGGAGCTGAGCGCTGCCCAGGATGAGCTGGCTGCCCTGCGAAGGCAGTCCATGCAAGCCACACCGGCAGCTTTGGAGCCCGACCCGTTCTCGACCCCGGCACGTCTCATGGGCCAGGGCGGTGCTGGCGGCATTGCGCACAAGGACCACAGCTTGGGTCCCCCTAAGGACCAACAGGGCAAGCGCAAGCGTGATCATGCCTGAACTCCCCCGGTCTCAAATCATTGCCTGCAACGTTGTCATGTTGTCATTGCTGTTGATGAGCTGTTTCCTTGCGTCCCACTCACCCTCGCTTTCTTTGGGAACCTGTGCCTGCGTCTTATGAACACCGCATCTGGTCACCGTGTAACAAGCAAGTGTCATGATGTATAGCTTCTCTCTGCTGCTGCGTCAGTCCCGGACCACGTCGGCATGCCAGCAACCACGACAATTTTACGTTGCCCCGCATAGCGCCATTGTCTGCCCGTCTCGTACCCTATCGTCCCTTGCTGCTTTTCCGCTGCACACTACAGCACCAAGGGCTACCAGCTGACCATTACCGCCGGCTCAAGCAAGTGGGCGCCTGTCGGCAGCCGCTTGGCGCGCCTCAACCACAAGCGCAGGGCCGAGCGAGCTCTCAGAGCGGAGAGGTGTCCAAGTCGCTTGGACCGCGTGCACAGCCAAGCTGCGTTATGCAGCCGCCATGCTCGCATACTCACAGCGAGGGTCCTGCTTCAACAGCCGGCGGCCCCAGCAACTCGCTGAGCCAGGTCCGTCAAATTGACCATGCCGCCAGTCCAGGACGGCGCCGTTTGACACGCCTGTGTATTTTATGCAGGGTCACGCTCGGGTCAAGGAAGTACCCACGCCGCCGCCAGACCCCTCCAGTTTTGTTGGCAAGCATTGGGACCAGCCGCGCACACTCACCCCAGCTGCCATCACCAAGGCTGCGCCGCCCGTGACCTTTACAAGTGCGTCGGCGTGGCTGCCAGGGGCGGCCGGGTGCATCTGACAGAACAAGACTGTTTGCATATGCTGTCCTGAATCAGTGCAGGACTTACTCTGGCCACGCTGCAATGTTCGACCTGCAGAGACAAGCCTGGAGTCAACGTTTGGGTGGCAACATGGCGCATCCAAGCACTTGCGCCCAACCGTCGTGTTCCGCTATGCTTCGTCCATGGATGGCAAGCAGCACGAAGAGGTTGCACAGCTCCTTGCACCCAGCCGTGACGACCACGATGCGGAGCAAGCCAAGCGGGATGGGCGGCCTCGGGTGAAGGTGGATGGCTACCCGCTGCCGGTGAGTGGGCGTGTGCAAGGCTGCGCTGGGAACAGTCAGTGCAAATGATGGAATGCAGAGCCTTGGGCTGCTTTCTGCCTATTTATGGACCCCGGTCAGTCGGTCGACATCCATCTGGCATGCCGCTGCCGCTCAGTGCTGCAGACTGACACCCTGCGCAAGCTGTATCAGCAGCTTGGGGTGACTGAGGGCAGCAGGCTGCGGTTTGAGTCGCAGGGCTGGCAGGGTACTCGGATTGTGATGAATGTTTCAGTCTTGGCGCCAGCAGGGCAAGCGGTGGCAGCTGCAGTTGTGCCAGCGGCTGCTGCGTCTGCTGCCACTTGCAGGCAGCAACATAGTGCTGACCCGGAGGTTGTAGGTGCGTATTGCCAGAGCTGTACGTCTCTGCGTGTTCCTTGTGGCGCCTGCTGGACTGCACGGGCATGCCTTGCTTTCAAGACCTTATTCCGTGGCTTGCTTGCCTGCAGACATGGTGGATGACAATGAGAGCCAAGAAACCGCCATGGACGAGCCATGCCCAGACTTGCAGCAAGGACCGCCGCCAATAGCAGCTGGCGGCAATACGCCGCTGCAGAGCTTGGCAACAGTCTGCACAGAAGCTGAGGCGACGGCTGCTCCCTTGCCTGCCAACGAAGATAGCAGCTTCGAGCTTGGACGGCAGATTGTGAGCAAGAGCAGGACTGAGTGGTTAGCGTCTAAGGAGGTGCAGCAGGTGCTGACAAGGTATGGAGCGCTGGGCATCAAGATAACCGAGCAGCCAGTCGTTGCCAAACGTAAGTGACGTGGCTGAAGCATGAAACAGCCATTCGCCTGCCTGTGCAGCAGTGTGTGAAGTGGCAACCGCGACGACTCATGGTTCAGTTGGTTTTGCTGCTTGCTGTACCTTGGTTTACGGGTCGCAATTCCTTGGGCCTGCAGCTGGAGACCTGTTCCTGTGCAAGGCTGTGCCCATCGTTGACATTCAGGATGGGCACAGCTGGGAGAAGCGGCGCAATTCCGACCTCAAAGGTGTGACACGTGATATACCACGCCGGCTTTTGCTGCTGTTGTGCTTATTATGCTGCTCCCTTTGTGTTGCATTCACTGATAGTGTCGGCCACCCTCGGCCTGCTGCCTTTTCAGTGCATCGGCACCCAGTGGCACGAGTTGTGTACAACACCAGCAAGGACAAGCGCCTTCTGGTGAGTGCGCTGCTGACTTGTCGTAACTAAACCATGCATACGTGACGCACATATTGCGGCCACCTCTCTACAGCCATTCACGCTGCATGCCTCCTGCCCGTTGCTGCTGTAGCGGAGAGTGTACGAGCTGCTGCTTAAAACAGAGCCGCGGCTGCAGCTGCTGCACTACCACAGCTCTGATGGCGATGAAGGCACATTACCCACCAAGCCTGACCCAAGCCGCAAGCGTGAGACCCCTTGCGGCAGTCTGGCTTGTTCTTGTGAGATGGAACAGTGCTGGCTGTGTTTGGGATTGAAATCACTCACTGGCTGTTGCTACCTGTACAGGCTCGCCACGTGGTGGAGCAGCACACCGTCAGCAGGCGGAAGAGGAGGCTGCGCCCGCGGCAGCAGCGCAGCGCCGCCAAGCAGAAGAGGAGGCTGCGATGGTGGCAGCAGCCGAGGCAGCAGCGCAGCGCCGCCAAACAGACGAGGAGGCTGTGATGGCAGCAACAGCTGAGGCAGCAGCGCAGCGTCGCCAAGCAGAAGAGGTGGCTGCGATGGCGGCAGCAGCTGAGGCAGCAGCGCAGCGTCGCCAAGCAGAAGAGGAGGCTGCGATGGCGGCAGCAGCTGAGGCAGCAGCGCAGCGGCGCCAAGCAGACGAGGAGGCTGTGATGGCAGCAACAGCTGAGGCAGCAGCGCAGCGTCGCCAAACAGAAGCGGAGGCTGTGATGGCGGCAGCAGCTGAGGCAGCATCGCAGCGGCGCCAAGCAGACGAGGTGGCTGCGATGGCAGCAACAGCTAAGGCAGCAGCTTCGCACCGCCACCAAGCCGAACAGCACTACAACGGCCAGCCGTCAGCAGCACCACTGGATGCCGGCTTTGATCCGCAGCAGGCTCAGCAGGGACAAGCTGAGGAGCAGCCGCATGGGCAGAAGCGGCAGCAGGAGCTGCCCGTTCAGGATGCCCCTGGAGCCAAGCGGCAGGCAGTTGAGCCACACGCAGCTGGTCCAGATGCATCAGAGGTGGTCGAGGTTGACGACAGGAGCCGCAAGGAGGTTTATAAGGCGCTGGTGCCGGTGCTGCTTCGTGCTGGCATCTCAAATAGTGACAGACAGGTGGGCAGAGTGTACCTGTGATATGGCGTAGAGGTGCTTGATTTGAGTGAGCGTGCCATTACTGATGGATCACCCCTTTTGGCGAGCGATGCAACGATTCCAAGGTTTCTTGAATTGTCTGCGCCATGCTTGCTGACGCGCTGTGCCTGCAGCGTTTCTTGAGGCGGTGCATCAAGGACAATACCGACGACGATGATGTGGCCATACACTGGACCGAACTGTCGACCTGCCACAAGACGGGAGACACGGCAGCCGTGCGGGAGTGGGTAGCAGTGCACCTTGAGTCTTCGATCGGCAGCTGACATGGGCTTCATATGTGTCGCTGTAGAGTTGCTTGGCCGTACCGGCCAGACTTGTAACTGACCAATCGGAAGGCAGTGTTGGGCGGCAATGTTGGCGGCGCCCCCAAATCACGGCTTCTGGTGATAGGCGCGCGACTCCATGCTTCTTGCAAACCTTATCCAGCTCGTTGCGCACGCCGGCTTGTGGTTTCAGGGCCGTCTTCAACATCAACACCGCGCCAACTCGCTCTCGCGCTAGAATGATGCGGCACATCACCCTCATATCGGCGCATGTAGCTGGCGAGAGGCCGCCAACCTCACCGCCAGCGTTGCCGCCACAGCCGTGCAACCGCCCACCGCCTCGCTCCTGCGACACCTTTGTGGCCCTGCCGCCCGCCACCGCTGACGGCAGCGTGGTCTTTGGCAAGAACAGTGACAGGGAGTGCAAGGTGGGCGCATGTGGCAGCGGGAAGGGATGGCTGCTTGCCAGTCCACGAGCAGCTAAGAGATAAGCTTGGTGTTATGTGCACTCTGCCCAAACCTCTCCTGCACCACTGCCGCTCGATTGTCGCCCCCTTCAGGAGGTGCAAGAAGTGGTTGCCATTGGTGGCAGCCAGCACCCGGAGGGGGCGCAGCTGCGGTGCACCTACATCACCATCCCTCAGGCGCCCGCCACCCTGGCCGTGGTACTCAGCAAGCCGAGCTGGATGTGGGGTGCGGAGATGGGCGCCAACGAGGTAGCTAGCTTATAGCTAGCACACGTGCTTGCGGTTTTGGGTGTGCCAACCCGTGTTTCGGACACAGAACTAGGGACACAGACGTGCAGATGCAGTCATGCACAGCCTGGCTGCACCTGCATCTGCTGCTGTTGATCTGCTGCTTTCAGCGCCTTGGCCTCGCGCTGTTGCGCCATCCCAACGAATAGTAATGCTTGTTGCTGCCTTTAGGCGGGCGTGGTGTGCGGCAACGAGGCTGTGTGGACGGTGGAAGACTCTGAGGGGCCCAGGGCTCTGCTGGGCATGGACCTTGTCAGGCAAGCTTGTGGGCAGCTGTCGGGTAGCACCAGCCACGTAAAGCTTGCTTGCTTGCTTGCTTGCTTCACACCAGGCCGGTGCCTGTGTTGGGCGTGCGGCTCGCTGGCAGGGCACATGCCCATGACCACTGGGCAGCCACGGCACCTGAAGCTTGCCTCTTTAGAGATGTGATACAGGCTGGGGCTTGAGCGTGGCGCCACGGCAGCGCAAGCGGTGGATGTGATCACTGAGTTGTTGGAGAGGCATGGGCAAGGGGGGCCCTGCGAGGAGGCAGGTGCGGCGGTGCTGTTGCCATCTGACAGTAATGCAGTGCCGTCTGGTCGGCAGCATCAGGGTGCGAGTCGCTGTGCTCTTTTGCTCAGGTTGTTCTATTGACCACGCGCAATGGTACTGGCGCCGCTGCTTGCGATATGCGCTTGGTGCATACGCACTACATGACTGCCTACACGTACCGCAGGCACATGGACCTACCACAACAGCTTCCTGCTGGCTGACCCCTCAGAGGCCTGGGTGCTGGAGACGGCGGGCAAGTGCTGGGCTGCCAGGCGCATCACGCAGGGTGGGTGGCGGGCAAAACAAGCGTGAGCCACCACTGCTGCCCGGACTAAGCACCAGAGAATGACAAGACATGGCCTGCCAGATGCTGCTCTCAGCGGCTGCGTGGTACAGGGTTATTTGGTGGACACTGCATGCTCCCATGCTCTAAGCTGCTGCGCTGCCGCTCAGACAAGCTGCATGCATGTGCTGTGCTGCTGCCCTGCTCCCCCAGCAGGTGTCTTCAACATCTCGAACTGCCTCTCCATCCGGACCGTCTTTCACCGCAGCTCGCCAGGCCTGCAGGCCTACGCGCAGCAGAAAGGGCTGTGGGACGGCCAGTGTGAGTTTGACTTTGCTGCGGCGTTTTCCGATGGCGGGGCGCCGCCTTTGGGGCAGCTGACGGCTGGGAGGGAGGCCAACGGACACAGGTGTGCGCAGGGAACGTCTTAACTGTTTGCAGTTTGCTGGAATGCTGCTGGCTGGACGGAATTGCTGTCTAGGGTGGTAGGCAACCTTCAACCTTACAGCGGACTGGCAGGCAGGGCTGGAGGTATTTGCTGCTGTTGCTGGCATTTCCGCTCACGGCCGTGCATGCCGCCCTGTGCCTCTGTACTGCTGCCACAGGCTGCTCCAGGCGGCTGCCGGGAAGCTGGACCCTTCAGCCATCATGGCCATCCTGCGAGACAGCAGCAGCGGCATCTGCATGCGCGACGGCAGCTTCCGCAGCAACGGCTCTCAGGTGGGTGGGCCCCCTCTGCTGGTGTGCACGTGTGGAGACATGTGTGAGTGCCTTTGCTCACGCTGGCTTGCTTGCATTGCATGAGAGTGCGCACATCTCATGCAATGCAAGCAAGCGTCAGCATGATGTTGACCCTTCAGCCAACCTACGTAGCGCGCCGTCAGATGCCAGAGTACCAATCTGTCTTGCTCTTCGCCGCTGCTTGCAGGTGAGCCGACTTGCTCGATCGACAGGTGGCGGCAGCGACAGCTCTGCTGGACAGCAGCACCAGCACTGGTTCACAGCCACACCCGACCCGCAGCGCAGCGTGTACAAGCCATTTGCATTTCCCCCAGCCAGCAGCAGCAGTGGCGGCAGCCTGAGGCAGCAGCAGCCAGAGTGCAGCCCACACACGGCGGCGTCACCGGCGGCGCGGAACCCGCCGCATCCGCTGTGGCAGGCGTGGCAGGCCATGCACGAGTATTTCGGAACCCTCCTGCCGCCGCAGGCCAGCCTGCAGCTTCGAGAGCTGGAGGCTCAAGGCTTGGACCCCCAGGCAGACCTCACGTTTGCTGTGGCTGTGCAGCGGGAGATGCAGCTGTACGGGGCAGCGGTGTAGGGCGCCTGCGTCCTGCCAGTCAGTCTGTATCCAAAATTTCTCTGTTGAAGCACGGAGTGTAACCACAGCCGAGCAGCCAGCAGGGGCGGCAAGCGCAGATTGGCGCTCTGGAATCTGTGCTTTGGCAGGCAGAGGCGCCCTACTGTTCATGACCGCATTGGCGATACTGAAGCGATAAATACATATGCACCCTTTTGCAGTGCACGAGATCAGAAGCCAGAAAAGTCGGCAAGCTCAATGTGCATTGCGACGCATGATGTAAATAACTGAAAGGCTTCGTTTTCAGCGCCGCCATGAGAGCCTGGCAGGAAAACGCTACACTGCTAAAGCTACGGGTGCCATCCAGCGCCGGGCGGTCAGCAGGTCGGTCAGATCACAGTCAGCGTGGCGTGGGGGTGCCCCGCTGCCTCCTTATGCTCACTGAACAGCCGCTCCATTTCGGAAATGAAGCGCTGGAGGTACTCAGACACCTGGTGCAAGTGGGAAGAAAGTGGAACAATGGGTACGTGGGTATGTGGGGCCAAAAGTGAAAGTGTGAACCCAGCTCCAGGATTTGAGTTGCTGAGGAGGAATGGCAACATGCAGGCTGGGATGGGCCGGAAGGCACAGGCAGGGGGGGATCAGCTGCGGCCATGCAACCGTGTGTGCGCACCTGTTCGGGCGTCGGATGCTCAATCTTGGGCACCGGGATCGGCTTGCCAATCACGACCGTCATCGCAACCTGCAGCCGTGTTCGACAGTGGCTTGGCAGTCAAAGGCCTGAAAGATGCAACGTGTGAGCACTGCCGGCATGCGGCCAGCCACTGCCATGTCATGACTCGGGGTGCTGAGCGGTGCGCCTCCTTTCCTCCCCCTCCCCTCCTCCCACCTGCTTGGGCATGAAGCTGCCACACCAGCCCCACACCAGCATCGGCATGTACCCAATCCGGCGCACAAAGCGGGCCCACTGCGCCCGAGGGACCTGCAGGTGGTGGGCTGGCCACACGTTAGGTACACGTTAGCTAGGTAGGCTAGCCAGCTGCGTGAGGGTACCCCAGGACACTGCTGGTTTGAAAATGTAGCTGCACATCCCATCAGCACAGCCCCCCTCGTGCCCTCTTCCCCTGCACCAGCAACCCGCGCCTGCCCCCTACGCCGCCACTCTGCTGAATTGCCAACACCCTCGAGGCTTGCTTTGGTTGCACCCACCAGGAGCCGGTTCTTGGGCCAATCGAAGACGAGGCGGCAATAGCTGTACAGATCGCTCTGGCCGAATGCAAAGACGGGCACGAGCGGCGCGCCAGCTTGCAGCGCCATCCTGCACCTCACCGCGGGGCCAACCAGGTATGGGAAGGCAACGTTTGAGAAGCGAGGCACGAGAGCAACAGGTGGCTCTACGGTTTACGAAAAAACGAGGAGCAGGAGCTGCCGGGGGCCGTAAGATATTGTGAACGAGCTAATGTTCCGGGGAGCAGGCTGTGAAGGCCAGCGCGCGCATCACACTTCCCGCCAGCGCTTTAATTTCTTGTTATTGTTCTTTCCCGCCAGCACTGCACAGCGCACAGCGCATAGCGCACAGCGCGCCCCACCTGACAAAGCCATGGCGCTTGCGCAGGTAGGCCACCTCCCTGCCCTGCTCCTGCTCCATGTATATGCACTCCATCACGCCTCCAGGGCACACAGCCACAGACCTGGTGCAGAGGATGAGGTTTAGAGCAGGGCAGGCAGCAAAAGGTTAATGAAGCTGATGGTCGGCAGGCACTGATACCATTCATATGTCCAGCGCAACTGCAGTACAGCTGGCGGCTTTGAGAACCGGCCGCACTGTCCCCAATGCTGGGGCAGCGACGAGCACCAGCTTTGACGATTCAACAGCAGCGCTCACCTGCCCTGGCGCAGCTGGTGCTGGAAGCTGGCCCTGCCCACCGGCCTGCAGCCGAGCCACCACCACAGGTGCCGCATGATGGGAGCCCAAAAACCAGCGGAGGACACCAGGATGCGAGTGTCCGAAAGACCTGCAGGGCCAAAGCATCACGCATGCGGCAGCGCATGCAGCGGCATCGTGCCTGAGAGGCACGTCGAGACGAGCCAGGCAAGCAGCTGAGTGGTAGCAACCGCCCAAAGCTGCACCAGTTGAGCGTGCTGCAAGAGCCAGGCAGCCAGGCGCACCTTGGGGAATGGCGGCCTGGGATCCGTACTGAGAGAAGACTGAGATGCCTTGCGGCAGCACGCTGTGTGGTTCATACCCTGCACAGGCACAGAGGCCAGCAAAGAGCTGAGCTGGTCAATGCCCAGTCTGTTCAAAAGCAACAGCAGTGTGCTTTGTGTGCACCCCCTGCATCTCTGCGCTCACCAATGACAAAGGGACCGTTGCCGCTGTAGTCCTCCTGCTTGCCCTCGCACACAACGTTCACAGGGAAGTAGCTGTCGGCAGCAACCATGGAGAACCGCAGGAACTTCTTCACGAATTCGGGGGGCGGGATGCGCAGCGGCAGCGCAAGCAGCGCCAGCTTGAAGGCCAGGCTTGCAAAGGCGATGGGGCGGGGCAGCAGTGCCAGGTCCAAGATCCACCAAAGGCTCACTGCGTGCGAGGGAGCAAAGGCGCGGGTGAGGTTTCAGCGCGCTGGCGGCAGGCGGTGGGCGGCGGCGGCGGGCGGGGCGGGGCGGCGGTCTCACCTAGAACCAGCCCGGCTATCCACGTGCTCAGCGTCAGAAATATCTGCGCTCGTCGAAGCAAGGGCAGTGTTGATATGTCCGACCCCTTCAAGCTCGTCATGGGCGCGTCTGAGTGAATGCAGAGGATCGCAAAGGTGCACAGAGCCTGCCTTAAATGAATGCATGAGACAAAGGGTTGGTTTACAAATTGATGGCCAACGGCGGCGCGCTGTGCTGTGCAGCCCAGCAGGCTTGATGTGGGGATGCAAGCGACGGTTTTAACATTAATCCCGTGTGCCCGGGCAGCAATGACATAGCGCCATTGGATTCACATTGCCCCTTTCGGTGCTGCAATTTCCAGCTTCCCCTGTGGTTGTCGCGTGGCAGCCCCCTTGCACGCAGCAGTTCCGGCGTCATGCTCTTCGCATGGCGGCGCATGCGCCGATCCGCCTCAAAGCCTCCAGTGTCTGCACCGGCTCCGCCGCCGAGTGAGACAGCAACCGCATCGCGATGTTCATCTGCATCGCAGCTCAGCACTCTCCCATTGGACTACCAGTGCCCCTGCTGCTGGAAGACCTTGCTGGTGAGTGTGTGCGGCTTCCCAGTCGGTGCAGAGACCCGCGCATGGACGCCACGCCCAGCCCCAACCGCTTTCCCCTTGCCGCTGCCGCTGCCGCTGCCGGTCAGAGGCCTGTCGTGACGTCTTGCGGCCACACGTTCTGCGAAGCCTGCCTCCACCGCTGGACGGTGGACATGGACAAGACGTCGTGCCCCTGCTGCCGTGCCAGCCTGCCGCAAGCGGTGCCGCCAGTGGACCGACAGCTGGAGCGCCTGATCGAGCTGTGTTGTCCCCTGGTGGGTGGGTGGGTGGGTGGCAGGGTCGGCATCACATTGCATACTTCGAGCAAGGGGCTTGACTGCCATCGAAATCTCGCCACATGGAAGCCTATCTGTGCGCGTGTCTGTCAGCAACAAGTGCTGCTGCTTAATGCCGTGCTGCCACACCCCTACTCTCCCTTCCTGCAGGAGGCTGCCGGCAGCCCAGACAGCAACTCGCTGCAGGCCGAGGCGTGCAGCGCAGCTGAAGCCGAGTGCCTGGGTGGGCAGGAAGGGATTGAGGTTGAGCCTGAGCCTACGTGGGATCCCGCAAACATAAGCTGCTGCTGGCTGATGCACAGGGGCAGCAGTGTGAGGCACCCCTTCCCCTAATTGCACTGCATTCATTCGTAGCTGTAGTCTCCAGCATTTCAGGCTGTGCAGCAATTTTAGTAAGCGCTTTGTCCATTCTTCTCATTCTTGGGCCTGCTTGCCGTGTGTCGTTTAAAGGATTGACATTGGCCTGGCTTCCACAACACAGCAGCCTGCACATCTGCAACTGTGCCGCTCAGTGGCACCACACCTCTTCACACCGCCTATATCCTGGCGTTTTTTTTGCGCTGCAATATATCATTCCGATTGCCGTGTATCAGTAGCTGCAGCTAGCGTGTGCTGACGGCCGCGAGCCCCTCCACCTGTTCCACCAGTGGCTTCTCTCTCTGCCACATCCTGCCACACTTGCTGTGTCATCGCCGGCCCTGTTTTACAACACAACTGCTCAACAAATATGCCCTCCATGCGGCCTTGTAGATATATCAATAGCCAATGCCGCCGCCTGCACGCCGCTCTCACCGCTCATTTCTTGCTCAGCAGCGCTCCCATGTCGACCCCCCCATCTGGGCCGCTCAGCCCTGCCCAGCTCTTGTTGGCCGCAAGCTTCTCCATGGCCTGCCACACAGCACGGATAGGAAGAAAAGGAATGAGAAAGCAATGGTTATGAGGTGGTGACATGCGTCCAGCGGAACCAGCCGTTCCTTTTGGCGGAGAGTGCCAACAGCACAAAAGATCTTGATCGATGAATCTGCAAACGTTGCCAGGACCGCTGCATGGCACTGTGCGGCTCAGGCACCACAGTCCCTCACCTGCACGATCTGCTGGCGCTGCATGGACGCCTGCATGTTGGCCAGGCGGCGCTGGTCCTGCAGCTGGCGGCGCTGCTCCTGCAGCTGCCGCGTGCGCTGCGTCTCATCCTCAATGCGGCGCAGGGCCTGGCTGCGCTCATACACATCACGCCGCTTCATCTCCTCCACGCTGTCCACCTGCAAGGGCAGCACGCAGTACGCAGTGCAAAGAAGCCAGGCGGGCTGCCATCAGTGTGTGTTACACATTCTTGCACGGGAGACGAGCAGGCAGATTGTCCTCGCTCTCTGCCCCCTGGCTGTTGCTGTCTGGCAACGCGTCCGAGCAGCAAGCTGCAAGCCAGCCTCAGGCAAGGAACGCAGATTGTTGCACGGGCCGCCGACCCGCCGCACCTTGTCGTGCAGTTGCAGCTTGCGTTCCAAGCAGCGCCGAGCGTTTTCCGCGTCCCGCTCTGCCTTGACCTGCGCCAGCTGCTCGTCCTTCTCCCTCTGTTTGCGCAGCACCTGCGGGGAGGCAACAGGCAGGCACTCTCAGCACACATGTCTTTACACCACGCCATGCCGGTCAGGGGGCACTGGGGCACAGCGATGGCCGGGGGCGTGATGAGCAACACCTCGTGCAAAAACGTTCGACAGGGCACCTGCTGGGGCTGCATGAAGGCATGCCAGCTGCGCTTGCCGCACATGCCCCAGCCGGCAGGCAGGCAGGCAAGCAGGCAGGACGGCACACCTCAGCCACTCGCGAGGCCTCCTTGCGTTGAGCTTCTTCGTACGCAGCCTGCCGCCGCTCCGCGCTCCGCTGCTCCGCCACCCGCTTCTCCTCCTCCTCGGCCTGCCGCTGCTGCTCGCGCTGGCGCCGCCGCTCCTCTCCTTTCCTCTGGTGGTCCTCGAACTCCTCTCGGCGTTTCTGAGGGCAGGGAAACAACCAAGCAAACAAATCATGACACCATCACAGTTTAGGCACACCATTTTGAGGCGCGTGCTTGGCAGCCGGGGCCAGCTCGGCAGCTGGCCATAGGTGAGGCTCAGCGCCAGGCACAGCAGGGACCTGGGCCTAGGTGCCACCCAAAGGGTGGCACTGCGACTGCATGCCACAGCAGTCCCCGTAAAACGTGCATCGCACCAGCAAGATGGCCGCGTTGGCCGCCTGCGTTGCCGCGATGCGGGCCTGTGCAAGGCGCTGCGCCTCAGCGTTGGCCGCCGCCCGCTCCTCCGCCGCCTGCTGCTTGGCCAGCTCCCGCTCAGCATCACGTTTCTGCATCTCTGCCTTGCGCTTCTCCACCACCGCCTGCGACACCACGTGTCGGCAACAAGTTGCCACCCATGTCACTCTAGGATTCAGCCGAGCAGCAGGGTAGCAGTGAAAGCAGCATGAAGGCTTCATGCAAGGAGCAGGCAGCACGTCATTGCTGAACTGAACACTCCTTGAGAGGTCGTGCACTCCACGCCGCCCCAGTAGGCATCGCCTGGTGCACTAATCCCCCACCTGCTGCTCCCTGAGGATGCGATCAGTCTCCAGCCGGGCCTGCTCCGCCTTCTGCATGCGCTCCTGCTCCCTGCAGGGGCCAGCCACAAACAATCGCAGCAAGCATGCTCAAGCAGGCAGGCAGGTTGCAAAACAGGTGCACCACCTGCAGGTGCCTAAAACGTCTTCAGACCCGGAACAGACTGACAGGCACCGCCTTGTGAAGCATGCCATTTCGTTCCGCCAGCCGCACCAGGCAGCCTGCACTGATGCATGCGTGTCAAAATCATGCACAGCAGCAGCACCACCGCAAGCCGCACCTGACGTACGCCTCCTGCCTGCGCTTCTTCTCCTCCTCCTGCTCCCTGCGCCGCAGCTCCAGCTCGCGTTCGAACCTATCCGCCTCTTGGACCTGCGGCCGCTCACCGTGTGAAGGGAGGTGGGACGTGGTGATCAAGGGTGAGCGGTCAACCAGTCACTCAGGGAAGTCGAGGAGAGAAGGTTCAAGCCGGCTGGCAGTTGCTCTGCCATTTGGCCGTCTGGCCAGCGATCCCTGGGCTGTCCTGGCCTGCCCTGGCCTGTCAGCTGCAGCCTTTCCTCCCCGTCAGCTCCCTGTCTGCCTCCTTTGAGCCTCACCTTGATATCCCTTTCTCGTGCCTCTTCATCAAGCTTGCGCTGCATCTCCCGCTCGTGCTGCTGGCGCCGCCACTCCTCATCCGCTGCTTGCTTGGCCTGGCGCTGCTCCTCCGCCTTGCGCTCCTGCTCCCGAACCTGCAGGAATTAGAGGCAACGGGCACACGGCTTGGCACTTTGAAGCCTGATCCTTGGGACCTGCACATCAGTGCTGGCCACAGCAAGCCCTGCCCTGTTGCTGCCAGGTGCGCTGCGCCTGCTGCCTGGGAAACCCCAGGCGCCAGCCACACAGGGAGCTCGCTACACGGCTCCCGCACAGCCGCACCCACCTTTGCTTCCGCCTTCTCCTGCATCTCCTTGCGGGCCATCTCGTAGCTGATCAGCTGCGCCAGCTCCCGCTCCTGCCGCCGCCGCATCACCTCCAGCCGCTTCTGCTCCTTCTCAACCAAGTCCTCAGCTCCTGCCACGCCGGCAGACGAGGCTGCGGGCTTGGAGCCGGACGCCTGCAGGTGTGTCCAGGGATGAAATATGCAGATGAAATAACGCAGCAAGGATCCAAGCGGCGGATGTTCGGCATGGTGGTGCGCGGCTAATCGCAGCCGGGAGCTGCAGGCGAGGCTACTGGCTGGCAAGCAAGACTGCTGGCAGGAGCCTACGATGCCCAGCCTGCTGCCTGCAGGGAAGCTGCACCATGCATGCAGGCAGCTGCCTGCTGCCAGAGCGTGGCGTCGCAGTGCCGAGGCGGAGGGGCCCGCACCTTTCCTGCGGCCCCTGGGCGGGAGGCATCCTCCAGGTGCCGCCGCTCGTCGATCAGTGCCTTGAGGCGGTCTTGGCGCAGGGCCTCCTCGTGGCTGAACGCCAGCTGTGCCAGCTCTGGGCTGCGCTCGGTGCGTAGGAAGAACTCCAGGGGGCGATGCAGCAGGCTGGCCGGGTCGATGCCGAGGCGCAGGCACGCCTCCACTGAGCGGGGACTGGTGGGCATGCAGGCAGCAGCTGTGCACCCCGGCTCTACCGCACGGTCTGCCACGTCCATGATGTTGATGCGGGGCTTGGTGCTGGTGGCAGCGGCATCGCGGATGCGCTCCAGCTCGGCCAGCCAGCTGTAGGCGGGTCGGCGGCTGGCGTCGGGGGCGGGACCCACGGGCGGGGCCAGCGCCGCCGGTGGGGGGCCTGCAGCGGAGACAGATGTGTTCGAACGCTCCTTGTGGGCAGGCCCGCCCCTTCAAACAGGCGATCATCGCGCCAGCCATGCCCTGCCGACACTCACGGGGCTCGGTCATGGCCAGAATTTGAGTCGAGTCAATCAATCCGATCGGTTGGAGTGTACACACGCCCAATGAAAGCCCAATGAGACGTCTCCGGCAAAGTGGTTGACCAGCAACCACAACCGGGCCAGCGACTGCTCCTCCGACAGGCTGATGACACGGTGAGTGCCCTGTGACCCGACGCCCACATCCAAGAGAGCCCTGGCGCCCGATTTCTGGGTGAGGTACAGCTTGATGCAACACCACCTTGTGCGGCCATCTATTGCGATCTGAGACACACAAGGGCCCATAACACGCACCAACAACCAGCATGGCCGCCCTCACGCTCTCACCAACGCTGGCTCGTCGTCCTCGGCCTTTCGTTGCCCTGCAGCGGCGGCCCTTGTGCCTCTCTAGGGCCAGTGGACCACAATGTGCCAGCCGCAGCAGGCTCTCGTGCCGGGCAACCAGCAGCCCGCAGCAAAATGTCGCGGCCAGCACCGCCAAGCAGGCCGTGGAGCTGGGCTTGGAAGCATTTGAGGCGGGCGACACGGATGCAGCACTAACGCTGTTCCAAAAAGCGCTATCGCTGCAACCTGACGCCGACGAAGCCCGTGCTGCCGCCTACAACTCGGCCTGCGCCCACACTCGCTTGCGGCAATGGGAGCCTGCGGTGGAGGCCATCAAGCTTGCCGTCAACACTCATGGGTTGAAGCTGAGCGTGGCGCTGAATGATGCAGACCTCGAGCCGCTGCGCGAGCGGCGGGAGTGGCTTGCGGCGCTGGCTGAGCTGCGCGGTACGTGGCTCTAAATTGCCAGCTGCTGGCCTGCTGTTCCGTTGCCTTGCGTGAACTCCTCATGCCTCCCTTCCACCGCGCTGCAGGCGGAATAAACGAGCAGCAGCTTGTGCAGCTGAGGAGTGAGGCAAAGGCCCCCTTCCGCCTCACACGCATCATCTTTGTTGGGGGCCTGGCTGTGGGAGCAGCCCTTGGCCTGTTCATCATCACCGCCCGCCTGCTGGCGGCTGTGCAGGGTGGGTGACAGACCGGCTAGGCAGGGGCAACAGCGGGCTTCTCAAGGCCGGGCGCTGTTTTATCCGCCGCTGCCATGCAACAAATTTGTTCGGCTCCTCTGTCTCAGGAGACGATGTCAGACTGTTGTGTGCTTCATCAAATGACCCCGGCTCTGCCGCCACTGCCACTCTTGATGCTGCTGCCAATTCTGCAGGGGGTGAGGGCGCTCCTGACCTGCAAGAGACGCTGCAGAACTTCGGCATCAACGCGGCGGCGCTGGCGGTGCTCAGCTTCTTTGTGCTGCGAGACGTGAGCTCCCAGAACAAGGACCAGCAGGTCATCACCCGAGAGGAGGCGCTGGGCAAGCTGCAGGTGGGTGGGAGCGAGTGGGATGTGCGGGATGTGCTGCTGCAGGCATCCCAAGCGCTTGTAGGTTGCTGTATGGAGTCCTTACGTGCTTGTCGTTGAGACTGGAGAGCACTGTGTTGGCTGTTCTGTGGGTCCCTGGCTTGGACTGGATGGAAGCCAGTGAATGTGGCGTGAAATGTGCATATCCATCTTTGCCTGCCCCGCAGATCTCGCTCGGCAGCGATCGCGTGATCCCCCTGGCGGCCTTCCGCGGCACAACCCGCCCCGTCATCATTGCCGGCTCACGGGGGCAGATCAGCAGGGCACTAGCGGCGGCAGAGCCCTGCCGAGAAGCGCTCCGTGAGCGGGGCATCTCCGTTGTGCCCATCCAGCTGTCGGCGGAGGATGTTGGCGAGAAGCTGCGGCAGCTCAAGGCCGAGTTTGGAGGAGCAGCAGCAGCCCCCGCCAGCAAGGGCTTTGGCGGCGCAGCGAGCGGCAGCAGCAAGGCGGCGCCAGAGGCGGCGGCGGTGCCAGCAGCAGCATCGGGGCTCACTAGCAAGGTGCGCTGGGGCGTATTGCCTTCGGCACTTGAGTCAGGAGCAGACCGCGCCTGGTCAGAAGTGCCCGGTGCCCGGTGCCCGCCCCTCTTGTGTGTTTGCGCTGAAGCCTTGAAGCAGTGTGCGGCAGCGTCCATATCGAAACAGTGCCCCATTCCCACCCATTGTGGCCCTTGCTTCCCACACTGCATTTCTGTCTGCAGGACCGCAGGTGGCAGCTGAAGCCGCATAACGACGCAGAGTGGCAGCAGTGGCTGCTCGAGCAGAAGCAGGCATCGGGCATCAATGCAGACACAATCTACGTGCAGGTGCGTGCACTGCACTGGGGAAGGCTGGCAGGCTTTCGCCCACCTGCTGTGCTGCACGTGTGTGTGGCAGCAGAAGCCAAAGTGCATTCTGTTCTGTGGCTCCCAGACGCCTCATAGTTCTCAGACCGCCCCCTCGTTGCTTCCAACCTCCCCAACCTGCCTCCTCCTGCTTCCCAACCATTTCAACCCTGGTGCACTGTGCAGGTCCAGCTGGACGGCACGGTGCGTGCCAGCGGAGCTGGCATGCCCCCCTGGACCCAATTCCTGGACGACATTCCCGAGCTGGGAGACATACGCACCAAGGTCACAGACGGCATTGGGCGATGACCGGTACGCGCCTTTGGGCGCTGACCAGAGTCTGATCAGCACATTCGAGTATTGGCCCGACACCGGGTTTTTTCTTCCTGTTTTGCTCCTTTGAGTGTGCACAAACACTGCTGCCGTGATGTGATGTTGATGGAATGCTGGAAGAAACGTCTGTATTGCGCCGGAGAGCCTTGCACCAGCGCAGGACGCCATCGGTATCTGTGTGTGTGTGCTTCTGCCAACCTGGTTAACCTTGCCTTGTCTCGATTTGATTGACTGACTGCCCTCTGTCAGTATGTAAACTGCCGACGGATCAATAATATCCCTTAGCAGTGCTGCACTGTCTTGGAAGCTTGGCGTTACATGAGCAGAGAGAGAATCAAGCAGTGGAAACAGTGCAATTGAGAGGGGTAAGCACAGTAATAGGGCAGCAACAGCATACAGCGGAGGAGTTGACTTCTCAGAAGCCATATCGGAAGTCTGCTTGGCCAACTGACGCCAGGAGGGACGGATCCCCCGTGCCGCCGGGCTGCCCCTGATAGCTCTGCTGCCCGGGCCTGCCTCCGGCCCCTGGCCCGCCGCCATACTGCTGCATCTGCATGTTGCCGCCGCCATTGCCGCTGCCGCCGCCAGCAGGCAGTGCCATATAGCCGCCGCCGCCATCCGTTCGTCGCCGCGGCCCCCTCGACTGGTACTCTCGCTCTGGCATGATGTTTTCGTTTGCTTGGTTTGCAACAATGTTGAGGTTGCGGTGCTCCCGTGGCTTGGCTGCCTCCAAGGTCTCTGGGTCAGGAGGGTGTCCCGTCTGCCGCGTGTGCTTGAATCGACACTGCAAATAAACCGCGAGGGGGCAGGGAGGGTAGGGAGGATGTGTGGGTGTGTGTCAGCAGCGGCACTTGAGAGCTCAGAGGGGGCTGCACTATGCAGGGCAGGGTCGACGGAAGCATAGGCTGACGCCACTTCCAACCTGGCAGGGGACCACCACTAGAACCGCAAGGTAAAGTCACGCAGGCACCGCCATATCACAGCATGTTCCGGCTGCAACACTTGCATCGTTGCGCAAAGCAGAGGCAGAGAAGAGAGGGAGAAGCGCTACTCACCGCTGGTCCGTAAATGCAGAACCCTAGCTTGTACATGTTGCACTCCTTGATCGCCTCCATGGTGTGCTTGTAGGGGCAGTCTGCAGGGCACAGCAGCAGGTAGGCAGCATGCGGAACCTCAGCAACAGTGAGATGCAGGGATGGCTGAAACAGAAGGGAGTAAAAGGCGGCAGTCTGGCGAGCCCTGCCTTGCCCTGGGTAGTGCAACCATACCTGGTTCCTTGCACACGCCAAACTTCAGGAGGGAGCGGCAGACGGGCATGCGGTCGGGATCAAATTGATGCAAGAAGCCGCAAGTGTCGCCTTTCATGCACAGGCCTCGCAGCCAGTACGTGCACACGGTCATGCGGTAGTTTCGTGGCTTGGGCTCTCCATTGCGCCCCATGCCGTCATCAGCTGCCTGCAACAATGTCATTCAAGGGATCAGGATTGGGGAACAGGAACAAGGCAGGAGCGAGATTCGGCGCGCAGCCGAGTCGAAAGGCGGTAACAAGGCGGCGAGGCTCTTCCGGCGGCCTGGCGGCGGCGGCCCGCGTTTCATGCGATCTGTGCAGCCGTCTGATTTATGTGCAGCTGCGCGCCGGCGTCAGAGGCAGGCTGCGAGACTTGAGGCTGCATGTTGCGAGCCGTTTGCGGCCTTGCGCCTGCCCACCTGCTGTCCACCCCTGGAGGACGGGTGCGACTCCAGGCCGCGCTCGAAATCAAAGGTGAGGTCGTCCATCTCGATAAACGGCCCGGCCCCAGCGACGAGACGTATGGAGTTCTCTAGTGCTGTCAAATGGGCAACAAGCGGCCGGCAAAGGCCGAAGAGCGGGCGCTGACGTACAGGGTGACGTACCATTACTTCTTGAGCTTTCTGCGCCCAAACCAGCATCTGCCCGCATTGCCACAGTACGCACCGAGCCATCAAGATGAAGAGGCGCAAGTGGGATGTCGCAGCGCCGCAAGCCGTGTCCGGCAGCGCTGCATCGCCGCAGGCCGCTGTGGTGCCCGGCATCGCACCGATGGCACTGCCAAGCAGCGCAATTCCTGGCGGCCTGCCGAACGCTGGCGCCGGGGCTCCTGCACGGCTGTCTGGCGGCGTTGACCTTCAGATGATACAGAGGATCCAGGCGCAGGCCGCAGCAGTCGCGTCCCGTCTCAACCAGGTGCCGCCGCCGACCGCCGCCTCCCTCTTTGGTCAACGATTCACTGAAACAGCTGCAATGGGCTGTGTATCAGATGCATGCATGCTGCCGGTTGTTTGTTTTGTTTGTAGGATGCCCTGGCTCGAGGCGTGGCCATCCCTCAGGCGCCGGCGCAAGATCCCAACGCATTTGCTGCAGCCCAGCTTGCGCAGATGCAGCAGCAGCAGGCGGCCGCTGCCGCCCAGGCCGCAGCAACGCAGGCCCTGCAGCAGCAGGTGGCAGCACAGGCCGCGGCAGCCAAGGCGGTGGCCAACATAAAAGCAGAGGTGACCTTCAACAACGCCCCGCCACGCACACGACACCACCTCGCGAAACGCAACACGCAGCAGGAGCTGGAGACAAAGTGGCGGGTGGTGGTGGTGGTCAGGGGCCGCTACTGCGCCCCCGGAGCGCAGCCAGCCAGTGACAGGGAGGAGGACCGGCCGCTGTTCCTGCGCATCACTCCTAGCAACAACCTACCCATGGTGCGCCTGCTGCTGCATTCATTCTGCTGTTGAGTTCTTGCTGTGCGCCTGCTGCTGCTTGCTTATTGCTGCTGATTCTCTGCTCTGCGGTTCCTGCCGAATTGCTGTGCTGCTGCCGCCTCGCTCATGCGGTTCGCCCAACCACCACCGGCACTGTAACATGCCCTCATGGCTCACTTACGCTGTCGCTCGGCTGCCTTGCTGTACTGCGCTTGTGTACTGCAGGACCCTCAGTGGCGGCACCACGCCTGCGACATGTGCGCCGCCGACATCACAGCCATCATCACGGGCCGGCCCCGGCCCATGCCACAACCTCCAGCAGCGGCAGGCGCTGCCCCTGGCACTGTGTTGCCGCCAGCGCCGCCAGCGGTGGCTCCTAGAGGGTCCCCTCCTGTGTCAGCTGGCGGCAGCGCTGCTGTGGGCGCAACTCCTGCTGCTGGTGCCAGCTCGGGGTACCCGACTGCTGGCCCTGGGTGGGCTTGCCTGTACCTGCGCTGCGACGCGGCGCCAGCAGAGTTTGGGGCGGCAGACCGGCTGCGAGGCCCTGCAGGCAGCTACCTGCAGCACATCCAAGCGGCCATGGGGGAGGCGGCTTCGGTGGCAGTGGCAGGGCGGGGTTCGGGCGGGCTGCCAGAAGGCCCTGAGCCCCTGCACCTGCACCTGGCCTGCCTGGACGCTGGGAAGCGGGAGGAAGGCCGCAGGTGGGGCCGCTGCTGCTTCTCTTGTTGTTTCTGTGCCAGCTTGCTGGCACATGTGTGTGCTACGATGCTTACCTGGCCCGTGGCGCCTGTCGTGCTGGCAGTGTGCCCCTCAGTGCCCGCGCCTGTCCTGGCTGTGCCTGCTCTCGGGTGGCACAGGGGATGGACCACGGGTGCGCCTCTTTGAGCAGTGGATGCACTGTTACGCTGCTGACGGCCGCGCCTTGCTTTGCTTCCATGCGCTGCTGCAGGCTGGCAGCCAACCTGATAGACACTATTCGGGGGGATTACAGCACAGCGTACCCCTCGCTGCCGCCACCACCCGCCTCTGGGCAGTACGACCCTCCACCACCGCCTGTACCTCTTCCTCCTGCCGCTCCCACCGCGGCGCCGTGGCAGCAGCAGCAGCAGCAGCTGGGGGTGGCGCCTGCCACGCCGGCAGTGGGGCCTGTGGGGCCAGCGCCACCTCCGCCCCTTGGTGGTGGTGGGTACACCCCCTTGCACCAGCAGCAGGCCGGGCAGGCAGCTGCTTACAGCTCCAGTCCCTCACCTTCGCCCTACTCCGGTCACGCTCACAGCATGCAGCCGCCGCCGCCGCCGCAGCAGCATTACCAGCAGCAGCAGCAGCAAGCATACCAGCACCCGCCGCCGCCACTGCGGCAGCAGTATGGCTATGATCGCCCGCCGCCGCCAGAGCAGCAGCAGCAGCAGCAGCAGGGCCAACATAGCTCATCTTTTGGCGGGTATCGGCACCAAGCAGTAGCTGCGCTAGCAGGCACGCCGCCAGACCACAACCCTGAGGCCCCTCAGCAGCAGCACCGTTCAAACCAGACAGGCCACTACAATAACCACCAACAGCAGGCATCCTACGTGGGTGCTGCAGCGGCTGGCGGTTACGGGTCTGCGCCGGCGACCGAACAGCTCCAGCAGCAGCAGGCGACAGGCCAGCAGTCCCGGTCACCTTACGCAGGCTATGGTGGTGGTGGCTACCGGGCCCCTCCTCGCCCACCTGCCAGCCAGGCAGGCACGCAGCAGGCCTGGGATCAGCGCCAGCCAGCTCAGCAGCAGCCCAAGCCGCTGCCGCCGCCCCAGCAGCAGCAGCTCCAGGAACCGGAGCAGCCACCTGCCAAGCGTCGCTTCACTGAAGCCAAGACCGACGGGCCTTCCAGCGCACAGGTTGCTACCGCATCGTTCGCTTCTGGTTGGCGTGCCTTGCCCCTCACAACCTGCTGGCGCCGTTTGGGGCGGCGCTGCCTGCTGCCTGGCTGCTGCCTGGCTGTGCAGAACGATTGCCTTGCTGCAGGCGGCAGCAGGCGCAATGGGTTGCAGCTTGGAGCTGTGTTGATGGTATCTCTCACATCCCTCTGACGCCGCAGCGCCCTTCCTGGCACCCCTGCCGCCTTCCTTCTCCCCTTGCTGCTGCTCTGCAGGCCTCCAACCCCTACCAACTGTACCAGCAACAGGCAGCTCGCTCCTCTGCTGACCTACCACACAGCGACAGCCGCCAACACCACCTGCAGCAAGACAAGCTGAACGGGCAGCAGGCAGCGCATGCGCACACTGCGACTGCGTCGGTGCATGGGTCACAGTATGGCAACCAGCGGCGGCAGCAGGAGCCGCCATCATACACCATGCAGCAGCAGCAGCAGGAGCCGCCGTCACATACCGCCATGGGACCACCGCCTCCGCGGCCACCTCGGCAGCAAGGTACTGCACTGCATCCGCTCACTCTCACCCAGCTGACCTGCACTTCCCAGCCCGCTTATCGCTTATACAGGCCTTGAGCCGTCTGTCACAGCTGCTGCTGCTGCTGCTGCTGTGGCTGCTGCTGCTCGCCCACCGCTTCTGGCTTGCGGCTGCTGCTCCGATTGCTGATGTGTGGTAGGGGGGCGGCAGCAGGTTCGGCATCGTCCTGCTGCCCAGCTTTCCTGTGCACGCCTACATTCCAGCCTGCAGTGCGTGTACCACTGCTGCTGCAAGCAGCCTCCGCTGGCCCAGTTTGTTCCCTGACCGATACTCACACCCGCTGACCGCCCCTGCCCATGTTTGCCCCACATGCTCAACGTATCACACCATGCAGGCGCTGTTTTGCCGGGCATGGATGCCTATGCAGATTGAGACACATTGGAAGCGAGTGCTTTGCTGTTGGTCCAGTTGTTGTTGATACTGAGGTGCTGTCTTGTGTGCCAGCTCCACTGTTGAGAACTGTATCGATTGTAAGCAAGCCAAATTGAGCAGAGCTTGCAATGGGGAGCGGCATTGTTGGCATCTGCCTTTGGTGGCCGTATATTCACAGTTCATGACCCGGGAAATCTGCCAATGTATGGATTTCACATCTTACGTCCGGCCGGAAATTTAAAGAGCTTTGTGCAATTGCCGGCTGGAAGCATGGTCAATTAGACTTGCTGACCTGACGGATATAATGCCTGCTGCCTGCCTCAACCCCACCTCATCTGCACTGTCGTGGCATGGTGGCGCCGCCGATCAGACAATCAATGCAACGGGAGCTGTGGAAAGCTGCGGTTGCGGGGAACCGCAACACCGCTGCACGCCCTGCGCCCCCATTCTTAGCACCCCTCCTCTTGCATCATCAATGTTTGCTGACATCAAGCCCTGAGCAGGAAGGAATGGATGCAGCGCGAGGGAGCAAGGGCACGGACGATCCAGAGCGTGGAACGAGGCATGCTTGATGCCTTGCGAGTGCAGACATGAGCTGGAGCGGCTGCAAGCAAGAAAAGTCGCCTGCAGCGTGTCATCGACCACTTGTCTGCAGCAAACACCGCATGTCCTTCTCCTCCTTCCTGTTGGCACGTGATCCGGCTGAGTCTTGATTTCACAGCACCGACAGCCCATGCAGCTCTCCCCGCCTCTCACAACTCGCTGCAGCGCCTCTCTACACCGCAACAGGGGCTCTGTGGCGACGAATGCAGTGCTGCGGCGATCACTGTGGAGGATTGAGCAGGCGCGCCGCCCCGCAGGCCGCCCCGCAGGCCGCCCCGCAGGTGAGTGCAGCGCAACCTCGCTTGCGGTCCGACATGCGACGCCAAGTTCCTCAGCATGTTGCCTGCTTCGTGTCCGTCCCTGCAGGCTGCCACGCCCTGCCACGCCACCCATTCGATCCCACAATTAACGAGACATATAATGCAAGACTTGCCGCATACATATTGTCGTGGATGCGTGCAACCGTCTCTGAGATGTGGCTGCTATATGTCGCCTCGGCTGTGCTCGCAGCCAGCGTTCACGTGCTGGCATGGTCCATTGCTGGCCCGGATGTGGCGCCCTTTGTGTCGAGTGTCTTCATGGTGCCGCTGTTCGTGTACATCACCCTGCAGATCTGGTGAGTGCGGCCAACAACCTATGAGCCTATGGCAGATCAGCGACCGTGTCTGCCACTGTGCAGACCCCCGCCACTGCGCACATGTGCTGCTGCTGGAGTGCTCGCCTTTGGCCCTGTAGTACCGACTGCTTAGTTGCACTGCTTACTTGCACCTGCCTTTTCACTTGTTGCAGGGCGTGGGATCACTTCTGAGCATTGCGGCAGGCAGCAAGTGCAGCGGTAGGCCTTACTCAGGACCTGATGGCGCATACGGAGTGCTGCTACCGCCAGCAGAGCAGGTGCAGGGCATTATACGATGAGTAATGGCTTCTGACACAGTAGCCTGTCATGTGGGAGCGCGGATGCATGCTCAAGATGAGGTCCCTACCCTCGCTCTGTTGTGGAGGCCGATTTTCTGCGTCTGCTGCTGATGGGCGGCTATTACGAAGCGGCAGCGGAGTACCTGCAAGCAGCGCTGTGCCTGCGCGGCATCCCGCCTTCAAAGTGACAGCACGTGGATGCACCCTGCGCACTTGCTTGTTGTTTTGTCAGCTGCCCAACGACCTGGCCTGCCGGCCCTGCCTCCCCTTCGATAAAGTATCGTTGCCTGGATTGCATGCAATGTGTCATGTTCTAAGAATGTGTGAGTCACTGCATTTACAGAGCTCGTGTGTGACTGGGAAACGCGGGCAAGGGCGGCCGAGCAGCCAGCATAAGCATGCAGTTTTGTTTTGCTGTGCAGGCAACCGCCACAGCAGCACGCGAAGCAGGATCCAGTTTTTTGCCGACTCCGGTTGATAGCAGGGTTGCTGCAGGCTTGCTGGCCTGCTGGCCTGACGGATATAATGCCTGCTGCCTGCCTCAACCCCACCTCATCTGCACTGTCGTGGCATGGTGGCGCCGCCGATCAGACAATCAATGCAACGGGAGCTGTGGAAAGCTGCGGTTGCGGGGAACCGCAACACCGCTGCACGCCCTGCGCCCCCATTCTTAGCACCCCTCCTCTTGCATCATCAATGTTTGCTGACATCAAGCCCTGAGCAGGAAGGAATGGATGCAGCGCGAGGGAGCAAGGGCACGGACGATCCAGAGCGTGGAACGAGGCATGCTTGATGCCTTGCGAGTGCAGACATGAGCTGGAGCGGCTGCAAGCAAGAAAAGTCGCCTGCAGCGTGTCATCGACCACTTGTCTGCAGCAAACACCGCATGTCCTTCTCCTCCTTCCTGTTGGCACGTGATCCGGCTGAGTCTTGATTTCACAGCACCGACAGCCCATGCAGCTCTCCCCGCCTCTCACAACTCGCTGCAGCGCCTCTCTACACCGCAACAGGGGCTCTGTGGCGACGAATGCAGTGCTGTGGCGATCACTGTGGAGGATTGAGCAGGCGCGCCGCCCCGCAGGCCGCCCCGCAGGCCGCCCCGCAGGTGAGTGCAGCGCAACCTCGCTTGCGGTCCGCCATGCGACGCCTCATCCTCCCGCTTGCCTCGCGTTGTTTGCTGCAGGCTGCCATGCACTGCCACGCCACCCATTCGATCCCACACTCGACGAGACATATAATGCAAGGCTTACCGCATACATATTGTCGTGGATGTGTGCAACCGCCTCTGACCTGTGGATGGTATATGTCTCGTTGGCTGTGGTCGCAGCCGGCGTTCACGTGCTGGCATGGTCCATTGCTGGCCAGGATGTGGCGCCCTTTGTGTCGAGTGTCTTCATGGTGCCGCTGTTCGTGTTCGTCACCCTGAAGGCCTGGTGAGTGCGGCCAACAACTTATGAGCCTATGGCAGATCAGCGCCGCATCGGCCACTGCGCACATGTGCTGCTGCTGGAGTGCTCGCCTTTGGCCCTGTAGTACCGACTGCTTAGTTGCACTGCTTACTTGCACCTGCCTTTTCACTTGTTGCAGGGCGTGGGATCACTTCTGAGCATTGCGGCAGGCAGCAAGTGCAGCGGTAGGCCTTACTCAGGACCTGATGGCGCATACGGAGTGCTGCTACCGCCAGCAGAGCAGGTGCAGGGCATTATACGATGAGTAATGGCTTCTGACACAGTAGCCTGTCATGTGGGAGCGCGGATGCATGCTCAAGATGAGGTCCCTACCCTCGCTCTGTTGTGGAGGCCGATTTTCTGCGTCTGCTGCTGATGGGCGGCTATTACGAAGCGGCAGCGGAGTACCTGCAAGCAGCGCTGTGCCTGCGCGGCATCCCGCCTTCAAAGTGACAGCACGTGGATGCACCCTGCGCACTTGCTTGTTATTTTGTCCGCTGCCCAACGACCTGGCCTGCCGGCCCTGCCTCCCCTTCGATAAAGTATCGTCGCCTGGATTGCATGCATGTCGTGCTGTGAGAATGTTGAAATTTGTTGCATGCCAGAGCTCGTGTAATTGGGCAGCGCGGGCAAGGGGCGGCTGAGAAGCCAGCATGGCATTGGCAGGCAGGCCCGTGCGCTGTGCAGCCACGGCAGCTAGCACAGTAGGTGCTTGAAAACGGTTGGGGAGCATAATGAAAGCGTTGCAGCGGGGGACAGCACAATCAGCTGTGTCCCAGTAAAGGAAACATCATGGGGGAGGAAATTGGAATGCAAGCAGACTCGTGGCTGGGCAGCGGCACAACTGGCTAGCTGGCAACAGTGTTGGCTGCACTCGAACAGCAAGCATGCAGGCTGCTGTCACCACGCCGCCTGGAAGCAAAGCAAGCGACGCAGCACAGCTGCAGCGGCGATCGAACTCACTGCCGGTAGGCAGCACCTCGTCAAACAAGCAAAGGCTATGTGGTGATGACGTGCGGCGCTGCAGCGACACCCACTCTCAAGTGGGCATTAATGCTGGAGCAGGAGAAGCCTAAGGACCAAGATGGTGCAGGCCGCAGCGTGAGGCGGAGTGCAGTGTGCCGCTAGGTACTCAGACAGCCGTGGGCTCCATGTCAGCCGTGGCTGCCTTTGCCTCCTCAAGCTTCAGCGTCTTCCTCACCACGTCAAACGCCTCGATCTTGTCGCCAGCCTGCACACACACACACACATCGCAGCGGGAAGCAGCCAAGTGACGACACAGCAGAGCGCGAAGTAGGAGTGCCGCCGTCGGCGCTGTGTGCGCCTCCTGCTGGCCGCACAGTCCTCAGCTCCCACTCTCACTCTTCGCTCCCACATGTCTCATGCTCACCTCCCAGTCCTTAAAGCCATCGACAGCAATACCGCACTCGGTGCCCGCCGCCACCTCCTTCACATCGTCCTTGACACGCCGCAGCGACGCCAGCTTGCCCTGCAGGCACACAAGGGACACAGCAGGCAGGCGGATCAAAGCGCAGCGACGGTATCTAGAAGCCCGGCCGCAGACCTGGCAGCAACCGCTGGTGTGCAGTAACACGCAGAGGCAGCATTAGCGCTCGAGGATGACAGAGATCGACACACACGCATAGACTTTCCCACATGCACGCTGAACGGTGCAAAAAGTTTTCCTCATGCACGCCAGCCAAGCATACAAAGCCCTGCACCCAAGGAAGCTATGCAGGCAGGCAGGCAGGCCCCCGCACCTCATGCACGACTCGCTTGCCGCGCTTCACCACCGCCATGAGGTCGCGCTTCATGCTGCCGTCCAGCACCAGGCAGCCAGCAACCTTGCGCTGCCCGCTGCCAAACACCTGCTTCACCTCCGCCACTCCCACAGACACGCGCTCCTCAACTGCAGAGGGGCAGGGTGGGTGCCAAAGGGGCGGGGTGTGTGAGGAGGAATGAGGGTGCTGCGGTGACAGCACGTCAGCGCAGGCCGCGATGTCAGTCTGCGCTGCTATTGCTGCCTGCATTGATGGCTGTCTCTGCGATATGATGGATCGCTGTGGGATGCCACTTCAGAGCTGAATGCCCTGAGTAACTTCTGCCATCCACCATTTCCATGCATCCCTTCCAGCCTCCCTTCCTTCTGCCTGCCCGCCGCACCACCACCAGGCACTCACTTGACTTCAGGCGGCCCTCCATGGCAGCCCGCACATCATCAATCAGCCCGTAAATGATGGAGTAGGAGCGCAGCTCCACACCCACACGTTTCGCGCTGGCCTGCACTCAGGAGGGACACCGCAGCGTGGCGTGGAACATGTGCAGATGCAACAAAGCAGAAGCAGGGCGGAGTGACAATGTGCAGCTCCACTAGTGCAGGGCGACAAAGGGGCAGCCTGACAAATGCCTTGCTCCCGCCAGCAAAGCAGAACGGGCCGTCCGCCTGTTGAATTATCTGAGGGATGGGTCGTGCCTGCAGCCTCTACGTACAGGTGTGCCACCACCACCACCAGCCTCTGCTGCTGCTTCCAGCTGAAGACACCCCAGCAACCCAGGCACGCCAGCAGCAACGTATCCATGCCAGCCACAGCAGCCCGCACCTGCACCGAGTCTGAGACGGCCACGTTGAAGCCCAGCACCATGCCACCCGAGGCGGCTGCAAGGTCGATGTCACTGGTTGTGATCTCTCCGGGAGCGGCGATGAGGTACCGCAGCAGTACCGCATCCTGAGGCAGCCCACTCAGCGCGTTCTTGACAGCTTCCACAGAGCCAGAGGCGTCGGCCTGCAGGTGAGGTGTGCAAGGGAGGGATGGCGGGCGTGGCTTCGGTGCAAGCTTGCAGGGAGTCTGCATGCTTTGCACGGCGGACACAACTGCAAGTCGTCGGGTGTGTTTTGGCTCTTCGCTGCGCCATCCAGCTGCCAGCCAACCACGTGCATCTGGCACCAAACACTGATACGTTGACTTCCGCGTCCCTGCCCTCGTCAAAGCCTTTTTGCACACCACCACAAGCGCCGTCAGGAGCAGGCGCAAATGTCCAAAACATCCCAAACAGACTCAAGATAGTAGTTGGTGTGCTTTCGTTTGTTTTGATACAGGCTCACCTTGAGAATGAGGCTGAGCCGCTGCTGCACCTGCTGATCCCCGTCCTCATCAATGGAGGCCAGGGAGGAAAGCGTGACGCGGTTGCCGCCGCCGCTGATCTCGGCCAGCCGCTCCAGCCGCCGTGCAGCCTCTATCGCCTCGGCTGCAGGCGAGTGAGGAGGTGGAGGGTGGCGGTGACGGGAGGTGTGAGTGGAAAGCGCAGGAACTTGCAAGGTGGCGTGACCAGGTGGCATGCAGGCGTGGCAGCAAGGAAAAGGAGGAGCCAGGCAGCCAGGCAGCCAGCAGCAGCTGCGGGGGGGTGCAAGCTTTCATCCCAGGAGTTACGCAAACCCAACAACCAACCAGGCTGACCAACACACAAACAAGCAGCAGCGAGAGGCTTGTTCTGCGCCGTTGTTTCTGTGCGCCGACAGCCAACCTCTGTGCTGCCTGATTGTTGCCGCCCACCTGCGCCGCGAGCTTCTGCCTCCGAGGGGAACACAGTGAACTCGTCGCCGGCCTGCGGCGGGTTGTTGAGCCCCAGCATCTGCACCGCCAGTGACGGGCCCGCCTCCGAGCAGTCGCCAGCCACGTTCCGCATGATCTTGACCTGCAGGGTGGAAAGGGTGAAGAATGATGCAATGAAGACTGGTGCACTGAAGACTGGTGCAATGAAGAATGGTGCAGCGAATCTTTGGGTGATAATACTGGAGACCGGGATATGTGCAAGGGGTGGAGGCGGAAAGCGGCACGACCAGACAGGCGGCCTTATTCCTGCCGCATTGCTGTCTCATAGAGCCTAAGTCGCGGAGTGTGCGGTGTGCACGCGGCAGTGAAGGCTACACACCGCAGGCATGCCGCATGAAATCAACTGCATGCATGCACTGCCTCTTAAATCTGCACTCGCCCTAAACTGACCCCTCGTACCAACACTCGCACCTTGCCAAAGGAGGATCCCGCCTGCACCGCATCGCCCACCCTCAATGTGCCGCTTTGCACCAGCAGCGAGCACACCGCGCCCTGCTTCTTCTCCAGGGTAGCCTCCAGCACTGTGCCGCGAGCCGCGCGTGCCGGGTTGGCCTGCAGCTCTTCCAGCTCAGCAACCAGCAGGACCTGCAAAGGGAAGGGCAGGCAAAGAGCCGAACGGTAGTGAGGACGTTGGAATGTTAAGCACTTGAATATCAATATCAACAAAGAGTTTCCAGTCCCAGGGCAGCGGGCTCGCGTGGCATGCAAATAATTGCGTGTGCTTCCTTCAGCCTGGCGTGAAGGTGTCGGCAGGAGACAAAAGAGGCTGTGCAATGCCTCTGTGCAGGTGCTCCTCCTTGCACATGACCCGCAGTGGCTTGCGCCAGCTGAGCAGCAGCTGTATCCTGGCGTCGCGCAGCGATACAACACGGCGCAAGCAAGAGACGAGCTGGGCCATCCGGCCGCAATTTGTGCCTCTCCTGCACTGCTGCACTGGCAGTTAGGTGGCAGCGAGCAGCGGCAGGCTCTCACCGTCTCCAGCAGTGCGTCCACGCCTTGGCCCTTCTTGGCGCTGATCTCTACCATGGGCGTCTTGCCTCCCCACTCCTCGGGCACCAGGTTGTGCTCGGTCAGTTCCTGCTTGACACGCTCAGCATTGGCGCCCTCCTTGTCGATCTGCAGCAGCAGAGGTGGCATGCCAGATGTGAGAGGGGTGAGAGGGGTTGAGGCTGAGTGCAGTGCGAGCCATCAGGGTTTGGTCATTAGGGTTTAGGTGAGGAGGCCAGGAGGCCGGGAGACGAGGGGGCATTGCACCAACGCCGAGGGGCCACTCTGAAGTGTGAGCGAGCGAGCAGTGTGCTCGTTGAAGACCCCGTGCAACGCCGCCATCCGCGATGTGCGTGTTCTCTTAGGCACACCACCCACACAGCCACCATCCAACAAACACACGCATACAGACCTGTTTACACCGAAAGTATAACACACCCAACCACCCACGCACACACCTTGTTGATGGCCACAACCACAGGCACACCCGCAGCCTTAGCGTGGCTGATGGCCTCGATCGTCTGGGGGCGCACGCCGTCATCAGCAGCAACGATGATGATGGCGATGTCCGTAACCTTTGCACCTCGAGCGCGCATGGCGGAGAATGCCTGCAGGCAGGCGGGCGGGCAAAGAGGGAAGGCAGGCAGGCAGGCAGGCTGAGACACTGTGCAGGTAATGTGAGGTGCATCCTGCACTTTTCTCGGAATGCTTTTGCAGGCTTTCTTCCCTCCCTGGGCTCAGCATGATAGCCAAGCGCCACACCACCCAACCTCTCCCAGATCCAGGCTGCTGCAACACACCCTCAGCGCTGCGCTGCACGCCTGCCCAGCCCCCGCCCAGCCTTCTGAGCATGGCGTCAGCACTACCGCTGCACTTTCCTTGCCCAGCATGCCACTACCACACACTAGCCTCTCTCACCTCGTGCCCGGGAGTGTCCAGGAAGGTGACCTGCCGCGCTTCCCCCACATAGTCCACGTCACACGTGTAGGCACCAATGGCCTGCAGCATGGACCACGCACCACGGACAAGCAGCACAGGTGGACAACAGCACGGGTGGAC
Organism: Chlorella vulgaris; assembly: GCA_023343905.1. Taxonomy (NCBI): domain Eukaryota; kingdom Viridiplantae; phylum Chlorophyta; class Trebouxiophyceae; order Chlorellales; family Chlorellaceae; genus Chlorella; species Chlorella vulgaris. Next base: position 151,411 of record SIDB01000007.1, read on the forward strand.
AACAGCACAGCTCACGGCATTGCAGGGGACAGGAAACAAACGTGCGACACAGGCCAAGCGTGGCTGGCAAGCCAAGGAAGTGAGGTTGCAGGGACTGCAGCTGACTCGCAGCAGCTGGTCAGTGGTGCAACTGTGAACGACACGATGCACCACGGAACATGCTGCATGCATTGCGATACTGAATGCCCCAAACTTGCAGTGCAATACTGATGCCTGAACTGGCAGTGCGACACTGTTGCCCAGCCAAGCGCCACTCAGCCGCTGCTGGTGCTGTACAACGAACAAGGGCCCCTCAGACCGACTCGCTGCTGGTTGTGTGTACAAATCCACGGCCCAGGACAGCTGGTTCTGTGAACAATGTACAAACCTGTGTGATGCCGCCCGCCTCGCCAGCTGCCACCTTGGTCTTGCGGATGAAGTCCAGGAGGGAGGTCTGCGGTACAGTGGGCAGTACAATAGAGCAGGGCAGTACAGCAATACTGAGTACGTGTGTGCCCAAAGCACAGACATTATGCTGAAGTTGTTCCTGAAGCAGTGTTGTCCACATCAACCCACGCGGCACCTCAACACACCCTCACACATCAGCCCACGCTGCAAGACACCCAGCCTGACCTCACACATCAGCCCACCTACCTTGCCATGGTCCACATGTCCCATGACTGTGACCACCGGGGGGCGTGCCTGCAGCTGCTCCTCGTCCTCGTCATCGTTATAGTCGACTGGAGGGAAGGGAGGGGTGATGAGCAGGTGGGGTTTAGAGTTGTTGGCGGGTGAGACGGGGCGAGATGACGGTAAGTGAGTGGAAATATGTGAAGGTGTGTGTGTTAAGGTGCCAGGATGAGCAGATGAGCGAGAGGAAGGATGGGTGGGGCGGGTGTATAGGTGGAATATAACAATAGGAGTTGGGCAGCAAATGGCAAATGGAGTTTGGGCGTCAACACGGAACTGGTTGTGGTAATGGTCATCATAAGCGAAGGGAGGAAGGAGGGGCAGCAGCAGCGTCCGAGAGAGCTGCCGGGCTGCCAGGCTGCTTGCAGTGCGTGGCACGCAGGCTTGGGCAGGTGCAGGCTTTGGCAGGCAAAAGGGCAAAAAAAACTCACTTGACTTTCGCGCTCCGTCTGACACCTGGCTCTCGTCCCGGTCCAGCACATCCACGCCATAGCCCTGCAGCAGGAGAGCAGTGGCGGCAGCAGCAGCAGCAGAGGTGAGGCAGACGCAGGCAGGCAGGCACACGCGAAGCTGCAAGGCCATCCGGACACTGCCGCTCCCTGTACACACTCCCTCTCCTCGTCTTGCAAGCTGCTGCGGGGCTTGTCCCCTTTATCTGCACCCGGACCGCCTCCCAGCCTGCCACTCCACCCAGCCTGCCAGCCAGCACGCCTCCCAGCCTGCCACTCACCACTCCCACAGCCTTGACTGTCTCAGGATCAAGCGTGGAGTTCATCTGTGGAATGGGAAAGGAGGAGGGCGTAGTGAGAAGCTGCGAGCGCTTCAGTGGCAGTGACAGGAGCAGTGAGCCACCACAGAGCAGCCTGTGTCTGCACACGTGCTTGGTTCACTCAGGTGGCACCGTGCCAGCACATACATGCGTCAAGTGCACTCCAATTGACGCAGCAAACACGCTGCTACCACAGCTGACATTTGATCCCACTCAGACCAGCACTGCCATCTACCCACGCCCTCGAACACCCTCAAAACACCCTCAAACATGCTGAAACACACATTCAAAACACCGGCCAAACCAGCCACCCACCTGCACCATGATGCCCTTCATGAACAGAAACTTGACCACCTCAGTGGCGGGCAGCGCCAGCATGGAAGCCAGGTCCTGGACCGACATGCCTTCAGGCCCCACCTCAAAGATGTCCTCTCGCACAGCCTGCACGCGGAACAGCAAAAGCGAGCGGAGGCAGCAAGCGTGTGGGAAAAGGGAGGTTCGGGCAGGGCTGTGGAGCCAGAGAGGCAGTGAGGAAGGGGACCCGCAGGGCGATGGCTAAGCACCAGCTCAGCCGGAGAGCTGCCTCCTGGTGTCCCTGGACCTGTTTTGTCTGATGCGCCCAAATCCCGCACAGTCGTAGCAAACAGCACACACTCAATCCTCTCCCACACTACGCATAAACAGCACAGCACACAGCACGCGCCTTGTTTGCCTCCCGCTCTTCTGCTCGCCCCTCCTTGCGGCTCTGCCTGGCCTTACGCCTGCTTGCGATGTTGATCTTTTCGCCGCCCTTCTTGCGCTTATCGTTCCAAGAGCCGGCCGTTGCAGCGCCTGAGGGAGCAGCAGCAGAGGGCAGCAGGGCGGGGTGATACGGGGTGAGGGAGTTAAGCAGGCATAGGCCGCATGTGGCATGTGGCAAGGAGGTGCATGGCAGTTGAAGGACTGGTGCAGCAGGGCAAAAATCAACAGTCCCGCCGCACAGCCTGCAGATCCATGCCATGCACAGCAGCGCTTCCTCTGCTGGCAGCCAGCATGGCGGCAGGCTGCACAGCGATGCTAGATGCCCACCTCGAGCAGGCTTCTTCCAACCGCCTGCAGCGGCCTGGCCCGGGCCACCCCCTTGGCCGGCCGGCCTGCTGCCTTGGTAGCCACCACCCTGGCCAGCTGGCCTGCTGCCCTGGTACCCGCCAGTCTGGCCCGCTGGTCTGCTGCCTTGGTAGCCACCACCGCCGCCGCCTCCAGGCCTGGGAGCCCCGTAGCGGCCACCGCCGGGACCGCCGGGGTTGGGCCCGCCGGTGCCTGGTGGGGGGGCCCGCTGCCAGCCGCGGTCCGGCTGGTCGGTTAATCCTGCAGCACCGGGGCGTCCGTCGCCAGCTGGCGGCCCCGCGCCGTTTTGGGGCGGGCCGCGGCTTTGCTGCTGCTCGCCGCCCGGGCTGCCGGGTGCGCGTGGCTGCCAGCCCCTGCCGCCGCCGCCACCGCCGCCGCCACCTTGCCGGTCCTGCCGCTGATCTTGCCGCTTGTCTGAAAAGGACTTTTGCTTAGAGGCCTGTGTGCGTGGTGAGGGTGGTGCCCGCCAGATGGGCATCCTGCGCTTTGGCGGAGCGACCAAAGCCGGGGCGTCTGCTGCTGCCGGTGCCGCCGGCGCGGGCGGCGTAGGGCCCGTGCTGGCGGCGGTCTCAGGTGCGTCTGTCGCCACTGCCCGCACTGTCAAGGGGCGCAGCCTGGCTGGTGGTGCTGCATGGCGAGGCAGTAGCGTCAGGCCGCTGCATTGCAACGCTTGGCCCAGGAAGGCCGACATGCTGCTTGCTACAAAGCCACTGGGGGGCCGTCAGGCTGACGAGTCGGTTGCGAGTCGAGAGGCAAGGCGCATGTGTTTTCTCCTGCGTGGTGCCTACAGCTTGCGGAGCTGTCGGTTGGATGACACAAATATGGAGGAGGCAGGGCCGAATGGTCTCGTGGCGCAATGTGCTGAGCTGCCAGCGCCTCTGATCCACAGCGTCACGGCCTGCATCTCTCGTGCTTACATCCATCCACCTCGCCCATCCCCTGGTGCCGCTGCGGCCAAGCCAGCCTCCGATAAACTCTCTTCAGCGCGCAGGCCCAACAATCGCGTGCTAGAGCGCTGCCGGCAGTCATCCCATCGCATCTCAATAGCAGTGGCTGGCGGGCGGCTCGAGGAGCGTTGCGCAGAGCATGGCAGGCAGCGTGATGTCTCTCAAGTCCTTCAGCGGCATGAGGACGACAGGTGGGGAGCCAGGAAATCGATGCAACGACGGCGCACTTGACGTGCGCTGCCTTGCCCCGCCCGCAGCTTCTTGACCGAAACCCGCCTTGCTTCCGTTTGCTGCCTCCCCCACCCCCCTGCAGACAGCATGCCAGTTAGACAGCAGGTCACCCACTCGCAGGGCTTCTGGCAGGCATCGCAGCAAGCAGTGGCCAGCGTGCGGTCAGCAGCAGCGGCGCCGCGGCGACAGGTCACTCGCATGATGCCCATCGGTGTGCCTCGGGTGCCCTACCGCACACCCAAGGAGGGTGGCTGGCAGTGGGTGGACATCTGGAACTGCCTGTATAGGGAGCGCATCATCTTCCTGTCCAAGCCAGTCGATGAGGAGCTCGGCAACCAGGTGACTGCTGCTCTCAAACGTCAGCTGCACCACACAGCAGCAACACTGCAGCAGAGCAGAGGAGACAGGGCCGCGACACCAAACTTTGCCAGCTGCCTCGCTGCTTTGTCAATTTTCAGCAGCGAGATGTCTTGCATGTGAAAGAATCTTGTGTGGCTTGGTCTTCCTTGGGCTGCTGTGTGCTGTTGTGGTGTTGTGCTTGTGACGTTCACTCTTGTTCATTGTCTGATGTCCACCTTCCTGCAGCTGGTGGCCACCATGCTGTACCTGGACAGCGAGAACAAGAAGGACATGAGCATCTACATCAACTGCTCAGGTGGGTGGGTGCTGGACCGAGCTGGCTGCCCAGCCCGCTGGCTGTTCTGGGTGTGTGTCTGTGTGTGATGCTTTGCCCAGCAGCCACTACTTGGCTGGCTGTATGGGGCGTTTCATCCCGCGGGTGCTGGTCCTGGGCCATGCCCTGGAGCTTGGCGGCGTTGGTGCGGCGTCCCGGGTCGAGTACAGCTGCTGCAGCTGCTGCCCGGCCTGGCTCAGTGTGCTGCTGCTGGGATGGACGGCCTGGTGTGCACCCCACCTGCCAAGCCCTGCCCATACAACGTTGAGCGTGTGCTTGTGCCTCTGCAGGAGGTGAAGTGGTGCCCTGCCTGGCAATCCACGACACCATGCGTCACATCAAGAGCGACGTGGGCACGGTTGGATTTGGCGGCTGCATGGGCATGAGCGGCTTCCTGCTGGCAGTCGGCAAGAAGGTGCGCATGCGTGCTGCCCGGATCGCGGCTCTGGTTGCTCCAGCTATGGCTGTTGAGCTGTTAGGGACACTCTTGCGAAGAGGAGGAGGCCGCCACGTGTTAGTGTTGGCTGTGTGTGCTGCCGCCGCCTCCCCAGCCCGCTGTGCTCACTTGCTTGCTTGCTTGCTGGTGACCAGTGCAGTCTTCGATTGTGCCTTGCAGCTCGTGATTCATCTTCTTTTCACCACTGTGGTGTGTGTGTGCGTGTGTGTGTGTTATTCAACTGCAGGGCAAGCGTGTGGCGCTGCAGAACACCCGCATCATGGTGCACCACCCCTCGGGAGCGGCGCGGGGGCAGGCCTCCGACATCAATCGCGAGGCGCGCGAGCTGCTGCGCATCCGGGATTACATGGACAACATCCTGGCTCAGGCCACGGGGCAGCCCTTTGACAAGGTGCGCTGCGTGTGTGCACGGGCAGGGCCGAAGCCTGGGGGGCTCGGGTCCGGGCTGGGGCTGGTGCGTTTGCAACTGGTGCGGGGGCTGGGGCAGGGTTGGGGAAGACAATGGACGCAGGGCTGGGGCCTCCGAGGATCCCTCGAGCTGCAATCCTGCTGAAATAACAGCCGTGAAGAAGTGGCCCCAGACCAGGATTCAGCGTGTGTCCTGGTGTGCGGGGGGTATGTGTACGGGACACTTATCCCGTCCAGCACTGGCCTGGTGCGCTGCTGGGTTGTTGAGTCACTGCTGTTGTGTTGTGCCCGGCACTGCGCTCCCGTCTGTGTGCACAGGTGGCTCAGGACTTCAGCCGCAACAAGTACTTTGACACAACAGAGGCGCAGGAGTATGGCCTCATTGACCAGGCAAGCGATTGTGGGATGGGACCACAAGGGGGCAAGGCTTCCACGCAGAAAAGGCATATACCGCTGTCACTTGCAGCGGCGATTGTGTGTATATGTTGCCCGCTCAAAGGTCGGGGTGGTGATGTAGCATGTGGTATTGGGCGTTGCAGTTCGGGCGATGGATTGTGGAGTGTCAATGATGGGTGTTGACGGTTCTCGTGGCGCTGCTTCCATTGGTGGCACTGCCCTGCAGGTGGTGCGGCCAAAGCGCAGTGCGATGCTGGGCGTCTGACATGGCATGCGTGTACAGTATGTCGCTGTGTGGCGGATCTATTGCCTTCTGGTCAGTTCTCATTGGTTACTCCAGCTCAAGTGTCGTGTAACTCCTCCTGTCACTGCCGAGTTTTTGAACAGGGCTGGCAAGGCGGGCACAACTGCGTCGGGTTTGCTTTTGATTTTACTTTTGTCTCCTTGAAACATGGCTGGCTTGCATTCGTCAGGTCGTGTGGCCAATCAGCCGAGTGGTGTGCCACCAAAATTTGTGCCCAGCATCGAAGACCGCTGTGCGCGACGTGCTGTGGTGGCGGGGTGGCAAGGGAGGAGCCTGTGGGCTGCCGATTGGCTTGATCGCCACCCCTGCCCCCGTCTGCTATCCACATTCAGCCTTTGCCTTTGCCTGAATTCGAGCCGCAGTCCTTGTGCGCTCTGTCGTGACGCTGCCGGTTCCGAGGGCTGCTTTGGTGTCGTCTCAACTCATGGAAAGACGCCTGTAGGCGTGCAGCGACCCGAGGGAGCACATCACTGCGCCCCAGCGGGCTTGATTGGCGAGTTGAAGCCATGGCGGCCAAGCCTAAGAAGGTGGGAACCTGCAGCTGCTTTGGGGGGCGAGGGAGGCAGTCTGGGCTTTCACACGGAGAGTGACGGGATGGCACCCTGTTTGGCTCGCCTTCTGCCTCCCTGGCCGCCTGGAAGGCACCAGATCAGCGCCGATTGGTGCCGTTGTCCCGGAATTTACGGCGAGAGCTTTTGGGATGCGCAGATTTGCCGGCGGGGCCGTGGCTGCGCGGCGCCGCCTCTGCCGCTCGCGTTTGCCGCCTCTTTGCGTGACGTCGCTCTGCCCTCGGCCAATGCTGCTTTGCAGTTTAAGATAGAGCCCTTCAAGCACCCGCTGAAGCTGGACCCAAACTATGCAGGCGAGGCGGCAGCGACCTGCTGATTCTATCAGAATAGAATACTGCGCCACCTATGTGCAATCCGCCAATCCCACTGCCAAGACTCCAATCAACAGCATTTGCATTGCGCCTTCCCACCATTGCTCCTGCTCTCTTCCCTGCGCATCCTCGTGCCGTGCAGACAACACGTGGAGCCTGCTGGAAAGTGCAATCCGGGAAATCAACAACCACAATGCCAGCGGGCTCAGCTACGAGGAGCTGTACAGGTCAGTCACGACGTGGTCCGGGAGGGTGGTTTGTGCTCCATGTGCTCATCTGCCGCGCCATCCGCGTTACAGTTGTAAAGCAGTGCTGGTGTCAGTTGTTTGTGTTGCCTCCTCCATGCGCTGTTTTGTTTGCTTTGGTACCAAACCTGCGCACTCGATGTGCTTTGCACCGGTTTGAAGACCTGCACCGCCCTCAAACGTGTGCCCAGCCTCATCCGCACACTGCAAGCCCCGACACAGGAACGCTTACAACATGGTTGTGAACAAGCACGGGGAGCGCCTGTACAGTGGCCTGGTTGCGACGGAGACGGCACACCTGCAAAAGGTGCGCGCTCCCTGGCAGTACGGCAGTACGACAGTACGGTTAAAGTACAGAGCATGCACGTGCGCCGTCCCTTCCGCTTCTTCGCAGCGGCCATGCAATGAAATGCTGTTGTTGCTGCTGTTGGCGAGGCGCATTGTTGCGTAGGGAATGCGGTGCAGGGCGTTGGTCGAGATGCTGTGCGCTTGTATGCTTGATGGCAGCATGTGCGTGTGTGTTTGCTTCATCCAGGGCTGCCTTGTCCGCCCAGATTCCCCGCCGCCGCCCCTCAACTTTGCATGTCCCGCTCCTGGATTGTTTCCTGTCCTTGGCTGCGCTGCTGCAGGTGGCTGCCCGCATCGAGGCTGCCCAGGGGGAGAGCTTCCTTCGCGCAATCAAGCTGGAGTGGGAGAGCCATAACAAGAGCGTGCAGATGATCAGGGACATACTCATGTACATGGATCGAATATTCGTGAAGCAGCAGGTGGGCAGGAGGGGGCGTGTGGCGTGCAATGTGTGGCGTTGGGCGAGCATGGGGCGTGGCGGAATGGCATGCTGGTTTGTGGTGTCAGCCTGCGGTGCTGTGCGATGCTGCACAGGCCAAGAATGCAATGCAGTGTAATTGCTGTGCTTCGTGGGCACTGCTTTTACTGTTCATTGGGGGTGTTCTCCCTGACGGGGAGAAGGCCGGGGGGCCCACCATGCTGGGCCCCGTTCTGTAGCTTGCCATTTCAGTGCAGCTGCTGCTGCATACACGGCGCTGCCTTCACGTCCCTCCCTCCAACCCTTTCCACCCCCCACTTGCTGCAAGCAGTGCAAGACGACTGTGCACCAGCTGGGGCTGGACCTGTGGCGGGATGTGGTGGTGCGGAACCGCCGTATCCGGGAGCGGCTGCTGGGCATGATGCTGGACACGGTGCAGGTGCGTGTGTGGTTGGTTTGCTTCTGCTGATCTATGTTAAGCCTGTTCTTTTCTTGTTTAATCACGTTTGTTTCGTGTGAGCGGCCCATTTGTCCCATCTTGGCTGCTTGATTGCCTCTTTGGAGCTGTGTGGGGTGATCGATGTGTGGCGGGGTGCAGCAAAGGCTACACAAGGCGGCCAACGCCGTAAGGGAGGCAGCATCCTGCTGCCTTCATCCTATGGCTGATCCTATCTTGCATTCTGCAACACGCGAGTGCGCTGGCATTGAGACTGCCAAATTTGCAATTGCGACTTTGACCGCCCTCTAATGGTAGATGCCTCCCCTCTTGAATGCTGCAGCGAGAGCGGGCAAGTGAAATAGTGGACAAGAGCCTGATTCGCTCCATGACCCAAATGCTGGTCGACCTGGGCCACAAGGGTGCGTCTATGGGCCAGAGGGGGGGGGGGGGGAGGCGGAGCCTGGAGGACGAGGGAGGCAAGCAAGGTTTACCTTGCCTAGAGCTGCTTGGCTGCTTGGTTGCCTGCCTGCCTGCCCGCTGTTTGCCCTCAAATGCCTGCCTCCTGTGTGTGCTGTCACACATCACGATGTACTGTTGCAGTGTACTGTGACGAGTTCGAGGTACCCTTCCTGGAGCGTACCGCCGAGTTCTACGCCGCCGAGGCAGCAGAGTACATCGCTTCCTGCGACTGCCCTGCCTACCTGGCTCACGCGGAGCGGCGGCTGGGTGAGGAGGTGGAGCGGGTGGCGGCGTACCTGGACCCCTCCACTGAGGCCAAGGTGGTCAAGGTGCGGCACGGCTTATCTTGTAGTTTGTTTGTCTGTTTTGTTGGGTGGTCAAGGTGCGGCACGGCTCGTGTGTGTTTGGTTGTTGTATGAGTGTTCTTACGATCCGAGTGTCTGCCACAACAGTTTGCGATACAGACTGGTATGGTTTGATGGGGGGTAAATTGCTAGCTGCTGTGCTGTATTGCTGTGTTTCTGCCTGCCCAGCACCGTCCCCCTTGGTTGTCAGCATGGCCACGCCCCCAGAGCTTGCAAGTTTCAGCTGACAGCACCGCCCTCCCCTTGTGGCTGCCTGTCCCTTCCCCTTCTCCTGTTCATCAGGTGGTGGAGCGGGAGCTGGTCACCCGTCAGCTACGGGCGCTGGTTGATATGGAGCACAGCGGGGTGGTGCCGATGCTGCAGCAGGACAAGTTTGGGGACCTGGCTCGCATGTATGGCCTGTTCCGCCGGGTTGAAGGTGGCTTCGACTTGCTGCGGCAGGTGGGTTTGAACACGCTCGTGGATGTGGTGGTTGTGAGGGCATTTTCTTGGGATTAGAAATCCAGAAGCTCTGGGTTTGATGGCAGCAGCATAGCAGGCGCTGTGTTTGGCTTTTTGACGATACATGCTTGCCCTCTGCTCAGTGTTGCCACACGGCACTCTGCCACTGTCTGCGAGTGACCACCTCCTGCTGCTTGCCTGCTGCAGACCATGGGCGACCATCTGAAAGAGACGGGCAAGGCTCTGGTGATGGACCCGGAACGGCAGAAGGACCCTGTGGAGTGGGTGCAGCGGCTGCTGCAGGTGAACATCTTGAACATCTTGCACTGCAGCAGACGGGGGCTGGTTGCATGGGCTGCTGGGCGTGGCAGGGCGCGAGGTGCCCCTGGCTTGCAATGCTGGCTGGGCGGCAGCAAAGTCGAGTTGGCAGGTGGTTCCTCAGGAGCTGCGCTGCGCTTGTCCTGTGCAGCCTGGCACGCACTCCAGGCACTGCTTTTCTGCTTGCTGCGCGCCCCCCCCCCCCCCCCCCCCCCCCCTCATAGCCAGCATGCCATGCGCCCCTGATGGCGTCCCGCTTGCGCCCTGCTGTACCACTTGATGTACCGCCTGGTGTACCGCTTGCAGGAGAAGGACAAGTACGATGCCTTGATCTCTCGGGCCTTTGGAAACGACAAGCTCTTTGTCACCACCCTCAACTCAGCCTTTGAATCCTTCCTTAACCTGAACCCACGCTCCCCGGAATACATCTCCCTGTTCATGGACGACAAACTGCGCAAGGGGCTCAAGGTGGGATTCGAACCCGGGTTCAATGGCAGGTGGCACGCGGCCGCTGGCAGCGCATGCCCGCCTGCTTGTTGCACCTATCTCTCAGCTCACACTGCACAGCCACCGCCTTTACCGACTCCAACTTGACTGGGCGCTCACATCACCTGCCGTTGTGGTGTGTCCTTTTCGCTCTCTTTTCCCCGTTGTGCTTTGGAACAGGGCATGAGTGAGGATGACATTGAGGTGGTGTTGGACCGAGGCATACTGCTGTTCAGACACCTGCAGGTATGCTGCTTGCCACCCACCTCTTTGCTCTGTGCTTGCCAGCCCGCCTGTTCCACACAACGGCTCATCGTCTTGCTTTTTCAATTTGCTGTTCTGAAGTGGGGTGGGCTGTTGGTTGTGACTGCCCGCATGCCCGTACTTGTGGACCTGAAACGTCTGCCTGTCTGTCTGCTGTTCTTCTGTGCTTGCCTACTTGCAGGAGAAGGATGTGTTTGAAAAGTACTACAAGCAGCACCTCGCCAAGCGCCTGCTGCACGGCCGCTCTTCCAGCGAGGATGCGGGTGCGGACCGTACTGCTGATGTACTGCTGTCATACTGCTCACCGTACTGCTCTAGCAGGATCATTGTGTTCTGCCGTTGCCATGCTGCATCTCTGGTGCACGTTAAGCCCCTGCCCTTGCGGCGAGGTTGCACAGCTCAAGCTCTCGCTGGTTTGCACTGCAAATGGCAAAGGTCAGATCGGCAGCGTGTCTTCACCCTGCTGACCCTGCATGCTGTGCCCTTGGCTCTGGCACCTGTTGTTGCCCCTTTTGTTGACTGCAGAGCAGCTGCTGCTGACCAAGCTGAAGACGGAGTGCGGCTACCAGTTCACATCCAAGCTGGAAACGATGTTTGGCGACATCAAGCTCAGCAGGTGTGGGCTGGCCATGCTGCCGTGATGCTATTCTTCACCACCAAGTGCTGCTGCTTGCGATTGAAGTTCGCTCTCTGCCAGACAACGCTGTGGTAACAGGCTGGCGTCAGCCTTGCGTCGTGCTGGCTCGGCACTGAGGCTGGCCCTCGTGGTACCGCTGCTTGCGCTGGTATCGCAGGGAGAAGATGGCTGACTTCAAGCAGTACCTTGATGGGCAGGGCAAGCACCTGGGGGTGGACATGAGCGTTCAGGTGTGTGCCGGCTAGGAGGCGCTGGACAGGTTTAGGCAGGTGTTGCTGCTGTGGCGACAGCTGCTCATCGTGTGGCCTTGTTGGGGTGTTGGGCGTGCGATGCCTGCTTCTGCTGGCAGCCGACTGGGCGCTGCCCACAGCAGAGTTGCTACCACATATGGCCACCGTCACCCATGCCCTGCACCGTCCCCATCTGTCCTGCGCTCCGTGTCATCCTCCCCCTACCGCCACTGGCTGAGCCGTTCTTTCCCTTGCACCGTCGCAGGTGCTGACGTCAGGCATGTGGCCTCAGACCACCGCCGCTCCCACATGTGTGCTCCCACGGGAACTGGAGCAGTGCACAAACGAGTTTGTGGCGTACTACCTCCATGCCAACAGCGGTGGGTCTGGGCTGGCGTGGGTGGCCTGCCGCCGGGGAAACAGCACCAGGATTTCCGGAGTTGACAGCTGCGTGGGCTGCACGATGCAGCAACTGCTGTGCTGCTGCTCTTTCGAGTGCTGTCATTCAATCTCCCTCAGTCATTGATCTCCCTCAGTCCAACAGCCACGCTCAAGTCAGTTCCTTACTCACACCCTGCTTCTGCCGTTTGCTGCCCCTGTCGCTGTTGGTGTTGTGTGCAGGCCGCCGCCTCACGTGGCAGACGGGCCTGGGCACTGCAGACCTGAAGGCCAGCTTTGGCGGCGGCAGCCGGAAGCACGAAATCCAGTGCAGCACGTATCAGATGGCTGTGCTGATGCTGTTCAACGACGCTGATGCGCTGAGCTACGAGGAAATCGAAGCGGCGACCTCCATTCCCGAAGACGACCTGAAGCGGGTGCTGCAGAGCCTGGCCTGTGTCAAGGTGAGGCTGCCCATCTTCTTTCCCCTCGCCTGGTGTTTGCAACAACAGGTGTTCCAGGGCGTGCGTGCGGGGCGCTGCCAGCTGTCTCACATGCATGCTTGGGCTGCTTGCCAGCCGCCAGCCGCCAGCCGCGTCCTGGCTGGCTGGCCTGTCTCCTGGCTGCCGGTACTGCCCGCTGCGGTCCTCATCTGCCATGCTGCTCCCTTTCTGCCTGCCTGGCTCCTGCCTGTTCTGCTGCAGGGCAAGGCTGTGCTGCGCAAGGAGCCCATGAGCAAGGATGTCAAGGCGGGGGACGCCTTTTCGGTCAACGACGCCTTCACCTCAAAATTATATAAGGTCAAGATCGGCATGGTCACAGCCCAGGTGTGAATGAATGCTGCTGTGACTTGGCCGGCTGGCGGCTGGGATGGTGCGTCGGGCAGAGAGGAGGGGGTTCCGAGTGTGCTGTGTGGGTGACGTGGCAAAGCGTGCGCTGGGGGCAGGGTCGGGCGAGGGCGGCACCAGGGCAGCGGCTCAAGGGTCCACACCGGCAGCCTGCTGTGTGGAAGGCGTGGGTACAAGACCTGCCTGTGTTTGGGCCCAATGAGGCATTGCTGGCTGAGGCCACCTGTCTCCAGGCCATCTCCACGCTGACCCGTAGGCATACTTCTGCTTGCCTCGCTCGCTCCCTCTTCCCCCTCCCAAAATAACTAATCCATTGCAGCGAGAGAGCGAGGGCGAGAAGGCTGAGACGCGTGAGAAGGTGGAGGAGGACCGCAAGCCGCAGATCGAGGCTGCCATTGTCCGAATCATGAAGAGTCGCAAGAAGCTGGGCCACAACGAGCTGATTGGGGAGGTGACGCGGCAGCTGGCGGCACGCTTTCTGCCGCAGCCGCAGGTTGTGAAGAAACGAATCGAGAGCCTGATAGGTGGGTTGGTTGGCAGATAGAATCAGCCTGATAGGCAGGTGGGGATAGTAGCCTGATAAGCGGGCTGATAGGTAGATGGCCTGCTGTGCGGAAGATCGTTGACTGACAGTCTGTGGCTACCTCACCATGTGTTGTGGTTGATGCTGGGGGGTCGGTGGATGCTGGGTAGCATACTTGCGGGCTGCCAGAACTGCAATGAGTATTAGAAAACAGGCCGCCTCAGGAGTGTGCGGCAGCAGTTGGCACTTGGCCCCCTCCTTCTAATTCAACCCTCCTCGTGTGCCGCTGCCTGTTCCTGTGCCGCCGCTGCAGACCGAGAGTTTCTGGAACGGGATGCCATTGATCGCTCCACTTACGTGTACCTGGCATGACTGCCTGGCATAACTGCCTTGCATTATTCCCTCACCCCTCTCGTCCCTCTTGCCCCTCCCACGCACCCTTGCACGACTGCTCTCGCGGCGCGCGCCGGCCGCGCTGCGCGCTGCCTAGTCAGCACAGCTTGGTGGATGTCATGTGCAGCAGCAGCACTGCTCAAGCTGCGTGCAGCACACCTTGACTTTCCCTGGGGCTCCCACCTGGCATGCAGCATAAACGCTTCAAATGCGCCCCTACCCGCGCCTCACCCTTGGCGCCTCTCCCACCCTGTTGTTCCGCGCTTTCCCTCCCGCTCCTTCCTGCCTTCTGCTGTGTCACTCCTCTTGCAGTGGCGGCGCGGCCTTTGCTGTGCGTTCGCGCCGCAAGCCTTGCACCCCCTCCCTTTGTACTCTGGCCGCCGCCACTTTGCTCCACCCCACCCTGCTGCACATTGCTGCTGTTTTCCTGCATGCCTGTTGGCTGCAACGCGGCTTGCAACCACAGTTGTAATTACAATCACACCAGGTGGTGACGCTACTCAGCTGCTCTCAGCAGCAGCTCGGTTGAACAGTACATCTACTCTGGCCCAGCAGTGTCTGTATGTAGAGCAGTGCAGCAGTACAGTTTCGATCAACATCATGTTCTCGTTATGATGGCACGCACTACGACAGCCCAACAGGCAGCCCTGTGGTCCGGCGCTTGCTAGCAGCAGTGCGCCTCAGCGACTCCCGGTCAGCCAGCAGCCGTCGACCTTCAGCTGACCCAGGGGCTGCTGCTGCAGTGGCGGGCCGTGCCACCTGGGTGTGTCCTGAAGGCTGCACCAGGGCTGGAAGTGTTGCTGACTTGCTGCTGGCGCTTTGGGGGCGGTAGGTCGTGTGGTGAGTGGTGTGCTGGCCTAACCTGGGACTGCTGCGAGTGCCATCAGATATTCCTGCTGCTGTAGAGCCAGCAGGCTCCTCTCGAATGGTGGTGTAGAAAGCAAGGCCTGCCCCGAGCTCGTCCTGCTGCTGCTGCCCCGGCTGGAGCGAGCAGCGAGCGCCGCCATTCACCGCTGAGGGAGAGGGAGAGCCACTGCCGTCGCTGCTGCTGCTGTGCTGCCGCAGAGGAGCCGCCGTCTGCGGCCTGCCCTGCTGCTGCAGGTGCAGGAGGTGGTCTGCGGGACGTCCCAGGCTATCCCTGCGTGGTCCGCTGCCCTGGGCTTCCCCTGTACCCGTACTTGCAGCGCCTGCTGCCCCATCAATGCTGCTGGTGCCTGTGGTGCGGCGCTGCCGCTGCGTCCAGCCGCCGCCGTTGGAAGAAGCTCCGAAGCGGGAAGCGCCGGTGGAGGGCCGCGAGCTGAGAGGTGGCTGGATTGCCTGCGCAGCAGGCGCCGCGTAGCAGCCACTGCCGCTGCCGCTGCTGCTGCTGTTGCCACCAACGAGGTGGGAAGGGGAGGCCGAGCCTGGGCGGCTGTAGGGCGAGCGGCCCACGGGTACAGCCGCTGCAGACCAAGTCTGCTGCGGATTGCGCTGCGGGGAGGCAGCAGGAAGCTGCAGGTACCGCAGTTCAGCGGTATCAGTGCTCTGCGCCAGCGCACCCGGCGCAGCTGCAAACACAAACGGCTGCAGGAGGGAGTCGCAGCTGATGCATTTGAACTTGGTGCCCGCTGCAGGGCCGGCTCCAGGCTCAACGCTGGGAAGCGCTGCCGCCACCGCCCTGTGCGCCCTGTGCAGCCTTTCAACCTCCTCGCGAGTGGCTTTGCCCGTGACCTGCAGCAAGAGGTGTGTGAGGTGCGGCACGCAGGACATTCTGGCGGGGAGACAAGCAGAGGCATGCAAGGCATGCTGAGCTGCAAAAGCCAGGTGGGCAGACAGCGCGCGTGATGCTGATATGTTTCTGGCTAAGGTTCCTGCTTGCCAGCCAGCATCTATCTCGCTACCCCCCCTGCGGCACCTTGTACGACAGAGTCTGCAGCTCTTGCTTGGTTGCCAGCCGGTCAGACAGTCGCTTGCCCACCTCGCCCACAGCACCCATGACAGCGTCGTGCACCTGGGGGCAGGCAGGGGTCAGGCAGGCAGCCACGCTTGACCGGTTAGAAGCCTCACATATGCCTTGCACATGCGTTTGAAATGCATTTGGAAAGGTGACTGGTAGCACAGTGTAAGTGCAGGTTCGCTGGCAACCAGTTGTCAGTCAGCACTTACCACACCAGCACACCCGCCAGCCACCACACAGCCAAGTTCTGTGCTTGCACACCAGGCACATGCGCTGCATGAAATAGAAGGACAAAAGGGCTCACCTGTCCAGGTATGGCCTGCTGTATGCCTGCTGCCAGGCCTTCCATGTGCGCCTGCAGCTTCTGCTGCTGCGCCAGCAGGTGGCCCTGCAGCGCTGCCAAGCCGCCGCCGTCGCTGCTGCCACGCGCCAGCTTCAGCGCCGCGGCACCCGCCTCCTGCGCAGCCTCCAAACGTGTCAGGCGGTGGGCTGCCTCCTGGACCTCCAGCTCCACCACTTCCAGCCGACGAGCGGACTTCATTGCTTCTGCCTCAGCTGCATCAGCCCGCCCCTGCCCCTCCTGCACAGGTGGTGCAGCTTGGCATCAGTGCACCTATCAAATGCAGGCTAGGCAGCAGGGAGCTGCTACATCACACTGCCAGTGATGAAACCAGCAGGCCAGCCATCGGTCACTGACAGCAGGCCAATGTTGATAGCACACCAACCAATCACCAACAGGGCGGCAGCCAGCAAAGAGTGGATGGCCACCCGCCCCTCAGGCTCAGACTGCAGTATGCCGGCCGGGCAGCGTGCGTCCATGCAGCCGCGCACCAAGAGCTCGTCTTCCCCTCCAACAGAGCCTCCATCTTTCCAGGTGGTCCCAAAGCGTGTGGTGCCCCCTGGTCTCCCGGCAGTACCACTTGGTACCGCAGCCTCCACAGCGTCAATGCGCAGGCTGCACTGCGACAGCCCAGCGTCGGTTGCAGCCTGCTGCGCCTGCAGCCGCTCTTGCAGGGCCACCACCTCCCTGCAGCGGAGGCAGACAGGGCAGGCAAGCAGTAGGCAGGTGTTGGTCTGCCGGTGAATCTTAACTTTGAGGTCAGCGCGCTGGAATGACAGTGTATTGCCGTCAGTCTGCGGCGATGCACGGGTGGTGCTTCGTGGTGCTCGATGGCAGGGGAGACGGAGAGGCTCCAGAGAAGCACACGTAACAAGCAACTGGGCGAGGCGGCGCATCGCAGCGCACACCACGCGCACCACTTCAGCTGCTCCTGCTCGGCCACAGCCTCCTCCAGGGACGCCTGCAGCCTCCACAGC
The DNA here is from genome assembly GCA_023343905.1 of Chlorella vulgaris. Taxonomy (NCBI): domain Eukaryota; kingdom Viridiplantae; phylum Chlorophyta; class Trebouxiophyceae; order Chlorellales; family Chlorellaceae; genus Chlorella; species Chlorella vulgaris. The sequence goes on from SIDB01000007.1 coordinate 168,297, forward strand.
AGGCCGTTGCCCTGGACGATGCTGGGCCGCTTGCGCAGCAGGTTGGCGACCTCGAGCAGCTTCAGGGACGCTTCTGCAGGGCGGCACACGAGGGCAGCGTTGAAACGCGCACCATCGCCATGGCAGGGCCTGAGGAGGTGGGAACCATCCGCCCAGTCCTTCAACGTGCCGTCACACTGACCCGCGACAAGAGCCAAGCAACACAAATTGACCCTCTGTTGGCATGTGCCAACAGGCTTCACCTGTGCCTCTGCGGGCGCTGACTGGGACCGACTCGCCGCCAGACAGGTGCTCAGCTGCGACAGTAGGCGGGGACCTGGCCAGTGGCGATCTGGAGAGCGGCGACCTTGCAAGTGGTGACTTGGCAGCTTCCACGGTCCCCTGGCTGGCTGGCACCGCCGCTTCCCTTGCCGCTGCTGGCAAGGCTTGCTCCGTCAGGGTGTCGGCAGGCAAGGATGATGCAGCAGGGACTGCCGGCATGGCTGCTTGCTGCGCTGGAGGGAGATGTGGTGCGGCGAGCGGGCTGTCAGGCGGTGAGTTGTGCTCCAGATGTGCCGTGCTGGACTTGCTGTCCTGGCCTGCCAGAATGATGCCATAGTTCAGCGCCGGGGCTTGGATGGCCGGGCCTTGAGAGGACAGCGGACTCACCAATGCAGATGCATGTGTACGGAGCTGAGGCAAGGCTACTGCGTCAGTGGGGTAGCTCTTCTCAGCAGTGACTGCACGTGTTTCGCTGCCTGCGCTGGTCGGGCGGCGACTGCCGCTGCCGCTGCCGCGCTGCGACAGAAGCAGGGCGCAAGCGCTGGCAGGCTGAGCACCTTGCTGCACAGAGCTGTCGGCAGGCAGGCAGCTGCTGCCATCGCTTGGTCGGCTGGAAGGACTGGTCTGTTGCTCAGGGAAAGTATCTAAGAGGCCTTCGGTGATCGCCGCAGGCAGTCCGGCGGAGGTGTTGCTGTCACTGGTGCGCTCCCTGCCGCCGTTGCTGCCAGAACTGGCAGAAATGCGGGTGTCTGCAGCTGTCGATGCGTCCTTTTCTGTCGTCGGTTCGGGCGCCTGCTGCTGGCATATCGTCGGGCGGTGCAAGGAATTCTCAGGCAGCAGTGGATCGACCAAGCCAGGACTGGAGGAAGCCGCTGCTGGGGCTTGCACGGCAACAGCAGGTGAGTCGATTGCCGAGGCATCAGCTGCTGGGGAAACTGGTGCACTGGCAGCAGCACCTGCAACGCTGTTGCCCCCTTGAGGCACGAGGGCTGCTTCGGTGGCTTCCAGGCGTGCCATGTGCTGCACGGCAGCCGCGTCTGCTGCTGCTTGTGCCTCCTGTGCCGCTGCTGCCAAGCTGCTGTCCTCACGCGGCGGCTCAGCGCTGGCCTTGGCACCTTCCTGCATCATGCAGAAGGTTATAGTTGTTCGAAACTCAGGCCGCTGCTGTCCATTCACTGACAACAGCAAAGGCGGCAGGGTGGCAGTGACTGTAATAACAACAGGCGCAATGGCGGCTGCGCACCGGCTCAGCATCCGGCACGGTTACGCCCAGCATGAAGGCAATGTCATCCAGGGCTGCATGCCGTCCCGCCAGGTTGCTGGCTCCCTGCAGGCACAGCTCCAGCTTGCGCAGGCGCTCCCCCGTGTCCCTGTGCTCCCGTGCAGCTGCCTCCTGTGCGACGGCAAGGCCGTCGAGCAGCGCCGCCTCCCGCCTTGTCCGCTCCGACGCCTGACCCTGCAGCTCGGCGATTGCGGCTCCTTGTGCCTGAAGGGTGTTGAACAGCAGCTCCAGCACGCCCTGCGGCGCAAGGGAACAGTCGGCATGGCGATGTTGGACCGAGAAACGGCCAAGTTGTGTCGGCGGGCTCTTCGATGGCTACCATGCGCGCTCACTTGTAGCGGGGCTTGCAGCAACAACGGTTGAGAGACCAGCGCCCGGAAGTCAGCCGCCGGCGGGCTGAGGCCTTCCATCTTTGTTTGTCTGCCCAATTACGCAGTCGTAATCATGAGGCGAGCGCTGCCGGAAAAAAAAACGCGCACATGGCTTGTTTGGGTCTTGCCGCCATTTCATGCCGTGCCACGCCAGTGGCGGCAATTTGGACACCGCTATTGCACAGCGCTCCTGATGCGTAATTGTTCATTGAGGCTGTTCACAATGTGGTAGAGGCATGTGTTTCAGTGCCTGGCTCATGTGCCTGGCCTTTTCATTGATGCCGGTGGTTGGGCTGTGCAGGCGGTTGGACCTGGCTCAGCATGCACGCCAGGTGTGAGTGTCTGCAAACCGAAACGTCACATGGTGCCCTGCTAGAGGGCTCGGGGCACAAGCGCGGTCGTTTCGGTTGTTGAAAATTGCGTGATGGCTCGCGCGTGGCTGCTGCTACTGTTTGCAGCGGCCGTGGCGACCCGTGCAGCGGCCGAAAACTTGCCTGGTGCGCCCTACCGAGCTTCGTTACGTGACACTGCCAAAACGCGTCCGCCGTCTCGTTTGCCGAAGCGGCTGTGCATTCGACCGTCTCCACAACCCTGCCGCAAGCGCTGCGCAGCAACCGGCACACTTGTGTGTACCTGCCGTTCGCTGCCGCCGCACACCGCCGCCATTGGTTCACCGTTCCCTGCAACCGAATCTTTGCAGGCGCTGCGTCGGCGTGCGCAGACTATTTCAGGGGGATCAGGGTGAGCTGCAGCGGCACTTTTGGGCGCCCTGCTTGCTCAGCAGGCCGAGAGCCGTGCTTTCCGGCTAGCGGTTACATAGCTCGCTCCCTGTCCTGCTTTTGAATCTGGAGCGCGCTCGCATGCCCGCAGGACCCTCTCAATGCTTGCAAGGACGAGCTTGGCAAGCAGAAGGACCCTGCCAACTCGGATTGCCCGTCACAGTGTCACAACGTTTTCACCGTGAGCATACGGCATCCCCCCTCACATTGGCGTTGGCGACTGGGCCGCATTTTCAATGTCACTAGCAAGTGCAGGGCTGAGTGGGCCGTTGCTGTCGTAACCCTGCCCCGTGCAGAACCTGAAAGATGACTGCGCAGTGATTGTCAACACCTCGCTGCCGCCCTCATACAAAGGCCCGCCAGCTGCGGGCGCCGGCAGCCAGCCATTCGACATCTGCGAGCAAATGTACTGCCCAGATGACGTGCAGACGTGTGGCATACAAATCCAGGGTGAGCCCCTGCGCCTGCTCGTTTCGCTGCACAAACATTTTGATGACGAGTTGTCTGATGCGCTTGCACATGAGTGCAGCTGCCAGCCTGCAATCGCAGGGCCTTCTGCGGCCGTTCCCGCTGCCGCTCGACAGCACATTGTGTTGATTCAAATGTACCTACTGCTGCTGCTGCTGCTGCTGCTGCTGCTGCAGTGCTGCGCACTCTGGACCTGTTCAGCCTGCCCGACAGGATTGCGGGCAGCGCTCCCAGCCAGCAGTCTAACAATGTGAATGTCGGTGCCGTGGTTGCGGGCGTGGTGTGTGGCAACGGTGAGTGCCTGTTGCTTCAACGTTGCATGCGCCTTCCTGACTGCCTGGCCGACAAACCAACTATTTGCCGACTGGCATGTGCAGCAGCCTTGCTCAACATACCGCTTGTGGTGGGGTCTTGAGGCGTGTGTGGAATTCATGGGATTTGTGAGGTCTGTGTTTCAGTTGCCTGCCTGCGGTTTTGGCTGCCTGCCCCGCCTGCAGCCGTGATCGTGGCGGCCGTGGCCTGCTGCATGTGCCTCAGCCGCCGACACAAGCGGCGAAGGCTGCACCTGGCTCACCAGCAGCAGCTGCAGCTGGCGGCTGGTGCGGGCACGGGTGTGCCGCCAGACCTGGCCCCCGGTGTCTCCTCATCTTCCACTTTGGCCGCCATGAAGGGGGAAGACCGCCTGGACTCTGCAGAACTGGGCGGCATTGTGGCTGCCGGCAAGCCCAGCGCGGTGGGGGGGCTAGCAATCGTGGCTTCCGCGGCTCCGCCGCCAGGGCCCCTCCGAACTGTGTCCCGGTATGCACCCAGCGAGGCGCATGCTGCTGCCTGCGGCCCGGGGCACCATACGATGCCTGGGACGCCTCCGTACGCTGCGGCAGCTGGCGAGGGTCACGTCTGGGCTCTGGGGTTATCATCGAGCGGCTCCCAGGGAGGGTGGACGCCCCGCGGCCCCTCCCCTCCCTTCTCTTCTTCTGCCACCGCCTCCATAGCGGATCACATGCAGCAGGATGAGGCGGAGATGATGCGCAACGCAAGCGCCACGGTGGCTGCCCAGCAAGCCCAGAGGTGAGGCGCCAGTTCGGGGCCGGCAGTCGTGTGCCTGTTGGCGAGCAGGGCCGGGCTGGGAGGCAGCGCCGCGTGGTGGGCTTCAACGGCAGTTGGTTTGTGTTCTTTGCTTGTGTGTATTCACAGTCTGCACAGTCAGCGTGTTGCATACTACACCTGGCCTACGGCGCTGCTCAGGCAAGGCGCTCTGGATTTGCCTGCCAGTCCACAACCTGCTCCTGTCTATCGTTCGTATGAAGCAGCCGCCGTTTTGAACCGCTGCTGTATGCATTGCCTCCATGCCTCTTTGCAGCCTTCAAGAGGATCCGATGCTGTCTTGGGTGGAGAGCCAGCTGGAGAGGGATGCAGACACCATGCAGCCACGGGAAAGCGGCGGCTCGGAGAGAGCCAGCAGCAGCCGCGGCCTGCTGTCCGCATCTGTCAGCCAGCGGCGCAGCGGGTTGGTGGACTTGCAGCCGTGGCAGCTCAAGTACTCGGAACTCAAGATGCAGCGGCCCCTTGGCGAGGGAAGCTTTGGCAAGGTGCGCGATTGGTGGGCGCTTGTGTTGTGGTGTGAGCGCCTGCCAGTTACGTGTTCCAGCAGGTATCCTACATCGCTTGACCGTGCTGATTTCTTATGCTTTGATTCCTCAGCATTCGTCCCGCTGCCCTGTCACCTGGTGCAGGTGTTCCTGGCCACTTGGAACGAGACGCTGGTTGCTGTCAAGGTGCTGCTGTCGGCTGACGACGCAGCCTCCAAGAGCAACGGCAGCTCCATCAGCCTCCCTCCCTCAGTGGTGGATGAGCTGCACAAAGAGGCGGGGCTGATGGCTTCACTGCGCCACCCCAACGTGGTGCTCTTCCTAGGCGTCTGCAGCTCCCCTCCTGCTGTGGTCACCGGTGAGCGTAGTCTGGCAATCGACATGTCTGCCTGCCCGCCAGCCTGTCGAAGCATGTTCATCTCTGGCACTTGTTTGCCTGTGTTGTGCCAGCGTCTGCACTGCGCTTTTCTTGTTGCACTTGTCGCTGTCCGTTCCATCATGTGAGCCGCATCAGTTGCACTGACAAGCAAGCTGGATGTACTGCCGCCTCCCTGCAGAGTACTGCTCTCGCGGCTCCCTGCTTGATGTACTGCGGGCAGCTCACCACGTTGAGCAGGCAGCGCAGCAGCTGACGTGGGTGCGGCGACTCAGCATGGTGAGTCTTCTGCTGGCTCCCCTGCTGCCCTCCTCTGCGCCTGCCTCCTGTCCAGCTGCAGGCTCTATACACTCATGCACTGATGCACTCATAACAACAAGCGCTCAACACAGCTTTCTTTGTTTCCCCTTATTACTGCAGGCGCTGGATGCCGCCAAGGGCATGCTGTGTCTGCATGCTCACAACCCCCCCATTGTGCACCGTGACTTGAAGTCCCCCAACCTTTTGGTGGACGCGGCATGGCGCGTCAAGGTGGGCTCACGCCCGCACACAAGCCTTCGTGTCCTTCGATCAGTACCCGTAGTTGTGAAATGGCCCAGGCACTCTTTACTTTCCCGCTGCCAGCAATGAAGCAGCTGAAGCAGCATGCCGCGCCTTCCTGCAGGTGTGTGACTTCAACCTCTCCCGGCTCCTCGAAGACACGGTGCGCTCCAGCTCAGCTGGCGGCATGCTGAACCCTCGGTGGCTGGCCCCCGAGGTGTTGATGGGGCAGCCTGCCAGCGCAGCCAGTGACGTCTTCTCTTTCGGGACAGTGCTGTGGGAGCTGGCGACCTGGCATCTTCCTTGGGAGGGCACCAACCTGTTTCAGGTGTGTGAGGCACTGTGAGAGCTGCAGGCCCCTGGACGGCAGATGCATTGTCTCTCCTGCGATGCAATGCAATGTCTCTCCTGAGTCGCGTCGCATTCTTGTTGGCAACGCTTGTTGTGAGGAAAGCTACCCAGTAACGGGTCACTGATTCCTTGCATTTGGTGCCTGCTGCAGCTGGTCTTCACTGTGAGCAACGGCGAGCGTCTGCCCATCCCTGCTGCACACGATCTGCCAGGCCCCGATCAGGTTAGTCGCTGCCTTACAGGGCACCACCTGATTGCCCTTTTATGGAAACCCAGCTGCAGCTGCAAGCTGTTGCAGCAGCTGTGGCTGGCTAGCTCCTGTGGCTAACAGCTGGACGACGCTTGTTGGGAGCGACTGGACTGGGCGGCTTTTTGTGTTCGAGTCGACCCAACGCACGGCTCGCTCACATGCCTGTCTGCCACGGCTGCCTGCAGCTTACCGAATACGACTCGTACGTCGCTCTGATCCACCGGTGCTGGTCACAAGAGCCCTCGGACCGGCCCACCTTCGCTGAGGCAATCACTGACCTCAGGTGGGGCCCCTGGCCTTGCAGCAGCTGCGCATGTCCTGCAGTTGTGAGCGCCTCATGCTTGAGGCCTGGCAGGTGGTACGAGCACATGCTGCTGGAAAGGCGGCAGGCGAGGTGGCTGATTGCGTGCCGTCCCCTTGCTGCTGCTGCAGGGCCATCTTGTCACGAGTTTTGGGGGGCGCTCCCACCCCACCCGCACCCGCAGCTGCCTGAAATTGTCATGTTCGGCTGCGTAAATAATCCTCCAAGCCATAATGTCCATGTACTGCATGTCCCGCATGGCCAAGCAACCCCTTTACAGGTGCCCAATTTGCCGATCACTCACTCAAGTCGCTCACCACTTCCCCTACACTTTGCACTCCCCTAGTGCCCATGTTTTTGCCTGAAAGCTGCTGTGCACTTCATGGCTTGCTTCAACTTTCCCCCAATTGCCCAACCCAACCCTTGCCTTGCCTGCTCGCTGGCTGGCTGCACTTCTACTTGCTTGAGAAGCTTCAGCATTGCCGCGCCCTGTACCCTCCCAGCACACTGTAATCCTGAGAACTTACAACAAAAGGTGGTGAAGCAGCCAGAGGTCGTGCTATGTCGTGCCGCTGTCGCTGGGCTCGCTGCCGCTGCCTGCCCCACAAAAGGGCCCACCGCTGCCGGCCGCGCCCCGGATGCTGCTGCTGTCGTCGCCGCCGCCCAGTGACAAGGCAGAGATGACCGCTTGGAGATCGTGAACCTCCTGCTCACGCCGCAGCAGCTCTTCGTAATGCAGCTTAAACACCGAAGCATTGTTTTCGAGTTCTGCGCTCAACTGCCTGGCTCGCTCCTCCGCCGCTCGCCGCCCCCGCTCGCTCTCTTCGAGCCGTGCTACCACCACGCGCAGCTGCTGTTCGAGCTCCTGGATCTTGCGCTGCTGGCCCTGCATTGCATGAACAGTGAAGGTGGCGTCAAGGGCTGCAGCTGGCCAACCGCACAGCATGCGGACGGGCGAGACGGCACCGACCTGCAAGGCGGCCGTGAACTGAGCGTGGGGCACAGCAAGCTGCCAGGCTTCGTCGTCCAGGTGCAGCGCGCCCTCCAGCTGCTTGCTCAAGTCGCTGAGCGTGCCCTGAGCGGCCTCAAGGTTGTTCAGCGCCTGTCGCCAGCGCAGCGGCACGGCGGGCTGATCTCGGTTTATGGGCTGCATGCTGACGTGAACCGGCTGCATCGCTGCGATGCTTTGCGATCGCGGGCGAGTTGCAGCGTTGGTTGCAGCCTGATATGAGGAAAGGTACACTGGTGGCGATTACGATGACATCAGGTGCTGCACGGCGCACATTCAGTTCCGGAGGCGCTTCCAGCATGGCGGTCGCTGGCGCCGCCGACTCCAAAAAACGACCAGTCGCCTTCCACAGGTGTTGTCACCTCCTCGCTCTGTGCTCACGACCTCACTCACATCTGTATATCGTGATCCCTAGGTCGTCACAAGCAATGTCTGTGGCCTGGCAGCAGCTCTCCCGCCATGCCGACACGACGGCGGTCAGTCAGATCCGTCCTCCTGCCTCCTCCTCGCCCTGCACACCATGCATGCTTGCTTGGATGCCTTTCACACAACTGAATGCATCATTGACGCAGTCTGGGCCGCTCGGCGGGGCCAGGGCCGCTGCACCCGCCGCTGCACCCGCCCCGATGCAAGACGAGCGACTGCTGCGCGCCACACGTGCTATGAAGTTGAAGGACTACGACACAGCCATGAAGCTGCTGAGCCAGGAGGCAGCGGACAAGCCGGACGGCTTCATCGTGTTTGACCTGCGAGCTGCCTGCTGCCTGCACAGCGGCAAGCACGAGCAGGCACTAGACGACGCCATGCAGTGCACCAAGCTCAACCCTGAATGGTGATGGTGGTGGTGCACTGCTTGCAGAGATCAGCAGCGGAATGCCGATTGCACTCTCCACTCTCCACGTGTCACAGCGGTATCCCGCTGGATGCTGTATGCAGACAGCACTCTGCAGTACCAACACCTCCCGCTGGCTGCAGCCCCCTATGTCTCCCACCCTGGACGTTGCCATTCGCCTCAATAAACCTCCCTGTTGCTTGCCTTGTGCCGTGCAGGGCGCGTGGCTGGGCTCGGCTGGGGGCGGCACAGCTGTGCATGGGTCACATGCGAGCATCTGTTTCGGCCTACCGCCAGGGGCTGGAGCTTGACCCTGCCAGCTCTGAGATGCAGCTGGGCCTGAAGATGGCGCAGCAGGCGCAGGCGGCGGTCCCCCAGGACCGCAGGAAAGCGATGCACCACATCTGATGCCGCCGCAGATGCTCTGGGCGCTGCCCTGCTCACAGCAGATCAGCTGCCTTTTGCAAGTCCTGCACCACACGCAGGTCCGGCACTCGAATGCCCGCCCAACAGATACACACCTTTATGACTGACCGACTGCTCATCAACAGGAGCCTTCACACCTCACAGCGTAATTGCCCTACACGCTCATCCATGCACATGCCTGCCCAAAGCTTCCACCCACCCTCTTTGTGACGAAAGAGACACAACAATTGCTGTAAGCGCCTACAAATTACATTACATTACAGACCTGGCTGCTATTTAGGGTGCAGCCCCTGTTCCCACTGCAGTGCCAGCCAATCTCGCAGCAGATGCAACTGCATCTGCAACAGGCGTAGCACTGTTGTGTCGCCACCAGCCGCCCTCCCAGCTAAAGCTGTGCTCCACTGCCTCAGGGGGTCCTGCCTGTTGCAGCAGCCATCGAAGGGACGCTCGCTGATCTGCGGCAGCAAAGGCACAAAGGCGCAGGGGTCAAGGGTCTGACAGGCCTGAAAGAAGGTGGAAAGGCACCCCACGCCTAAAGGGGCGGTAGCCCCTTCAGCCACTCACCCGCAACGAAATGGGGTGGCTCGTGCAGCGGAGAAGTGGAGCAGTGCTGCAGCAGCTGCTCATCTTCGAGCGCCAGCATCACTGCCGCAAACTGGTGAGCGTGGGGGAGTGGGGGCCGCCCGCCATACAGTGTCACATGCAACTGCCGCTCAGGCAAGGCAAACAGCACCTGGCGCAGTTGGCTCTCTGCACTGACTGCACCGCGGAACGCCCACTGCGCTGCTCTGGCTGGAATCCAGGGACCGCGCTGGTCAGGCGGCGGGGCGGCGGGGCGGGCCTCCAAGCTGGGGAGATGCAGTGCCAGAGCTGTGCAGCGAGGCGCGCCGTCTGCCGCGGTGTTGTGGGATCCAGCGCAGCACAGCTGCACCTCCAGCCTCGCGGTGCAGGCGTGCAGGAAGCCCAGGAGCTGCAGCAGCACCTTGCTGCCCACTCCGTCAGCTTCGGCATAGGCGCCCACCAGCCAAAGCTTGGCGGTGTGGCGGCAGCCGAGCCCTGCCACTGTCTGCTGCAGGGCTGCTCTGCTGCGCGTCGTGTGTTCATCATGATGGATTATCCTGGCTACTCCAGGCGATCCTGCTGCCACAATTGCGACAATGAGGCACGTGGTGGCGTCGCTGGCGCAGAGGACAACAGGCGGGGTTGCTGCCGCCACTGCTATCGAAGTTGCGTCGGTTGCGGCCTGGGCAGCAACACCCAGCCCATCGATGCTGGCGATTTCCCCTTGACAGGCATAGATCAACGGGCCTTCAGGCACCGTGTCAGGTTGCGCAAGGAAGCGTGCAGAGGCCTGAACGAGGCGGGGGTGGTTGGGCAGGCTTGCGGCATCGGCAATTGGATGGCCATCGATCAGCCGCACCATCGTGATTTACAAGGGCGGAAAACAGGCACAGGCGATGACCGCGCATCAACAATTCGGCAACTGGTGTCGGCTGCCCCTCCTGTTGATTGTCCTCTACTCAGGGCATCAAGAGGAGCTCATCTGCGCTGCAAAAAGCACCGAGACCACCACCCGCCAGCCATTCGATCGCCGCGCCGCTGACCGCTCTGATCTCAATTAAATCCCCACAGACACACCAGGACACCCAGCTAAAGCGGCTCCGACACACTCACGGCCATGACCTGCACGTCTGCCGCTGTCGCCGCCAGCCGTCGGCAAGCTCGCTCTGGCGCCGCCTGTGCTGGTGGAAATGCTCTCAGCTACAGGCCAGACTCGATCCCGGGATACACGGGCTACGTCCCCGGCAGCCAGTGTGTGCCTCCGGCAGTGCACACACGCGTGTCTCAGCGCGACCCTGACGCGCCGCTTGCCGGGCCACGGCGGATTGTTGAGGCCAGCGGCGGCACAACGTGAGGCAGCCCTGCATGCCACATTCTCCAGCCTGTGCCGCACGTACCCTCCTGCACACCCGTTAGGCTATCCTGTCACGCGCTGCAGGTATGCGACAGCCTTTCAGATCGATCCGCTGCACGACTACAGCACAGACCCCCGAGTGCGGTGCTCTGCCGCCGCAACAACCGCAAGCAATCCGTGTGCAGCAGCACAGGCAGCCCGCTTCGAGGGCCTCACTACATACCAAGCAGAGGTGCTGCAGCACGACAGTAGTGCTATCAACCAAGGGTACAGGGATGGCATCGACTGGAGTCGCAGCGGCAGTGCGGCCTGGGTCGGCGGCAGCGCTTTCCAGCCAGCCTCGCCAGCGCCGCCACAAAGCCGCGGCTTTGCTGCTGTGCCGCCAGGGTACCTGACCACTGCAGCTGCCAGCCAGCTACCACTGGCCAAACAGCACGCGGCCCGGTCAGTGCTCCAGGCAGCAGGCAGCAGCCCTGACGTTCCTAGCAGGGGTGCAGCAGCAAGCGGCTGGCCAAGCAGAGGTGCACAAGCTGCAGGCGCTGGGCAGGCGGCAACATACCAGTGCGAACAGGGGATCGAAACGCACTCACACAGGCCTGCGTCAGGCCCCGCATGTGCACCGCTCCAGGCAGCAGGCGCCTGCCTGACCTCGCCGCACACCCGCCCGCGAAAGGAAGACATACTAATGCATTCTCTGGACCAGCACTCCCGTGGGCGGGTGCCTGGCTACACAGGCCACCGACCGAAGCACAACGTGGCGCTGCAGCTGCCGCCGCCCAGCAGCGAGACCACCTGGGGAGCGGCAAGCCAGCAGGCACAGCGCAGGTGAGGCGGGTCACTGTTGCTCAGGGAATGATGTGGCTTGGTGAGGGGAGGGCGCACCTGGAAGGATAACCGCACAGCTTCTGGCTCTATTGCACAGGCGCTGCCCAGCTTCCCGTCCGCAGCTGCACAGAAAGTTTTGCACAACATTCAACCACCCAGTCCTACCCAGCTTTGCCTGGACAGCCTCTGCCCAAAACACCCCACCCGCATCTGCACAGTGATTTGCACCTGAGGCATGCACCTGCCTTGTCCACGCCTGCCTCTCTCCCCGCCCTGCAGGCCGCTGCCGCCACCCGACGGCAAGCATGCCATCAAGAGCAACACCGGGCTGCTTGGGCCCGACTTTTTCGATGCAGGGGCGGCGGCAGACTTTGTGTCCGAAAACGGGCTGGCAGAGGCGGCGCGGTACCACACAACGTCCCGCCCATTCGAAGGCCGCATGCGCATACCGCAACCCTCACGCACCGCCCCCCGCGGCTGCAGGTTCACCGGCTGATGGACGGCAGCGGCAGCGACACAGCAGATCCTGCTTGGATTAATGCATGTGTGTGTGTCACACGAGCTGTGATTACAAGCCTGTTGCAGGCTTGTTGCAGGTGGTCAACAATGCGCAGGGTCTGGGTTGGCAGGATGTAATAATGCCGTAAGCGTGAGCAGTTGAGGAGCAGGAGGGAGGGACCAGGCAGGAAAAGGGATGGCGAGACACGCAGGTAGCAACTCGTATCCATAGATGCACACGGCCCAACCGGCACAGCCACTCAACACGGTCGGTCAGAAGTCGTCTACACCCATCACATCATCATCATCATCCTCGCCATCGCCGCCGCCAACGTCGTCCTGCTCGCCAGCGTCTTGTGCCGCCGCCAGCGCCTGCGTGTGCTCTTGCAGCCGCTCACGCATGAACCCCGACACCGCGCGGCAGCCCGCCACCGCCAGCTCCAGCACCTGTTCAAAGGTTTCGATGGCCAGGCGGTTGTCTTGCTGCAGCAGCACGACGCGGTTGTCGTAGTTTGGATGGATTGCAACCGCCACGTCTGGGCCCCCCCCCGAGTCCTCCAAATAGTTCAGGTCCAGCAGCGGCGTGCTTTCCAAGTAGCCTGCCGCACACGATGCCACGAGATCGCGCATCGGTATCGCTGCAGCCGCCACCGCCAAGCAGGCGGCGTTGATGCAGGCGCAGCGCGTGCCGCCGTCTGCTTGCAGCACCTGCACACACAGAGGCAGGTGCAGCACGGTCGAGCAGCAGCAGCAGCCGGTTGTTTGGTATCAGTCCTGCGCTCTGCGTGGCACTGGCAACAGGTGGTGAGCAACACGGCGGCGAGAGCCTAGCCACCTTTGGGAAGCACACACGCTTGAGGTGCAGGGAGGTATGGGCTAGGGCAGACTGGCAACACAGCAGGCAGCCGCAGGCCTGCAAGCTGCATGAAACGACAGGCTCACCTGCACGTAGATGTCTATCTGAGATCGAGGCAGCAGCTCTGTGAGGATGGTCTGTTCCAAGGTGTTGCGGATGGCCATCGTGATCTCTGTGGCACGCCTGTCTGCCTTGCCGCGCCGCCGCCGCTCGCCTGCAGCAGTCAAGACGCACCGCTTCTTGTCAGATGCCACAGCGGCGGCATGCAACCTGCTGCCAAATCAGTGCTGCTACCCAAGATGCAAGCCACGGTGCCAAGCGGCAGAGTTAAACACGCACTCCTTCCCTGAGACGCTGCCAAACCTGCCCAGGAGCACATCCTGCCATGTTGCAAGCGATGCTTTAAGCCTTGCCTGTGCTGAAGGTCGCCATGGCATACTCGCACTTGATGATCGCCCGCTTCTCGTCCTCCTGGCTGCGCTGCTCAACGGGCTTGGGCCCAAATACAGCTGCAAGCACCTTGGTGTTGCCCATCTCAAACAGCGCAGAGCCCGTGGCGGAAGACAGCACTCCCAGCTCCGCACGCAGCTGGCGGAGCTCCTTTGGCCGCCTGCATATCATCGGCAGCAAGGAGACGAACGTGGCGGCGGCGGCGCAGGCGGCGGCGGCGGCAGCAAGGCCGACGCGCGAACGGCGACATGCTTCGATATTCGATGCACGCGCACAGTGATTTCAAGCGGTAATTGGGGCGCTGCGGCAACTGGGCGACGAACCTGCCATCCAAACGCAACCCCTCGGGGCTGACATACTCTGCGGCCGGCATGAACGACTGCTGATGTGTTGCTACAGCTGTGGCGTCAATCGGCGGTCGGAAACGTGCGATGGACCGCGATGGAGGCCAAGAGCGCAGTGAGCTCGAGATGCAAGAAGCCAAGTTTTCGATGCAATGAATGGGCAAATCAAGAGCTCGCCGATCGCGCGGAAAAAGCACATGCATCGCCCTGCTTTCCACCTTGCTCTCGGCGGCTTTTCTGCTCAGCTTTGCGTGCTGAAGGCCTGCTCATCGCACCCCGACAACTTTACAACCTGCTGCGAGACGTTATACAGCGGCTGAAACGTCTCGAGCCGGCCGTGAGGCCCCAAGCCGCTCTCACGCCTCCCAGTGCTGCGAGGCTTCGGCATGGCAGCCTGGGCGCACAGCACAGCGCTGGCCTGCGCCTGGGCGTGCATCGGTGAGGCTGCAGCGTAACCTCGGAAGTCTGAGCGCCAATCGCGGCTCTAAGCCGAGCCCAAGCCCACGTCAGAGCCAATTCGGCCAGTGCCACCTCCCAGCTCGACCGCCGCCTCGCCCGCTCATCGCCGCCCCCTCGCCGCTCGCCTGCCCCGCGCCGCAGGCCTGCTGACCCTTGCTGCCGCAGACGTCAGCCGGCCGGGAGGTGCCGGCCACGCACTGCTGTTCCGGGACCACGGCGTGCTGATTGAAGACTTCAAAGACCTGGGTGCGATGCATGCGACAGGAAGCGCCGTCTGCTTTCGATGAGCTGTGTACCGCAGGCTTTCACCTGTCGGGCCAAACCCAATGCTACCTCTCTCTCCTGGCCTGCAGCCCCTGACGCCTTCACCTTTGAGGCCTGGATCTCCACCACCGGTTTCTGCCACTCCTCGGCGCTCTTCTCGTACGCACTGCGCTCCCAGTCCAGTGACGAGCACCAGCGCACGGCAGACGCCAACCACTTTGTCATCTTCGACCCCAAGCAGCTGATTGCCTGCCACGATTTCGAATACATGTGAGCAGTCAGCTGTGAGCAGTCAGCTGTGAGCAGCTGAGAGCAGGAGACAGCAGCTGAGGCCACCGACTGTGGCCAGCAGGGGTGGGCATGGGTGATAGGTGCTCTCACATGTGCTTGCCGTGTTGGTGTACACCGCATTCTGATAGGGCATTGAATGCCTCTGGCTCAGTGCTCAGCGGCCGCCACCTCGCTGCCTGCCATCCGCCTCCAAGCCACGCCTGCAGCGACCTTTGGCCGGACTTCCAGTCTGCTTCCTGCATGGCAGCTTTCAACCACTCCACCAAGCTGCCAAACTTTGTGGAGAGAGACGGGCGCTGGCACCACGTGGCGGTCACCTGGAGCCAGGCAAATCAAGGCCTTACGCAGGTGTGCCCTGGCAGCCAGCTGCCTGTGCAACTGCTTAACACTGCCGCTGACCCGGGTGTGCCCAGCGCCGCTGGCAAGCGCAAAGCAAGGCCAAGGTCTACCGAGCTGTGTCACCCTGCTGATGGCCTGACACCCACTCTGCTGGTGCTGCTTGCTCCCAAACAGATATACTGGGATGGCCTGCTGATGGCCTCTGCTGTGACCCGCAAGACCTCCCCCCTGCAACCTGGAGGGGCCCTGATGCTAGGCGCAGAGCAGGACTGCTACGGCGGCTGCACAGACAGGCGCGAGGGGCATCACTCGCCTGCACGCAAAGCATGCACTCGCAGCGTGTGCCAGGTGGTTGCAGCAGTGCTTGCAGGGTTGAGCGCCGCATGAATCCATGCGTATTGGCTGGCTGCTTACAGAAGCAGGTCCTTAGCGCTCACAGCAGCGCTCGTGGTTCTGTGCCTGCAGGGGCCAGGGCTTCCACGGTACGATGGACGAGGTACGCATCTGGCGTACCGCTCGCACTCAGGCAGAGATCCTGACACACATGCGGGACTCCTCTGGCCTGGAAAACCACCCGGTGAGCTCATCCCCTACGGGTTTATCATCCAGGTGCCATGCAACGCGTACCTCAGCGGCGCTTATGCCTGGGGATAGGGGTCCCTACTCAGCTGCTGCCGCATCTTTTGTCGCAACAAGCTTGATGGCTGCAGCAAGCCGCATTTGAGCACCGTGCTGCCGACCGGTCAGCGCCAATCAGGACAGCACTATCCGCAGCAGCTAGCTCATCTCATACATGGCCGGCTTCCTCATCACACCCCTACGGCCTGACCCTAACATTCTCTCCTTGTTCCAGCACTACTGAGACACCGCCTCCCATTGTCTGCACATCCACTTGCCCACCCTAGCAGGACCTGGCTGCGGCCTGGAGCTTCAATGACCCCGAAGTGAATGGAATCTACAGAGAGACGCTCGTGGCCCGAGACTCCAGCGGCCGAGGCAACGACCTGCCGCTCATCACCTTGCCGGCTGCCAGCATGCAGGTCATTGAGCAGGTAGGTGCTGACTGGCGGCAGTGAGTGGCATGCAGTTAGGGCCAAGCACCTGGGGTGGATGGAAGGTAAGAAACCGGCTTCGAGTGTGTCAGGGCAGCGCGTGTCGCTGATGAGATGCTGGTCCAGGCACATGCCTGCGTGCCCAGGGATTTAGGCCACACGCCTGTGAGTGCACTGCCTGTTTGTGATAGGAGGGGCCTCAGCTTGAGGGGCTGTCGATCAAGCTTTTGTCGCCAGAGAGCAACCCTGTTGGTGTTGGTGCCTGCCTCCCTTCAGGCAGGTGGAGGCAAGCGGCTGGAAGCTGGGGCCCTCACCTTCCGCAACAACTACGCCATGAACCAGGGCTGTACGGGCATGCCAGACAGGTGGGCAGCATTCGCGAGTGTCCGTGTGTGCTGCCAGGGGCGGCGCAGCTGCTGGTTTTGTTACAGAACGCCCGCGTCAGGGCGGGGTAGCTCAAGCCTGCCTCAGGCAGCCGCCTAGCTCTGCACCCGACTCCAATCTGAATCTGGCCACACTGCTCCTCGCTCACTGCTGCAGCGGCGGCACTGCCGCCTCTTACACTCACCTGGCATGTGCTGCTGCCCTCCTGCCGCGGCCCTCCCTGACTTGCTCCTGTCTACTGCCACCTGCTGCTCCCTACCGCGCCTGTCCTTGCCGCCCCGCCTGTTGCTTCTACACACACCAAGCCGCCTCCACGCCTTGCAGGGACGTGTCTGTCGAGTTTTGGGCAAGGACGCCTGCATACACCGCCGGCAAATCCAGCAACGAGCGCAATGCCGAGTTCTTCTCTTTCGCCACCTCAACTCGGGACGAGAGTGAGTGAGGCCGCTTAACAGCCTGCCTGCTGCTGGCCAGCCAGGCTTGGTGCCACAACGTCATTCCAGCCTCGCTTCCTGGCCGGCTTCTCGTTGTGCAACAGGAGCGGCAGCGCTGCTGCCAAGCCTCGCTTCTGTGTGATGAGTGAGCTGCCAACTGCTGCATTGATGGTGTACTCACTGCGTGCGTACTGCGAGCCTGCAGGCCAGCGGTCAAGCACTGTGTTGCTGGATGACGGCATCCTGATTGAGAAGTACATGGAAGAGTACAAGGTTCGTTTCTGTTGCTGCTGCTCATCGCCTCTTTGCATGCATGAGCCGACCTTGCAGCTGGCAGCTCTGCTGTGTGATGGCTCGGGACAAACACTGCCAGCCCTGAACTGCATGCAGGGCACGTACTCGCTGAATTTCGAGTCCATCAGCACTCGCGGCGCGGTGTCAGTCCACATCAACGCCAACAGAGAGGGCAACGGCAAGCGCTACGACCACTGGATCGACTTCGACACGCGCTGGTGAGCTGCAAGGCCTGTTAGCCACAAGATAAACCGCCTTCCAGACACTGAGCTGCTCCTGCGGGCAACGCAGCCACTGCGGTGGTTCTTCCTGCCGCTTCAGTGGGGCGGTTTGCGCCTCGAGGGCTGCCGCATGCACCAGCACCTGCCGTGCCACACTCACACTGTACACCACAGTAAATCTCTGCATCTTGCCCAGCCCAGTCATCATCTTTCCTATCTAATTGACCCTCAGACGCACCAATTTCACCTTTCCTTGTAGGCTCGACGCTGCCTGGCACCACGTGGCGGTCACCTGGTCCTGGGAGAGCGGCGAGGTGAACATGTACCTGGATGGCGCTCCTCAGGTCCCCTTCTGGGTCTCCAAGGCCGGGGTGACGCAGGCGAGTGCTGGCCTGGTCGCTGTTGCTTGTACGGCTGCATGTGGTGTATCACAGGTGAGTGGTTGAGCCGGTGATTAACCCAATGGAGGTGGGCAGCAGTTCAGCAGTTCACTTGCGCAGCAGTCTGTAGTACATGTGACGGAGGAGGCGCACTGGCTGGCGCCAGAAAGGCAGCAGTTGTCCTGCGTCTCTGTGTTGCAAGAGTCTTTGCGGCCACACGGACGGTAAACACAAACTAGAGCTGCAGAGGTTTATCCTGGAGGGTGAAAAGAAGAGTGTAGCGGCACAGATTGTCTGCTCTTGCTCCTCTCTTCTCCTGTTTCTCCAAGATGAAGCTCTGGCCTGCTTGTTTGTGTTGACAGTCTGTGTGTTCGCAACGAATCTTGCGATGGAGAGCAGTGCGCTGCAGGTGCACTGCACTGCACAACAGGTGCCTCATTTGCGGGCGCCGCTGCCTGCTGAGCGCCGCAGGTCAAGGCACCGTCCCGAGGCGGAGTGGACCCTTACCTTGCGGCGCACGTCACACGCTCCACCAACGGCTCCCTGGTGCTGGGCCAGGCTCAAAACTGCTACGGTGCGGAGTCCTGACAGGCTGAGATGGTCCCGCAGCCAGCTGGAGGAAGGTTACTTTGTGTGGCAGCCTGCTCGGTGTAGCGGCACATCGGCCTGCTGCCTGCCACTTGCTGCTGGCAGGCGTCTGCTTCTCTGGCGCAGCAAAAGCTCTGCCACAACCTCATTTCCTCGAACCTCCCTCCAGCCCTACTCTCACCCTCGGCCTCTAGGCCTTGCACCCCTTGTGCGCCCTTTGGCACCGCTTCACCTATCTGCCCCGCGCCCCTTCTGCACCAGCCAACACTACTTCCTCTGCTTTCCTCCCTGCCCTGCGCCCCTTTTGCCCCCAACGCAGGAGGCTGCTTCAGCCCCGAGGCCTCCCTGCACGGCGACATCGCCAACGTTCGAGTCTGGAGCCGGGTGCTGAGCAGGCACGCACTCTGCCTGACTGACACTTTGTTCTGCATGCGGCATGCGGTCCCAGCTTGGTTCCTGCTGTTCCTGGCACGATCGGCGGCAGCTGTGTGCGGCCGGGAGCAGGGCTATTGATCCGCTGGCCTGCTGTCGATGGCTGATGTGCTGGCACCACCAAAGGAGTAGCTGGCACCTGCAGCTGCCTGGGCCGCCACCTCGCATGCCTTTTCGGTACCTTGGTGCATCAAACGGCCAAGCGCCGTTGACAATATGTCATTTGCTTGATACCTCTCATGCAGGGAGGATGTAGAGGCCGGCATGTTTGAGCAGCAGCCACCCAAGCAGGACGGCCTGGTGGCCAGCTACTCGTTCGAAAAAGAAAAGATGACCACCACTGCCTACGGGGTGAGCCTGCCGCCAGCCAACCCTAGCAAACGTGCATATGTGTAGACACGCGTGCAAAACGCTCTCACAGCAGCAGCAGCAGCTTAGATGGCGCGCCAAGGCAGGGCGGGAGCATGGCAGTTCTTGGCTGCCTCCCCGCTGCTGCACCATGTCGCTT
Organism: Chlorella vulgaris; assembly: GCA_023343905.1. Classification (NCBI taxonomy): domain Eukaryota; kingdom Viridiplantae; phylum Chlorophyta; class Trebouxiophyceae; order Chlorellales; family Chlorellaceae; genus Chlorella; species Chlorella vulgaris. Next base: position 187,666 of record SIDB01000007.1, read on the forward strand.
GCCAGTTATGCTGGTCGGGCCAAGCGCGAGCGTAAGAGAACGTGCATGCCTCCCTGTTTGCAGGGCAGCGTCGAGGGCAGCGGGCCGGCTGGTGCCGCCAACCGCCTGCAGCTGGGCGCGGACGCCCCTAGCTGGTAGGTGTCGCCTGTTGCTGAAGTGTCCTTTCTCCGCCTCAGCCATTCTACGAGCTTGACATACAGCCCCAGCATCGCTGTGGACTCACGCTTGCCATGCACGGCGGCATATGCTGCCTGCAGGGTGTACTCCACCGCACCTCTGGCCCAGCCTGATGGCACTCCAGTGGCGCCACCCAGCCCCGGTTCTGCAGGCCACGCCATGTTCCTCAGCGACCAGCAGGTGGGGAGCTGGGGGGGAAGAGGGAGGTGAAAAGCAGCTGATACGGGCATCACCTGTGAGGGAGGCAGCGGAGGCTCTCAGTGGCGGTGGCAGGCAGCAGGTGAGAGATGACTTGTTGGTGGCTGGCATGCCTGCAGGTACTGATCTTGAAGGGCTTTGACGACTTCCCATCGCATGAGCTGACGCTCGAGTTTTGGATGATGAGCACGGGTTGGTGTTAGAGAGGCGTGCATGCATGCCTGCTTGCTGCTGGTGCGGCATGCCTGCTTTGTGCCTGGAGCCCTTGGCACCGCGTCTGTCTTGGCTTGCGATAAGGCACAGCCCTTGAATTTGTACACGTGGCCTGAGATTTTTCACTCGCAGTGATGGCACAAAGTGCATTGCGAGGCAGCATTAAGATGCCTCCTCCCTCCCTGCTGCCGCTCGCAGACTCCTGCCGCAAAGGCACCCCGTTTTCGTATGCCGCCACCGGCAGCAGCTACTCCAAAGCCGACAACTCCTTCCTCCTCTTCAACTACAACAGGTTGCGGGTGGTTGCTGAGGGTGCTTGCTGCGTGCTAGGCCTGTTGTAGACCAGCCCAGCACAGATCAACGATGCACGCTGGCATGCACCAGCGGCAATCGTACTTCCTGGCTGACTGTGCCTGCTCCTCTTCCTGCTCCCTTCTGGGGTGTGTGTGCACGTTGCAGCTGGGGTGTGGCCGTGATGGAGGATGAGGGGGTGCTCTCCGACCACCTGAGCGGCTTGGGATCCACAGACGGGCGCTGGCATCATGTGGCCGTCACCTGGCGGAGCTCTGACGGCCAGGTCAAGCTGTACGACAACGGTCGGGAGGTGAGTGAGTGAATAAGTCAGGGGCTGGTTGAGAGAATGCGATCGAGAGGGCCAGAGGCTCCGACTGGGGAGCGTCGAGGGACAGGACTGGCTAGGCATTTAGCCAGCCAGCCAGCCAGCCAGCCAGCCAGCCAGCCAGCCAGCGTAGCCTTCTTATATGCTGCTGCCGAGCCTGCTCCCTGCCTCCCTTCACCCATAGGTGTGGTCTGTGGTGCGCGGCAAGGGAAAGGTCATTCCTGGCGGCGGCACGCTGGTGATTGGGCGGGAGCAGGACTGTGAGGGTGGCTGCTTCGATTCCGAGAGGGGGGCTGCGGGCGACACGCAAGACGGCTGGAACCTGGAGTATGGTGCTCAGGTGTGCAGGCGGCCGTGCTCGTGCTGCTGGGTCTTGATGGCTGAGCAGCCGACTGCGCAGCATGCCTCTGGAAATTGGCAGCGTGCTGCAGCCAAGAACCGCGCCAGTGAGGCTGCAAGTGTACTGCAGCTGTACTGCTGGCTGTGTAGTACACGCTGCATGCCGCTTATTGCCAGTTGCTCGCGGCTGTCTTTGTGGCGGCACTCCCTTTGCTTCTGTGTATTGAGACTATCATGCGCAGCCTACTGCCCCACTCACTGCATTGCTGTACTGGCACAGACTGTACTAATTGGCACTGTACTGCAGGATTTCTTTGGCCTGATTGACGAGATGCGGGTGTGGCGCAAAGCACGCAGCCAGCAGCAGGTAACAGAGAGAGTGAGACGGAGAAGCCGAAGCGGCACCCCCGGCGGAAGGCCGCCAGAGTTGCATGCCGGCTGGGTTGAGGCTATGAAAGCCAGCTTCTCTGCACACACTAGCTGCTTGCTGGGCGTTCATAGCTTTCTGCTGCTGCTGGCTGCAGATCCAGGACGGCATGCGCAGCAACCTGTTTCGAAAGGGCATGACGGGCGAGAGGTTTGATGCACCCGGCATTGATCCAAAGGATCCAGACCTAGTGGCGTACTGGTGGGTGTGCCGCACTGACGGTAAATGCTCCAAGAGCACAACTGGTTGATGCTTTGATGGTTCAACGGTCCTTTTGCTGAGCTGCTCCCAAACCTCAGCGCTGTGCAGCGCGCGTGCCTGCGTGGCGACCGCATGCCTGATTGCCTGCCCACTTCGCCGCCTCACATGCCGCATCATTGCGCCTACGTGTGTGCAGGAACTTCGACGAGGGTGCAGGGTGGACCGTGCACGACATCACAGGGCACGGCCGCCATCTGACGGCAGCTGAAAATACTCGATGGGAAGTCGTGCGCTGGCTTTCCGTGTGCGGCAATGGTGAGTGTGGCGAGGTCAGCGTGCAGTGCGCAGTCCCAAGTTGCATCAACTTTCGCGGCTGTTCACATGGCAGCGAGTCAGGACTGACACAGATGTGCAGCCGCCCAGGCCTTTGCAGCATATTTCGCTGTGCTGGCGCACAGCAGGAGCCTGGCTTGTGCTGTGTGCATGCTTCACCTGCTGCACCGTTGCTGCTAATGCAGGTGTGATGGAGGGATTGGAGGAGTGTGATGATGGGGATGCGGTGTCAGGGGACGGCTGCTCAGCGGAATGCAAGGTGCGATGCTGATCGCGCTGCGGCACCTCGGGAGTATGCCGGCGCCGGGATGCACATGCATCAAAGGAGCGGGTGCAGAGTTATCGCTGGTTGGCTGCATTATGCGCTGCTGAAACCTTAGCTGGCCCTGCCTCCTTGCCCAACAACCACGCCAAGAGCAGGTGGAGGAAGGCTGGAGCTGCACCAGGACCAGCCCCTCACAGTGCTCGCGTGGTGGTACTGGCAGCGGCAAGCATCCAGCCGACCCTAGTGTCCATCCAGACACCCCAGGCAGTGGTGGCGGTGACTTGCCTCCCTCTCCGCCTCCACCCTCAGGCAGCAGCAGCCACAGCAGCAGCCACAGCGGCAGCCACCAGGGCTGGGCAGTCACCCTGATTGTGCTGGTGGTGGTGGGGCTGGCACTGACCGCGCTGGTGGCCTGCCGGGAGCTGATTTTCGACAACTTCCCTCAGGTGGGCAACAGAGTGAGTGAGGAGGTCAGGGTGAGCAGCAACGAAGCAACTGTGCGTGCCACCACCAAGGCAGTCCGTCAGACTGTCAGGCAGGACCTTTCCTGTCAGCGTACGCCTGCATGTGCAGGAGCAGGCTGGCCACAAATGTCCTCCATCCTGCCCTGGTTCCTGTGCTGCAGGTGGAGAGGGCTGTGCATTCGTTGCTGACTCGCCTTGGCACCTCCTCCCGTGGCACACACGTTTCCGGTGAGCGAAGGCTGGGGGCTGGAGGCTGGAGGCTGGTGAAGCGCACACACCACACATGCAGCTCCTGAAGGCGGGACGCATATCAAGCGAAGGCATATTGATCACTGACTGCCCCCTGTGTGCTGCTGCAGGTGACTTGCCGTACGAAGACTTCAGGGACGGTCCCGCCTCTCCAGACTTCACCCAGATCCGCCCGCCGCCCTTCAGGGGCTCCTACCTGCCTCTGCCCACGGCCCCTGCCCCGGCCGCCCCACACGGGCAGCAGGTGCTGCAGCCGTGAGATGCAGCCGTGAGCATCTTGGTGGGTGTTGGCAGGGCAATGAGTGTAAAGTGTGGACTGCTGAGCAAGGTATGTTGCTGGTGCCCGCTGCCCTCCCTACTTCCCATGCGACGCATGTATGCATTATCTAGATTGATTGTACGTTGTAAGTTGATATCACTACTGCACAGGAAGCAATGGCACATCAAGAGAGTTAGATCGCTCAGCGGTGCGGCAACGCAACTCTGAGCGGCGGCGGGGGGGCTGCAGGCAGAAGGACACTCTGGGTGTCAGGGGTTGTCCTGGGCATTCAAGGGGTAGTCAGCAAGTGCAATCAGGCCAAGCAAGAGCTTCAAGGCACACGTGCTCACGTTTGGCATGCCAGTAACAAAGTGGCGCCACGAGCCATGCGGGCGGGCGGGTTGGCGGCGCGGTTGGGTTTGTCATTGCGCAGGCTCCTTTTCGAGCTTTTTGATCTGCAAGCTTTCACGGAGCAAAGCAGTCGTTGTCAAGAGATCAAGCAAGCAGGAGAGCGGCTCGCAGCCTGCGAACGCGACGCGCGAGCATGGAGCCTGCTCCTTACGTGCGTGTAATCTCACAGCGGCTAGTGACGCCTCGGGAAGCCGCCACAGGCTCCTCTGTTGTCATCGCCACCGCCGCCACCGCCGCCACCGCTGCCGCCGCTCGAACGGAGGCATCGGCCACGACCCAGCTCTCGCCGTCCGATCAGATAACAGTAATGACGGCGACCTGCCGCGCCTGGGGCTTCCCGGGCGGCTTCCCTGCCAGCCACGGCGCTTTCAACGAAGCAGCGTTGGAGGCGGCGCTGGCACAGACACTCTCCGACCTCCCGTTCCTGGCAGGGCGGCTCAGCAAGATGCAAGGCATGCGGCTTGCCTCACTGCATATCAAGCACACAAACGAGGGGGCGCTGCTGACCGTTGCGGAGGCACCCACCATCACAGTGGAAGCCGCCATGGGTCCGTCGAGCTGGCCACGACGCAGCGTAACCGTGCCCAACCCCGCCCTCCCCTTCTATGTTGACCAGCTGGACCCCACCCGCAGGTAACCAGCTCCCGTCTCTCTATGCCTACAACTCTTGCCCCTCTGTTTGACCTTGAAGCTTGCCCAGAGCCTGTGCTGGCAGCTGCGGCGCCTGAGAGGAAGTGAGGACCCCTGTCGCACTGACACGGTGCTCGTGGTGCCCGCTCACCTCCCACCCCGCCCCTTTCCTGCCGCTGCACGCCCGCAGGGCGCTGCTCAGGGGCAAGGAGCCGCTGATGAAGGTGCGGCTGACACGTGTGGCGGATGGCGCAATCCTGTCCGTCACACTCTGCCACGTCATCACAGGTAATGTTGCCCGCGCTGCTGCCTTTGCTGCTGTCAGGCGTGGTTAGCAAAGTTAATGATCTGTCCTGCTGCCGCAGCGCTCAATGCGCTTGATACCTTACATCCAACAAAACTGAGTGCACTGTGCCTGCAGATGGGGTGCGATGGCCAGCCCTGATGGCTCATCTGGCGGCACGGTACCGCCAGAGCGCCACTGGCAAGCTGCCAGATCCCCAGCACCTGCTGAAGCCATCAGACCGCACCCTGCTGTCGTCTTCCCACATGAAAGGGTTGTTGTCGGAAGTGATGGGCGGGTGAGCAGCAGCCAGCCGTGCGCATGGCTCTTTCCAGCTGCGGCTGCTGACTTTTGGCGTTACGGAGTGTGAGGTGATCCCTAAGCTCTTGCCTGCTGATGCAGGGTCGATGCAAGCCCCGCTGCAGCCCTCAAGCGCCCACCCTTCAAGGTGCGGTCCTCATTTGCGGGGTGGTTGCGCCTGACTGCCCAGGTGCTGGCTCCCAGGCGCTACCTATTGGAACTGGCCATATTGCACATCCCCAAGGCGGAGGTGGCAAATCTGAAGCGCTTGGCGGCAGGTGTGAAGTAGGCCTTGTTGTCTGTTGCTATCTGTTGTCAATGGGCTGCTTACACCACGGCCGGCCGCACAGTGTATCGCAGCTGGCAGCTCACTCGGTTTCGGCTGCCCCCCCCCCCCCCCCCCCCCCCCCCCCCTTCCCCCTCTCAATCCTGGTGTGCAGAGAGCAACCCCGATAGCCCAGCCATCACCACGGGAGACGCGGTGCAGGCTGCCTGCATCCTGCTGATTCACGCCGCCCGAGGCAGGCCGCTGCTGCCTGTCGCTCCCCAAAAGGCGATGGTCATGGTGCAGCTACCCGCACCTGCCGGCTACTTTGGAAACGCAGTGTGCATGTTGGAGGTCAGCCTGCCTGTCGGCACGCCCCAGCCAACCACCACCAACTGGCGGGCTGCACTGAGCCAGCTGGCGGGCGCCATCCGCAGCGCGACCGCTGCCTTCCGGACCCAGCCGGTGAGCCGCTTGCATCGCAGCTCACTCACGTGCAGCGCAACATGTTGCAGAGAGGGGGCAGCGAGCTGCAAATCTGCCGCCTGTGTGTCACCATTGTGTGCTGTTGTTGCTTGCTGCACGTGCACATGTGCTTGACAACTGTCCTTTGCTTGCTGGTCCAGACGCGTGTGCTGGAGGCTTTGGAGGAGACAGAGGCGCTGGTGGCGGCGCCAGCACTGCGCATGCTGTCATTTGTGTCGGGCAAGCTGCTGCCGCAGCTGACAGCTGCCACAAACTACATGCCAGCCAGCCAGGTACTTGCTGCACGCACGATGGCACTTGGTTGAGCAATTTGTGCCTCAGGATTGCAGTCCCTGATGCTGCACCTGCAGCCGCATGCTGTGCTGCCAAGCACCATGCTCTCTCCGCTTGCATTCTGTTCTTGCCACAGGTTTTCACAATTGCCTTTCTGGTGCTTTGCAGGATCTGGACCTGGGGCTGGGCGCTCCCTCTGCTTACAGCCAGCAGCTGTCGCTGCCTCGCGCACGAGACATGGCCATCATTCGGGGGGCAGTCACGCCGCTCAGTGCAGGCCTTATTGCCCAGCTGGCGCTGGCTCCAGGCGATGCCCAGCGGCTGAGGGAGCACCCCCTGCTGGCTCAGCTGGTGCCTTCGGCCCGCTGGGTGGGCGGCGGCCACGGGAACAGTGCCAAGTAGCTGCCGTATGCATGACCCTGTGCGCACCCGGCGATTCAGAATTCCACCTGTGCACGTTCCAGCTTCAACAGTCCTCCATCACAACACACATGCAAGCTACGCCTGGTCACCCGGGTACTTTACAAGAAGGAGGCAGGGCAGACAATACAGAACAGTGCAATTCGAATGGCAATCTGGGCAGCAGAGAGCTGTCACTCTGAAGGTGGGATGCCGCGCAGGCACAGCGCTGCTTGCAGGTACGCCACCGCCTCTTCGTAATAGCCGCCCATCAGCAGCAAGCGCAGGAAGTCGACCTGCACGGCAACAGAGCGAGGGTAGGGACCTCAACCTGAGCCAGCATCCGCGCTCCCACATGACGCGCACTGTTTCGGAAGCCATCCCTGATTGTGTCATGCCTCGCACCTGCTCTGCTGGCAACGGTAGCAGCACTCCATATCTGCCCACCAACTTCGAGGTGAGGCCTGCCGCATCTCCCCCTGACTGCCGCGATGCAGAAAGCAGTAGGTTAGCTGTTGGCGCTTGCGACCCGTCATTTGCGGAGGAAGCCAATGTGCAGCGTGAATTTTCTGGCGACCTGCATCAAGGCCACATGACAGAGAAGCACAGTGACTTGATCTGGTGGGCCGGCGCAGCAAAGCTTCCACACAGTGCCCTATGATTGACCCTGCGGCGTTCTCCGCCGTTGCACTTGCCTGCCGCTCGGCGCACTGCCTGGGCCCAGACCACTCGCTGCGGCACCGGCTTTGTCGCCACAGAGCCCCTGCTGCGGTGCAGCGTGGCACCACAGCGAGTGGCGAGAGCCGGGGAGAGCTGCATGGCTGCCGGTGCGTTCAAAGCGAGACTCAAGCCGGAACACGTGCCAACAGGAAGGAGGAGAAGGACATGCGGTGTTTGCTGCAAACAAATGGTCGATGACAGGCTGGTAGCGGCTTTTCTTGCGCTTGCAGCAGCTCTAGCTCGTCTCTGCACTCGCCAGGCATCAAGCATGCATTATCTCACGCTCTGGGCCGTCCCGCGCCTTGCCCTGGCTTGATCGCGCACCTGGGCGGCCAAATTTCCCTACTCTCGGTTTGATGTCAGCAAGCAACGATGCAACATGAGGGATGCTAACGATTTGCATCGGCAGGGCGTGCAGCGGAGTTGCGCTCCCCGCAACCGCCACTCACCAATCCTCCCGTTGCATTTGATTGTCTAGTATGCGGCTGCAGCATACCACGACTGTGCAGATGAGGTGGGGCCGGCATGTGGCAGCCTTATCTTCAGACCAGCAAGCCTGCAACAACCCTGCGTCCAACCGGCATTTGCAAGAAGCTGTTGCCTGCAGTGTGGCGGTCTGGCTGCGCACTGGCGGTGGACATTTTGAAGATGCGGTGCAGCAAACAGAGCGCTTGCAGCCTACAGCGGAGCATGACAAGGGACATCTTGGCTCAGGGTCAAAGTAGGGGCGCAGCAGCAGCAGCAGCAGCAGCAGCAGCAACAGCAGCGCAGGCAGTCCAAGCCGACAGGTGAATGAGAAGGGCATCGGGCACCTGCACCAACGCGAGCGCGGGCTCAAACGCTCGTGACTCGCACTCTGTGGACTTGCCAACCGTTTGGTACCAACCCCTGCACACGATTGCTGTTCCTGCGGTCTGGCGGGTGAGCATTGGCCTGGGGGCGGGGCTGGGAAATGAGCGTGCACCACCACGCCCTAGCTGCCAGCTCAGGCTTTAAGCAAGCTTCAAGGTCAAACAGAGGGGCAGGAGCTTGAAGGTCACACAGATAGGTAAGATCTGGTTACCTGCGGGTGGGGTCCAGCTGGTCGACGTAGAATGGGAGGGCGGGGTGGGGCACGGTCACGCTGCAATGTGACCAGCTCAATGGACCGATGGCGGCTTCCACTATGATGGTGGGTGCCGCAACGGTCAGCAGCGAGCCCTCGTTTGTGTGCTTGAGGCAAGCCGCATGCCTTGCATCTTGCTGAGCCGCCCTGCCAGGAACAGGATCTACACAGCCTTGCTTCATCAAACGACGTCGGCAAAGCAGCGGCAGAGAAACCCAGCGCAATGCAGCAGACTTTGGCACAAGTTGCAGGCCCCGAACGACATAACACAATGTGTCATGCAACATGGAGGAATACTGCCAAATATGGCAAGCAGGCAGTAACTCCAGACCGAGCCAAACATCATTCATAAAGATGTGCAATGCTATTACAAAAGAGAATTTTGTGGAAGGTGTGTTTTGTCAAGCAGGTTAGAGGACGCATCAAATGAGAAGCTACATGTACATTATGCGCTGCCAAGGCTGCCGATTACGCCGGGCTATGCTTTCGAGCTTACTGTACAAAGCAATCCACCTTGCTTCCTGTCGAGTGCTGCCAATGCGCAAAAGTGTGAGCCGCTGCACAGGCCGGGAACTCATGAGTCGTGTTTGGTCCTGCAAGACGCAACAGACAGACCCAGCGACGGTGGGCACTGAGAACAAATTCAGTTGCCAGAGCTGACACATGTGACACCTGAGCAAAGTGAGCACCTGGGTGCTCGAGCATGCCCACGGCTGGCGGCAGCAACTCGGCACACCGTGATGTCCCCCATGAATACGCTGCTCAGCGGCGCTCACCAGAAAATGCAGGTTTGGATGAAGCACCAGGGCACCATCACAACAGCAGACGCGACTGCAGACTGAGACCAGTCGAAGCCAATCGACTTCACACCAATGTAAACATTGAAACCAACACAAGCCGCCGCAAAGTACAGTACCGGAACCTCGGCAACAGTTGCACGCAAGTCCAAGAAAAAGCTGGTGACATTGCTGACGGCCGCCTGAGACCTGCCGCCATGTGCTTCTGTTGCAGGGCATGACGGCACCCGGCGACCTGCATCAGAATTGTTTGTCGTGAGTTGGGTTTGTAGCTACGAAGCCTGAACCACTTGGGGAGAAGCAGCAAAGCCTACACCCAGCGCCCCCTGCAGCAAAGCCTACACCTAGCCCCCCCCCGCTTGATACTGCAGCGTTCTCCGCCGCCGTACTCGCCTGCCGCTCGGCGCACTGCCTGGGCCCAGACCACTCGCTGCGGCACCGGCTTTGTCGCCACAGAGCCCCTGCTGCGGTGCAGCGTGGCACCACAGCGAGTGGCGAGAGCCAGGGAGAGCTGCATGGATGTCGGTGCGTTCAAAGCGAGACTCAAGCCGGAACACGTGCCAACAGGATAGAGGAGAAAGAAGGACATGTGGTGTTTGCTGCAAACAAATGGTCGATGACAGGCTGGAGGCGCTTTTCTTGCGCTTGCAGCCGCTCCAGCTCGACTCTGCACTCCCAAGTCATCAAGCATGCATTGTCTCACGCTCTGGGCCGTCCCGCGCCTTGCCCTGGCTTGATCGCGCACCTGGGCGGCCAAATTTCCCTACTCTCGGTTTGATGTCAGCAAGCAACGATGCAACATGAGGGATGCCAACGATTTGCATCGGCAGGGCGTGCAGCGGAGTTGCGCTCCCCGCAACCGCCACCCACCAATCCTCCCGTTGCATTTGATTGTCTGGTATGCGGCTGCAGCATACCACGACTGTGCAGATGAGGTGGGGCTGGCACGCGGCAGCCTTATCCTCAGGCCAGCAAGCCTGCAACAACCCTGCGTCCAACCGGCATTTGCAACAGCTGATACCTGCTTCGCTAGCTGCGATGGTCTGGCTGCACACTGGCGGTGGACATTTTGAAGATGCGGTGCAGCAAGCAAGGCGTCATGCTGGCGCATCGCCGCAATCCAGTAATCCCCCGTGGCAAAGGCAGCGCACCCTGCAACAGCTTCCACCTGACGAAGATCACGACCGGCCAGCTCAAATTGAATTGAAGTTACGCACCCTCAGGCAGCGCACCCTCTGTGCATGAGGCTTACACATTGTTGAGAGCGCAGGCTATATTGGTCAAGGAGCATTGCAGGAGCGCCAGGCCGGCGATTGCCAGCTGCACTCCCGTCAAATTGAGGTGGTTTGCGCATGCGATGAGTGCACTCATTTGGGGCAACTTGACGTAGGCATACACGCCAGCCTACAACACCAAAGCATGCTCTTACGAGGCTCGCAAGCAGCTGGCCGAGGCTTCAAAGCACCCAGCAGCACGCAGCAGGCGTCGCCGCACATGCTGCCTGGGCCGCCAAACTGATCCCCTGCTGGTAGGGGTTTCATGCCGCTGCAGGGCATCAAAAGCGGAAGGCGGGCTCCACATCCATTGACCACAGGAACTTGGACAGCAGGCTCTTGTTGAACACCTTCTCAATCGGCACCTCGTTGCGCTTGCACCTGCACAGCGCAAAGCAAGTGTACAGCAAGCGCTCACATGCCGCTGGTGGCCACCACTCCGCGCTGGGCGCCTGCTGCTGGCCGCCCCTGACGCAAGCAGAGACCTGCAAGCCGCCCAGTTTCAGCATCTCCCAGCAGCTGCTGCCCAACAGACAACGCAGCGACGGCAAGCAGCCCAGCATGCACGGCATGCGGCGGCACAGCGGTGCGTGTAATTTTGTGAGGCCGAAGCCAGGCCAGCGCAGCCGCGATCCGCACCATGCGACTGTGATGCGAGGGTCCAGGTAATTGATCTTCGAGGTGCCCAGTGCCACGGTCTTCAGGTCCTCCTTGGACTGCAAAGAGGAGGTGGCAAGGGCAGCGGGCAGCAGTGCACAGCTCACAACGCGTCAAAGCCAATGCAGCAGGCCGCAGCACAAGTCAAACCGCTGCTGCAAACCAGCAGTTCAGGGCCGTTGGCACAACACCGGCTCAAAGGCACTACGTTTGTCTGCTCAAGGCTGTCCGCACGCAGCGTATGCAGGCTGTTGGGCTGCAGTGCGCCACCCTGGCAGACGAAGACCAGCCAGCATACTCACCGCAGCCGCGATCTCTGCCTTTGCCAGCTGCAGCTTCTTCTTCTCCACCCGGCTGCGCAGGCTGTCCTCCTTCAGCACCTTGCCATCCTCACCCTTCTTGCCAGCCTCGGCCCGTTTCAAGTCAGCTTGCAGATCCTGCAGCGCGAGAATATGCAGCGCTGAGGCCACCAGCATGGGTCGCAACAGCTGTCGGCCACAGGGCCGCAAGGCAGGCAAGCACGGCAGCAGCACCGAGCCACGGCCGCCGGCCCCCAGCAAATGCAGACGTGGGCACACGCATGACACAGCGGTGCAGTGCAGTGAGAGGTCATCTCGCAGTGCAGCATGAAGCAGCACAAAGCACACAGAGCAGTACGCTTCACGCAGACCACACGGTACAACGTCCGTACCCTCACCGCACCTGCAGCTCCTGCCGCATTGCATCCAGCTTCTCCTGCATGACCTTCATTTGGTTGTCGTGCGTCTTGGGCACCGAGCGCTGATGGTTGCACAGGATGGCGACCTGCAAGGATGCAGGTGTAGGGCGGGTCAAACGCAGGCAGAGCTTTTGACCAACGGTCACTGGGACGAGCTGACTGCAGGCACTGCCGCACTCAAGCAGGTGGCTCGGCAGTGCTCCACTCCGCTGGCCTGGCTGCTGCCTGTCCAGCCTCCCTGTTGCCGTTGCTTTGCAATGCGGCGCAGCACGGCCACACAGCACAGCACTGCACAGGGCAGCGCAGCACAGCACAGGCAGCGGAACGCAATGCAAAGGCACAAAGCGTGGCGCGGATGCACCTCCTTGTTTGCCCGGTTGTACTCGGCCGCCTTTGCCTCCACCGTCTCCTCCTCACTCACGTCAGCCAGCAGGCGGTCCAGAGTGACTGACGCATTGTATGTGCGGAAGACCTGCAGAGCGAGGGAGGGCGGGTGGTGACGTACTGCAACTGTGTGCTGCACAGCTGTGTAGTGCAAGTATGTACTGCATGTATCACGCCAAGCCATTCCATCACGGCATGCTCCAAATCTGCTCCATAATGTGCTTTGCACTGAGCTTAGCCTGCCGCATCACATTTCCCTCACTCACTTGCGCTGTTTGCTACCCCTCAACCACCCCACCCACTGGAGTAAAGATAGTAGCATGCCAAGCCTCAGTACAGACTAGCAATGCCCTCACCTTGACCGACAATCCATCCATCAAATCCTTCAGCCGCACGTTCAGATCCTGGGCATCAAAGCACTCGAACAACTGGTCCCCATCCTTCTTGGCTGCAGGGCAGGCGGGAGAGATGAGGCGGAGGCACGCAGAACATGGGTGGAGATGTGCCAGAGCAGCAAGACGCATCAGCAGGGATACAAAACAGGCATCAAGCATGTGTTGATACGCGTGTCCAAGTGCTCAAACCAACAAGCGGTGGGGTGAAAGTCCCTCAACGGCACACTCACGCTTGCCGCTGGCATTCTCCTGCTTGAAGAGCGAGATGTTCTCAAACACTTTCTCCTCCACCTGCGCAGCATGTGGAAGGCAAACAGACAGGGCAGGAGTGCATGGCGTGGTGAATCAATAGGCTTCTGGTGGAGCCACAACTTATGCGCAATGTGCAGCGCATCAGTGCCTGCTGGACTTCAACCAGTGAATTGCAAGCAATCACTGGCTGCAACAAGCAGCGTCATGCACCGCCCTTGTCTGTAGCGGTGGTAATCTCCACATTTAGCAGGGCTGCAAGGAGTGTGCCACGCCATGACCCAGCAAGCTGGCACCGACCCAACAACCCACCCACACCCTCACTCCCAGGAACCCACAGCCACATCACCCACCTCTACGGTGTTCTCGTAGCGGATGGAATCTTTTCCCAGGAAATCAAAGCGGATGTGGTTTGGCGCGATGCACTCCACGTTGTCAACCTGAAACAGGGCGCAGGCTCAACGGCTCAAGGCGCGGGCAGAGGCACGGCCAGGAAGCTCTGAAAGGGCAAATCGAATGGCGCCGGGATCCTGTCTGCCAGACTGGCAGCCTCAGCCGCAGCAAGCGGCACAGTCAAAGCCTAAGCTTCAGCCAGTCAGGGCACAGCTCAGCCCCAGCGCCAGTCAAAGGCAGCACTCCAGCCTCAGCGTCAAGCACAGCCCCACAGCCCGAAGCCACATCCACAGAGTCCAGCTCAGTTTTGGCCAGAGGCACAGCCCAGAGCCTCAGCCTCAAGCGCAGGCACAGCCCCGAAGCCACATCCATTTTACACAGGCACAGCCCCAGAGTATCGGCTTTAACCACAGGCACAGCCCCAGAGTATCGGCTTCAAGCACAGGCACAGCCCCAGGGTATCGGCTTCAAGCACAGGCACAGCCCCAGGGTATCGGCTTCAAGCACAGGCACAGCCCCAGAGCCCCAGCCACACCTTGAGGGTGCAGCAGCCAACTGTGTCCGCCTCGTCCTCGTCCTTCTCGTGCCCCGCTCGCAGCGCCAGCTTGTCGATGAAGTACAACGCCGTGGCCATCTGCGGTACACAGGTGCGACAGGGGTGCAGAAGTGTGTGCGCTTGTCAGCATGCATAGCCATGGTTTAAGCACAGGCAGGCAGAGAGCATCAGGCAGAGCGTGCGCAACCACAACAACTGGCTGTCAGCTAGACAACCCGCGCCTGAAAGTAATCATGAGCCCGAGATCCTCACCCAGGCACACAGGCAGGGCAGGCAAACAAAACGAAACAGTAGGCCAGCAGGCAAGCAGGCTGAGACGTTGAGCAGGCACCTGTCGCTCCGATCGGTCCCTCGCGTTCCAGTTGCGGGTGTACTCGTCCCGGATGCCGCCAATAAAGTCCTTGAGCTTGCGCGCCTTCTCGTACCTGCAACATAACAGCGTAGCAAGCTAGTCAAGGCCAACAACTGCGCAAGCAGGAGGAGAGCGGCGCCCCAATGCGCCAACAGAGAGCTGAGCGGAGCGGCAGAGGAGAGCGGAGCGAAGCAGCGGCAGCGCGGGCAGGCCGGCGGGCCAGAGGACATGGCAGGTTGGCGTGATGCGGCAGGCAAGGCGTCCGGCACAGCAAGCAAGCAAGCAGGCAACGATGTGGGGCCAGCATACACATAGAAGCAAGAGCTTGCGCAAGAGTGGAAAATTGCAGCAGCAGCGGGCTCACTTTTGCAGGTCGCTTTCGCTCTTCCAAGTAGAGGTCGCGGCCAGGAAGACATACCTTTAGAGATGGAGGCAGAAAAGGGGCAAGAGGAAGGCGCGTTGGGGAATGAGCAGCGAGACAGAAGCAAAGCGAACTCTAGCGGTCAAAAGCAGCATAGCAGACGAGCAAAGCACAGAGCCAGACTTCCAGCAAGTGTGTTGCTCCGAGTGAACCGCAAGCAAAGTCAGCATTCCAGCCGAGGCCGCTGTTGTACTGTTGCTGTAGTGGTGGTTGTTTGCCTGCAAGCTAAACAGAACAGCAGGAGGGATGCGGCTCAATGCAGCAGGCAGTACTGCTCACTTGTACTCCTTTGTGTTAACTGGGTCCCGCCAGTAGGCCAGCCACGTGACAGTCTGGTCGTGGCGAACCTCCTTCCAGCTCTGGCCTGCAGTGACACCGCGGGCGGAGGCGGGGCGGAAGCTGTTGAACAGCGTCGTCCTGACACGAGGCTCAACAGCCCGTCAAAGATCAGCAACAGCAGCAGCAGCACAACCTTGTGGCCCGCTCCGGGGTTCATGGCAGCCCAGCAGGCACCCTCTGCCGTTGCCGGACCCCCCCATACGGCATGCGTATGCCAACCAGCCACAGCCGAACATACCCAGCCCCAGTCCCAGCCACAGCCACAGCACATACCTGGGAACGGGTGCTCCGGCACCGGCACCCCCCGCCCAATGTTGAGTGTGATGTCTTGCGGGTAGATCCGCTTCTTGATCTTCCCCATCTTAGGGTGCTCCCCTCTGCCCCTGAACAGGCCAGGAGGCTCAACCCTGAAGTTGCCCACCTGTAGAGAGCAACATGGGGCAAGGAATGGTGCTGTTTAGTGGAAGTAGAGATGTGTGAAGGGCAGGTGATGGCAGCGAGCAGGCTGGAAAGTGTGCAGGCTGAGCTCACAGGTAAGCTCAGTGTGGGAGAGAGAGGGCGGCTGGGGCATATGAGTGTGCGTGGAGACCTGAGAAGTGCTGCTGCTGCAGGCTCGGCCCGGCATGCACGCCTGCCGCCCTGCTTGCAGTACGTGCAGTACAGGCTCGCAGCGCACAGTCCCAAGGTGTGTGCGCACCATTTCGTGCCTGCCGTCAACAATGGCAGTTTTGTACTTGGCCTCCTTCTCCTCCTTCTCCTTCTTGGCAGCCTCCTTCTCCTGCAGGCTCAAGAAGGAAGGGGGAATGAGCCCAGGAAAGGCGGAGTCAATCGTGTGTCCAAGGCAGGCGGTGACTCGGGCAGCACAGGGGACAGAGGGAAGCGTGTGTTATTCATGATCCGCAGAAGTAAATCCATCAGCAGTACAGCTGCAATACACCGTACCTCCTTGCTCATGTTCTTCTTACGCTCCCGCTCAGCCATGTGGAATTCGTAGATGGGAGTGAAGTCACACCTGGGGTGGGGGGAGACATGTGAGGAAGGTGAGCGGGCACACAGCACAGGCGCATCAGAGGCCATACAGGAAGCAGCTCTGCTGCAGACTATGCACGCCTCGAAATCCCGAGGAGGGTTGTGATGGGGACTTGGAGAAAGCAAAGGCATGGGCTCAGCCACAGCAAGCTCAGCGGGCGCCCGGCAGACAGCAGGGTCGCAAGCAAGGGGCTCTGGCAGAGCGAGCCGGAGAAGAGCAAAGCCGCAGGACGTCGCAGGCGTTTTTTTGTGCAAGGGCTGAAAGACCCTCACTTGTCCAGCCCCTTGATGACGTGGCGGGGTCCCAGCACCTCCCTGAACCCCTCCCAAAAGTTCTCCAGGAACTTGGGCTTGTTCATGTAGTCTGCGGGGAGGAAGGCTGTGTTGTATAGGCCGGCTGGTCCCAAATGCGCTGTGTAATTTGTGACACTGTGACACCAACAGGACTGATGGCCGCCGTGAGCAAGGGCGAAGGGTGCAGCGAACGAGAGCTGGTGCGGAGCGGGTCTGAATTTAGCCGGTGTGGTGTGTGCGGAGAGGTGAGTAGTGCGATGGGCAATCGGCAATGACTCGGGCCCCAGAAAGCCGCCAACAGAGCCGCCACAAAGCCCCAGAGAAGCCCTGCTCAAAGACCACCCGAGAGGGACCTGCCCACGCCACCCACCTGTCTCCTTCATCACTGCAAAGAAGGTGGCCACCTCCTCCTGCTCAGGAGTGAGGTCTACAGGCACGCCGTCATACAGCATCTTCACACCCTGCGGGCAGGCACCAGGCAAGTCAGGTCAGTACAAGATAGGTCAGAAAACGAAGAAATAAGTTGGGCAAGTTTTTTCCAGTCCAGGCAGGCCAAAGGGAGGTCTGAGCGAAGCAGCGCGTGGGGCCTAAAGACAGAGGCACGGTATGGCAGCAGCTGGAGGCGCTTCTCCTCCCCTGCCCTGGGGCAACAAGGACAGCAGCCGGGTGAGAGGCGGCGGTGGCAGGGACCTACATGCGGCTCGTACTCAGGAGGGAAGAGCACACCAGAATGGACCAGCGTGTCCCACATTTTCTGCAGAGCAAGTGCACACGGGCAGGATGGTTGCAGACCAGAGGCAGCCAGCACAGGAAATGAGGGGATGAGGGAAGGAACGCCCGTGGTGCCACAGCCCAAGCTGTGGCAGCGCAGAGGCTGTGTTGATTGCGCTTTGGTGGCCGGGAGAGAACACATACCAAGATTGCAAGGTCGCGCGCTGCATGACCCGGCCTCTGCATGATCTCTCTCCCACCCACCACCACATGAACAAGCATACCTTGCCACTGCTGCCGCCCTTGCCGCCGCTCCCCTCGCTCTTCCCTCTCTTGGACGCACGCTCAGGCTTCTCTGATTCGCTGCCAGCCTTACGCTTCCGCTCCTTGGGCTTGCTGGTGCCAGCGCCTGCATCTCGCGTCCTTTTTGCTGTGGTTTTAGAGGCTGCAGCACATAGCAGCGTGGGGGCAGCAGGGCAGTGGTTGGCAGCTGGGCAGCGGTTGATAGCGGCAGCGGTTGGGCACGCCCGTCTTGAGGCAGCAGCAGTGGCGGCAGCGACAGACACTGCGTTGCTGTCCAGCACAGCAGCAACTGAGCTGTATGAGCCTTCCTTCGTCGAATCAATCTGCAGGTGAGTCAGCAGCGCGCCTGGTGTGAGCTTGCGCTTGCGCTCAGCCAACGATTTGCCATCGTCACTCGAGTCATCCTCATCTGACTCCTCTCTAGGCTTTGCTGCAGGCCGCTGCGGCGCCGGCTTGGGTTTGGGCTTTGGCCGTGCTGCAGGGAGCTCCACAGCATCATCCAACAGGCCCGGCCGCTTTGCCTTCACAGGCTGGGCTGGTGGCGGCTTGGAGAACCGAGCCCCGTTGCTGGCACCTGCCGCTGCTGCTGCTGGCTTGGCAATCGCCGCCGCACGAGCGGCGAGCGGCTGCTCATCCTCGCTGTCGCTGTCGCTCACAACCTGCAGGGCACGCAAAAACACAGGTTGATCACTTTGGTGGCACCAACCGCCTCCACAACCACCTGTTTCGGTGCGGATTGTCGCCAACTGGTCGTCAACAGGACGGCCAAGCTCAGCTGATGACGCCATGCCCGAGCTTCCTACTTGTGAGTGTGAGCTCGCCAACTGCAACACACGCATCAGGCAACGTGGCGCATTCCCCACCTGTTTGCCGTGCAAGTGCGCCCCTGTCCCCGCCTTGACGGCGCCGTTGCTGGCTGCTGCTGCTGGCGGTGGTTTTGAGGGCCCTGCGCCTCCGTTCTGTGCTGCTGGGGGTGCCGCAGGTGCCACAGCCCGCATTGCGAGCGGCACATCGTCTTCGCTGTCGCTCATCGCGTCTGCACGCCTCCCCGAAGGATGGCGAGACGGCACAGCGGTCTGCAGCCCGTGTGTCGAGTCCACCGGGTGCCGTGCGAGCCGTCCACCAAGTGGAGGCTGGGTGTTTTGCGTTTGCTGTAACGATTTGTTACACAAGGCTGTGTTTGAGGGCCTGAGGATTGAGCGATGGCATTCCCGGGTGCTCTGTGAGTAAAATGCGGTACTGCGGTACATTTGCAAATTACAAGCGCGTCGACTCGTGGGTGTACCACATCAAGCCACGTTAACTTAATTGCCATGAATTGATGAGCATTGGTTGATCAACCAGCGCCGCCACCGACAGCTGCGGTGCGCTACCTGTCACGCCACCGGTGACGGCGTCACGATTCAGCAGCATTCAAATTGATCTGCTGCCGTGGTACTTGTGCCACAAAACTCAGGT
This sequence comes from Chlorella vulgaris, assembly GCA_023343905.1. Classification (NCBI taxonomy): domain Eukaryota; kingdom Viridiplantae; phylum Chlorophyta; class Trebouxiophyceae; order Chlorellales; family Chlorellaceae; genus Chlorella; species Chlorella vulgaris. Next base: position 206,612 of record SIDB01000007.1, read on the forward strand.
CATGTGCCCCATTGCCTCGTACTGCGCCTGCAGTGCCGCAGCCTGTGCCGTGAGGGCCTCCAGTGCAGCCTCCTGACGTTTCATGTCAGCCAAGCATCCCTGGTCGCTCACGATTCGCCACGACTGAGCCAGCTCCTTGTGCTGCCGCTGCGCCTGGTCCCGCCTTTGCCGCGACGCCGTGAGCTGCGCACGCGCCCCGTGCACCCCCGCCTCAGCGGCGGCAAGCCTGCCGGTCAGCACGCCCCGCTGCTGCGCCACAAAATGCAGCTTCTCCTGCACATGTGCAGAGATCTGCGAGCAGGGCACCAGGCAACCAGAGAGCAGCGAGAAAGGGGGCAGTGAAACAACCTTGTGGCAGTGCAGCACGCTGAAATTGCGTCTCCGTACGTGCACACAGTGCAGCCAGCTTCCCCAGGCAGCCTGTGTTCCAGCAGCCGCAGTCTCTGGAGAGGGACCAGCCCTTGCGGCCTCTGTGTCCTGACCTGCACAGCCTGCGCCAGCCTCCCTCGCAGCTTCTCCACCTCTGCCAGGCGCGCCTCACGCTTGGCCGCCAGCCCGGCATTCTCGATGCGCAGCTGCTCGTAGTCCACCAAGTGCAAGCCCTCAGCCGACAGGTGGTCTGCCGCCTTGAGCCGCCGCTCCGCAGCAGCCACCCGGTGCACCAGCCGCGAGTGCGCCGCTCGCAGCGCACGCACCTCGGCAGCCTTGCCCGGCTCCGAGCTCATAAAGTGCTGCACCGCTGCGGCAGGGACTGCCGCCTTGATCCGCCCTTCACTGGCTGCCTTGGCGGAGGCTGCCGCCACGTCCCTGATGAACAGCAGCAGCGCGTCACGTCGGGCTTGAGCGTCGGCTGCCGCGGCTGCCAGCTGTCTCTGTTCAGGCTCCAGCGCGGCCTGTGCAGCCGCAGCTGCCTCTGCCTTCTCACCGAGAAGCTGGTGCAGCTGTCGAAGTTCAAAGAGGTAGCGCTGCTGCGCCTCGTCCGAAGGCTGCCCGCTGGCGTCCTGCACGCATTTGCGGCTGCTCTTGGCCGTTCCGTACTCAAGCTGCATTAGGTGGGGGACAGCAATGGAGCAATGTTGGTTTGAAGGGAAGGGATGAAACATGTACAGCACATGGCCAGACCTGGCCGGAAGCCGACACCCTCACCTGGCGCACGAGCGCCTCCAGTCGAGCATTTTCTTGCAGCAGCTGCTCGTGCTGCTGCTCCAGCGTTTGCGTTGGCTGCATGGGCTGCATGGGCTCACTGTCTACGCATGCAGCACCCTCGCAAGGCCCCGCAGCATCCCCAGCCACAGCTCCTTTGCCGTCACTTTTGTCGGAGCAGGGCGCCAAAGCAACTGCAACTGTGCTGTCATCGAGGAATGTCAGCTCCAATGTCACACGCTGCTCTCTCCCTTGATCCTCTGCCAGCTGAAACACCACCGCAACCGGCCGTGCGTCATCATGCGTTAATTCGAGCAGCAATAACCAAACTGGCGACGGCGACGGCAACGACTCGGCCATATCGTTGGCGAGTGCCCCACCCAGCTTGCTTCTGATGTGCAAGGCTGGTTTCGAGTGACCCGCCGCTGTCGAAAGGCGCAGGTTTGACTGAAAGTCGCAGTGGGTGTCGAGTGGGAATGGCGCAACGACACAACCAAACAGCCCAATTCTCGGCAGGGGGAGGCGCAAGGAACGAGCTGGGAGCAAAGTACGGGCAATGCGTACTGCCGCGCGGCCAAGCTTCGAAGAATGACATATGCAGGTGAAGTGCATACAGATTAGGTCCGGCTGCAACCATCCAGTTATGTGTCTTCGAGGCTCGATCAGATTGTCCATAGCAAGCTCGGTGGGTTTGTAATCTTGCCTGCCGCCGGTCCCACGGTTCCACCACCGCTGCGGTTTCGGCTTCCTCCGCTTGCCGTCATCTCCCTGTCTAACTCCCATTGTATGATCTTCCCTAAGAAGGCCTGTGCAATCCTCCTGCCTCGCATCCAACCCCGCTGACCGATCGCCGCCCCCCGCCATCAAAGCGCACAGCGCACGGGCTGCGATGCCAAGGCCCCCTGCGAGCGCTGAATGCCTCCTCTGTCATCCTGAACATGGCGCCGCTGCTGCCCTCTTCCCTCTACTCAGCCGGCCTGCCCCTGGCGGCGCTGTGCAGCGTGCAGCGGGAAACGCAGCAGCCGGTGGTGCCCTCGGTCGCTGAGAGGCAGCGGTTCCTCATGGGCAACATGGTGTCTGCCCCCGCAGAGCCCAAGAAGATCGCTATGTACTCGCGGGTGAGGGTTGATGCAGCCGCAGCAGCCAAGCGCTCCCTGCTGCCTCTGCACGCTGGCCAACGCAGCACGGGGTCTGGGGATCGATTGCAATTGCCGCGGGCTTCAGGGTTTGACTGCCGGCATGGCGATGACTGCGCCGCCGCCGCCGCTTGCACGCTGCCCTCATCGTTCATATCTATCCTTGCTGCAGGACTTTTACATCGCCTGCAGCTTGGGAGGCATCGTGGCATGCGGCCTGACCCACACCATGGTCACGCCACTGGATGTGGTCAAGTGCAACCTGCAAACAGACCCCAAAAACTACACTGGCATTGCCCAGGGGTTCCGTAAGATTGCGACTGAGCAGGGATTCAGGGGCCTGTTCAAGGGATTCATGCCCACAGCCATCGGATACTCTGCTCAGGGAGCTTTCAAGGTGCGCCAGTCCGGGGCGTCGAGCACATGCGCTGGGGACCGCGCGCGGGGCAGCGGCTTGCTGACAACGGGCCGTGCTTGCAAGCTGTTGCCAGCCATCCTTGTGATCGGGGCAGCAGTTTTGCACGGGCATGCAGCAAGCCACCAGCACATTGCTAGGCCGGGGATTTGCAGGTTTTGCGTCGATGGCCATGGTCACTCGCACATGTCTTGGCTTCGGCTTGATTCGCGTCTCAATTCTTGCCCTTGTCTCGCCGCTCCCCTGCAGTTTGGCCTGTACGAGTACTTCAAGAAGTGAGTCGGTGTGGTAGCAGACGCATCAGCAGCTCCATCAGCAGGCTCAGCAGCCACATCAGCAGGCTCAGCAGCGCCACGCCAAGTGGCGGGCGCTTCGTGCTGTGCCTTCCCAGCTCCACGCGGCAGGTTGCCCTCCGCAGCTTTGCACGCCGAGGCGGTGTGGCAGCCGGAGCCCAGCCCTTGTTGCAGACCAGACTGGCCTCTTGACGCCTCCTGCCACCCGCAACGCCGCCATCTATGCTCCACCCACGTCCCGTCACTTTTTTTGAACTGCCTCTTTTCTGGCCTGCAGGACCTACTCTGACTTGGCTGGCCCCGAGGCGGCGAAGAAGTACCAGAACCTGATCTTCCTGGCTGGCTCAGCCTCAGCAGAATTCTTTGCAGACATTGCCCTGTGCCCTATGGAGGCGGTCAAGGTGAGACAGCTGGGCGGGCAGGGCAGCAGGGTGAGAATGCAGGAGGGGACGGCAACATGGGGAGGCGGGGGGCAAGGCGGGGCCCGGCTGGGCAAGGCGATTTGGCAGGCAGCACGGCGGCAGACGGCAGGCGCGGGCAGGCAGGCAGACGCGTCGTTGGGCCGTGGCAGTGCCTGTGGTGGCGCAGCAGTGGTTGGCCGGCTGGGCAGAGGCCAGAGGGGTTGGAACAGCGTTGTCTTGGTCTCACATGCTGCTTGCTGGGAAGACAATGAACAAAACGTGCAGCACATGCAGCAAGTCAAGTGGACGGCGTCATCAGTCCTGCTCCAGGCACAGCCGCTTTGAAGCCACGTGCAAGCTGGGGCATTTCTCACCTCCCAACCTGAAGTCATGCTGCCATCTGGCTGACCTGAAGGGCTCAGGCTCAACTGAACTCATTCCCGCTGCTGTCTTGCCGCCTCCGTTTCTCTGCCTGCAGGTCAAGGTCCAGACGGTGCCTGGCTACGCGCGCGGCCTGGCCGATGGCCTGCCCAAGTTTGTGCAGCAGGAGGGCGTGGCGGGCCTGTTCAAGGGCATCACGCCGCTGTGGGGCCGCCAGATCCCGTACACAATGATGAAGTTTGGTGAGTTCAGGAGTTTGGTTGGCGGGTGGATGGGTTGGAGGGTTGCCAGGACGTTGGTAGGCCGCTGAAGGGAGGCGGGGTGCCAGGGAGCAGACGGATCAGGGACATGAAGGCCGCTGGAAGCGCAGAGCTGAAACTGGGGATGCGCTGAGGGTCGTCCCTGGCAAACTGGCGGGCGCAAAGACTCTGCCCCTTGTTTCCGCAGAAATTCTGCCCTCAAACTTCCCCTCGTTCACCCTTCTTCCCCTGCAGGCGCCTTTGAGAACGTGGTGCAGGCACTGTACAAGTACGCCGTGCCCAAGCCCAAGGCGGAGTGCAGCAAGACGGAGCAGCTGGGCGTGTCGTTTGCTGCCGGCTACATTGCGGGCATCTTCTGCGCCGTGGTGTCCCACCCCGCCGACAACCTGGTGTCCAAAATGAATTCTATGAAGGGAGTGCCCGCAAGTGAGTGATGGCTCTCTTCCCTCCACCTTTGGGGCTGGGGCGTGCGCAGGCGCCTGTGCTGGGCTTGCTGAACGGCTTTCGGGCAGCGACAGTATTGCACAGCAATTGCTGCTTGGAAGGGGCGTCTGACCTGCTGAGAGAGTGTGAGAGCGTGAGATGTTTGATGCACGGTGGCACACATTTGTGTGCAAGGCTGCACCACTTCTGCACACACCTGCCTCTGTGGCCTCGCTTCCATGCACCTCACTAAACAATGTCGCCTGCCACCTGCCGCGTGTCACCCGTGCAGGCGCCATTATCTCTGAGATGGGCTGGTTCAACCTGTTCACCCGCGGCCTGCCCCTGCGTATCGTCATGATCGGCACCCTGACCGGGCTGCAGTGGGGCATCTACGACGCATGTGCGTGGCGGCCCTGCCTTGATCCTCTGTTCCCTGCTGCTTTGCTGTGCTGCTTTGCTGGTGCTGCGTGCCTGGTGGCAAACTCCCTGCTGCCATGTTCAAGCTTGACAGCGCCCATGCTGGTGTCAGCAAGTTCCTTGACTCACTCGTCCATGTTTCTTGCTTTTCCCCGCTATCGCTTGCTTGCAGTCAAGGTGTACGTCGGCCTGCCCACCACCGGCAGCGCGGCGCCCCCCGAGGTTGTTGCGCTGCCACCCAGCGTTGGCGAGCTCGCACAGAAGTGAGCAGCAGTCCTGCGCAGCAGCAGCGGCAGCAGTGCCTCATCTTTCTTTTTCTTGCTCCCGTCTCCAGCTCTGCGGCGGTTTGTTCCTCCTATACCCTCGGTTTGGTCTCCCTGCTCGTTCCCCCTGGCCTCTTTTGTGCTTGATGCACTCCTGCCCGCCCCTCACTGCCGCCAACCGTGACCTGATGGTCTTACCCGCGGTTCAAAGGTGTAAGTTTGCACGCTTGCACATTCTGGAATCGGGGCGGTACTGCGGCGGTTGGACTTTGCCGCGTCTGACGTTGGGTGGTGTAAACTGCAAACTGCACGTCCCCCTTCAACCAACGAACGAGAATGTCGCAAGTCTTGCCAGGCGCTGGCCTTCCGCCAGGCGCAGCACCCGCCAGCGGGCCACTCACGCCGGTTGTCGATGTCGCGTACTGCGTCCCGGGCCAAGTGCGTGTTGAGTTTCGAGCAGCGGCAAGCTTTGAGCTTACCGTCGGCGGCAAGTGGCAACGAGCGGCTGAAGCTCCGCTACCCGCTGCTGACTTCCCGCTCGACCGTTCTGTGCAGGTGACCCTCAAGGCTAAGGAAAAGTCCATGAGCATCAGCGGCGACAACTTCACAGTGATCGGGCCGGATGGCAGCGCATGGTTCAAGTAAGAAACTGCTGTGCTCCTTGGCGGTCGGGCTGCGCCGCCACTCTCGACCATTGCTTGATTGCTGCGCTTGATTGCTGCGCTTGATTGCTGCGCTTACAGCATGCGGGAGCTTACATTTATCAGCATGTTAGCATGCTGCCGTGCTGCCTTTGACTATACATGACTATTTTCAATGGGTGCAGGGTGGATGCAAAGATGTTCAGCATGCGGGAGAAGCGGGTGCTGCTGGATGCTGCAGGGCGCCCGGCCGCCGCCCTGCAGAAAAAGCTGATCTCTCTCAAGCCAGCCTGGCAGCTGTTTCGGGGAGGGGACTTCTCCGGCCAGCCCATCGCCACCATCAAGTGCGTGCCCTTGCCCTAAATCACTTGATATGCTGGGCAGTGCGATCGTGGCTGGCCTGGCTGTGTGATGTTCCTGCGCTTGGAGGAGGCGGTCAGTTGATGTGACGCCTGCCTGCTCACCGCTGCTGTTGCACTGGGCTGCCGCACATGAGTTGCAGGCAGAAGCTCATGACGCTGAAGCCGTGTGTGGAGGTGTACTTGGAGGGGGACAAGGAGGCAGATTTCAAATGCAAGGGTGAGCAGGCTGCTCTTCCGCTCACATCTGCCTCCGTAATCGGCCCCTGGTTGACTGATATGTTGCCAACTCTGGACGTGCTGCCCCTCGAGCTGCTCTTGCACCCTTCAAAACCTGTTTGCAAGTCACAGCTGTGCCTTGGTTGCACACGTTGCCCAGCCCTCAAATCTGCTTGTGCTTGCTAGTCCAGGCAACTTTCGTTCAAAGAAGTTTGAGGTGATTGCGCTGGCAGGCGGCCAGGAGCGGGAGATTGCAAAGGTGTGGCCCCTCCTCCCTTCCATCTGCCTGCGTGTTCAGGACCAGGCCTGCTGCACGGAATCTGACCGGCTCTCACATGGACACTAGATCCCCTCGCTGCAATATGTCCGCGTTGCCATCCGGCCAATGCCTGGTTGTATTGCGACTGGCTGCAGATCCACAAGGAGAGCCGGTTCAGCAGCGCAAGCGCCTACGCCAAAAGCATGTTTTCCGAGGCAGATTCATACTTTATTGAGGCAACTCCAGGGTCTGACCTCGCCTTTCTGTCTGCCTTGTGCATCGCCATTGATGAGCTGTTCCAGGACGCAAAGAGTTAGTAGAGCTAGCCCCAGTGTGGTGGCTGCCCAGCCCGGTGATGCAAGCGCAAGGCAGAGCCGCGTGTTTTGACCGGTTGCGTGACCCTGCTGGTTTGCAGTGTAAGTCAACGCTTGCCTTACGTCATGGGCATTCACATTGCCTTAAGGTCCGACGAAGCGGGGCTGATGCAGTCGATAACCGTGCCGTGATGCGTGAGAATGTCGGCGACATTGCAGTGGGCGGGACGGTCGCGGCGCGGTGCAGGGACGTTTTCCGGCCGGTGCTCTCTTGCTGCAAACTTCCAAACACACTGTGCATTTTCACTTTGCCAGCCCACCCCCCTCTGCTTGCTTGAACGACGCGAGCCGGTCATTCGGGCGCTGCAGTGCGTCGCAACGAAGCTCCGTATCACATTCGGCATAGCTAGAGCACCGAGCGCATAACAGGCCGAGGCGAGGTCGATCGGGATCGGCGCAGCTGGCGACATGGCGACACAGGTGCAGGTAAGGACGACAGAGCCAGGCGGCGCTGTGATCGCCGAACGGAGCGCAGGCTGATTGCCCGCTGCCGCCGCCGCTTGCCGCAACCGCCGACTGAGACCCATTTGACTCTGTGCCTTGGTCCCCGTGTCGTCCACCTTTCTCTTACATCTCACAGCCGTTGGCAAAGGTGAGCGGTTGGTGTATTGTTAGCAGCACCCAACTTTATTGCAGGGCAGCGGGAGGCCACCGACGGTAGGTGCTCAGCGCGGTGCCTGGCCCGCCGCCCCTGATGCAGTACAAGCTGGTGTTTCTGGGGGACCAGTCTGTGGGGAAGACGAGCATCATCACGCGGTTTATGTACGATAAGTTTGACACAACCTACCAGGTGTGCATAGGCCGGATGTTCCATCTCACGTGGGTCCATTGCACCTGTCTCGTGTTGGCTTTGGCAAGGCTGTTGGTGGGCCACGAATGGCGCATTGAGGTGTGCGCTTGCGACACGTGGTGTTGCAGGCCACCATTGGAATCGACTTCCTCTCGAAAACGATGTACCTGGAGGATCGCACAGTGCGGCTGCAGCTCTGGTGCGTGCTCGCGCTCTGCAGCGGGGGCAACCCTGCAGTTGGCGGGTGCAGCCCCTGCATTTGCTGGTCCAGGGCTGCGGAGATGCCAGCCAAGCATAAGGGCAGAAACAGGTCATAGCAGTAGGCCAGGCTCACTTGAGTGTCAGCGCCCTGCAAACACGTAGCTAGCTCAGCCCAACAGGGGCAAAGCCTGACTGATTGCGGGCTTGAGTTGCGGGTCAGGCGACACCTAGCTTCTGCCCTTGCTGCCCTCCCGAGTTGGTACAAGCCTGGCGATGCTGTACCACCTGCAGGGACACGGCAGGCCAGGAGCGCTTCCGCAGCCTCATCCCATCATACATCCGAGACTCCTCGGTGGCGGTTGTGGTGTACGACGTCACGAGTGAGCGCTGAGCTGCTGCTGCTGCTGCTGCTGGATCCCGCCAAGTGCCAGCCCCTGCCTGCCTGCCTGCACCTCTCGCGTGGCTATCTTGCCTGGCTTTCACACAGCGTGTCCATACCTCCGCTGCTGCTGCTGCTGCTGTTGCTTCTGGTTGCGTCACGCCTGCTTACTCTTACACCGGTTGCTCAACCCCTTCCGCTACGCTCCGCCCATCCTTCTCCATCTGGCAGGCAGGCAGTCCTTCCTTAACATCCAGCGGTGGGTGGAGGAGGTGCGTGCGGAGCGAGGCAGCGACGTCATCATCGTGCTGGTTGGAAACAAGACAGACCTGGTGGACAAACGGCAGGTGCGCTGCCTCCAAGGTCGGCTGCGCTGCAGCCGCGCTGCCTTAACAGAGCGAGCACGGCGTGTGTCCAGGCTTGCACGTCAGCTAGTGTCCCCATTGTGCCTGCTCCACGGCATGGGAGGTGCAGCGATGGCGGCGGCGTTTGTGCATGCTGGTGCACGGTTGTCTTAGGGTGATGGGTGGGTCCAGGGGTGCGGGGTCACATACGCCTGTACTCTTTGATATTGCAAAAGCATTCAACACTCATTGACTAATCCTACAAACCCTGCCCATTCTCATCGCAGGTTTCAATTGAGGAGGGTGATGCCAAATCGCGGGAGCTGAACGTGATGTTCATTGAGACCTCCGCTAAGGCGGGCTTCAACATCAAGGCCCTGTTCCGCAAAATCGCAGCCGCACTACCCGGCATGGAGGCGCTGAACAACGCAAAGCAGGTGTGCTGAGACTGCTGCCAGGGCTGCTGATGCTGGGCTCCTGCCGTCTTGCTGCTGCTGTTGTAGCGTTGCAGGTGCGTTGTTGCGAATCATGTAAGCCGATGCTGGTCCTGATGCTCCCAGCGCTGCTGCAGCTGTCGTGTGCGGCATGTGCACACACCTTCTGCACGCCCCATTTGCTCTGGCTGGCCGCCATGCAACCCTGGACCCCTTTCTCTGAGCGTGTCTTTTTCCCTTCTGCTGCTGCCGCAGGAAGACTTGGTTGACATCAATCTGGCTCCCTCGTCAGCAGCAAAGGCAGCCGGTGGCGGCGCTGGATCCACCTGCGCATGCTAAACCACAGCCCAGCACCTAGCAGCCAGCGGCTGGCTTGCGCCTGGCATCGGAGCAAAGGCCAGCACCTGGGGTACAGATACGGGTGCTGTGGCCCAAACACTGACGACAGACTGCCTAGACTCCTGTCTACCGGTTCGGCTGTGCTCGAACGGCCCTGCTGTTGCTGAGCTTCATCCTCGCCTTCTACTGCCACCCGCCCTTCTCCTTGCATCTTCACATTGCAGTGGTATGTCTTTTATCATTTATCAGTGGGCAGGCGCAGTGCGAGTTGTTGAGGCGGCAAAGCCCCCCTTGTGTCAAAACGAAACGAAATGTGTGGAGTCAAGCCTGCCTGCCAATACAGACATGGTGTGAAGGTTATTGTACATCTCTGTTGCATGCCAGCAAGCGCTTCCTGTGGCGTTGAGCAGGGATAAAGCAACAAGAGCCCTGCCGGCCGTCGGTCAGTCGAGCAATCAGTCGTCGTCCTTGAAAGGATAGCTTTCGGTGGAGCTTGACAGCAGCTTGAGCCGCATCTCGTATACGTCATCTCCCCGCAGCATGTCCTTCACAAAACTGCACTCCACATCCATGTTCACCTGCATCGAGTGGAGAGAGTGGGCAGGGTAGAGCAGGCAGCAAGCGGGAAGGGGCGTAGGTGGGCAGAGCAGCAGCCGAGCATGCCCCCATGTAAGGCAGAGGAGGATGGGCTGGCAGAAAGAGCTGGTGGGCAGCAGAGTGGTAATGCGGCTCCGAGGCAATGCTGATGTGAATGTTGGGGGCAAGCCGGCCCAGAGCAGGGCACGCATGGTTGGCAGCCAGCGCAGCAACGACAGCACAGCACAGCACAGCCAGCAGGGCGCCCACCATCTCCAGCGCGCCGCGGATGACGCCACAGAGCAGGTTTGAGTATTTGAGGGCTGACAGCTGCTCTGGCAGCTCCACAAAGTCGGTCAGCGGGTTGTCTTCCAGGATCTGGAGAAGGGCGGATGGCAGAATTTGCAACGATGACATATGGACTGAAAGGGACAAGCTTGCTTCTGATGCAGAGGCAGTCGTGGTTCCAAACGGGTTTGCACATCGCCCTTGCAATGTGCTTGCAAACCAGGCTTCACACCACGGCAGTGCAACACAACAGTGGCACAAAGGTGGCAGTTGCTTGCACCGGACACATTCTGTCTACTGCCCTGGCTGGAGCAGCAGCAGTGCAGCAAGGCAGCAATGACGAGAAGCACAGCAAGTCGGGCAGGGAAGCTCACCAGGCTGCACTCTGTTCCGTCAGCATTCCAGTTGGTAACAGAGGCGGTTGTGTTCAGGAACATCTTGAACCCCACTTTCGCAATCTTCTCTGCCGTTTCCCGAAAGTCCGAGCACCGCTGCGTCTTGCTCTTGGCCAAGTACTCGTCTATCAGGCGCTGCCCTATGTTGAAACCCCTGCACGGTGAACAGACAGATGAGAGATGCCAACTCAGCAACCCAACTGAACAGGTGGTGCACAAGCAGCGGTGCGGCAGCTCACACACCGCTGATAGTGCAAAGTGCTTGGGAACGAGCTGTGAGTGGCAGTGACTGTCAGCATGGCGGCTGTCAACGACGCCCTTGTGTGCTGCTGCAGCCCTTGACAGCTTGGACGAGAGGCGGGCAAGGAACAGCACAGGTAGCGGCGGCGGAGCTCACATTTTGTCTAGCTGCTTGTTCACCTCCTCCACGTCCTCGTAGTCGGCCACGAGTTGTCGGACCATGCTGCCGTAAGTCAGGGTGAATATCTCGGCGTTCTGCGGCAATCGTGAGCACTGAGTCGCAAGAAAGCGATGCATCACGACCTCAATCTGCTGCTGACACTCACGATCATCTCCATCGTGCCAGCGGTGTGCTGCGAGCCCGACTGATCGCCGATTGCTGCTCTCAGTCGGCTTGAAGGGCCTGCCTTGAAGACGGTGACCACGATTATGCAACAACGAGATCCTGAACGCCAGTGCAACTCGTTTCTGCTGCGTTCCTCCAGCCTCAGCATGCCCGACATGGCAACGATGGCGGCTTCGCTCTAGGCTTGTCAGCAACTAGTACCTAAGTGCCTTACAGTGGCAGTGATATCTTTTGATTGGGGGCAAAGGAGAAGGGCATGGCGGGCGCATGTATAGGTATGAGGGATAGGGGGACGCGGACCTAAAAAAGAGGAGCATCATTCGTTGGGGGTCGAGAATGCCGAGGTCGGATTAGTACAACACAAAATTGGTTCAGAAAAGGTGGCGGGGTTGGATTAGATGGACAGGGCCAAAAAGCGCAGTGCACTAAATGCCAGCAGGATTGCAAGGCGACTCCTCTCAGTGCAACAGGTGCCACTGGCTGGCAGGTGGGCCAGCACGGCGAATGGAGAAGTGGGGGAGTGGAAGGTGTTAGGAAAGGATCAAAAAGGCAGGTGGGGCCTGAACAGTCGCTCCACACGCTCATCGCTCTGTTGGTCTGCTGGCAAGGGCCACAGGGGCCCTGGCCTGCTCGCAAAAGAAAGAATTCGGGTCATAGAGTGTCGCTGCCGCTGCTGCTGCAGTGCTCTCAATCCTCCTTGTCCACGGAAAGCAGCTTGGGCTCCGCATCTGCCTCGCCCTTGCCGCCCATGACCTGGGTGACGAGGCTGGAGGCCAGGATGATGGCCGCGCCAATCAGCCCCTTGGCCCCCAGCCGCTCGCCCAGCATGCCCCAGGCCAGGGCCGCACCCAGCACAGGCTCAAGAGTATAGATGATGGCAGCATCGACACTGGACACATCTTGCAGCGCAAAAATCTCCATCATGAGAGCTAGGTCGGTGGTCAGCAGGCCAGTGTAAAACACCTGCGGTACAGAGGCAGTACAGGGGCACGCAATGAGGATGGGAGGCATGCATTCATTGCCAGTCTTGCCAGCCAGGGCGAGGCAAGATTCAGTAAAGAGATGCACCGAAGGTACAGCAGCCCTCACGGCAGCCCTCACAGCAACGCGGCAACACACCACCGGCAATCTGCAATCTCTGCGGGTCACTGTGCTGCTGCTGTCCTGCAGCATGGCTGTGCCGGCATGCATGGCAGCCGTCAAACGCAGCAAGCTCACCTGGGTCCAGGGCAGGTGGCCGCCTGTGAGCATGTTCTCAGCCACCATTGGGTGGTGGATCATGTTCATGACAGCGTCAGGGTGGGTCAGCCCAGCCGCAAGCGCAGCAAAGAGCATGGTGGTGGTCAGCACTGCGGAGGGAGGAGAAGGAAGGGAGGGAGGGAGAGAGGCACAAGGGCCACGTGTCAGCAAGGTTGAGCACCAGCATGCAAGAGGGGGGATGAAACCAAGTAAGGCAGCAATGCCGCCGCCACACGGCAACAAGCGGCCACAGCAGTACAGTGCACAGCATGCACAAGCAGGACCGGCCGCTTGCGGCGCTGCAGCGGCCAGAACTCACCCACAGACATGAGGGGCAGGTTGGCGGAGTTGCCTAGCTTGCGGGCATGGTGCTCAGTGCGGAACACCTGCACGCCAAACGCGACTGCCGACGCAAAGCTCCAGATGTCGCCCACGCCAGCTGGCGCGCCGCCCTGCTCTAGCAGGCCCACACCAACCAGGGCAGCCAGGCAGGAGGCCCAAGTGACGGCAGACACGCCTTTGCCGCTGAGGCCAGCCAGGAACGGGACGACCAGCACGGTGAAGGTGGAGAGGAAGGAGGCGCGGGAGGCATCTGTGGTGAGCAGCCCCGCGGACTGCGCGATGTAGCCTGCCGCAGTCCACACGCCCAGCTCGAAGCCGGCGGCCATGATGCGCTTGTCCTTGGAGGCCGCCTTGAGGAAGGGTGAGAAGGCGGCTGCCGCCACGGCAAAGCGCAGGAAGGCAAAGCCAAAAGGGTCAAAGTTGTTGCCCACGTCTTTGACCACCACCTGCGAGAGGTTGCACGCAGGAGCAAGGAGAGGCAGTGAGCTGGGGTAGTTGATGGAGGCCCTAGGAGCAGCGTGAAGCGGCTACACAAACAGGCGCGTGCCAGCAAAAGCTGCCGATCATGCGATTTTCAACCGTGCGTCGCAGTGTGCGGCCCGTGCCCGCAGTGTGCGCCGCGGCAGCAGCAACAGCAGCAGCAGCAGCAGCGCTGTCAACGCACCCAGTTGCTGGCCACAAGGATGACCAGGAGGTTGAGCATGACGATGCCGCGGGTGCGCTTGCTGATGGGGAGCAGGTCCAGCAGGCGGCCTATCAAGCCGGGCGGGCTAGGATCTGTCACCAGCACCTCGCCCGAGATGTCGTCAACAGTGTGCTCCACACAAATCATCTTGCCGCACAGCTCCTCGCTGCGGCTGCCTGACGACAGCCCCTCGTCTTGGGACGCAAGCGAGGACAGCGACAGCACCGCCGCCGCCTGGTCGCTGGAGAGATACAGCTGCTCGAGGGCTGCGACATCCGCGCTGGACTGCATTTCGGCGTCCATGCTGCCGTGTCGGGAGCGCAGGGGCTGGCAGAGCCGGCGGCGGGCAAGAGGCCGCGTGACGCTGGGCTGCGCGCTAGGGCGGCTGCTGCTGGCCAGGAGTGGCTGCTGCCGCAGTCTGGCGGTGCTGCAGGGGCGCACGGCCGTCATAGTGTGATTGCAAGTGGGTTGGGGCCGGGCACAAGCACGTGGGTTTGTGATGGGAGAGATTGTTGAGCAGGGAGATGGGCCGTGGTGTGGGGTGCGAGAAACCGGGCTGCAACCAACGAAATCTTCTGATTTTTCACCTGCTGCTGCGCTTGGCATGAAATCGCGTCACGGGCCTCCATGCATTGCCCCCTTCGCCTAAATCGGGGGCAATCCTAGCAACCACAAGCACTTTTGAGAGCCCCCAGCGCCACGAGAAAAGAGTTTGCCGTCAAGTCCACTCGATCACCACAAATTCCATCGTTGCATGCAGCGCAGCATCACCAAGATGGCATCGGCAGCACCCTGGAAGGAGTCGCTGCAGAGGGCGCTGAAAAAGAATGCCGCCTCCCGCGACAGCCGGTATGTGCAGCTTGCAACGGTGCGCCCCGACGGCCGACCTGCCAACCGCACAATCGTTTATCGAGGCTTCCTTGCAGAGGGAGACATTCTCACGTTTGTGACCGACTCCAGGTGGGCACAAGTGGTGGCTTGTTGATGAAATGCGCCACGCCGTGCAGGCTGTCGGAGTAGGCTGTCGCTTGCCTTGACCAAGAATCTCCTGTTCCTGCCGCTGCTCCTCCAATGTGCCGTGTGTTGCACAGGAGCCGTAAGATTGCAGAGGTTGCGGCCTGTCCATGGGGCGAGGTGGCTTGGTACTTTCCTAACACACGTGAGCAGTTTCGCATCCTCGGCCAGCTCACAATTGTGGACAGCCAGACACAAGATGCAGCGCTTCAAAAGGTATGCAGGCCAATTGGGAGGGGATGTTTGCGCTTGCGCAATGAATGGCAGAGCGAAGGCCTGTTGAGCATCACCAGGCGCCGCACCTTGCATGCATTCCTGCATATGCATCTCATCCGTTGTTGTTTCCTGCACCCACATTGTGAGGTTGCTTCCATTGCACTGCACGTTCTGCAGGGGCGGTTAGTGGCATGGAAGAACATGTCAGATTCAGGTCGGCAGCAGTTTTTGTGGCCGCAGCCAGGGGAGCAGCGAGGCGACGATGACAGCATCTTCAAGCCTGGTGAGGCTACCCTGATGGCGCTGAGCGTGCCTGTTTTGGGGGGGCTTGTGCCCCGGGATGCTGGCATGCCTGGGCTTGTGAGTCTGGGTCCCATACACAGCTGTCCGCCCGGGTAAATGACAACAATTAGTTTGTTTGTCTTGCCTGTACTTCTACCAATGATGCAGATCCGCCCACTTCACAGGACCCCGTGCTGGACACCTTCTGTCTGGCGTGCCTTGCAGCAGAAGAGGTGGACCACCTGCAGCTGCCAAAGAACCAGCGCAGACTATACGTGTTGAAGCCGCCTGCTGTCGAAGGGTCCGGGGGCAGCCAAGAACCTCAATGGTTCACTGAAAATGTAAATCCTTGAGTTTGACTGTGCAGCTTCAACGATTGGTTCGGCAGACCGGGAGCTGTGGTCAAAGCGAGATCGCCGGCGCCCTGTCGCGGTACGGTATGGGGCGGGGGCGGTACGAATCATTCAGAATCGATCGCTTGCCCCCAATATCAAATCAGCTCAATAGCCCATCCTCGTTGTTCCCGTCTGTGTCACCCAGCATGCCTATTCCTGGCCTTCCGTTTCCCGATGAACAGCTCTTCACAAGCCTCAACTGCTGCCTGCCGGCCTGGCTGCTTTTGATGCTGGCACCCCGCTGGCGATTCACCATGCCGCTGGTGTGCATCACCGCCTCGATTTACGCCGCGCTCTACGTTGCTCTGATAGCGCACACCATCATGGAGGGTGAGTCTCAGGTTGGGGTGGGTGCTCCGGATGGGATGCCAGCGGTGGGGGCCGGCCCCGCCTTGCAACACGCTGCACTGCCGCACATGATTGCCGGCTGAACCTCAATCGTTGGTGCTCTGTGGTCCTGCATCTTCCTGTTACAGGTGGCAGCGAAAAGATCGACATGTTCTCGTTTGACGGTGTAGCCCGGCTGCTGTCCACGCGGTCAGCGGTGCTGCCGGCCTGGTGAGCTGCCGACGACAAGCCGTTGGGGCTTGGAGAAAGTGTGGGCGCCGAGTCAGCTGCACAGCCTGGTTCGTTTGTGTGGAGCAGCTGCCTTGATGTCCATCTCCGCTGTTGCACAATGCAGGGTCCACTATATTGTCTTTGACCTGTGGACGGCTCGGTGGGAGGTGCTGGATTCCCTCAACCGTGGTGTGCCTCAAGTGAGCTTTGCCGGAGCGGTGCTTTGCTCAGCGTGGCATCCAACTTGCGCTTTGAGAGCTGCCACCCTCTTGCAGTGGCCAGATCACCATGCAGGCCTGGCAAAGCAGCAGCAGGCTGGTAGCTCACATGCGTTACTGACCGCTGTTGCTCTGGCACGTTCCCTTGCACCGTGGCCTGCAGATTCTGATGGCCCTGCCGCTCTTCTTCACCTGCATGCTCGGCCCAGCTGGCCTCCTGATATACCTCTATGCCATCCGCCCCTGGTTTGCGCCGCTGGCAACGCCCCGGGTTGCGGGCAAGTACGAGTGATTTGGATGTCACAACCAGCGATCACTCGTGACCACCACTAATCTCGGCTGTGGAAAGCCATTTGAGCAGGCCTGAGGCAGGTGCACATGTGTGTTGCCTGAGAAGGACTGTGGTTGCATAAGTTAAACAGATGCTGCCAGTTTATTAGTCGCGGCGCATCAATGCAATACATAAAGAAGAAAGACAAGAGATCAGTCAGCCATTTTTGAAGTGCTTGCGTGGCATGTAACTTGCGATGTGCAGTTCTTATTAGTCTTTTATTCAGGCAGCGCTGGAATAGTGCTCTAGGCTCAGCCAAAAGTGTCGCGATTGCGCTGGCACCGCGTCACACCGGCGGCGCGACACGCTGGCCCCTCCAGGCTCGGACCCAGCCCCCCAACACGTCTCTGTCCTGGGCCGCGTCCTGCAGCAGCATGCTGGCTGCCACCACCATCTGCAGCAGTAGCAACACGGGAGCTGGTCGCTGCCGTTATGTCTGCACTGAGTGGCAGGCGGCACATTTGGTAAGCACGGCAGTTTGCAACCACATACAAGGTGCTGAAACTCGCCTCGTCCGTGCATCGCAGGGCGGCATGCAGCCAGGCCCCGCAAGCAAAGTCTCCTGCGCTGTGGCCACCGGCCGCCGTCAGCACTGCTGGCTGGGCTTGCAGGTACGCGCGGTGCAGCCTCACGCGTGCATCCTGGGCAGCAGCCACCGCCTGCTCCACAGCAACTCGGTGCGGCTTCAGGCGGCTGCCGGCAACACCCGCCGCCATGTTGGCGGTACAGGCTTCGACCAGCTGGTCCAGGGCTGCAAAAAGCCCCTCTTCTTCCCCCCGCAGCTGCGGTAGCACCCGCCGAAACACTGGTCCCGGCACGACCTGGCGGGGGCCGCCCGCCACCGCAAACAGGTCCTGCAAAGGCCACGAGAGGGAGGAGGCAGGTAACAGGCACATGCACGTTGAATGACTGAATGAACACCGGCCGCCAGGCACAAGCAGAGCTTTGCCCAAGCGCTAGCGGAGCGCTAGAGGCAGCGTGATTTGGATCACTTTGCAGGCATCGTGTGCTATACCTCACCTGACCAAGCACCAGGGCCGCGCTGGCCAGCCTGTCCCGCAGCGAGCTCAGCGCGGGCTGTACCATGTGCAGTACCGCTGGCTCAGGCAGCAGATGCCACGTGAAGGGCATCTGCCGCCGGTCAATCAGGTTCATGTCCAGGTCTTTGACCACCCGAGCAAGAGGGGCCTGCACACAAGCAACCTCACAGGAGGCGCTTGGCTCCCCCACAGGCTGTGTGCATGGCAACAGAATCCCCTCCCTGACACAGACCACCAAGCAAGGCAGCAGCCTCCTAGTCCCGCTGCAACTCTGCCGCATCACCATTGCCTGCCGAGCCAGCCTGCAACTACTACTACAACCACCAGACATCTGTCCAGTACCCACCCACGCATCCAGTACCCACCCACGCATCACCTGCACATCCTGTTCCACTCTGTCCAGCCACCCTCCGATGCTTACGGCGCGGTCGGCTGCCGCCGCCGCCTCCACCTCAGCGTGCATGTCGCGCAGCAGGCCCAGCGCTGCTTGCAGAGCCCCCGCCTGGTCGTGCAGCATGCGCTCACTGCCGTACCAGGGGAGGATCATCCAGCCCACGCCGATGGCCACTGTGCTGCCGATCAAAGTGCTGATCACCTGCGGGGGAAAGGGCAGGGCAGCACGGCAGACGCAGCATGCAGGGCCCGTGACGGGATTCCCTCAACATCTGGCATGGTTGCAGGTTGAAGGTTGATTGAGGGATGGAGGGATGGATGGTCCGCCACCAGCTTGGTGGCATGCTCGAATCGAGCGAGCGGCAGCAGGAAGCTGCCAGCGTACCTTCCCCCCGTAGACCTGGGGGTCCCCAGGAACTGCGCAGCAGCCGATGTACTGGCAGATGATGACGGCGTTGAAGGAGAAGACAGTGAGGAAAAGCGAGTACCTGCGGAGCGCATGGAAGGAAAGGTGCAGGTGAGGGTGGCTGGAGGGATGCAGGGAAGGGTTTGAATTGTAGCTAGCCTTGCCGAGCCGGTTTCAGCCAGGCAGCACGCCAGCATTGCACAACCGTCGCCCTTGCACGGATGATTACAGGCAGGCGCCCCACAGTGCGCAGGTGCGCACCTGAGTGATCGGTCGGGCGAGAGCAGGCCGCACAGCCAGCTGAAGGCGACCACCCAGGAAACCACCCAGTACGGGTTGTTGGCCAGGCTGCCGTTGAGCATTACCAAGAAGCCAAGGGTGCCTCCAAGCGCCGTCATGGTCGTACGCAGCACGGCACGCATCAACGACGCCTCAACCTGCGTGCGTGTGGAACGGAAGTGTTTCCAGCAAGGCTTGTGGTCGGCCATTGCTGGGGGAGGCAGGCAGAGAGCACAGCGCCACAGCGCAGGGGATGCTGCTTGCGCCGAGCTGCTCTTGCAGCCAGCACTGCCTACAGACAGCTCGCTCCCATGCACTTTCGGCCACACCACGTTGCAGCCTCTAGATTTCACCACATCACAGGCACGCACCGTGTCTTGCAGGCAGATTGCAATTGTGATGGAGGCGTAGATGGGCTGCCACACCACGAAGAAGTCGCCCTGCTGCTTTGCATCCACCAGCGGGTTCTCGCCATCCGGAACCGCCTGCAGGGCGAGTTGCAAACAACGGGGGTGAAGCGCACCAGGAATGCTGTGGGATGAGTGATGTTGGAGGAGGAGAGGGTGATGACACATGGTAGGTGTCTGGCTGTCGGCACCACACGGAGGCCGCACCACACGCGAATAGTATCCAACGGTGTCCAGACGCCCGGCAGCATGGCACAGACCAGCATGCACGACACAGCACAGCATAACACAGCACAGTGTCAGCAGCAGCAGCAGCAGCAGCAGCAGCAGCAGCAGCAGCTTGCCTTCCACATGATAGCGATGATGACCAGCACTGCGCCTGTCATTCCTGCCCAATACTTGATGGCAAACTGGTTTGAACGGTTCAGCAGGACTGCAGCAGCAGGGCGCAGCGGTTGCCAGTGAGGCAGTGGGCCAACGTAGCGTGCAGGCAGAGGATCACAGCAACATATCCTAAAGGCAAGGAACAGGATTACCACCTTTACGCCAGGCCTGTCGACTGGTCAGCAGTCCTGGCACGGCTCGAGCCATGCCCACGCAGGCCTGTAGCACCAGCAGGATCACCATGGCCGGGCTGGCCAGCAGCAGCAGGATCGTGGCATTGCTTGCAAACGGATTGGCTAACACGCGCTTCAGCAAGCCCGGTGGGGGTGCTGCACCCTTTGCTGCAGCTGGTGAGGGGCTGGCTGCAGCCATGGGTGCCTCCAGGTCTTCTTTGAAGGAAGGCGCAGGGTCTGGTGTGGCAGCATCGCTGCCATTAGCACCCCCAGAGCCCTTCTTGCTGACAGAATCACGTGCCGGGACACCAAGAGCATCCGCCGCAGCGGCCTCTGCTGCCTGTGCACTGTCCAGGACCTCGGCGGCAGCCGCCAGGGAGTACAGCAGTGCGTGGTGCTGCACGCAGCAGCGTGAAGGGGCAGGCGTGAGCGAGCCGTGGCGTGCAGTACTTCCCACATCATGCAGTGGGCGGGGCAGCCGTTGTGAAGCTGAGCCCTAAGCCCAGGCAGGCAGGCAGGCAGGCAGGCAGCAGTAGCATGCGGTGCGCCCTCCCTCACCTCACCCAAGCCCAAGGACAGAGCAAAGGCCAGGCCTCCCTTGGTGTACTCCTCCTCGTAGCTGCGCGCCAGCAGAGCAGCCTCAGCTGACAAGTCCTCGCGAGCAGCGGCCCAGTCATCAGCGGTCAATGGCCGCCAACGCAGCGCCGCCCCGCTGCACGCAGCGAGCGCTGGCATGTGTGCCAGCGCCTGCGCCGCACCACCACACGCCGCCGCTGCCAGGCTGGACAGCCGGCCCAGAACAGCTCGGAGCCGCGCCGCCGTTGCGGCGGTCGTGCCATCGGTTGCACTCAGGGCTGACAAGCATCTGGCTTGCCCTCGCCTCATCACCATCACTGCCCGCTGCAGGCGTGCCAGCTGCGTGGCCAAGGCGGCATACTTTGCAAGGTCGGCGCCTGGCTGAGAGCAGAGCTGCGGCAGCGGCGGCTCAAACTTTGCCTGCACTTGCGGGGCATGACGCAGCGGCGCTATGAGCCATTCCCGTCACAGGAGGCTCAGCCATCTAGGCAGTCATCTTTTCAAAGCACAAGCAACCATGCAACACGCTGCCACCGGTAGCCACAACGGCTGCAAGCTCACAAGCTGCCGCACTGCGGCATACTACCTGCAACCACCCATCTGCACTGCCGCACTCAGCGCTCAGCTCACCGTTTTCAGGCTCAGCTCCAGTTCCGCCCACACCATATTCAGGGTCGCCTCATCGGCTTGGGCTGGCAGCGGCGGCAGCCCCCGCGCCCCAGTTTTGCGCCGCAAGCTGCCGCCATTGCTGGTTGCCTTGTCGTCAGGCTTGTCAAGGAGCTTCACGCCCTTGCTGCACTCTGCAATCCTGGCTTGTACATAGCAGGTCTCATCCGCTGCGCACTGCTTCACCGCCTCATCTTGTAGCTGGGAATCGCTCCAGCCAGCAGCTGGGGGCGGCTGCGAGCTGTCAACCACTGTTATCGCTTTCTCCTCGCCATCAGCTACGTGAGGTGGCGTGCTGACAGCTGCGCCACTTGCAGCCGTGCCCAGCCGGGAGATGTGGAGGCCCAGGCCGCTGAAAACCGCCGCACAGCCGCGCCGCACGTCATCGTGAGAAGAGCGCACGCACAGCACCACCCCGGCCAGCGCATTGGCGGCGCCAGCCACCAATGCAACTTTGTAGTACCCGATGACAATCTGGGGTGCATGACACAGGTGGATTGGGACACAGGCAGAGAGAGTGTTAAGCCGGGTGCTTGGGACCCAGCTGCGCACATAAGCACAGCTGCACTGGAACCAGTGCGGCGGTGCCCAATGCACTTGGAAGCATGCTGCGCTGAGCCCTGCCTTGCCCCGGCTGCCGCCCTGGCCGGGTGGCGCCCTCAGCTGCAGGTGCCTCACCGTCTCCCAGAAGAGCTTGACCCCAAGCAGTGGCAGCAGTGTGCCAAACACAAACATGGAAGAGAGAAACACCGTGAAAATGGCTATGACAGAAGACTGCAGGACAGGGGGGGAGCAGAGAGGCAGCCAGCCAAAGGTCGGCAGCAGCAAAGAATCGTTTGTGGTGCCTAAGCAGAACCCCGGCAGGCTGGAGCTCAGGCGGAGCCATGGGCAGGGGTGAACGCAGCAGGTGATGCAGGACAAGCACGGCAGGCAGGCAGCATGGACAGCACGGCAGCAGCACTGGTTGGCCGGGACTGCCAACTGCTGTGCTGACTGCCACAAGCAAGCCAGCGGACGCCGATATAGTGCTCTTGCCTTTGCAAAGTCGGGGTTTGAGCGAGCGGCGGCGGCGGGCACAAAGGCGATTGCCGCCAGTACCATGAGCAGGGCCCAGTAGGACACTGATATGGGTGGCAGCAGGTCGTTGAGCAGGGCGGAGAGGTCTGCCACAAGCCCGTCCACCTGCGCAGCACGCATCGAATTGGCATTTGCCAGCACACACAAAGGCCCGACTCTGTTCACACGCCTTGCAAGGCGGCTCCAGCTATCCACCACCAAAAACCGGCACCCCACACCGATCCGACCCACCAGGTCTTGTGCAGCCGGCGGCAGCGGCACCGCTGTCAGCGAGGCAAAGGCGTCCTGCCAGCGCTGCAGGGTGGCCAGCGGCGGGAACTCTTGCAGGTCGTCTGGCAGGTAGCCCACGAGCGCTTCGGCGTCACCACGAGCCAGCCAGGCCAGCATCACCAGCCCTCCCCCTACAAAGGTGAGAGAGAGAGAGAAAGACGCGAGAAAGGCCGGCGAGCACTCTTTGACGAGCAGCAATTGAAGCCTTTATGAAACACTCGCTAGTGCTTTGCGCGGGTCAGCTGGCAGGCATTGGATGGCGCTGCCATACAGGGCAGCGCGGTCGGCACGCAGCTGAAGCTGCTCACCCAGGCTTGCGCCAGTCACCACTGTGCCCACGAAGATGAGTGCACCAAAGGTGCGGCCACCGACCGAGCGGTCCAGAGACATGATTTGGGAGGAGGCGCTGCAGCAGGCGGAATGTCCAAGTAAAGAAGCAGAGAGAGGCAGCAGCGCTGATAGCAGGGCGGCAGTGCTGGCACAGCAGCGGCAGCAAAGGCGGCACGTGCAGATGAGGAACAAGTTTGCTGCTTGCGTGAGAGAGCCAGGCACCTGTAAAGCACGCCGGCCAGGCAGGCCAGGGTGAACTGCAGGTCCCATACGACCGCAAACATCACTGCAGCATTGAGGGAGACGGGGCGGTGTCAGCGCTTTGCTGGTTGCAGCCTGGGCAGGTGTCAGTGCGATACCAGTTGAGGATCAGTGGCCACGGTACTCACTTGCAAACAGCATGCCGACTGCGTTTTGGGTCCCCCAGGCAACCCTTTCCGACCGGGCAAAGGCCCAAAACGCATTTCGCCACCCTTGCGTTCGACGTCCCACACCCGGTGCCGCTGGCGGCGGCACTTGTGTGCGACCAGCCTGGCTGTCCATGCGCCCAACTGACGTTGGGACTGTGCGGTTGACGAAGCAAGAACTTCTGACGCAGGATGAGCCTGCAGGCCAGCACGTAGCTCAGCTTAGCCGACCCAGCACAAAATCATCACGCGTGCGACAACCATGAACCCTGTGAATGTGAGCAGCAACATACATTCGTAGCAAGCGTGCATTGAGAGTGCGTTGAGAAAGCGGCGACAATTTTGCGGGCACCTCGCAGAAACCTCACCTGGCCTTGCGAGTTATCAGGGTGTGGTGCACAAGTGCCGACGGACGCAAGCACGCAACTTGCGTTGCAAACGGCGAAATTCGCCTGCCGGCGAATCGAGTTTGGCGTCTGACTGTCTAAGTGCTGGGCCGTTGCGCGACGACACCAGCAAATCAATATTGAAACAACAAGCGGTACACCAAAATTCCGTCGACGGTACGGGATATCCCCAACAAATTCAATTACAACAAGAACTGCATTACCAAGGGATATAAACCAAATCAACTGCCATGAAATGAGCATAACAAAGAATACATCATTACATCAGGCGCTGACGCGCTTGACAAAATCCTGAATCAGCGGGTTGACCAGATGCGGCGCTTCGTCCTGGGGACAGTGCCCCACACCCGGCAGCGACACAAACTCCTGCAAGAGGCAGGCAGCGGGCAAGCAGTGAGGCGGCGACGGCAACGAAGCTGCTGAACACAGCTGCTGTTGGAAACCCCAGGCCCAGCAGTCATCGCAGCACAAGCTCGCAGGCAAACCAGCTGGCTAAACTGCAGCTGCAGCTGCACGCTGCACAGCAGCTCAACGTTGCAAACACACCTGAACTGAGGGATACTTTGCAAACTCGCGGCCCCACTCTATCTTCTCCCAAGGATCCTCCTCTCCCCAGATCACGCTCACTGGCACACCCACCGCCTGCAGCAGCAGCCTCGGCATGGCGCAGAACAGCCCAAGAGTGTCCAAAACTCAGTTGGCGGCAGCACAGCAGCATCAAACAGAACACAAAGCGCATGTCGCGGCTATGAGGTGCTGCCCTGGACCGTCCGTGCCATGACTGACTGCGCAGCCCTGCAGCCCTCTTGCTGAGCGGGCCCATGCCACCTGAACAGCCCACACACCTTCAGCTGCTCCTCGGGCAGTGGTCCCGAGGAGTAGGAGATGAAATCCAGGAAGACAGCCACAGCGCCCGGCTGCAGCCCGGGCTTCAAAATCATGTCAACCAACTCATCGGTGACGGCTGCCGGGTCGCCGTAGCACTGCCGCAGCACGTTGCGGACACCCTGCACACATCAAGCTGGCGCATATTAAAGCTGCATGGTGGGGTAATGCCATGGGGATGGGGGCAACACTGGTGGCCACAGCAAGTAAAACCAGATGTCAGATGTGAGCAGCAGAAAATGTCAGTGCGCGCATAGGTGGCCGCACATCACACAGCACACACTGCACGCACATGCAGCATTCAACAGGTGCATCAACTGCTCAAACCACCATGAAGCCAGACAGACAGCCAGTCACCTTTTGGTTGGCAATTTGCGAAAAGAACCAGGCACCCAGCTGCGTCTCCCTCAGCGTGTTCTGAAGCGCCCTGACCAGCGGCCGCTGCCACTCCGCCTGCTTGCTCGAGTGCTGCACAGGGACGAGGAGTAGAAGGCAGGCGGGTGAAAGGGAGGGGGGGATCACGTCAGCTCTGTGTACTGAACAGCAGGCTGGCACAGGTGCACCGCATCCGCCCTGCCCTGCCCCCCAGAGCGTGCCTGTTCCTGCAAGAGTGATTTCATCAAGCACACCGGCTGATTGGCGGGTGTGTCCCTGCCCAACTCAGCTGCAGGGTGTGGCGCAAAAGCGCAGCACACTGTGCACCTTCGGAGAGGGCAGACAGCAGACAGCAGGCTCACCAGCATGCGCAGGCTGATGTTCATGACCTGCACGCCTCGCACCAGCGATGCATCGTCTAGCGCGGCCTGCAGTAGGAGACCAGCAGGCATGTGGCGACCGTCAGCGAGTGATCAGATCAGATGCGGCAAGGGCCTGCATGTTATGCGCAAATGCTGCCAATTGGAGCCCATGCTGTGGTAGCGCCTCATGCTGCCAATTGGAGCCCATGCTGTGGTAGCGCCTCATGCTGCACATCCAACACAGGACCCAGCACCAGGCCTTGCGCCTTAGCGAGGGTCCTGCCTACTGACCTCAAGCCAGGCCAGGCCAAGCTCAAGCCAGGTGGCACGCACCAGAGCATCCCACCCAGGCCCAGCACGTACCTGCAGCCCCGCGAGCCCGCCGACCGAGTTGCACACCAGTGTGGCAGGCTCTCCAATGACGCCAGCTGTGAAGTCTCGCAGCTGCCGCGACCAAGTGGAAAAGTTGTAAATCGTGTTGATGGGCTGCTGGCGGGGGTCAGGCTGCAGCGGAACAACAACAGCAAAGTTTGAGAGGGTCCCACGTGACAAATCGCGAACTCAAATTTGATCACAGCAAAGGAGCCTGATGGGGCGCCTGCACGCTGCGACCTGTTGAAGTTGAACAGCAAGACAACAAGTGACAATACATGCAGCAGTGTGGTAGTAAGTGTGGTAGAAAGCCGAAGACAGCCTCGCGTGTGTCAGCCAATCCCCTCAGGCAAGCAAGGGCTGAAGCTGCCAGCACACCTTGTCGGAATACCCGTAGCCAAGCAGGTCGATGGCATAGCACCGGCAGCTCTGCCCCACCACCGGCAAGTTCTTGCGCCAGTGGTCTGCCGACGCTCCAAAGCTGCAGGCGAGCCATGGTGTGGTAAAAGCGATTGGGCTCCAGCCCTCGATTTGTGACTCGTTGAAAGCAAAGCACAGAGGAAAGGACGGCGGTTGAGAGGAAAGGCAAGGCGGCGGCACAGAGGCTGCTGTGCTACGCATCAGAGGCAAAGACGTGCAGGGCTCACCCATGTACGCAAAGCACCGCTGGGCCGCTGCTGCCCGACCGTTGGTACCGAATGCGGTGACCCTCCCACTGCCAGTAGCCTTCGAAGATGCCGGGCCGCACCTCCGCTTCGGTGGCAACGGCGGCAGCGGCGGCACTGGCCTGCATAACTGCACCGGCGCCATTGCTGGCCACAGATATGGGAACAGTGCTGCTGCTGGTCACTCTGAGAGGCCGCCGGGTGCGCTTCTGGCTCGCACGGCAAACTTTGTGTGAGGAGTTGCCAGACCGCGGCGCTTGCTGTAGTGTGAGACTTGTGACTGGAATTGTGGTTGCCATGGCTGAAGGGCGTGCCGGCTGGCGCGACAGAACAAACACAGAGGGCAAAACAAGGTTTCTCTTTCTCAAGCTAAATTACGTTGCAAAGCTAACGCCTGACCTGAGGACTAGCTGTGGGTGCTGATTTTGATTATGGTGCGCAAAAGCCGCCAAATGGCGTTGCCGCCGACGCATTGCCGCCACTGCCACACATCGACGCCGCTCCATTGCATGTTTGAGCCGCCTGCGTGATTCCATCCCTTCGTTTATCGATACAAAGGCCTGAAAGCCGCGCGGCTCGACGCTGTGAGCCTGGGGAGAGCACTGGGCAAACTCAGAGTGGGTCTCCGTCACTTCAAGGACTTGTGAGTTGATCGGGTTTATCAAGCGTCCTGTAGCTAGCTAGTCAGCGCCATTTTCCCAGACACTGGCGACCTCTTGAAGACTTGAAGTCCCGCGCCTTCCCGGTCGCGCACACACGCTTGCCTACTTGCCTCTCATCGCTGGTGAGATCGCGTGGCGGTTGCAGCTGCGGACACTCCGGCGGTCGGGCCCAAAGCGCCTGTTCAACGCTTCTGACTGCCGCACTCCCAATCGTCGGAGTGGATGGAGTGCAGCAATGCGCGCCTGGTGCGCTGCGAGGGGCCGCGCACAACGATTCAGCCCGCTGCCCATTGGCCTCCCGCCTCTGACCAAACCTTGCGTCGCACGCACTTGCAGGAGGGACCAGGAGGTGCCATGACGACCCACTCTTTGCCCGTGGGTTGGCAGGAGGCGATGAGCAATGCAAAATGTCGCCGGGTAGGCCTCCCTGGCTCGTTGCCCGCGGGTTGATTGATTGATTATCTGTGTGGCGGTTTATTGATTGATTGTCTGGTCCGACAACCCTCCATCGTGCAGGAAGCACCGTGCATGCCGCCATCCTCCCTGGCCTCATCGTCCTCCGCTGCCAGCAGTCTGACGCCAAGTCTGAGCGGCAGCAGCTGCTCGTTGGCCGACTGCTGCGGAGCTGCTCACCCGTCCCGCCCGCTCAGCAGCAGCGGCAGGAGTAGGTCCACTGTGCCGGCCCTAGTCGTCGTTCGGCCGAGTCACCCATCCATGCACGGTGTTGAGGCGCCCGTGCCCTGTTGTGCGGTCCAGTCAGCAGGAGTGCAGAGGCTGCTGGGAGGGCACGCCCCCTTGGACAGCCGGGACGCGCCCAGCCAGCCCTCAGCAATAGCGGGAGCGAAAGACGGCTTTGTTGCCGCCGGTCCACCCCCTGATGTGGTGCTGGCAGCACTGCATGCCTCGCTGGCTTCCGCTCAGTCTAGAGGGCCGTTGCTGCTGCAGCAACAAGTGGCGGCGGCTGCTTCGCCGCCGCTCGCTGCAAAGGCTCGCCCGCCGGTGCGGCTGGGCGCGCAGGGGGGAGCTCAGCCGTGCTTGGAGAGTCCAGCATTTACCTGCCGCGCCTGCAGCTACATCTGCCTGGACGCAGAGGCCTACCACCAGCACTGTGCGTCCCTGGGGCACACCATGAGGCTGGTGCAGCACTCACTGGCGCTGAGCGCTCCGAGGGTGGCAGCGCAGGCGGCAGGTGAGCAACCCAGGCAGCCAACATCGCAGCTGCAGCAGATGCACTTATTGTATGCACACTTGGAGTTCCTGCAATCGCAGGGCTTCCTGCTCGCCTTGACAAAAACGTCAGTGCTTCACTCTGCTGCCGCTTCAGGTGGCGTGACGGAAGCAGCGGCGCCGAGCCGTGGCCAGGCAGGTCGCCCAGACGCTTTTGGAAAGCAAGGCGGCATGCATCCTATGCAGCCGTCCAATGTTGCCATCCAGCGGGTCCCTGCTGCTGCCAGCACTGCACTGCCAGCTGCCGCACGCTGCCAGCTGGAGGCGGCTCCGCCTGACATCCACCGCCCAGCAGTGGTCACATCGCCAGTGCCCCTGCTCACGCCACCTGTTCCCACCGGCTTCAAGCTCACGAGCTGCATCAACCAGGTGTGTGTCGCCTGATGGCTCTGTCCCCTCAAGTTAAACATCATTCCGCACTATGGCTGGCGCTGTAGGATGCTGCAGCTTCATGTCAAGTGACGGGCGGATGCCGCAGCAGATACAGCAGCGCCATAGCAGCGCCAACACTGGGCAGTGCTGTGAGACCTTCGGTTGAAGTCACTGCAGAAAGCAACTGCTTTCTGCAGGATCAAAATCGAATTGAGTGAATTTACTGAAATGGTCCCTACAACATCGCCTCACTCCGACCCTCCCGCTTGCCCCCTGGCCAGGTGGTGGATCCCCAGCTAGACGCCATGTGCCACACGCTGCTGAAGCTGCTGCGCCAGCACGATCACATGGAGCGGCGGGCAGCGGCCCGATGGGAGGCTGCAGGCTTCGCTACGCCTCCCAGACGATTGGTGGGGGGCTTGCGTGAGGTGAGCAAGGGTGCCTGCTCACATTCCCGCCCAACTCAACCACGCGGCTGTGGCCTGCCCTGTCTTGCCTCTGCTTGGTTGCGAGTGTGTGCACGGTGCCTTGCTGTTGCTGTGCACTTGCACACTGGCCTCACTTGCCCACCTCAACGTCCACTTTGAGCACACGCAGGTGCGCAAAGCCGTGCACAGCGGCACAGCAGTTGCCGTGGTGGTGGCCGTGGACATCCAGGAAACGAGCTTGAGGGCGGGGCAGCCAGGCGCAGAGGTGGCGGAAACGTGCCAGCTGGCTGAAGCCCGGGGCATCCCAGTTGTCTTTGCGCTGTCCCGCGTTGGTCTGGGCTCCATCTTTGGTGCGAGCAAGCGCATGTCAGGTGAGGAGCTGTCCAGGTGGGCACAAGATAAGAGGAGGGGACCATATTTTTAAGCAGGGGCATGGTTATGTTTCAAAATAGCAAGGCAATGGGTGCCAGCTGGAATGGGTGCATCTCTGAGCAGGCTCCTTTCAGTCGCTAGTGTGGCTGCCCCCTCCCTGCATACCGTGCAGCCGTGGCGATGGTCAATGTGAGCGGGCTGGAGCAGCACCTGGCAGCGCTGCTGCACCTGGCCGGCATGGCGAGGTATCAATTTGCGCTGATGCATGGCGCGCGTTGACAGCGCAAGCACTTTCACTTCACCTCTTCGCACTGCGCGTGGCAGTGGCCAACTGACCAGGCTTTTCTCCTGTTTTTCCTTGAAGAAATCTTTCAACCAACACACACGCCTGTTTTCCAGCCGCCCAGTTTTCTTCACTCATGAATCATGTGTTGCCAGCTCAATGAGCCACCAGTCAGTTTGCCAACCAGTGCAAGCGGGAACGCTCCTGTGTCACCTCGCCTTCTCATTCTCTCGTTATTGTTTCATACAAGCATGCCATGCGCTCAAGAAATGAAAGAGGGAGTGGGGCAGTTGGAATGGCTGACGAAAGAAGGAGGGCAGAAGCAGGGCACACAGAGAACGCCTGGCACGGCAGCAAGCAAGCAAGCATCACTGGTTGACATCACGCAGCAATGAAAAATGTGATGTGGTGGGTGACATTCCCTGGATGATGAATGCACAGCAAAGCAGCGCCAGCTGACAGCATGGCAGTATCTGCACACGCTGAGGGGGGTCAGGAAAACATCCTGCAGCAGAAACAAGAGACAGGGTGAGCAATCCTTTATGCCAGGTCGCAGAAACAGCAGCCATCCCAGCAACCGACCACGACCAGCGCTGCTGCCTTCCTGGCATGCTGGCAGCACGCTACACGCCTGATCAACAGGCCGGAGCAGCAGGAAATGCTGTGATGCTGCCTTGGCATGCTGTCGTACCGCCTCACCCACCTGATGTAGTACTGCGCAGCTGTACTGCAGGTCAAGCACTTGGGGAACTGGGCCAGCTTCTCAGGTAGCGGCATGCTGTCAGGCAGGCAATCTGCAGCAGAAGGGGATGAAAGGGAGGGCGTTGCAGGACACAAGGCGAGCTGAACAACCGCATGGTTTGATGCAGATGCAGCATGCAACACATGCACGGCGGGCGCTCTCAGTTGCCAGCAGGGGCATCCCTTGCGGGCCGAATCAGCAAGCCAGCCAGCCCCAGCGCTCCCACCTGGGCAGTGGCCGTGATGGCCGCAAGGAATCCAGAGGTTGACAGCCTCCCGTTCCTGGCATGCCACGCACGGGTTCTTCAAGGCAGCGGCAGCCGCAGGCGCGGCCGCTGCTGCTACTGCTGCTGGGGCTGCAGCAGCAGTGGTAGCGGCGGGCGAGGGTGAAGCTGAAGCTGGTGGGGAGGTAGCATGGACCACCGGGGCTGCTCCTGCTGCTGCTGCTGCTGCTGCTGCTGCTGGGCGGCTAGCGACGGCTAGAGGAGGGCGGTACCCTGCCATTGGGCGGTACGGCCGCGGTGCAGCAGCTGCAGCGGTACCGCGGGGCGCTGGGGGCCACACGGGCGGCGGGCGCACAGCAGCAGCAGCAGCAGGTGCCGCCGCCACAGGTGCAACAGGTGCTGCCGCCGCTGGTGCCACAGGGGCTGGGCCAGCGGCAGCCGGTGCAACAGCAGGCGGTGCCGGCGGCGGCGCAGGTCTGGCTGCAGGTGCACCCTGCGGGCGTTGGCCCGGGAACAGCGAAGAGAAGCTGGCAAAGAGTCCCGGTGGACGAGGTCCGGCGGCAGCTGGGGGCGGCGGAGGACCCGGCTTTGCTGCAGCTGCCGCGTAGCCAAAGGGCGCAGCAGGGGCGCTGCCTGTGCCAGCAGCTGCACTGGGGTGCAGGGAGCGGGCCAGGAGGGCGTCCTCTGCCAGCCGCTGGCGCTGCTCCAGCTGCGCTTCGGCAATCAGCTGCTCCTGCATCTTGCGGGCCAACTCGGCGTCCCGCTCCTCCTGTGCCTTCCTGCAGCCAATTAAAGCCAAGCCAAGCCAGGCGCAAGGGCAACCACGAGTGGGGGAACGTATACATGAAGGGATACGCAGACAAATCCAACACAGCCAGCAATGACATGAAGACGAGAGCATGCGCCGTTACACTTGCACTGGAGCCTGGCAAGTGTATGCAGCGCACGTGCCTGGCACGCTCAGCCAGCTGATCTGTGGGACGCTGCGGCTGCCAAGGGGACTGCGACTTGGCAGCAAGATGTGGCGGCAGAGCTATGAACTCGCCCTCGCTGCCGCCTGACGGCTCAATGCCTGCACGCCTTGGCAGGGAAGGACTGCCCCCTGCAGGCGCCGGGCGTGAGGCTGCACCGGCAGCGCAAGCGGCATCTAGTACTGCCTTACGCCGCTGTTCTTCCGCTGCTGCTGCGCGGCGCTTTGCCTGCTCGGCCTGTGCGATCTGCGCCTGCTCCGCCTCAACCATTGCCAGCATGATCGTCTGGATCTGCAGCAGAGCAGGAATGAGACCAGTCGGTTGCAGGAGCAGGGCAGTAGCAGTAATGCCCTGCCGCAGCACAACAGCGCGCCTGCTCAACCACTGCCTCCTCGCTGCCCCACTGTACCACACGCGCCAAGCAGAGGCAGCTGCACTTGAAAAACTCACGGTAGCAGCCGGCAGCTTCTGTGGCAGCTTCACAGTGAGGTTGTCCCACTGCAGCAGGCCCGCCACACGGTGCAGCGGCAGTGGCGGCAGCGTGCGGTCTGCACGAAATGACACCACCTCTCCCAAATCCGCAAAGTGATCCTGCAAGCTCACAGAGCCAGGGAATGGGAAACAAAGTGGAAAGAGAAGAAAGACATGCAGGGCGTGGCTCGTTGCAGCTGCCAGGTGCCAGTCTCTACCAATTGCCACCAAAGACGTCACAGCGCGGCCAATCTTGTCTCATAAAACCTGGTACCGCAGCCCTGCCTTCAGCTTCCTAGCTTCAGCGGCTGGCCCACAGTGCAAAGGCCACTGTGCGCAAAGGCGCGCCCAGCCACAGCCACCCACCTTGCTCTGTGCCGCCCACACACCATAGATCAGCCCCAACTCGATATCGAACATCAGCAGCGCCACGCTGTCTGCAGGCACAACACACTCACAAAACCAATTTAGCACAAGGCCGATCAGACGGGGAACCCCCCAGGCGACCGGACACAGCTACTTCTGGGCAGATGATGCAGTGGTATACTCATGCATCTCTTGGGTTGGCCAGCAGGCAGGTAGCCCTTTCGCAGTACCAGCAGAGAGGTAGCAGCAGGGACAGGCAGTGCAGCCGGCAGGCACGCACAATTACACTGGCACCCTACCAAGCAGTGCTTTACAGGCACCAGCAGAACAACAAGCAAGTACATCGGGCAAGCAAATATCGTTGATGAATGAGTACTCGGGCCAATAAATCGTGACAGCTGGCCCTCACAAGTCCCGGCAATCGCCTCACCTTTGGTGACCAGCCCCACTTTGTCAAAGGTGTGCACCGACAGTCCAAAGGGCTCTTCTGCATACTCGAGGTACATCTTGTATGCCTGCAGCGGTACAGGGTGCGGTACAGGGTGTGACACAGGGTGCGGGAAATAAGAAGAAGACACCCATGCATCAGAGCGGGTGGTACATGTCTGGTCGTAGAGATTGGTACGCAGAGGTGTCGAGGCAGCAGGGCGCCACGGCAGGCCATTTGACTCCAGTGCCGCCGCTCCACATGCAAAGCGGGCTACATTGCGCCCAGCGCCCGACAAGATTGAAGCAGGCGGTACTCACTGAGCACTACAGCCACTGGCCAAACAAGGGCAATCCCGCCGCTTGCTGGGCAGGCTGCCTGCCCCCCAAACTCACCGCTTTGTTTGTTACGATGAGCTGACCAGCAAAATACTTTGTCACAAGCGGGTCGGCCTTTGGGTCTTGCTTCTGCAGCGGCTGCTCCTGCTCCTCCTGCTGCTGCTGCTGCTGCTGCTGCTGCTGCTGCTGCTCCTCCGGCTCCTCCTCCTGCTGCTGCTCCTGCTGCTCCTCCGGCTGCTGCTGGTGGGGTGCCAAAGAGGTGATGGCTTGCTGCGCTGTTGCCTGCTGTGGCCTAAACTCCGAGGCAGCAACCCGCAGGCTGCCATGTGCCCCCACATCCGCGCCTTGCTTAGGGACGTCAAATCCCACTGTGGTTGGGGCGGCCGACAGGCCGTTACCTGCTTCGGTACCTGCAGTATCCACTGCAGTATCCACAGTACCAAGGCTGATACCGAGGCTTGCCGCGAGATCGGCGGGCACGTAAGCTGACGCGGTGGCGTTCAAGCTGCTGCTGCCGCTGCCTCCGCCGGCGCCACTCTCCGCCAGCAGCGCGGCAACACGGCTGCCAGGCGCTGCCGCTGACGCGGCTGCCCCTGGGATCGTGATGCTGACAGTGGGATAGCTGCTGCCTCCGGGGCCGGAGCTGGGCCTTGAGGCAGCCGAGTTGCCGATTGCGTACAGGAGGGCCCGCTGGGAGCTGCTGCTGCCCGAAGCCGCGTCTCCAAGTGCCTCTTCGTCTTCTTCTTCCTCCTCCCAGCCACCTGCACGCAGCCGGGCCTCCTCCTGGACCTGACGGGCAAGCTCTTCCACTTCTGCGGAAGGAAGCAGACAAGGGCAAGGTCAAGCATGCCGATATGCTGGCAGCGCGCCGATAACAGGACTGTCATGATACCGGTCCCTCAATCAGATTCAGATAGAGAATGATCAGAAGATTCAGGGAAGGTGACACCCGAATCAGAAGGCCTCGACACAACAAGCCGCTGCAAGTTCACGACAAGCCCGTGCAGGCTGCAAGCACGTGCTGACTCGAGTCACCCACCTTGCTCCTCCGGCAGCCGAGCCAGCAGCATGGCAGTGAGCCGCGAGTGCAGCAGAACCATCTGGGGCAGCAGCAGGTAGGCCTGCAGCGGGGAGGATGAGAGGCAGCAGGAGCGGTGTCTCGTCCAGGGCCCTTCGCACTGGCCCCACAGCCGCAAGTCCACCGATCCACAACAGCTACACACATCATATCCTACTTTCCTATTGTTCTCCAAATGCAGCGGCGCTGAGCCACACCAAAGATTGCGCCCACTGACCTGGTAGGCTGCCTCTGTAGATCGAAAGGACACAACGGCAGCCTTGCAAGCTGGGTACTGCTGCAGAGCCTTCACTGGACCATACTCAGCAAATGTGCTTCTGCAGCGACAGGGAAGCACACAGAAGGTAGCTAATCATTGAGGGCACAGGTCGCCAGGCGGGCAGGCAGGCAGTTTTGCCCCATGCCTCTGTGCATGCTAGTGCATTCACGAGCAAGCTGCTGCACGCTGTTGATTCGGCGGCAGGTCAACAAGACGGGCAGCATTGGCGGTGGCGCAGGTAGCAGGCCGATGTCGGAAAGGCGGCGCGCCTGAGGAACATTTCTGGGCGGGCCTCCTGGTCCGCCATGCGCCTGAAGTCGATGTTCTCAACCAACACTGTGCAGGGCCCGTTTGGGTTGTCTGCTGGGAGGGGGAGGCCGCACAGCATGGTGCAAAGTGAGGCAGAGTGAGGCAGGGGACGAGGCATGGCAATCTATGCGTAGGCAAAGCCTCGGGAGCGGGCTTTAGCTTTAGGGGCGCAGGGTGTGGTGCAGGGCGCTGTTGCGGCGGCAGGGACATTTAGGACTGCTTGGGAACGCAGAGAGCAAGGAGAGGGACATCTGGCACGAGAAACCTGGCTGGGCTGCCCTGGCCTGAACACACCTGGCCGGAACACAGCAGCCTTGAAGGATCGCAGAGCGGTGAGCAGCGCTGAGCTGTACAGGTCGCGCGCAGCATGCTCCGCGTCTTCCCCACCCAGCCTCTCCTGTACAGGGAAGGCGGCAGTAAGGGAGCAGGAGAGGGGCGGCACCCTGGTTGGCAGCATGCAGGCAAAAGGTGTGGTGCAAGCCAGCAGTAGTGGCAGGTGCACACGAGACTTTGAGCACTTGTACACATATGCGGCAAGAACAACCACAACAAGCAGCCGCCGAAAGGGGTCAGCTGCACCAGGGCTCTGCGGCCAGCAAGCAACTCCCGCCCTCTGATCCTGGCCCCCGGAGACAAAACAGCTGCAGCTGCTGTCGGCAATCCTGTGTGCGTGTACAGTGGCTGTGCACACACACAGTCAACTTCAACTCACCAGCTTGGCAATCTGCTCGGCTTCTTCCAAATCCGGGAAGTCCATGAGGCTTGCCCCCAGCCTCTGCACAGCAATCAGTGCAACGTAGTGCAAAGGCAAAACATTATGATAAACTGTGCGGTGTGTTAGTTGCACACGGTGCCGCACAGGGCAACCACGTGTCAAGGAGGGCAGCTACTTCACCTGGCAGGGCTGCTGTAATGCAACAGCCGTGAGCAAGACCCCTGAGCAACAAAAGGGCTGTGCACACACACAGATGCCAGCGTGCAATTGTAGCAGCTGACATGTGTCGCCACAGGCTCACATTTTGGTTTTTGACAGGGACCTCCCATATGCCGTCTCCTGTCTCGAGCTGCGTCCGCCGCTGCTCCGCAATTGTCAGCCCCACTTCAAGCACCATCTTCACCCCCTTCTTCTTCCGCTTGTCAGCCTGCAGCATTCAGCGGCAGGTGAAGGACTCAAAAGGCGCCCAACACGCGGGCACGATTGACACTCACTTCAACCTGACCAGGTACCGTTGCTTCTTCTTGCCGTCACATCAGCAACACAGCTTGCTGCTGGGCGAAGCACCACCCAAAATCACTAAATGCAGTCCTGTGGGATACACACAACAAAAGACAACAAGAGAGAGCCCACCTTGCCACCATCTCCATACTCTATGCCGAAGTCCTTGGCAGCAGCCATGCCCTTCTCCTTTGCCTTGCGGCGCCCGCCCAATCCAAGAAGGTCTGCGTCTGCCTCCGGCCTCTCTATTGCCTGCACAGACGCAGAGTGCAAGGGCAGAGCAGTGTCGCATGTACATGCGCTGGGTTGAGCAAGGCACAGCCCTGCCCGCTGTGGCACAGAGCGGCTGTGGAACGAGTGCGTGGCAGTAGAGAAAGCATTGCTTGGGCAGGATGCAAGTGTTGCAACGCACCCGCAGCAGCTTGTCGTCAGGCAGAGCGGGTGCCGCCGACAGGCCCGCAGCCGCCGCTGCAGCTGCATCGCCTGTGCTGGGCTGCTCTCCCTCGGGTGGCGCATCTGCAGCTGATCCTTGTCCTTCTGCTGTCTCCGGCTGCTGGTGGTGCTGGCTGTGCTGCAAGTGCTGCTGCTGTAGAAGAAGCCGCCGCTCGTTCCTGCATGTGGTGCGGACTGGTGCAGCATCCTGCAGTGAGGGGGAGCAGGCACAGGAGGCACACACGCACTTGAGTCGCAGACTGGCTGGCTATCGGGGCAGCTGCATGCCGGCGATGTGGCATTGCTGAGGTGTGTGGATCGCTGCTTGGTCGACAGCAAGATGACAAACCCCAGTGCAGGCCATGCAGCGCAGGAGCACAGAGACGCAGCATGCATGCAGCTGGTGTGGATTGAGTGAGCGAGATTCGGGAGGCGCTTGAAGGGAGCAGGCTGGCTTACCTTGCTCATTACCTGTGAGGTGCACAAAGGTGCAGCATGGCACCCACACATCCCCCGGTCCAGGCCTCTCACCTCGTCCTCCTCCTCATCATCTGCCTTCCTCCCCTTGCCCTTCTTGAACTTGAAGCGCTTCTCCTTCTGCTGCTGCTGCTGCTGGTTGTACAGCTCCCACTCTGGAGCCTCGGCTGCCGGCTGATGCGCGGGCGCGGCGGCCGCCTCCTCCTTCTGCAGACGGCGGGCAAGCAAAGGGTGCATGACATTGAGGTGCGCAAACGTACAACACTTGCAACACGCACACGCGCCACACTCAAAGAGCAAAGGTATCACTCAGCTGCATGCGTCAGCCAGTCTCACACCCAATGCACCAGCCACCATTCAAAGGGTGACAAAGAGACACCCATACCTTGACTTGCTCCTCAATGTTTAGAATGGGATACTTGTTGGGTCCTTCAATGAACACCAGGACACCCTCACACCCCGGCCGCACACACTTCTTGCGATCGTGCTGTAGCGGGATACAGGGGGTATGCGGGAGGTTGTGGGGTGGGGTGGGGTGGGTTCAGAGCAGAGGGTGTGGCAAAGATCAACTCAAGCTCTCTGGGCTTCTCAGCTGAGGAGGCTAGTGCACCAGAAATCTTAGTGCTGGGGCGTTGAGCATTGCATGTTTGAATGAGTCCAAACGCAGCAACAGCACACAGCACCAAGCGGCAGTTTGAAAGGCCAAGGGGCTTTAAGACGCACCTTTTTGTACAGCCCAAACTTGAAGTCCTTGCCAACGACCTGCTCCTCGCCCCCCGTGGCGTCCACCATGCGCACTGCAGCAGTAGAAACAGGCGAGCAGACAATGTGCTTGTGCGTGAGACGTGTAAGGTGTGCTGGAGAGAGGTGCTGCCAGTGTCAGCACCTTCTTGCGTGCCTTCAGCCAGCAGCAGCATGCTGTCCAGAGAGGTATACGTCAAAGAGTTGCTGCCATGCTGCTGCTGCTGCTGGCAGCAGCAGGAAGACAACAGCCAAGCTGCCAGCCGGTCCCCGCCAGCAGCAGACGGCTGGAGGTGATAGCTGCATGCCACCGTGGCCAGCTGCCCCTACCTGTCTCCTTTCGCCAGCAGGGTTGGTGGAACAAGAGGCGGTGCCCAGCCGAGCAGCGGAGCTCGTACCGCTCCGCATGAGAAGCTGCAGCAAGGTGAGAGGAAGGCGAGAGGAAGGCAAGAGAAGTGCGAGAGGAGTGTGAGAGGGGTGTAAGGAGAGCCTGTACATGTGAGTGGAAGGTGGACGCGCACAGACGCATGAAAGGGGTCCTTGCAGGGCAAACAGCAAGCATTTGGATGCAGGCCTTCAGTGGCCGTGCTGCCTGTTTGACAAAACAGCCCAGGCCTCACCTCGCACCAGGCCGGCCGCATTCTCCTTGCTGCACCCGAGACTCAGCGCGCACTCCCCCAGCACTGCGACAAAGCAGGTTTCAACATGCAAGAGTCACGAAAACAATCATGATGTGTTTTTAAGAACGTTGTCATTGGGGTGAGGAATGGATTCAAAGCGGCAAGGCATGCGCTGGTGTGCGAGCAGGGCTTGGCAAGCACACACACAGGGGCTGGCAGGGCAGTGCAGGCCCACAAGAGGCGCAGCAAGAGAGCAGGTGGCCGGAACAGGGCAACACCGAGAGACAGGCGGGCGAGTGGCAGGCGGAAAGGCAGAGCTGTGAGCTAAGAATGCTTTAGCAGCAGATTAAACGCTGTTTCCAAGTTTCTTATATAAGAAGAATATATCAAAGGTGCACCACGCACCTGGGTCTTCAGCCTCTGCCTCCTCCGTATCATCCAGGCCCAGCTGCTTCCGCAGCAGCCTGCGCTGCCTGCAGTGCGTCACAGCACCAACATCAGCAGCAGCAGCAGTGCAGTGAGGGAAGGCACGCTGATCGGACGCGCGCTGGAGGGATGACCGGTAGGGAGACGAGAGAGCCAACGGCAGCAGCATCAATTCCCACCCGCCCAAGCCATGCAGCAGGACCCAACCAAACGATCGTAAAGCGTCACACCGCAACGCAACACACCAGCCACAACCAGCGACGCTGGCACACCACACACAGCTGCGGAATGAATGGGCAGCGAGGCCCGCAGGCAGGATTGCAGATGTTGACAGGCAGCAGCCTCACTCTTCCTCAAGCCTCAGTGCTTCGGACAGCAGCTTGTCGTCCGCCACTTCAGGCACGAGCTGCTCCACCTTGGCTGCCGCCGCCCCCCTTGCTCGCTGCTGCTGTGCCGCTGCAGACTGGGCCGCGGGCGACGGCTGTGCTCGCTGACGGCTGCCTTGCCGATCCTCCCGCGAGCCAGCGCCTGCATGGCGGCATGAATGAGCACATCAGTTTCGGTGGCTGGTGGCTGGCGAGTGCAGTGCCGGCTGGGTTGGGGGGAGAGCACAGCTGGGAGCTGGCTGCTGGTGGCTGAAACTGCCGATGGGACAACCGCACAGCGGTTCACAGGATATGCTGCATGCATTGCAATATTGAGGTGGGCCTAGCACCCACCAGTCGGGGGTCCAAGCAAAACGCTGCCATCTGGCTGGACGACGGC
This sequence comes from Chlorella vulgaris, assembly GCA_023343905.1. Taxonomy (NCBI): domain Eukaryota; kingdom Viridiplantae; phylum Chlorophyta; class Trebouxiophyceae; order Chlorellales; family Chlorellaceae; genus Chlorella; species Chlorella vulgaris. The sequence continues at coordinate 245,890 of SIDB01000007.1, forward strand.
GTTGTTGCCAGACACTGCTGTGAATTTGGCCGCCAGGTCTGGAGGGAGTAGCAGTTGGGCACAGCGGTAGGTGGCACAGTGCACACTGGTCGCGAGCAGAAAGCACGTCCCGACGTAACGCACCCCCCAGCTGGCTGGCAGCAGTCACAGCAACACAGCACAGCTCGGGTCTGCACGCAGCCACAGGATGGAACCAGGTTCGCTGCGTGCCTTTATAGTTTGCTGCAAACTCTGAAATGCCTGCCTCGTCGACTGCTTCCCCCTCAGAGTCTGATATAGGGTCGGGAGCTGGAGGGGCACCTTCTTCCGCCTTGGCCGCCGGCCCTGCAGGTGCAGAAGCCTTGGGCCCCTTCTTCGGCTTTCCAGCGCCTCCTTTGGCCGGCGCCCCCGAAGCCCGTTTGGGCTGCGGCTGCGGCTGCAACTGCGGCTGCGGCTGCAGCTGCCGCAGAGCAGATCCCGACAGGGGCTCTTCGTCTGACAGATCTACAGGCGGCGGCAGGGATGACTGTCAAAGAAGGAAGGCAGCATGATCAGGGCGCCAGCATGCATGCCTGCTGGCAAGGCTTGAGCAGGACGAGCAACACACGGGCACAGCAAGGGTGGGCGCCGCCGCCACCGCTGCCGTCGCACCAGATCCGCCGCCAATCAGGTCAGGTGGATCATCGCCACAGTCATCTGAGTCCGTACCTGTGGCGACACAGGGCAGGCGGGTGGGCAGATGCAGTACACCGTCAGGGCACATCGGCAGGCTGTCGGCGAAATGCTCTGGCAGCACATGCAGCTTGGGTGCCGGGCTTGGCGCAAGGAAATGCAGGGTCGGCTGACAGATGGAGGTTGTTTCAAGCCCTTGGGCAAAATTTCCAACATGAAAGTGGGCCCTTCATTGCTGGGCTGAGGTGTTGGGACTACAGCACTACCATCTGTGCCTTGCCGCACAAGCCGCTCACCTCCCAAGATTCCAGGCGCAACATGCCTGCCAGAAGCTGCTGCAGCCCCCTGAGATCCCGACTGCGGCTTCCGTATCGCTGCAGCAGGCTTCTGCTGCGGCGCTGACGAGCCAGCCGCCCGCTGCGCAGGCTTTTGGGTTGCCGGGGGTTCCGAGTCGCTGCTGCTGCTCGACCCGCTTTCTAGGTCGGGCTCACTGTCTCCACAGTCGCTTTCGAGGCCGGGCTCGCTGCCTGCACTGTCGCTGTCGCTGTCACAGTCATCCACATCTTGGATGATCTGCTCCCTGCTGAATGAGTAGGCGGTCTTGCGGCCCGACATGACAGCCGCCGCTCACCTGCGAAGGCCAACGGGTTGTGGCGGCAATCGGCGGCGGCGGCGGCGGCTGCGACGACGGCAGCGTGCACCGCGCTGAATTCCTGCCCGTCGCTCCGATGCGAAGCCGATCCAAGCGGCCGCTGAGCCGCTCAGCTTGGCCTCCAAAGCTTCAAGGCGGTAAGTTCGACGGAACGGCACAAAATGTGCATCTCAAACAGCAAGCCAACCTACCGCCGTGGCCAGCCAGACGCCAGGACCTCCCGATTGCTTGCTCGATGCAAAAAACAGCAAGGCCGCGCCTCCCCGATCCCCCAGCACCGTCCGGATCGTTGTACCGTTGTGCGATCGCGACTGCGGTGCCAGCGTGATCGGTGCCAGACAAGGCTGCCGCCGCCATGCACGCTGTGCTCGTTGCCGCCGACGTCACAGCGCGGCCCTTCCTGTCTCCTATTGAATTGTGCCTGACACAGCATACTGTGTGCCATGGCAAGTTCTCATCACACTGATAGGGCCACTCATAAGACAGTCTGTGGGCGCGGCGCTGAGTGCTGCCGCGAGTGCATGACATCAATTTCGGAAGTTTTCTGCTCAACATAGGGGATTGCAGATGTCCAAGTGCGCTGCGCCGGGCTCAGTGCGCGGGCTTGAAGATGCAGCGTGTGATCCGCAATCGCCGCCAAATCGTCTCCGCCGCAGCGTGTACACACTGAAAGCAATGCAAAACTTGCGGCATCAGACGTTGACCTCGATCTCGCCGCTTGCACCCACTCGTGCCTCAAAGGTGGGCAGAGGCTTGGGGGTGTCGCCAATTTTTCCAACCTGCAGGCAGACAGTGCAACAATTCGATTCAATCCAGCCAACCAACACGGATGCCAGTGGCGCATTGTGGCAGGTCCAACGCAAATTCCCGCCCGCAATTGCAACGCGCTCCCAACGGTTGCAGAGGGCAGCCTCTGCATACAGTAGCCTCATCCTGTCAAGACAAGCCAACACTGCAGCCAGACCACAGGCGCACACCGCCGCACTGCGCTTTCACACGCTTTGCACCTCAACACGTCCAGGCATGCACCCAAGCGCCTCCTCGGCTCCTCCCAGCTGGCATACTCACAAAGGGGAGGCTGGGCATCTTGGGGATCCATTCACCAACCGGCTCCCCAGTCGACAGGTCAAACTTGGAGCCGTGGGCGGGGCAGGTGACGCAGCTGCAGGGGCGGCACGTGCCTTGCGTGAGTTTGGGCGCCGTGGGAGAGGCAACGCCGGCTCTGCACCTCGAGTGATGCAACACCACAGCCAGCTGTGCCGCATTGCGATGTAGTTCCCGCTACTCTCTCATGCTGCCTTCCACCCTCCTTGCCCGCCTCCCACCCTGCCTGCTTTGCTGGCATCTTCCTCCAGCACCCTGCCTGCCTGCCTGCCCAGCAAGCACTGGTGCTCACCCGTTTGCCACTTCACCCTGCAGCAGCGCAGTCTTGCCCACCAGGGGCAGGCCCAGGTGGGGGCACTTGTTGCTCACAGCCTTGACCTCCCCATTTGCGGTGGCCAGCAGGATACGCTGGCCGCCAATCTCAACCACCTGCAGGCCACGCCGTCTGCCTTTGGATGCAGCACAAGGCAACCATCCAGCATGGCCAGTGGATCTAAAGGCAGGAAAGGACTGGTCTGGCTCACCTTCTTGCCGCCGGCAGACCCCAAGTCAAAGTCCTTGACTCCTGTGCCAGTCCACACTGCCTGCGGTGACGAGCGGCGGCAACCTTGCACTGAGCGGCACTCCCACTCCCTCCCACTCATCAGCGCACGCCTGATGAAGTGCGCTCGTGCACTCGGAGCAACACTGGCTTCATTGGCAGGATGCAGAGCCCGAAAGCCAGTCCTTTGAGCCGAAAACCACAACTTCACACAGCGGCTGTTTCATATGATCGCGATGGTTGATTCACAGCAATCGCGACCCACCTGGACGCGCAGAGAGGTGCGCCGGGACGGCCGGCTGCCCGCACAGACGGGAGATGGGCGCAGGGAGGCAGCAATCATGGTGGCTGGTGGGTTGCGACGTTTGTGAATTGGTTTGGGCTGTAATGCGACCCCTCTTGGCATTCGGGCTGTACAGTTTCGGTTGTCACGTCCCGGCGCCTGCTTGCGTGCCCTGGACTCGTTGCCTGATGCCGATGCAGATCTGACACAGAGACAGGCGCGAGGCTCGACAATGAGTTTGAGTCTCGCAAACGCCCGCACCCTTTATCAAGGCGCACAGATTGCCAAGACATTCAAGCCAAATGCTGACACTGGATTTGAAGGCGGCCTGTTCAGCGGGCTTGTCAGCAAAGTCGAGCGCAACGTCACCGACGCCGACGGCGTGCGTTGGCCGATCCTCTTTCTCATAACGTGAGATGCGGCCGGATCACCGTACGCAGCCATCCTTCGAGCAGGCAGCATACAGCACAGACCACAACACTCAGGGCTGCTGAGTGCTTGCTGGGCGCTGTCGCCGCACTAGTTGAAGTTGCGTTTCGATGCATGTCCAGAGTGCGCCCCCTCACTCCGCCCCCACACACCACAGGTATGAAGATGGAGAGAAGGAGCACCTGACTCTGCAGGAGCTGGAGGTGTGCCTGGTTGACAAGCCCGGAATGCAACGGCGCAAGGACAAGCTGCTTGCAGCGGTGACCGCCAGCATGCACGACGAGAACGGGGCAGGGCCGGAACCGCAGCCCAAGCACCACAAGCGTGCCGCCGAGGTGCTGGGCGAGTCGACGCAGCAACACAGCGGTTCGGACACGGGCCAGGAGAGACGGAGCCGGTGCGTGCTTGCTGCATGCGAAGCCACACCCTTGTGCTTATTGCTTGTTGCAGTGCACTTTGGCTCAGGGCAACGTGCGCCCATGCACTGCATCACCTGCTATGCCAGTTGCAAGCAAGCTGGCGGTGCTGCTGCGAACAACAACACATCAGTCTGTGGGGTGCTGCCACGGGCGCTGGGTGCTGCAGGCGGGAGGGCAAGAGGCGCATGGATGATCAGTTTGAATACGAAGACCCTCGGGATGCAAAGCGAGGTACCGGCGCGGGCGGCAGCGGCAGCGGCTCGGCTGCAGCCGCCATCCGCTCCCGCCTCGGCATCCGGCAGCCCCTCCCCGGGGGGGCTGCTGCTGCGGCGGCGGCAGCCAACCTCACTTCTGAGAGCCAGGTGCGTGCTGGCCTTGAGGCGCAGCCTCTGACGCCTTGCGAGCGATGGTCACAGCTGGCAGTAGGAGCACCAGGGGCCCGCCCCAGCCTGCTTTGTGCCCAATGTGTGTGCTCATGTTTCATCAGCCCTACACCCTGAACATCCAAACCTCCCCCGCTGCCCTCCACGCCTGCCGCCTCCCCCCTTCGTTCTTCCCTCCTCCTCCACCCTCCTGCACCCTCCTTCAACCCCCTCCTCGCTCCTGCATCCTTCTGACTCCACCCATTTGGCCTTCCACTCTTTGGCCTTCCTCCACAGCCCTCCCCAACCCTTCCCAACCCTCCTCCGCCCTCCTCCCTTCCACCCCTCCACCCACCCCGCAGGAGGACTACCCCGTGGGTGAGGCTGGCATGCGCCTGGCAGGCCTGCCGGGGCACCTGAAGCGCATAGAGGTCATCAATTTCATGTGCCACGAAAACTTCACCATGGACTTTGGGCAGGTGCGGTGGGTGGGTGGGGTGGGTGGGTGGGTGTGGGGGGGGGGGGTGGATGGGTGGAAGGGTAGTCAGTTGGTTGGGTGGTCAGTCTGTTGGTGTGATGAATCTGTGGTTGATCGGCTGGTTGGGTGGTCAGTCGGTTGGCTGCGGAGGCAGCTGTGCTGGTTGTGGGTCTCGTGCCTGTGGAAGCCGCCCTCCTCCTGCCCAGTCGCTGCCATTGACTTTACACCGGTCCACTTCAAAAGGTGTGATTGCTGTATGGAATTGTTCGACCAATCAAACTCTGTACAGAATGGTAACCGTACAGAATGGAGGTAAAAGATTCCAGTACCTTCCCTTGCTTCACCCCCCTTCCGCAGCACGTTACCTTTGTGAGCGGTACCAACGGCTCCGGCAAGTCAGCGGTACTGCAGGCCCTGCAGTGCTGCCTCGGTGTGCGCGCCGGCGCCACTGGTCGAGCCAGGTCCTTCCAAAAGGCACGCCGCCGCCGCACGGCGCCTTCTGCTGCTGACTGTGCTGCTCAAACTGCCTCGCTGGCCTGCGGCTGTGAGGCTTGATCTGGAGGCTGTAGTCTCCCTGTGCTGCCTTGTGCATTGGGTGGACTGGCTCCTGCCTGCCTGCCTGCTGTTGTGTGTGACAAGTGTCCTACCTGCCTGCCTGCCTGCCTGCCTGCCTGCCTGCCTGCCTGCCTGCCTGCCTGCTGAGTGTCGCAGCGTCTCAGTCTGCGGTTCTGCAGCCTCACACTCATCCTCCTGCATCCCTTGCTGCAGCTCATTAGGACAGGCAGCAACGAGGCAATCATTCGAGTGACGGGTGGGTGCCTGCCTCCCTGCTCACCAAGCCCTCGCACCTCACCTGCCTGCCTGCCTGCCTGCCTGCCTGCCTGCCTGCCTGCCTGCCTGCCTGCCTGCCCGCGCCCCATCTGGTCCAACGGCACACTGCATCTGTACCGCATGCTGTCATGCGTTACAATGATGTACCATGATGTGATATTTGTACCGCAGTGTACAATCGACCCTACAAGGGATTTGACTCCTACCGCCACTCGCTGTTTGGGGACACCATCACGGTGGAGCGGCGCATAGGCCGCGCAGGCTCCTCGTCCTCCTATGCACTCAAGGATGCCTCGGGAAGGTGGGCGGATGGCTGGGGCCCTGTTGTGACGGCTGGGGGTGGCGGTTTGTTCCTGGGGGGTGCCTCGTGTTTTTGTTTGTCTGATGTTTGCGGCAGTGCGACGACGTGTGGTGTATTGTGGCTGCACCCAAGTATGGGGTCCATTCTGCGGCGCTGCCCCATCCTGCTTTTCCTTGTTTTTCTTTTCTTCCCCGACACACACATACGCATGTGCACAGCTGTCACTGAAGCTGTACCTCCGCTGCCGCCACCTCTGCCACTCATGTTCCGCCGTCTGTGCTGCTGCAGGATCCAGGGGCGGAAGCGGGAGGACCTCGATGCAATGCTGCAAACGCTGGGGCTGAACGCTGCCAATCCGGTGCGGCGGCTGTACCGGCAGCTGTACTGCAGCTGTACCTCGCCGTTCTGCGCCTGTCAGGCGGGTGCATGCAGGCGCATGCTGGCACAGTGGATGCAAGGCGCTTGCTGAGCGGTCTTGAGCTGCACCTGGAGTTGCACACTGTTTGCCTGCAACTTGTGGAATGTGAGGTGCCGGAGTATCAATCGGAAGCCACTCGTTGCTTGCCAGCCCGTCCCTCACAGGCTCTGGTCGGCTTTCACCCCCGCCTCCCGCTGCTGTACACGCAGGTGTGTGTGATGACGCAAGACACCGCTCGCAACTTCCTGGCGGGCAGCAGCAGCAAGGTGAGTCCAGGGCTCGGCCGGCAGCGCAGCATTTGCTGTTGCTACTTCCAAAACACTCACCGCGCCCAACTTTGCCGGCGAGACGGCTGCTGGTGCTGGCTACCCACGCCGTGCCACCCGTTGTTCTTCCACGTGCATTTTCACCGCTCCATTTTCACTGTGCGGCACATACACGTACTGCCCGTACAACTGTACCGCAGGCCGACCAGGAGAAGTACCAGCTGTACATGGAGGCCACCAGCCTGGAGCAGATCGCGTACAACCTGGAAGTGTCCAAGGATCAAGTGCGCCAGATGAATGAGAGCGTGCAGCAGGTGCGGGCGGGCGGTGTCGGGCGGGGCCGGAACGAGCGTTGGAATCGGGTTGGAAAGGGCGGCGCTTGTCCAGTCAGGGCCACACCTTGACTTGAGTTGTCTGCCTGCCACTACAAGTCTGTGTTTGTCTCTGTCTCTGTCTCTGTGCCTGTGACTGTGACGTGTCCTCGCACTCGAGCAAGCTCGTTGACTCTGACCACCTGCCTGACTGCTTGACTCTCATGCGTGCACTGGCTGCCGGCTCCCTACCCACCAAAACTGCCTGCACCTGCACTGCTGGCTCGCAGATCCGAGAGGAGTACGAAGCCATGTCAGCTGCGCATGTGGCGCTGCAGAAGTCGATCAAGGCCCTGGAAGGCATTCAGGGGTGGAGGGTTGAGGTGGAGCAGCTGGAGCAGGTGCGTTGCTTGCCTGTTTATGCTTGCAGTCTGTGTGTCTTCCGGTATACATTTGATGGGAGGGCGCAGGTAGGACATGCAGAGCTGAGCGCCGAGGCCCCTTCATCCGGTGCTCTTGCCGCAAGCCGCTCGGCAGCCACCTGCGTGCCCGCTTGTGCCCTTCTTTCCACCTCACCCTCAGGTGTTGAGCTGGGCTGTTGTGGAGGACCAGGCTGCTGGCGCGGCCCAGGTGCAGGCAGCCCTGGACAGCATGCCTGCTCGGCTTCAAGAGCTGGAGCGAGCGCTCACCGAGCTGACTCAAGAGCACGGTTCACTGCGTCAGGCAACTGATGACAAGGTGGGCTTGGGCTGCCTAGGTCGGGAGCGGGTGGCCGGCAAACTTTGCCTGTCTGTGTTGAGAGCCCGCGCTTTGTGCATCCTGGGTTGTACACACCATGCTATCTGTCTCTGCCCTGATCCCCTTACGCCCGCCTCCCTCCCCTTGCCTCCCAAACCAAATCCCCGTGCCCCCTGCTCACATTACTACCGCAGGGCCAGTTCCTGGCTGCCTACAACGAACGAGCGACAGCACTGGCAACTGAGCAGGAGGGCGCAAAGCAGACACTGAAGCTGGCTCACCGCCTGGTTCGGGCCACTGAGCTGAGGGTGCAGCGCCTGCGTGGAGAGCTGCAGGAGGCGCAGGCGCACAAGGAGGTGGGTGGGTGGCTTGGCCGATAGTGGGGTGTTGAGGGTTGAGGTGAAGGAAGGTAATGCAGGAATGATTGACAGCCAGGTGCGGCGGAATTGTGAAGTAGTAAGTGGGTCTAAGATCGAATGGCAGCCAGCGGTGAAGGGAAGGTCCGAGTTGCCTGCACCGTTGCACACCACAAGGGCACCTATCCACCCTGTTCCTGACCCGTCTATACAGTCTGCTCTGACGCGGTCCGGTGCCTGGCGTCCCTGCCTTGCCAACACACACACACACACACACACACACACTTTGTTTCTCTGATTTTGGTCTGGCTGCCTCCCGCCGCCCTGCGGTATGCAGGCATTGGAGGGTGCCGTGAGGGAGGTGCAGGAGGATGTTGTGCAGGCCACCCAGGCTGCTGTGACGCAGTACCAGCTACAGTTAGAGCAGGCACAGGCAGCCGACGAGGCGTGCCGCGAGGAGGTGTGTGGGAGGAATGTGCAACTCTGCCACCCCCGCTGGAGCGCCTGCCGCCGCTGGCGTCATGCCCGGCTGCAGTGCCAGCATAGCATTGTTGCAGCTGGCGTCTGGCTGCCTCCATCTGCACTGCTGCAACTGAGCCTTTGCGCCACATCGGCATATCCTGCACTGCTGCTGCTCGTGTACCTGCCAATACCTGCTAGCCTCCCTGTGTGCTGCCCTGACCTTGAGTGCGCAGGTAGCGGCGGCCGATGCCGCGCAGCAGGCAGCCTCTGCCACCCACAGAAGCGCTTGTGAGCGGGCGCACGCGCTGGAGCAGCAGCGGTTTGGGGCTGACCGCACCGTCAAGGCTGTGCAGCAGCAGATGCAGCAGATCAAGGAGGCGGGGCGGTCCAAGGTTGCGAATTTCGGCGGCAGGGCGGTGGCCAGCCTGGTGGCAGCCGTGCAGCGGGCCAAGGGCCAGTTCAGCCGCCCGCCCATTGGACCCTTGGGGGTGCATCTCACGTTGGATGACAACAGGTGCGGCGAGTGGCTGGAAACTGCTGGCTGGTGTGCCTGATGTAGCCCCCTGATGTGGCAGCGCTCTCGCAGGGTCTGGTAGATGCACTCTCAGTACTTGTACTGGTATTGATGTGTGCAGCATCAGCAGCACACCCGCATGTCTCAGCTGCACATTCGGGCTGGATCCTTGTACTGCCGTGTCTGTACTGCTGGCTTGCTGCATTTCTTTCTTCCCAAACCGCCAGGTGCCCTTTTGTTCCTCTTGAGTCGCAAGCCAATCCGCCCTTTGCCCCCCATCATCTCACCCATCCCCTTACCCATTCCCATCCTCTCAACCATCTCCGTGGTCCGCCATTTTTTTCCCAGACCCTCTTTTTCTCCTCTCGCTGCAGATGGGCGCTGGCAGTCGAGTCAGCGCTGGGCCTCCAGCTCAACTCCTTCCTGGTACACTCGTACAGCGACTCCCAGCTGCTGCGCCAAATGATCTCACAACACTTCCCACACCCACGTGCGTCTGATATTGGTTTTCAAATGTGCTGGGCAGCTGGGAGGCTCAGGGCAGCGTGGGTGGGGGATGGTGGTGGTGCTGGGGGAAGAGGGAGGGGCCGTGGGCAGTTGCGGGCGTTGCAGCAATGGGTGGGGGATGGTGGTCTGGGTGGGGGAGAGGGAGGGGCCGTGGGCAGTGGCGGGCGTGGTAGCAAGCAGGCCCATTGGACCTCCTGCTCAGCACCGCATGGACCATACTGTTTCTCTCCCCCTTCCCTCTTCCGTAAGCTGTCTCTTTTGCTGCTGCTGCCGCTGCTGCTGTCATTGCTGCTGCCTCCGGTTTTATCTTTTTCTCCATATTGATCCTGTGTTTCTTCAACTTATCCTTTGCCTGTTTATCTTCACCTTTATCCTGCCTTTGCAGAGGCGCTCAAGCCCTCGGTGTATGTGGCTGACTTTGACACGCCCCCACACATCATCCCGCCTGCCAGCCAGCCGCCGCCCTCGGTCGCCAGCGTGTACCGCGTGCTGGCCTGCGCTGACAAGCGCCTGGCGGCCCCCATACTGAACAGCCTGGTGGACCACGCTCACATCGGTGCGCGTGGGTGGGTGGCTGGGTGGGTGGATGAGTGAGGGTGGGGCTGGGGGCGTCCCGCGGTGGTGGGTGCGCGGTGATGGTGAGGACTGCGTTAGCGCGGGGGGAAAAGTGAAAGGAGCGGGGGGAAAAGCAGCTGTTGCCACTGCACATGCTGCTTGCAGCCGTTTGCGGAGCACAGCAGGCAGTGCTGTCTTCCCGGTGGCACTGGCAGCCTGTCCTGTTGCCGCCGGCTGCTGCAGGCTGCCATCTTGACCTTCAACCCATTCCTGCCCCTCACTCCTGCTCCCACCCCTCCCTCCTCCTGCCGCGCTGCGCAGAGAAGCTTGCCCTGGGGGCCTCAATTGAGCAGTGCAAAGAAATCGCGTGGCGGATGCAGGGCGTGATGGCCTGCTTTGCACCAGACGGCAGCAAGTACTACAAGAAGGGGTCCAGCCACACGCAGACGCCGCCGCCACACTGGCTGCGGTATGCACGCCTGGGCCAGAGCTCGGCGCAGCAGGTGGGCAATGGCGGCCAGCTCCATGAACAATAGCAGGAGTGATCATACATTTGAGGTTTGATTTTGGCCTGGAGAAAAGGAAAAGAGAGTGACCGGGCAATGGAGGCAGAGCGTGTGTGTGCGAGAGCATACTGTATGTGTATGGTTGGTTGTGTGGCCACGTGCAGCGATTGTCCTGTCCGGGCATGTGAACACGCAGGGGGCACAAGGCACTTGAGGTTGCTCCCAAACCATCCACCAACCACATCCCAAATCTTTCCCGACAATGCTGGTCCCAAATTCCGAAGCATGCCCGTCACCATCTCTGCCACGCTGCCCTGCAGACAACCGAGCTAGCGGCCGAAGTGCAGCGCATGCAGCAGGAGGTAGAGCGCCTGGGCTGCGAGCTGCAGCAGGCCAGGGCAGAGGTGGCGGCGGCAGCTCAGGAGGAGGCCCGAGTGCGTGCGGCGGCGGCTCCCGTCCGGCAGCGGCAGTGGCAGGCGCGGGGGTTGCTAACGCAGCTCACGCAGCAACCGCCGCCAGAGCTGTTTGCCTGCAACCAGGCTGACGACGATGATGCGACACAGGCGGAGCTGTGGAAGGTGCGGGCCCAGCTTGTTGCTTGTGTTGTTTTTTCGCTTGGCCAGAAAAAGCGGCCGGCGTGCTGTCGGGGTGCGGACCTTTCTGGGGGTGCTCTGCTGTTGTTGGTCTTGACTGCTTGGTCTGCATGTTTGGTTGAGCCACAGCAGCAATCTATGAGTACACAAGCTGCGATTCTCTGTTTGCGATCTGCAGGCCGCACAGGGCTGTGTGGATCTGGAGCAGCAGCTGAGGGAGCTGGGCCGAGAGGCGGAGGCTGCGCAGGCGGCCCTGGTGCTGGCACAGCAGGGGATGCAGGAGAAAAGGTGCGGCGGGTCGTGCTGCTTCAACATGTACTTGCTTGAATTGTTCTTTGCTCAACTTAGGGTACCAGTTCTGGCCAGACGCAAGCTCCCGCAGTGATTGCTGTACAGTCTTTCGTCTGTCGTCTGTCTTGCCGTGCTGCACAGAGCACTGTCCCTTCACGTGCTGTACTGTGCACTGCCTTGCACTGTGCAGGGAGGCCATCGCCCGCTTGAACGAAGAAAACGAGGCCTTTGTATCTTCGTACGACCAGCAAGTGCAGCAGCTGGCGGCGGTGGCCGGGCGGCTTGAAGACACGCGTGCAGCCGAGGAGGACCAGCGTGCCAAGAGGGGGCAGCTCGAGGCGCTGGCCACACAGCAGGCGCAGATGCTGAGCCAGCTTGAGGAGGGCGCTGCAAAGGTGGGAGCTGCGGGTCGTGCTCTGAATCTGTGGTACTGTTGAATTGTGGGTGCTGTGCCTCACCTTTGGCCTGAGATGCTGTGTGGTGGGGATGCATGTGGCTGCCTGGGTCTGTCTCAGCTCAGCCTACAGCAAGCATGATGAGCGGGAGTTGGGAGAGACTGACCCATCTGACAGCCAGCATGCTCTGCTGATTGGAAGTTTGATACAAGATGTTTGAATTAAGATGATATTTGAACTGAGGATATTCGAACCGAAATGCTCAGCTGAGCATCAATTCAATCCAGCTCCTAAAGCTCACATTGTGCTGGCCCTCTGCCCAGATCTGCTCTCGGGAGGTCGCCGCTGAGGCTCGGCGGGAGGTCGAGGCGCGGCTGCGCTCCAGGCAAGACCTCACTGAGGAGCAGGTCGCTGCCCTGATGACCGCCGAGGTGAGCCGGCGCTGCTTCTGCTGCACTACTCCTGCTGCTGCTGCTGGTGATGCTGGTGGTGATCGTGGTGCTTGTTGCACTACTCCTGCTGCTGCTGGTGGTGATGCTGGTATGCATGGTGCCTATGTCTGCGCCTGCCTGCATTTCCTCGTGCAGCTGCTGCACAAGAAGATCAAAGTGCTGGAGCGCAAGATAGCGGAGCACGAGAGGGAGGCGGGGGGCAGCCTGCCGGAGGTGCAGGATGCATTTGCCGCCAGCACGGCGCGCATGGGGCGCGAGGGGCGGCGGGCTCGAGAGGCTCTGTCCATGTTCCAGGTGGGTGCCTGTCCCTCTCCCTGCTCTGGGGTTTAGGGTTTAGGGCTGCCGTGCACTGATCAGCGACGGCATGCTCGCCGCCGTCCCTCCCTGCTTCGGGCGTATTGATTGCCTCGGCTCCAACCCCGCTCTAAAACCCTTGGCCTTTGGCATTGGCTTCTGTAAACCTGTCATGGTGACAGTTGCAGCTTTCTGCACTGCCTCAGTTTCCCCCGGCGTGCCAGGCTGTAACTGTTGAGGCTCCTCCTCCTCTTGAACTGGTGCCTCCTGCTCTGCTGCGTGTTGTTGTACTGCTCTCCCTCACCAAATGTACCGCCTCTTCTACGTGAGCGCAGGTCATTGAGGATGCGCTGAAGCTTAGGGTCCGCAAGCTGAGTGAGGTGCGCTGATGATTGTGGCTGGATTCACGTTCAGTCCTTCCTGTGTTCCCCTTGGCCACTCCGTGCCTCCGCTGACCACCCCCGCGCTTTTCCTTACTTATCTCGTCTCATCACTGTGTCCTCCTTCATTTCTGTTTCCTCTCTTGCTCTAACTCTCAAAACAACCCCTCCCTTGCCCACCGCTCCCCTCCGCTGCCATTTGCCGCTGCAGTTGGACCATCGGCTGGAGGACTTGGTGAATGCCAAGTTCAGGGCGTACATGTGGAAGAAAGGACACTCGGTGAGTGGTGCTGGCTGAGCTCCCCAACATACGCCAGGGTGTGCTGCCCACTTCGGCACACTCCTCACCATTGTTGCTGCCGGGACACTGTTTTGTCTTGGCTGTGCCGCGTTGTAGCGCAGCCGGTGCTGCTCGCCACGTGTATGCTCGGGCTGGCAGGTGGGCATCTGATTCCTCACTGCCGCTCTCCAAGCGTCCACGGCAGCTGGTGGCATGCCGCCTTAGCAAGCAAGCAGTGACAACCGCTCCCTCAGCACTGCATCCCACACTCTGCCCTGCTCCTGTCCCGCCCGCCACCCACAGGGCATGATCAAGCTTGACCGCAAGGCGCAGTCGCTGCAGCTCAAGGTGCAGATAGGCAGCAAGGGCAGCAAGGAGGCCGGCGGCGCCGTCAAAGACCTCAAGCAGGTCAGGCAGGCTGGCGCTGTTGGGACGGCGTTGTTGCTTCACAGATTTGCTGTTTGTTGTTTGATGTTGTGGCTGTGTTGCTGTTTGGCTATGGCTTTGCCTCGGCAGCAGACCGGTTTGCGGCTCGCAGTCATTGCTGCTGACATTGGGAACCTGGTTTGGCCACACATGCGTTCGCCGGTAGCTACTCTAGCCTGGTGCCCTCACTGCTGGCCTGGTGTGCCCTTGCCGCTGCTGTGCGTGCAGCTATCCGGTGGCGAGCGCTCGTACACCACCGTTGCCTTCACCCTGGCACTTGGGGGACACACCGAGATGCCGTTTCGGGCGATGGATGAGTTTGACGTGGTGGGTGGGGTGGGGTGTCTTGCAGTCGGTCTGCTGGTTGGTTGGTTGTCGGTTGGTTCGAAGGGGTTAGTTGGGTGGGTGGACGGTCAGTTGGTTGGCTGGTTGGCTGGTTGGCTCGTTAATTGATTGGCCGTATTGGTCGGCTGATTGGGTGGGTGGTCAGTCGGTTGAGTGGGTGGGTGGCTTCATTCAGATTGTGTAGGACTGGAGTCACCTGACTGATGGTTCCCACAACTCAGCTGGGTGGGCGCCAGCCCACTGCTGCAGCTGCTCTCGCAGCAGTTGCAGCACCCGATACTGGGGCATGCGTGGTTTCGCTTGTGGCTGACTAGATGGCACCTTTGGCCTAATTACTGTTTGGTGCACCCACCGCAAGGCATTCCCTTCCTGCATTGGACGTGGTGGTATCGCTGGCGCCGCAGAAAAGCAAGCCAGTGTGCTCAACGCCCGAACGCCTGCCCTCCCCATCGCCGCAGTTCATGGATGCAATCAACCGCCGAGTGGCGATGCAGAACCTGTTTGACTTTGCAAGGGAGAACGGCGAGCTGCAGTTCATCTTCCTGACACCCCAGGACATCAGTGCGGTGGAGGATGCACGGCAGGCATGCCAGCAGCAAGGGCAACAGATGCCTGCAGGGTTTGTGCGGGTGGTCACGATGCGTCCGCCGCGGGCCAACGCTATCCGGGCCTGACTGCAGGAAGAAGGGAGCACACGTTTATGGAACCTGGGCGTGCTGCCTGTTGTGCAGCACTAGGTGTGTGATGTGTCTGGCTTGCTGCGTTGCATCTGTAAAGCATCCGTGCTCCGTGATGGACCACTTTGCCACACTGTGCATGCTCTACAGGTTGTCAACAACGACAAAATAAGTGCGTGGCTGATAGAAAGGCAGGCAAACACTAATACGTCAGCGCTAACGAATGCTCAATCTTGGATGCCGCTCTGGAAGGGTCATCCCGGGGGCGGGATGCCTCGCACGTGCAGCACTGCCCGCATCAGTCCTGCCGCACCGCTGTACTGGCGGCGCTGCAACATCAAGCGTAGGCACTCATCCTGCAGGGCCAGGCAGGGGAGACAGATGGCTTGCGGTGAAGCAGTCAGTAGCACAGAAGAACGAGTGCCGCTGCTCTATCAGTCAGCATGCCGCAAGCGCCTCTGCCCCTGCCTCCTCACAAGCTGACCTGCTCTGCGGGGAGTGGCAGCAGGGCAGCAAAGGTCCCTGCCAGCGACTCGGTCAGCCCTGCTGCCGCCGCTGTCATGTGCTGCGCCGCCTCCAGCACCAGGAGTCCAGATGAGGCTTGGGGTGGTGGCATGTTGGCAGGCAGCAGGGCTGGCTGCTCAGGCCCAGTCCCCCACTCGGCATCAGGATTCAATCCTTGCTGCTCCTGGCTCAGGGCTTGCAGGCGCTGCTGCTGGTCTGCCTCTGCAAAGAGGCCTGCAAATACGTTCGCTGGTACCGTCTGCTGTACATGAGGGCCCAGAATGGGTGGCTGCACCGGGGCCGGCTGATGCTGGGGTGCAGGAGGTGACTGGCTGGGAGGATGCGCCTCCTCACCTTCCTCCCACGACTCCTCGTCGCCATCACTGCTCATTGCTGTCGCAGGAGCCTCATGCTGGCGCTTCCTCTTCAGCCAGTAGCACGCTCGCTGGTAGCATGTGTTACACATCCACTCCTCCTGAGTGGCCGGGTGCCGATGCCAGTTGCCATTTGGGCTCCTGCAGGTGCTGGTGCCACACTGCAGGCACTGCCGCTGATGAGGCGGCACTGCTTGACGCTGCTGTACACGGCGCTGCAGCAACGCGGCACTTGGCAGGCTTCCATCGTGCTTTTTCACAAATTGTCCGCAAGCGTGGCAAAGCCAGGCACGTGTTGTGGGGTGCCGGTGCCAACTGCCAGCAGGCTTTGGGCTGGCACAGTGTGAGCACTGCCTCTGGCTCCGCTGCTCCGCTCCCTGTTGCTTCTCACACTTGGCAGGCTGTGCTGGTGATGCCTGCCTGTCGCTGCTCTCAGCCTGCGCTTGCTCACTCTTGGCAGACACAGCTGAACCACTGTCCTTACCATTAGGCGCACTGTCAGAGTGCAGCAGCTCAGCTGGTAAGGGGTGAAGCTGCGCGTTGGTTTGCATGCCGCTTGCTAGGCCAGGCAGCTGCAGGCGTGGGTCCCTGGGGCTGATGTAAGACGATTCCTGGATGCGCTGCTGCTCTCGCTGGCGTTCAGCTATTGGCGCTGCCGCCGTCTCCAGCGCCGCTTCTTGCTGCACGTCGGCCCGCTCCATGCCTGCCACTGCACGCACCAGGCGCTGAATGATGGGTCTTACGAGGTGGCATGAACGAGTGGCCTGATGTCTAGGGCGCCCAGGAGCGTGGAGCCTGCTTCAGCAGCTCCCACGCAGCCCAGACCCCTCTGGTCTGACCCACGAGGTTGATCAAACGGCTGGCCAGGGCGTGCAGGGCAGTCACGAGCGCAGCCCAAGCCCCGCACCTCTGAACCTCCTCTTGGGACGCATGCGGGCCTCAGCAGCTCTTGCCCAGCACACAGGCAAACACAATGGGCTCAATATTTCGGACAGGAGTGGTATGCGGCCGCGGGACGGAATGGCGGCAGCGGGGACCCTGCTCACCGCACAGCCAAGGGACTGTTGCACAGGCCAGCTCATTGCATGCCGATGTGTTGCCGCTGCCGGCTGTGGGCTCAGAAGTACACTCAAGATGTTGTGGTGCATTGAGCCCAGCCTCTCTCGGAGGTGCTTGCGGCAGTGGCAGACACTCTAGCAAGATCCCACGCAACGCAAGCCTTGCCAGGACTGGTGTGACCGCTCTGCTGCCCACAAAACTCGATGATTGGTCTGCTCACACTGTGATTGCGCTACATAAAATCAACAACAAAACAAGCGCGTGGCTGATAGAAAGGCAGGCAAACACTAACACATCAGCGCTGACGAAAGCTCAATCTTGAATGTCGCTGTGGAGGGGTCATCCCGGGGGCGGGATGCCTCGCATGTGCAGCACTGCCCGCATCAGCCCTGCCGCACCGCTGTACTGGCTGCGCTGCAACATCAGGCGCAGGCACTCGTCCTGCAGCGCCAGGCAGGGGAGGCAGGTGGCTTGTTGTGAAGCAGAAGCAGGCAGTAGCACAGCAAAACAAGCGTGCTCCCATCAGCACGTCGCCAGCATTATCCGCCCCCTGCCTCCTCACAAGCCGCACCTGCTCTGCGGGCACCGGCAGCAGCGCAGCAAAGGACCCTGCCAGCCCCTCTGTCAGCCCTGCTGCTGCGGCTGCCGCCTGCTGCGCCGCCTCCAGGACCAGCAGTCCTGTTGAGGTTTGGGGTGGTGGTGGAATGTTGCCAGGCAGCAGCGCTGGCTGCTCAGGCACGGTCTCCCAATCTGCATCTAGCGTCACTCCATGCGGCTGCTGCATCTGGCTCAATTCATGCAACTCCTGCTGCCCTGCCTCTGCAGATTGGTCTACGATCATGTTTGCTGGGACGATCTGCTGAACAGAAGGCCTTGGCATGGGTGGCTGCTCAGGGGCCGCAAGCTGCTGGGGTGCGGGAGGTGACTGGCTGGGAGGCTGTGCCTCCTCACCTTCCTCCCACGCCTCCTCCTTGCCGTCACTGCTTGGTGCTGCGGTAGCTGCTTCGTGCTCGCGCTTCCTTTTCAGCTGCCTGCGTGCTCGCTGGTAGCATGACTGACACATCCACTCCTCCGTTGTGGCCGGGTGCCGATGCCAATAGCAGGCTCGAGTCCCAGGTGTGCTGGCGCCACACTGCAGGCACTGCCGCTGGTTTGGCGGCACTGCTTTACGCCGCTGCACGCGGCGCTGCAGCACAGCCGCACTTGGCAGGCATCCATCGTGCTTTCTTGCATGTTCCCCGCAAGCATGGCAGAGCAAGGCACGTGTTGTGGGGTGCCTACACCACTTGCCAGCAGGATCCGGGCAGCCACAGTGGGAGCAGTGTCGCTGGTTCCGCTCCTCTGCCCCCTGCTGCCCCTCACTACCTGCAGGCTGTGCTGGTTCTGGCTGACTGTCGCTGCTCTCGGCCTGCCCCTGCTCACTCTCGTTCGACACCAGTGAACCGCTGTCTGCACCAGCAGCCGCACTTCCAGGGCGCAGCGGCTGGGCTGGTGTGGTGCGCATCTGCGTTTCATCCGGGCTGGAAAGCTGCAGGCGAGGGTCCCTGGGGCTGATGTAAGACGATTCCTGGATGTGATGCTGCTCTCGCTGGCGTTCAGCTGTCGGCGGTGCCGCCGTCTCCAGCGCGGCGTCTTGCTGCACGTCGGCCCGCTCCATGCCTGCCACTGCACGCACCATGCGCTGAATGATGGGTCTTACGAGGTGGCATGAACGAGTGGCCTGATGTCTAGAGGCGCCCAGGAGCGTGGAGCCTGCTTCAGCAGCTCCCACGCAGCCCACACCCCCCTGGCTGCTGCCTAGGACCCACGAGGTTGATCAAGCAGCCCCAAACGCGTGCAGGGCAGTCTCGAGCACACCTCCCAGCCCCGCACCTCTAAGCCTCCTCTTGGGACGCATGCGGGCCTCAACAGCTTTTGCCAAACACACATACAAACACCAAGGGGCTCAATCAGCCGAGTGCGCAGGTGGAAAGTGCCATGCGGCGGCGGGACGGGCTGGCAGCATGGGGGACACCTCTCACCGCACAGCCAGGGGCGGCTGCACAGCCCAGCTCATTGCACGCTGATGTGTTGCCACTACCGACTGTGGGCTCAGATGCAACGCTTGAAGATGTTGCTGTGCAGCCGTCGCAGCCAATGGCGCTCGTACATGACATGAACGGCAAACACACTGGCAAGTTCCAGCACACCGTCTGGCTTGGCTCCCAGGCAGGCTCACTACAGCTGACTGCACTGCTGTCTAAAGGGCAGGCTGTTTGGTGGCCAAAGCTGGACAGCCATCGAGGCTCAGTGTCGGCCCAAACGCCATCTGCTACTGCTGCTGCTGCGCCTTTTGTGCAAGACTTGCATTTTTTCATCCAAACAGGATGTCTTCAAGCTTACAAGTGGCTCAGACACAGTATATTTACTCATGGCTCAAGGCTATGACACACGGCCTCAGCCCACCTGCCAGGTACGCCTGACCACGCTATTCTGCAGCTTGCCGCGGCGCTGATGCTCCTGCTCCGCCGCATTGACCAGCAGCTGCTGCATGAGATCCAGCAGCACCGGCTTGGCATGCGAGCCGTCCTCCAGCAGACAGAAGGGCAGGCACCCTGCATGAGTGCACAGTGGAGGCAAGTGTGGGCCCACATGCAATGACGCAAGCGCGCGCAACGAGACCCACACGTCGCCGACAGCACAGCACTGATTCCTGGGCTGCCACAGCCAGCCGAGTCGTGAGGCAAGCAGATGGCCCAGCCAGCCAGCGGCGACGCACTGCACCAGCAGGGCTTGCACCAGCAGCAGCTGCGCAGTGGACACACGAACGGTAAACAACAGGCATAAACAAGCAAGCAAGCAGGCTCACCGAAACCGATGCTGAGCTGGTCCAGGTGTATGGCGGGGCCCTGCGGTACAAAGAATCCCAGGTCTCCAGCCACCCTGGCGTAAATGGGCACCCAGTCAGCGGGCAGCCTGATTTGGTAGTGCTGCCTCAGGGAGCCGCGAGCAGGGGGTGAGAGCCAGAAGATCTGCGTGTGGGGCGGCACCCGAACTCGCACTACGTTCAGCAGGTGCTCCATTTGCCGCTGGTACTGGCTCAGCCTGTCGCCCTTGTACAGGTGCCAGACGGACGCGTCGAGGATGAGGTAGTCGGGCCACCTCGCAGTGACTCTCCTGCATTGGAACAATAAAAAACAAGAAGAAAATAACAAGAAATAATACATAGTCACAGGCTGCCATGCCCTTCAGCAGTCGCAGCTGACAGATCGGCACAGCCCAAAGCTTCCATGCATGGACACATGTGTGCGTGTCAACTGCCAGCCAGCAGGCAACACGCCAGCCAGGCTGGCCAGGCAGCAGGCGGCATTTCAGGCAGGCTAGACCGGCCAGGCAGCAGGCGGGCAGGCGGGCTCGCCTGGACAGGAGCATGTTGAGGGCGTCGTTGGCAAAGGCTGACATGTTAAGTTGCAGATGGACACCGTCCGGGCTGACCTGCGCCTTGTGCGCTGGTTTGCTACCCTTGGGCAGCGGGTCGCCTGCAGCAGCGGTTTTGCGGTGTGGGGCCCGCGGTATGGTATCAGTGCTAGTGCTGACAACTTGCAGCAAGTGCAGAGGCGAATCCGTGTTGCCCAACATCATCAGGTCAGGCTGGCTGTGCTGCTGCAGCTGTGCTACAATGCGCCAGGGAAGTAGGCAGGCAGGGATTGAGCGGGGGCCTCACCGCCGAGTGTGTCCGCCAGCGCGTTGTGAAGGTAGCGGATGTGGCTGTCACCGATGAACAGCAGGAATTTGCCTTTGAAGAAGGTGCGGATCTCCTGCCGCGTGCGGCGGCGAATGCCGCTGCAGTGTGGATGGGGCGCCCACTCCCACTGGAACAGCAGGCTCTCGTTGAAGTGGGTGAAGGCAGTGCCCAAGTCGCGGACAGCCACATGCTGCGGCGGCCTCGAGGACCTGCAGGGCAGCGTGTGCATGCCAGGGTTTCACGCACTCAGTTCCACTCGACTTCAAACAACAGTAAACCAGCATGTTAAGTGAAGCATGTGTGTCTCACCCGTAGGCATCTGGGGTTGTGCGGCGCCAGTTGCCGTCGGTGGCGGCCAGGATGCAGTCAAAGGCGGCGGCATTTTCGCCGCTGGCTGAGTGCGGCGAGCGATGTGTCAGGACGATGCTGCTGCTCCTGACGATGAGGATTGCACCTAAGAGGGACGTGAAAGCAATGAGCGAGTAGGCCAAGCGTGCCGGCAAGCTCGTCTCAGGCTTTAACCACGCCAACATGGATGTGGCAGCATTGGCGGGCAACGGGCAACGAGCAACGGGCGCTGCAGACGACCCCATTCACTGCCTTCAACAAATAATTGTACGAATGAGGTGTTCAAAGTGACGAGCAAGCGTACGAGTCGGCATCTGGTTGCATTCAGTGTCGAGGACCTTGAGGGGCCTTAAGGGGCCTTTGCCTTTAAGGGGCCCTGGTACGCGTCATACCATCCTTCACAGCTGAGTCAGCTCGTGGCGTCATGAGACCCATCAATCAGAATTGGGAGTGTGGCGGCTGCAAGCCTGATACAAGAAGCCTGATGCTGGCGAAGCTGCGATGGCGGCGAGGCACCGCCCAACTATCTGTCGCCACCTGATGGAGCTCCCTGTTGGCACAGTTGCCAATGCAATTACAAAGCGTTGCCCAATACTCGTCAGATGGTCTATCTGCAGCAGCTCGAGTCGAAAACAGCTACGGATCACATCGCAGTCAGGTTACACCACAGCCTTCCAACATGCAGTATGAGTCGTGCTCAGCAGTGGGCGCTTCACTCCAAATGGCGCCCCCGTGCTTGTTGAAAGTAGCCAACTTGCTTTGCCGGTGATGCCAGAGATTGCCGCCTATGCTGTCCCGTGCAGACTCTGAAGCTGCTGTCGCATGGTGGCCCTCAAACCGGCACCGCATCATCGCTGTGCCAGGGCAAGTCTCGCAGCTCAGTGCAAGGCATTGCGGAAAGCATCATCATCCTGCGCCCATGCCTCATGTGTCTGAACAAGCAGGGACCACGCCTCAAAGGCGGCAGCAGGGCGCCCCAGGCTTCCAGGGGGATCGGCACAAGCGGCCGGCTGCAAAGGTTGACTCGACTTGCCGGTGTTGACTAGAGGAGCCTTCTGCAGGGCGTCATCTGGCCTTCCGCAGGGCGTACAGGGTGTCATCTGGCCAACTCCCTAACACAGTAAGTCATTTCAAGTGTCCCGCCGCAAGTACGTTATTGCGGCGAACAGAACGAGTGAAGGCGTCCCCAATTTCAATTTCCAGGCGTCCCCATCACCTGCATCATCATTGTGCAGTGCAGCAGAGGCAGGATGGCCGACCTCCAATCGATGAGCTCCGCTAGCTCCTATTCCCAGCTCAGCTCCGAAATGACCGAAATCTCGACTCTGGCTGACCTGCTGGAGCGCTTCACGGTCGATGCCCAGCCAGAATGCACGCTCAAACTTCGCACTAAGTGAGCGCGGCTCGATTGCAGCTGAAGTATGCTGTTCCGGGACCCTGGTCATGCGATCCACGGCGCGCTGCTGGTCGCCGCCGCCTCACGACCCGCCCCTCGACGCTGCAGGACGGGCCCTTTTGTTGTCGGTGCTGATCTGACACGCGTCACAGCAGTTGGGAGCAACACTGCGGCACTTGTGGTGGGTTGCGCTTGCCGGTCAAAGTGCTCACAGCTGCATCGTGTGCTGTCCTGTCAAGGCTGTTTGCCAATTAGCCTGTCGCCTGTGCCTTTGGCCCTGCCCGCCCCACGCTGCAGATCAAGCCAAGCAGGTCGGGTCAGCTGTGGCGGCGGCTGCGTATCGACAACTCTGGCACCATGACGCTGCGCTCCCGCAAGCTGCAGTGGTGGCTGTTCACTCTCGACGTCATCGGCCACGCCAACCCCCTCTCACGCTCCTTTGACCTCACCTACAGGTGACACCAACACCCAGGTTCCTTCTCCTGCGCTGTCGCTGGGGGCCTCCAGGCTCGCACTGAGGGGCCGCTGCCTTCACACCAACAATATGTGCCCGCTGCCTTTTTGTGCTTGCACAAATCCCTGCCCGCTCTCTCTCTGTCCCAGCTCGCCAGCCCCCGCAATGTCTGCACCTCCCTGCCAACCCTAAACCCCCCATGTGCCCGCAACCCCACACCACAGGCTGGCCACCAAGTGGGACATCTCTCGGGGGGAGTACCGCAACAAGCGGCGGTACGATGTGTCCCCCAAGACTGAAGCAAGGGCACACTGGTCGATCAGCTACAGCCTGCCTGCTGTGGAAGGGTGAGCCGGCACGCATCCCTTCCCTTCAGTGTACCGCCCGGCCTGCAGGGCAGGGCGGAGGGCAGCAGGCGCGAGTGTGGGAGTCCTTCCTTTCGCCAGCCCACACTGGGCTGCATACTCCTCCATCCATCCATCTTGCCGCCCCACTGCACTCCTCCTGCATGCTCGTCAGGCATACTGCTGGAGTCTGAGCTTGTTGCTGCTGTTGCCGCTGCTACTGCTGTTGCTGTGTGTGTGTGTGTGCAGGTCGCTGGGTGCTGCTGCGCAGCAAGCAGTGTCTCGGGAGGTGCATGCTGATGTCGGCTATGCCCACCTGAGCATACCACGGGTGGAGCTGGTGGTGTGGCCGCGTGGTCGGCCAAATGAACCTGCAGAGCTGACCAGCAGCCCAGCAGCAGCAGCCCCCGCCAGCAGCAGCATGGATGCGGCAGTGGCAGCAGTAGCAGGAGGAGTAGCAGCAGCAGCAGGGGAGGCCGGCCCAGTGGCAGGCGACCCGCAGGCTTGCTCTGCGGCTGTCGAGGCTGCAGAGGGTGCCGCGGCTGGCAGCGGTGCGGCGCTCGCACTAGTGCCGGTTGCAACACCAGACTTGCAGCCCGGCGTGCCGCTGCCCCTCGGTGCCAGTGCGGCCAGCGAGCCAGCCTTGGGGGGAGGGGCTGCCAGCGGCACGCAGCGCAAACGCAATGGCCTAGCAGAGCTGCAGGGGCACATCACTGAGCTGACTGGACGCTGGTGGGACAAAGTGGTGCAGCGCTGAGTAGCGGCGGCGCTGAGCTGAAACTGAGCTGAGAGAGTGCACAGCCTTCATTCCTTCATACCTTGGTCCTGCTCGCACTTACCGGAACTGCTGTTGCTGTCTGTGCCTGTGTCTGCCTTCAAGCTGACAAGCGTTTGGTGTAAGCCTGCCAGCTGCTGCTGCGACCTGCTCACAAGATTACCACCACTGGTGATGGAATGAGTGTCGGACGTAGTTGGTGCAGCTGTCACATTGATTTACTGTTGGTGTTTGCAGTGAAGCAGGTCGGTGATTGGGTCGGGAGGGTGCCGTGAATTTGGAGCAGGCAACAAACAATGTAATGAGTGCATCTATGGCAGCGGGTGATCAAGTGTCGAAGCCATCGACACCCCTGCACATGGGAGCAACACAGCCGCCACCGCTCTGAAAAGCGCTGCGTGGCGTGCAGGCGTGCATGTGCCAGATCCACGAGCAGCAACCTTAACGAGCAGCCTTAAGGTTGCATCAGCAAGCTTGAGTTGTTGTCGCTGTTGTTGTGTTGGTACACCTCCAAGCACAGCACAGCAGTACTCACCAGATATCGTCGTCGGGCACATTCCTGACTTCCAGCCGACTGTAGCCGGGAGGGACCCCGGCTATGCACGCCCGCACCACCCCCACTGAGGGCTGCGCACTGCCGCTGCTGTACTTGTGCACCTCCACCTGCAGGCGGCAGGCAGGTCGGCAGGCAGCCAAGTTAGAGCAGGCAGCTGAGTTTGAGCAGGCAGCCAAGTTTGAGCAGGAAGCCGAGTGTCCAGGCAGCCGAGCATCAGCAAGCAACGGGAGGGGAGGAAGCGGGAGAGGCACCTCGAACTGGTCGCCATTCAAGCCTGGCTGAAGAGTTCGTTGCCTGAGACTGCTGCCGCGCACTTCAAGCAAAGTTTGCTCACCTCACATATCCCGCAGGAGCCTTGGGAGCACCCGAGTGTGATGTCTGCACCTGCCTCCTTGGCCGCCTGCAAAAGGTGGAGCTCGCTTTTGACATCAGGCTTGCGCCAGCCAGGTAGGTGAGCTAGCAGCTGCCGCAGCGCCGCACCTCCCACAGGTTCTGCCCAGGCAATGCGTCCACAGTGACCTCGTCCCCCCCACCGCAGCTGAATGTAATCGGCACTGCCACAAGCCCAGGGCGATCAACGCGGGCTGCCGCTGCTGCCGCCGTTGAGCATTGCCGTGGCAGCCGCCTTGGTGTGCTGCTGCCTATTCTGAAGGTGGTTTCAGCTGTCTGTGAAGCTCTACAGCCGGTCTGAGTCGCAACATGGGCCAACATGGTTGTGGTTTGCCGAGACAATTTACGCGTTTGGCAGCGTGGGAGTCTGGGGCAATTGACAGCCGTGGAAATGAGCTGTTTCTCACAGCCTGTACAACGTTGTACTGAGGAGCCCAAATTCCCTCCCAGAGCCTCATCGCACCCATGGTTGACTCTTGGAGCGGGCTGCAACGATTCAGTGCTCAGCTGGTCCATCTCAGCGCGACCTGACGACGATTGCGGCGCGGCTAGCTTGTGGCGGCCAGGTGCGACGTCTGGATGCCATCGGCCACGACCGAGCCGGCCCTGTGCAGCCTGTGCACGCCCCCAGTCTCGATTGCCCATCCTGCGCCCTTTGTCCACTGATCGCTGGCTGTGTGGTGTGCCCCTCCACGCCTGCAGCTCGGTTGAAGTTGCATCGGCTGCTATGCCCGCCTCACGGTCTTCGGGCTCCAGCTCCAGCAGCGGCAGCTCGTCAAAGAGCAGCGGTAGCTCCAGCTCGAGCGGCACCAGTTCGGGAACCAGCAGCGGGGGGCCGCCCTCTCGCCGCCCTGGGGGCCGTCACCGGGATGGAAGCCCGCCCGCCTCGGCAGACAGGAAGCCTCGCGCAGACACGACGGAGAAGGAAGAGCCAACAAAGGTGCCAGTGGCACCGGTGCCAGCTGCTGAACCCAGTGATGATAACACACGGCTGCACGTCGGCCACCTGACCCGCAACGTGACTGACGCCCACATCCGTGAGATATTCGGCACCTTTGGTTCACTGCGGGGCGTGGATCTTGCCATCGACAAGATGGTCAACCTGCCCAGGTGCGGCTGGCTAGCTGGCAATGCGCTGTTACTGGGGCCGCAGGGGATGGCCTGGGGGTTTGCAGCGTCAGCTTGTTCAGTATCACTCGGCGCAAGGCTCATGTGACATCACGCTGTGTGTTGTGGTGTTGCCTGCTGTCGCCAGCTGATCACACACCAGAATCTGGCAGCTCACTGGCACAAAATTGTGTTTTCACTCTGCAGGGGCTTTGCCTATGTGGAGTATGAGACCAGGGCAGCTGCAGAGAAGGCGCGGGACCACATGGACGGCGGTCAGGTGGACGGCAACACAATCAGTGTGCAGTTTGTG
Source organism: Chlorella vulgaris (assembly GCA_023343905.1). Classification (NCBI taxonomy): domain Eukaryota; kingdom Viridiplantae; phylum Chlorophyta; class Trebouxiophyceae; order Chlorellales; family Chlorellaceae; genus Chlorella; species Chlorella vulgaris. The sequence goes on from SIDB01000007.1 coordinate 272,051, forward strand.
CTGGTGCCCAAGCGCCGTGAGCCCAGCCCACGCCGCGAGATGCCGCCGCTACGCGGTCGCTCGCCGCCACGCCGCGCACCCTCCCCGCGCCGCCGCAGCCCGCCACGCCGCCGGTCGTTTTCGCCGGCAGCACGCCGCCGCGACGGGCCGGTGCGCCGGCCTCGCAGCCCGCCGCCGCGCAGCGCACGCAGCCCTCCTCGCCGCCGCAGCCCGCCGCCGAGGGGTGGGCGCAGCCCTCCCCGCCGCCGTTCGCCGCCAGGCCGCCCCCGCAGCCCCCTGAGGCGAGGGTCGGGCCCGCCGCCGCGCCGCCGCTCGCCTTCGCCGCCACGGCGCAGGGGCCGCAGCAGCAGCCCCAGCAGCAGCAGCAGCCTCAGCCGCGGCAGGCGCAGGTCCAGCAGCAGCAGCAGCTACAGCTCTTCTTCTCGCAGCAGGAGCAGGGGCCGCAAGTGAGCAGCGCAACAGCGATGGTCTGCTTGTCTGCAGGCCCATAGCTGCTGTGTGCATACTCGTGAGGCTGCCTGCCTCTTGGTCAGGGTCATGCGCAGCGTTTGACACATCAAGTTCTACTGGTGCTGACCGTGTGTGTTGCTGCATCACATATCTGTCCTGCCTCGGTGGCAAGCACACAAATCTTCTTTTGCTCATTTCCCGGGTTGCCTCCCACGCTTAGCTGTAAGGCAGTGCCATCACCACCATTTGTAACACACATATCGTTGCACAACTCATGCATATCAGCAGGCCGTGGCGTCGTTTCTCATTGCCAGGTTGCCACTGCTCTGCAAGGCCACTGCTTCACTTGCCGAGCTGCATCATGCTAAGCATGCACTTGCCGAGTGCTGCTGCTCAATGCCTTGCACGAATGGCAACACCCCTCGCAGAGCCTTGCCTATTCCAGGATCCTGACTTGAAAAGCAATCTGCCGCGATCGGCGCCGAAGGCATGCCGGTTTTGACCGGCTCCTGGAAGGCTGCGAGCGACGGCTGGTAGTTGGTGACGTCAGATGCGACATGAAAGACGGCATTGTTAACGATTGGCGGCCGATTTTGGTCAAACTTGTATTTCTGGTACCTCTGAGCGCACCGATTTCAGCCATCCGGCATTTCGGCATTCCGACTCGTGATTCCCATCCCCTCCCATCGCCACTTACAGCGCCTGCTGCCCAGTCCCCATAACCACTTTCCGCGATCGTCACACTTTCCCATGGCCGATGCAGCCAAAGCCCTGTTCAACAGCACCAAGTGCGTCGAGACTGTCGCGAAAGGTGCGCTCTTGCGGTCTCGGGGCTTTCTCCTGAGCCGTGTCTGCCCTGAAACTAGGCTCGGTGCTGCCCTGCGAGGCCCTGTAGATATCGGTGACGCAGCCTGCAGCATGCACACCAGCGTGATGCGCAGTGACGCCACCGACCTTGCACGCCGCAAACGTACGTCCGCCTTGCAGACAAGCTAGCAGCGAAGAAGCAGCACGAGCGTGAGGTGCACGACCGCTTGAAACAGGCGCAGCGGGACAAGAAGGAGGAGGGCAAGGGCAAGAAGCTGGAAGCCAAAGCTCTGCTGAAGGAGGAGCGAGTGCTGCATGACACCAAGCGAGCACATACAGACATGCGCCACCAGAAGCACCGGGCCGAGCACAAGGAAACGGGGCAGATGTGCGAGCACGGCGTGGTGCGTGCGCCGGGAGGAGTCGTGTGTGTGTGTGTGTGTGTGTGTGTGCAGGGAGCCGTTGTGCTTGTGACAGCTCACCTTCAAGTTGCTTGAACATATGCAGCTGGCATGAGCTGTCCTGTCGCCGAGCTTGTATGGTAGGGTCTGGCAATCCACTCTGACTGCTCAGTCTAATCGGAGGCACGTGTGTCTTTGCCTTGTGTGCAGTGGAGGTGCAAGATTGTGAGTCGGTGGGAAGCCAGCCCTGCTGCAACCAGCGCTTGCTTGCGTTTTGGTTGGGTTCCAATTCGTACCAGAGTCCGGCCCGTGCTTGCGATTCACGCCAGCAGGCTGTGCTTGCTGCTCTGCATCTGCGCGTGCCCTCTAATGCAGTTGGTCTCCTGCAGCCAATCATCGAAGGAACCTCCCCTGCCTCGCCCCTGCCTCCCCGTCATGCAGTGCTTCCCCCATGCCGACCGCGCTTGATGGGTGCAAGTCTGTGGCACCCGTAGCTTTTTAGGGAGAGGTGAAGCTCACGAGGCAGTTATCACAGCCCCTGCGATTTCTTGCTCAGCCTGCTGGACCCCGCCGAGCACTTGCATATTGTACCATGTGTTTTCAACATCATGCTGGCCCACACCAGCCATACTGTCGTCATACTGAGTTTTGGGGCGCCTGCTTGTCGTACAACACATGTAGGGCCTGCTCACTGTGGTTGTGCTTGCTGCCTGACGGTGCTCTGCCTAGTGCAACGCGCTGCCTCCTTGAAATGAAATGTGTACTACTCTCCAAGCTGTGTATTGTTACTGTAAGCGAATCACGAGAGCGCCGCTGCTGCTGTGACATTGCCTGGCACCACAATGCACTCAGACTCGATCTTCAAGCGCCAGACATGCAGCGGTCAGGCTTATACTTGGGACGCACGGCGGCCCTGCAGGCTCTGCATCCGCTGCTGCAAGCTCTGCACCAGAGAGGGTAGATAGGTATACGGCACACCCAGTCACGCTTGCTGTTGGTGGTGTAATCCGCATACAAAGCAACATGCACAAGGCCAGCGCGCACATCTGATAAAAATGCACAGGCAAATAAGCAGCTCTCGCTTGGCACAGCCGCACAGGGCAGCACAGCACAGCACAGCACAGCACAGCACAGCAGGAGCCCACACCGCCAGGTCACCGCGAAGCTCACCTCAAAGCTGCTGCTCATCTCCCGCATCTCAGGCCCGTTAAGCGAGGAGCGGGCAGAGTTAGGCCGGCTCAGACCGCCGCCGCCCACCGCCGCCACCGCGCCGCCTTCAGCTGCAGCGCCGCCGCTCAAGCGCATCTGACCCATTCGTTCCCGCAGGTCACTCAAGCGCCTAGGGCCTCCACCAGCAGCTGGGGAGGTAGCTGCCAGCGGCGCTGGCGCCCCGGGGCTGTAGCTCTGAGGGTACCGCCCGCCATCGCCGCCAGCGGTGCCGCCGCCGCTCGGCGACGGCGGCGGCCGCTGCAGCGCGAGTGGCGGCATCGGCGCCTGCCGGCGCTGCAAAGCGCCCTCGGCGGTAGGTTGGTGCTGGTGCTGGTGTTGCTGGTGCTGCTGCTGGTGTGCGGCCTCAGCTGCAGGGCCTGCAGTACCGCTGTCCTGCTCTTGCCCCTCCAGCGCCGCCAGCCCGCTGTCAATGAAGTTCCTGAACATGTCTGATGTTGTGGCAATGTACCGCTCAACAAAAGCGGGATACTCCCTACAGGCAAACAGGGGAAAGGACAGAAAACGGGGGAAGCAAGGTCACACATTTGGCAGAACAGAACACGCTTGTGATGGCGTTCTGTGCAGGGCTTGGGCCCAGCAGTGCTCACACCCAAAGGCAGTGTGGCCAGCGTGCAGCATGCCTGTCAGCCTGGCACCACACCACACAGCCATGCCAGCCCGCAGGCTTGCAACCCTAAACCAAAAGTATGCTGCTCATTCCTATAGCAGCAGCAGCAGCAGCAGAAGCTCCCGGCTTGGCCCTACACCATCCCTCCTCCTCCACCGCCATCAAGACCGTCCACCCTCCAACATACAACCCAAAACGACCAAGCCAGGGAGTGCAGGGAGTGCGCACCTACGCAACACATACAGTTCCTGCATGGCGGCCCCGCTCTGGTCCCGCTGCATCAGCCGGCTCATCACATCCTTGAGCCGGCCCTTCAGCTCAGCCTTCTGCTGCTCGCTCAGCGCCGCCGCCACCATCTGCTGCACGGCCGCGCGGTTGGCCGCCGCCGCGCCGCCGCCGTCGCCACGGGAGCCGTCTGTGGCATCTGCGCCTGCACCTGAGCTTGAGGCCCCGTGGGCAGCTGTGCCTTCAGAGCTGTCAACGGGAGCCTGTATGGACCCGTTTTGGCTCAGCGAGTGCAGGTTGAGGGAGATGTAGGCAAAAATGATGGGCTGCGGGTCAGCATTGCGACCAGGGATGGAAGCGGTGAACTGGTAGATGTCATAGCCCTGCACAGGAAAAACGCAAGATAGCGGCGACACAAAGCCTGTGAGCGAGCCACGGTGCTGCCAGGGGTGCTGATGCTGGTGTCTGAGTCACACGCGCCTGGACACCGCCAGCAGGAGCAGAACCAGCTCTGTGTCACCATCACCATCACCAGCACCATCACCAGCAACACAAGCAGCAGCAGCAGCAGCAGCCGCACCGGAAGCAGCTACGCCACCCGCACCAGCAGCACCAGCAGCAGCTACGCCATCAGCAGCACCAGCAGCGCCATCAGCAGCAGCAACACCACCGCGACCAGCAGCACCACCAGCAGCACCAGCCACCCACTGAACGACCCGCTAAACGACCCACCAGGATCTTGCACAACTCGTGCAGGATGGTCTTCACCATGCGCAGCGGCTTGTCGTCAGAGGACGACCGCTTGCGGATCTCGTCAACACCCAGGTAGAGGAAGAAGTCGTCAATGTTGAACAGGAGGCCCGCCAGGTCAACACCCTGCGGCGGCAGCGTGTGGGAGGAAAGAAAGAAGAAAGAAAGTTAAGCTAAGCGCAACACAGCAATATGTCCTGCGGCCGCAGCAGCAGCGGCACCAGCAACAAATGTTTACAACGTTGGAAACAATCCAGGCAAGAAAGTCAAGGAAGGTACCGTCCGTTCATGCTGGGTTAAGAAGCCAGCCGCAATGTGCGACAGCAGCGGCAGCAGTGTGGACAGGGAAACAAGAGTTGGGGCAAACAATGTGTGCAGACGGGATAAGCCTCTGAGGCAAGGCGTGGCACAGGCAAAGCGGGGGCACAGCGGGGGTGCGGCCGCCTGCTGACATGAGCAGGAGCGGCCAGCAGCCAGCAGCGCAACTTTCACAAGTATCGGGCACCCGCATCAGCCCCTTTCGAATCATAGCACAACCCTCCCTCACCTCTGTGTTGCCCTGCAGGCCCTTAGTCAGCTTGATGAGGCACTTGACAACCAGGTCGTAAAACTTTGGCAGCTGGTCGGGCTGCACCTCGGTCGGCGGCTGGCGCAGCAGCTGCAGCAGCGCCGCAAAGGCATAGGTGCGGTTGCTGCAAGGGGGAGGAGGAGGGAGGCAGGCGGCGGCGATGAGCTGGCAGGTGAGGAGCAGGCAGGCAGGTGACAAGAGTCAGCTCAAGGCTTGCGACTCAGGTTTGGCGGCTGCTGCAGAGCACACGGCCATGCTCAGCACTGGCCACTTCTCGTGTGTGACAGCAGGCAGCGGCTGCGGCTGCACTGCAGAACGCGGAACGAACACAAAGCGAGCAAACGAAGCAAAGAAAGAAAGCAGAGCGCAGCCTGCCTGCATCAGCAACAGCATTCAACAGGTGCACCACCGACAAACATCGCACCTGGCCTCCAGGAACTTGAGCATCAGCACGTTGACAGCCTTGACCAGGGTGGGCCCCTCCTCGAAATGCAGCAGTCCCTTGTCGTCCATCAGCCGAAGCAGCAGCAGCGACACCGAATCCCGCAGGGTGGCCTGCAGACAGGCAGGCAGGCAGGCAGGCAGGCAGCACGTCACACACGCATACTCCCTGCTCGCTGCGTGAGTGGCGTCAAGGTGGCAAAGCAGGCCGGGAGCGGGCCCAAGCCATGCAGCCGCACATCAAGCGCACCCACCCACCCACCCCGACACACAAAGCTGAGCCACAAGCAGCGCACCTGGGTGATGCCTTCAGCAATGGCAGGCACGTTCATGCCCTGCAGCATGACATTCAGGGCGTACTTGGCCCCCCGGCAGGGGGGCTGCCCGCCGCCGCTCGCCGCCGTCGCCTCGGCCGCCGCAAACACGCGCAGCAGCTGGTCGTTGATCGTCGCAAAGAGCCGGTCGGCAGACTGGCCCATGGCAGCGTGCATGTGTGGGGAAGCGCAGCCCTGCGGCAGCAGGACGCGAGGCAGCAAGCAAGCAAGCGCAGTAGCAGGGGGAGTCATCGTTTGCAAACCAGCAGACAACAGCATAGGCTCGGTGTTTGAAGCCTGTGGTGAGCCCGCAGCACACTCTCACTCACACTTCACCACCAACGTGGCCAGCCACCAAGCAGGGTCGGCCATGCACGACCAAATATGCCACTATCACGCTTAAGCAACAGGACATTCCTACCCGGACACACGGGCTGTACACATGTACATATGCACACAAAAGCACACAGGCAAGCAAGCAAGAGGGGGGTGGGGGAGGGGCGGCAGCACAGGGAGGCGAGGAGGCACACCTGGAGGCACAGCATGATGTCCCCACACATGAGCTTCATATGCTCCACCGCCTCATCAACATCTGGGCTGGCGATGCCCACCAAACTCTCCTGCCACCGAGCGTCAAAGTCCTCGTCATCAACGGCCGCGGGCGGCGGCGTGGCGGCGCTTCCTTCGTCTGCAGCCAAGGAGGGGCCAGGGAGAGCGAGGTAATTTTGAGTGAGTTTTCCAATCAAAGGAGGCGGTCTGACCGGCACCAATTGAAGATGAAAGCAGCTGAGCGGCCAGTCAGGCGGCCAGCCATCTCTTGAGCCTGCAAAAAACAGTGATTCATGTACTGCGTGCAGATAATAGCTGGTGTGTCAGCTGATCACTCACAGGAGGGAACCACAAACGGGCGCATGCCAGGTACAGGGGTGGGTGCCGCCGACAGCGCAGCGGCGGCGCCATAGCCAGCCGTGGGCGGGCGCAAGAGCTGGGGGGTCGCAAGGGCGTTTGGAGGGGTGAAGGCTTGTCGGCTGTACTGCAGCGTGGGGCCGTCGCTGTACTGCCCCTGCTCAAACTGCGGAGCGCCGCCGTACTGCAATCCCGAGTCGGTGGCTGTACCGCCGCCGTACTGCCCAACAGGTGTGCTGGCGGGCTCCCGCGGCATAAACACGCCAGGCCGCGCACGAGGTGCTGCTGGCGCTGCTGCACTGGGTGCCGGCTCTGGTGCCACCTTGGGCTGCTTGCTGGAGCGCTTGAGCTTCTCAGCAACCATGTCAGCCTCCCGAGTGTCCAGCCTGCACAGCAGGTGCAAGCCATGCGCAAAGGGGCAGTCAAGGCAGCAGCGGCAGAGGAGAACAGGAGAACAGTAAGATTGAAGCAGGCGTGCCACCGAAGGAGAAGCATGCAAAGAGACGTGCAGGGCCACTCATCTCGCCTACAGCCCAGCCGCCACCAGCTATGTATGCTCTGAAGCAAACACAGGGCAACCCTCCAGCAGAGCCTCACACACACACACACACACACACACACACACACACACACTTCCGCCACACACACCACCTCACGCCTCACCTTCCCAGCATCTTCCACACACCCTCCCCCTCCTCCACCCACGCCATCTCGATGGCAAGCAAGGCAGCGGTGCGCGTGGCGCCATCCCTGTCCTTCAGCATCGCAGCCACCGCCTGCAGCGGCTTGCTCTTGGCAGCGGCCAGGGGGGCCATGCCCTCTCGCTCAACAATGCATGCAAGCTCCTCTGCAGGGGGGGCAGTGAAAGTGCCAGTAAAGTCACAAGTGCCTGTGTGATGCTGTTCAAGCAAAAATAAAAATGAAGAACACCAGCTGGTCCAGCGGCGGAGCGCAAGCTGGCAGGAAGGGGAGAGGTCGGTGAGGCGGGGAGAGGCTGGCGCAGGCAAGTAGGCATCCTAGATGCACACTGTGTGTGAAAAAGCAAGCAGCATCAGGTGGAACGTGCCACATCACAGGTAGTACTGCGTGCCTCCAGTCAACAGCCTGCCCAGCACTGAATCCTTGCTCACAACACTCCCTCAGCTCTCAGCCAGTGCCAACCCAAACACATTCTCCCATTGCAGTGCGCTCACCACAGCTCTCTATCTTTGTGCGGTTGCTCTTGGCAGCCAGTCCCTGGACCAGGTAATCAACGACCCGGTGCGAGGGCTGCAGGCTGCAGCACAGCCGCAGCACGTCGCGGTGCAAGGCACGCACTCGGTCCTGCGGGGGGGTGCAATGAAGCGGGGAGGGGGTGTTACCATAGCTGCTTAACAACCAACAAACCAATGCAGGCCCACTTGCCTCCCGCTGAACGTGTGCCTGGCGCCCACTGCAATGCCTGTCGAAGTGCCGAGTAGCACAGCCCAGCACCATCCACCCAGCCAGCGCACCTGGTTGTGCCCAGCTTTCTCCACCACTGCAGGGAGGAACACCAGTGCTTCATATTCCGTCATTCGGTAGCCAGCTCCAGCCAGCGCTTCCAGCAGCGCTCGGCACATCTCCAGCACCTTCACCAGCGACTGCAGCCATCAGACAGCGGGTGTGGAGGAAGTGAGGGGGGCAGAGGCAGACAGTGAGGCGGGCTGAACGCCTTCCCCAGGAATCGAAGCAATAATTTCTATAGAATTGGTCAATCTGATTTCAGCGGCTTTTCTTAAATTCAGTGGCATCGCTGGTGGAATGCTGGGGGCTGGCGCAAAAAGGCCAAGCGGGCACGCAAGCAGACGCGACACAGTATGGTGCAGCAAGGTTACTGGTTGAATCAATGACACTGGTGAGGCGGGATGGTTGGGCTGCGTGCATGTGCATGAACGACCAGCATGTTGCCAAGCGCCTATTTGTTGGCACCAGCCAGCCTTGCAGGCCGCACCCTCCCTCCCTCTGCTGGATCCCTCCCTCCCTGCCTCATTCCAACCCTCCCTACACCCTGCTGCATTCCTGCTTCCTTGTCTCCCTCCCACCCTCCCTCCACCCTGCTTGCCTGCATGTTGCCGTCGCAGATGCGCAGCACCGCCCAGCGCAGGATCAGGTCCAGGCTGGCCTGCACCTCCTCTAGCAGATCCGCAAGGTTGGCGACCAGCTGCTCCGCAGCTTCCAAGTGCCGCTTGAAGTCTTTGTGGAACAGCAGCGCAGCCCACGCGGGCGAAGCGATGGCGGTCAGCTCTCGCTGCAGCGACTCGGCCTCCTCGGGCGGCACTCCCTCGAACTTGCCGGGGCGGGGGCGGTACTGCAGGTCTCAGCGCAGAGGGAAACGTGTGGTACCGCTGATACCAGTACTGGCATGCACAGCCATTCGCAGGCAAATGGTGGCAAGACGGCCCATGCGGGGGCCTGAGCCTTGGCTCTGATTTGAACACACGCTGCAAAGCGATGTCTGGCTATGTGGACTTGTAGCAGTCCCTTGCAGGCGGCACCTTAGCCTGGCAAGCCATGTTAGACCCACCTTGCGAGCGCGGTCTGCTTTGCCGTCACTATACCCGAGAATGGCAGCCGCCTCAGACGGCTCAGCAGCAGCAGCAGCTGCTGTAGGAACACCTGCTCCGCGCGCAGTGGCAGGCCTGCCAGCCGCCGAGCGAGTGGCGGGTCGTGCCGCGGGCGCCTTGGCAGCCGCCGCAGCGGCAGCGCTGCCAGGCCGCGCGCCGGCGGGGGCCGCCGCCGCCGCTGCGCCAGCCGCCCCGCTGCCCAGCACCTTGCTGATTGCTTCCTGTGCAGCCTTCTTGTCTGCGCTGGTCAGCTGGCCTGCAGCCGTCACCACTGCTTCCTGGCCCAACTGGCCAAACATCTCAGCCAGCAGTGCAGTGGCTGCCTCGCGGACAGTGGAAGCCTTGTCTTGCATGCCGTGTGCCGCCGCTCTCAGCGCGGAGTCTGCACCTGCCTGGCCGTGACCTTCAGCCACCACCTTTGTCAGCCTGGGAGGAAGGAAAGAAAGAAGAAGGGCAAGCACACAGGCACATGGCAAGGAGCTCAAGTGCCAGCACAGGAGCAGGGGAGGAGCAGCAAAGCAGGTCAGCCTGCAGCAAGCACACACACGCATGCGCACATGCAAACGCACACACTCACACACACACACCAAGGCTATCGATGCAGGGGCGGAACAGCACGGCCACACACTCACACACACACTCACACACGCACTGCCACCCTCACCAGTGCAGCCCCAGGATCTTGCCGTCAATGATGCACTTGGGGTTGGCCACAGCCTCCGCGGCTGCTGGGAACAGCTTGTCTGAGCCTGCCACAGTGATCCAGGCATCCAGCATCACCACCACCGCGTCACGCACCTGCAAGAGTGTTGTGTGTGGTGGGTGGAAGGATGGAATTTGTGGTCCGCCCCACATGTCCGGCCCAGCCAGCGAGCCTGCCATCTCAGCACGCCACCCAGCACCAGCACTCCCACCACAACAGCACTCCCGCCCCGCAAGCCACCCAACCCTACCTGCTTCTTGTTGTCCGACAGGTTGGCTACCGCTGGGAACAGCAGCACGCCACGTGCCGCCCTGTCAAAGGGTGGTCCCATGGCCCGAGCAATGTCGCCCAGCAGCTGCAGCACCTTGGCAGCCAGGTTGCGATTGGAGTCTGCCAGCCGGTTCTGCACGCAATGGGTGAGGGTGAGGGTAGGATAAGGTGCACAAGGCAGGATACGTATCGGTCAAATGCATCCGACAGGGGTGGGTGCTTTAGCAGCAGGTAGCCAAGCTATTCACGCGTGTTTCCTGCCCTTGGAGGTCAATTCAGGGCAGCAAGCTGCACGCCTGAGCATGCATGCAGGGATAGCAGAGCCGCTGCAAAGCCGGTGAACCTGCCAACACAAGCGAGGCAAGCCAGCCTGGCTGGCAAAGCGGCAGCGGCAGGGGATGCTTTGGAGAATGCCAGACTTGAACAACACAACAATCGGCCAGGCGGCACACCTTGAGCGCCTGGAAGAGCTCCCCAACGTTGGGCGCGATGCGCTGGCTGGCCTCCGCCAGCAGCTGCGACACCTGGTCCACACCAGCGTTGCGTTCCTTCCAGTTCGAGCTGCTGATCATGGCCAGCAGGGCAGGCGTGATGCTGGCGCTGATGTCCGTGCGAGGCAGCAGGTCTTCCGGGTTCAGGCTGGACCCCACGCCATCCTCCTGGCCATCCTCCTCCTCCCCTGCCTCGGCCTCAGCTGCTGCTGCGGCAGCAGGCGTCCCGCCCTTCTTCTTGCCGCGAACCTTGCGTGTGGGCACCACCTGCGAACAAAGGTGTGAACAGAGCGAGGAGAGGGAGAGGGAGGTGAGGTGAACAACCCAAATCATAAAAAGACATGTAACACTAGATACACCCTGCACACATGTTGACCGTGCAAGCCACCTATCGATCACTGCTGCTGCAAATACACCTCGTGCCCCTGCACACACACCACACGCCCCTTACGCAGAACACACCCTGCACACACCCAACACCCACCTCGGTCTTTGGGTTGTGGCGGAAGTGCTCCTCCAGCGCCATCAGCTGAGCGGGCTTCAGGCCCTCCAGAAAGTCGGTGAGGGAGGGGCCCAGCTGGGCGTGGCACTTGCCCAGCACCTCCATTGCCTTGTTGCGCACTGCACGGGGCGCGTGGTAGGGTGCGAGGGTAGTAGTTGGCGTGTTTGTGGTGGCGGTGATGGGTGAATGAGTGGCTGATCATCAGCATGTGATGGTGAGTGATGGGTGCAAGGGTAGTGACTGGCCTGGTGCGTTGGCGGAGCCTAAGTCAGCCTTCATCCACTCAATGATTGCTTTCACATCCATGCAGGCCAGACCAAATTCGGGGATCGCCTCCGCCATCCAGCCCAGCGCCTCAGCCAGCACCTGCAGGGGGCAGAAGCCAAGGGATGGAGATGCTGGTGGCTGCTTTGGTAGGCAGACAGGCAGTAGGTTGATAACCGAGAACCGAATGCACAACCCACAAGCACAAGCCAGAATCAGGCAAGTGCGGCAAACACGTCCATCTGACCGTCAGACCGTCAATTCCATCTGACCGTCTCCCTGCCTCAAGCAGAGGCCAGACAGTGCCAACACGCTCTCTCTCTCCTCGGCACTGCCTCTCTTTGCCCCTGCTCCCTGCACCTCCAACCCACCTTGGGGTTCTTGTTGGCGGCGGCTCGTTTGTGCAGTTCTGCCATCACAAAGGAGGGCCCCACAGCTTCAGAGATGGCGGTCAGAGCCTCACACACTTGCATCCTGCGGCAGTGCAGAGGGAGGAGAGGGCCAGAAGCAGCACAGGAACAGGCATCAGGGCTGCAGTTTGCAAGAAAACCAGCTCAGACGATCCATACCGCCACAGTACGACGCAAACATTCCACATTTTTGACTCACTTGTGCTTTAATTCGTGAACCTTGTCCACCAGCCCGCCCAGCGCAGCAAAGGCGTCGCGCTTGCCAAAGGCCGGGCACCGAGCCAGCAGGGTCACCACCTCAAACTCCTTGTTCAGCACCTGCACACGCAGGCCGCAGGCAGGCAATGGTGGGTGGACGGATACACACTCAAGAGGTCGCTGTGAGGTACTACCAAGGAACTACTGCGCCAGTGAGGCAGCAACCCTGCATCGCTTTCTGCTGCTTGCTCGCCTGCAGGCTCGCTCACTCAACCTCCCATCATCCACCAATGGATCACCTATGAAACCCACCCACCACTCACTCAAGACCCAGCTCCCTTGCAGGCTTGCTCACTCGTTGGGTCCTCTACTTCACCTGTCACATCAATTCCACGCACCCCTCACCCAAGCCACCACTCCCTTGCAGGCTTGCTCACCCATCCGCCCAATTATCCAACATTGACCTGCTGAACACATATCCACCCACCGCCCTCACCCAAGCCCCCACTCTCAGCGCCCACCTGGAAGTTCTTGTCCCCCCAGCCGGGCAGGAATGCCACGCACTGCACCAGTTCGTAGCAGCGGCTGCCTGGATCTCCCAGCTCCTGAACCTTGGCCAGCACGCTGCCCATCGCCTCCACCCGCTCCTGCCACTTGGCGCTGCGCAGCAGCTCCACTGCAGCCGGGGTATGGTGGGGGCAGATGCAGAGGCGGGAGGTGAGATGGGCGAGGTGACACGGAGGCGGCGGAGAGGGGCGGAGGGAGCAGACGGAGGGCGGGGCGAAGAGGCATGAGTGGCGAGGTGAAGTGAAGGCGATGAGGAACCCCGCTGCGCACCGCCCCAACCAGATCCACACCAGAAATACACACAGACAAAGTCATACAGCGCAAACACTGCCACGCTCACACCAGCACCCATCCCACCCAGACCCACCTGTGTCCCCCCCAAACAGCTCCACCATCCTCTCCTCCAGCTCCTCATTGCTCAGTTTGCCAGACGACAAATCCTCCTCAACAACCGCACCGCCGCCGCCGCTGCCGCCGCGCGCCTTGGCACCAGCGCCGCTGGCAGTACGCCGCGGCGCCGCGGCGCCGCCCTTGGCCCCAGCCGCAGCAGCAGGCGGGCGGGTGCCGTTCTTGGGGGCCAAAGCCCTTGGGCTGTTGCGTGCTGTGCCTGGGCGGGAGCTAGAAGCAGCAGCAGAGGCGGAGGAGGTGGTGCGGGAGACGGCGGGGTGAGCCCCTGCAACACCGCCTCCAGCCTTGGCTGTTCCGCCACCTCCTGCCTGGCTGATGGCTTCCGTCACCATTTCCTCGATTTTCTTCTTTCGCACATCGTCCATCTTATCCATCACCTGCAAGCCGCCGTGACACAAGCAGTCGTTAAATCGGGCATAAAAGGGTGTAAAGGGGCTGGACAAGATACAACAACATTTATCAAAAGGTCCTCCATGATCGCAAGAGAAACACGATATGTAGCAGGTGACACACAGCTCGACCGACAAGCGTGCCACCTCTGGCCATGGTGCATCAACGCAGGGCTCAGGCAGCGGCAGCCGCACGCATGACAACACGTCGATCTGAGCCGCAACATCCTTCTCGAGCTGCCAAATCCTGACCTCCTCTCCCCCCCCTCCCTCCCTCTCGCACAGTAAGACACACGGAACAAAGCCCACCTTGTCAAGGATCGACATGCTGCCTGCCCGCACCGCAAACATAACCAGGGCTGCCTGTCCTGCCTCCCGCACGTCACTCTCCCCTGCCGCTGCCAGCTTGGCACAGGCTGGCAGCACGGTGTCTCGCAGCTTCAGCACCACTGGCTTGGGTGTCTGCTCCAGCACGTCCCTCACCAGCTTGGCTGTCTCACGCTTGACTGCACGCGGTCGACAGGCGGTCAAAAGGCGCATTTTGGCGTGGGGGAGAGATGCATGGCAAAACACAGCCCAACAACTGCCACTGTCTGGCCTGGACATTGCACAAAACAGCATGCATCCTGGCCTGAACACCACACCGCAATGACAGCTCGTAGCATGGGAAGCAACGCAACAAGCACACCAACGATTGCACACAGTTACAATACACACATCCCTGCTGCTCCTGAACGCACTGCCGGCAGAGCGATAGCAGAGCAGCCAGCAAGAAAGAGTGCAACACACAACAGCGCAACACAAGCCAGAGGCTCACCTTTCGGATTCTTGTGGTCCAGTGCTGCCGCCACCTCCTCCGCCACATCCAGCAGTGTGAAGCAGTGCAGGGCCAGCATGCGCAGGCTCTCCTCTGCGGCCTTGCTCATCACGATGTTCTTTTCCTTGAAGCGCTCGAGGATGGCTGGGCACAGGCTCTGCAGCAAGATGAGGCGGATGCAGAGGCACGACGGCGGATGTGCAAAGGTCAGGAGCGTGCAGCTTAGGAGAGAAATTTGCTGCACCCTCAGGGCTGGCATGGCAGCGAGCCAGGCCAAGCATCAGGCAGGCACACATTTGCCGCCATGCCCCTCAACCACGTCAACACCCTTGTTTAAACCCACACAGTTTTCACCACACAGTGCTGTATACATGTGCACGATACAATAATGCACGCACGAGCCGTCACCACAACTCAGCCCCGCTGCGGCCTCACCTTTGCATGGCTGCTGAAGCTGTCCCGCAGGCCGCTGGCCAGCACCGCCGCCACATCGGCGGCGGCAACCGCGACAGGCACGATGCTATCCTTTTGCAGCACTTTCTTCAGCGCTCGCACCAAGTCACCATAGTCGCCTGTTGCTAGCCTAGGTGTGGCACCCAGCTCCTTGACCTTCTCCAGGGCAGCCTGCCGAGACGGATGGCACATGCCAAGAAATCGTGATTGCGGAGGATGGCGACTCAGGGTGGTTTGATCAGAATGGTTGATGGGATGAAAAGGATTCGAGGCCGGTTGGAAGCTGTCCAAGTGTGCTAACCAGGCCGTGAGACACACGCTGACACTCCACTTCAAGCCGCTGCCGCACTCGGCACATGCCACTCCCTCACACATACAGCAAACACCCACCCACAGAAAGGCAGCACTGGCGACAAACACACTATCAACGTACCTTGCGCAGACCCCACTTCTTTGCGTCCAACGCGTCCCAAAAGGGCACAGGCGGGTCATCATCGACTGCACACTGTGCCTTGGATAGAGGCCCGAGGATGTCAACTGGCGTTGCAAATTCAAACACGTCAGACTCCTGCAGCAAAGGCAAAGGACGAAATGGCAGAGGGGGCAGGCAGCAGGCACAAGCGGTGCAGGTGAAGGGAACGGTAGTAGACTGTAGGGTGCATCAGGAACCAATCAAACACGATCAGCAAACACGTTCAACAGGCTGTGCCTGCTGCTACTCAACCACAGTGCAACACCATCACATGGCAGCATCAGCTCTCGCAAAAAGGCACGCATCCTGCACTGGCAAGCGCTCACCGGCTCCTCTTCCGCCGCTGTTGGACCACCGCCATCTGCCCCCTCCCCCCCATCCACGTCCATTGCCTCGCCGTCCCCGTGGGCTGCCCGCTCCGCGGCCTCACGCCTGGTGAATCGGCTGGGCTGCTTCTTGCTGGCGGGCAGCTCAGCCACAGCTGCATCCACATCCTTGCGCATGGCGGCCGGCATTTTATCCAGCAGCACTCCCGCCACCACACTCTGCCCCAGGTAGGCAGCCAGCTCCACAGACACTTCCTTCATCCGGTCCCTCACGCCGGCTTGGGTGTGAGCAAACAGCGCTGGCAGCGCCTTCATGATCGCCTTGGCATCCAGCGCCTTGGCCCCAAACGCGCTGCAGGACGGGCGGCGCAGAGCAGCAGGAGGAGGCAGAGAGAGGGTCGGGTTGAGCGTGCGTGCGAAATGTTGCCGGCGGTGCGGGAGGCAGCTGAAGGGCAGTGTCACCCCCAGCTGCGGGCAAGCTGGCTCACTGGTGCTGGCAGCGGGGATGCATGCCTGCGCGGCATGCTGCATGTCCGGCACGGTACCTCCCTCCAACATTTCACCCGGTAACACCTCCCTGCTGCATCGCACAAGCACGCACAAGCAGCGCACCTGACAGCCTGCAGAATGATGTCCACAGCCGCCATCACCACCTTGGGCACCTTGTCTGTGAAGGCCTTCAGCACAGCCTCCATCACCACCGCCTGCTGCTCCAGCTCAATCAGCTGCATGCATGCCTCGCCGGTGCGGGCGACCGTGGCTGGCTTGCCCTTCAAGCACTTGCCAGCGAGCACGCCGGCGATGGGGGCAGCGACCCTGCGGGAGCCGCAAGCACCCAGCAGGCGCCGTGCGCGTCATGTAATTCGCAATTCAAGACAGCGTGGTACGCCAGGCACGGCATCCAGGCGAGCTGGGTGCAATCCCGCGAAACACATCAGTTTGAAATTAGTTGCCAACCGACACATCCCAGCTTTCAACACACCTAGCCGCTATCCCTTCGTCTGCCTTCTCCAGATATGTGACCAGCGTCTCCACAGCCTTATCCATCACGTTTGCGTTGGAGTCGCCCACAGCTTTGACCAGCAGCGGGCCTGCGAGAGGCAGGCAGGTGAGGTGTCCATGTGCGGCGGCAAGGCAACGGGAGCGGCGGCGACGAAGCAGGGGTGACTGGCGCTCACCTGCCTCCGCGAAAATGGCATCCTCGCAGCTGAATGCTCGCGACAGCTTCTGCTGAATGGACGTCAGCGCTTGGGCCCGCACCTTCCAGCTGCTGTGCGCTAGCTGTTCGCTGAGGGGCTGCTTTGCGGCCTCAGCCAACACCTGGGCCTCGTCGGCCATGGCCGGGCGCAGCCGTGTCGACGTGCGGCTGTCAGCCGGTTGCGTTGATCAGAGGGCGAAGGGACTGGGTGAATTGGAATGGACATCTGCAGCCGGTGCAAGCTGCAACAAGCGCCCGATCACTCCCACCTGCAGCCCAACCAAAATTTTGACAACTCAGCTCGTCAAATTGCAGCGCTGATTCCAGTGTCCGCTCAACCCTCCGATACTCTGTGGTCCTACAAACTCAAAGAGCACCCTTGTTGCGACATTGGGAACTTCTGTATGCTGGGAAGCTACGAGAACGATGGCTACGGCGGTGAGACTGCCTGGCCTGGAGCACTATGAGGGTGCTGTATGCAGGGAGCCTGCGCTCACTGACGTCCCGATTGTCGACTCTTGCGCTGGTGTGCAGGCCACGGCAACGGGCACGGCGGTTTGGATCACATGGGGGATCCAGGCGAGCGCGCCGCTCGCGTCAACCTGCCACCGCCCGCCTCGCCGCCGCTGCCGAGGCCTCATTCCCACGCATGCTTTTTGCGCCCCCTGCAGGGTCGCATGGCGAGGGATCCGCGGTGTTTGTTTCCAACCTGCAGTGGTGGACAACTGACGTGGAGCTGGAGGCACTGTGTGCAGCATACGGTCATGTGGTCAGCATTCGTTTCCTGGACGACAAAGCGTGTGGCAAGTCGCGAGGCATGGCCATTGTGGAGTTTGCAGGCAGCGACGCGGCAACAGCCTGCATTGCGGGGCTGGCAGGGTGCGTGGCGCCGTGCGTTGGGCAGCACGCTGCGCAGCAATGTGCACTGCTTGATGTGAAGAGGCAGTGAGGATGAAGCCAGGATGTTGTTCTTGTGCCTGCTGGTGTCCTCTCTGCTGGCGTGGTGTGGAGTGGGCTGTGCAGGACACGTTATGCACCTCAATGTGGGTCCTGGTGCAGGCGCGAGGTGAACGGAAGAGCATGTCGCGTCAGCCACCAGCAGCAACGCCACCAAGGCGGCGCCAGCACGAGCGGGCAGTATGGTAGCGGCGGTCGCGGTGCAGGCAGCGGCCTGGCCGGCAGCGGCGGCGGCCGCGGGCTTGCTGGGCGGGGCGGACGCGGCGGCATTGCAGGGCGCGGCGGCAGCAGCAGCGGCGGACGAGGTGGCGGCGGCGGTATGGATGATGCGGGTGGCGGGGGGGCAGATCTCATGATGGGCGGCGGCGGCATGATGGGACCTGGGGGCATGCTGATGATGCCTGGCATGATGGGTGGGTGTGGCTCTTGCTGTGGCTGTGTTGTTGTGCGTTTGTTGGGGCAGCAGCATTGCAAGTGCTGCTGCTAGACGCGCTTGACAGTGCAGCCACACATGTGCCAGCAGGGGTATGTGCTGTGTGTGTTTCGGACGGAGTGCGGACGGTCGTGAAAAACCCTCACCGCTGACATGTTGCCGGCTGCGCTGCTGATTGGGCCTGCCCTTCAGGCATGGGCATGCCAGCAGGGATGAGTGTGGAGATGATGCAGAGCATGATGATGGGAATGCCAGGCATGGGGATGCCTTTTCCCATGGCAGGTGCGGTGCGGTGCTGCATGCAAGGCAATCCTTTCAGTGATCAGAGAGGCACTGGGACAGAGGGTCAACCCACCACTTGGTGGCTTTGGTTTGCACTTGACGCGCCATTGACATGTTACCCAGCTTCTGCCTGCAGGCATGCCAGCCGGGTTCAAGCCTCCGCCGCCGCCCGGAGGTCCTCCCAAAAAGGACTGAAATTGCTGGCAGCCCCTGCTGTGCGCTCCGTTTGCGCGTTCTTGCCAGCTGTAAACACCATATGCGCATATTGATAGGTTCAGTGGGTACCCGCGTCAGCCAGGTACTGTGAGGCACCATCAGCACAGGATGTGGCAGTCTCCTCCATGAGCTAGCAAGTGTAAGTGTGAGGTGACAGCAGCGCCTATTGACTGGCAGCACAGCAAGATCTTCTGTGCCTGGTATTTTGAAGGTGTGTGGCTGTCACTGTGCTGTGCAATGCATGCTGCGGTGCAAGTGCAGGCAAACTGTGGTACACAGTCGTGTTGGTTGGAGGCAGTGTATGCTCATTATCACTGAGTGATTGACCTGTGATGGCAGTGTGAGACAATGGCACATGATTACATGAACACAGGAAGATTCAGAACACCAGCATAGCAATCGGCAACGTTGGCATCCAAAAAGGGGGGCGGAAGGGTATGAAGGTGCGGCAGTGTTCAGAATCGACAGAAAGGGTTGGTGGTATTTTTGTGTAAAGGTAAGAAGGAGGACTGGGCGCATAGGCAGACAAGAGGCGCCTACAATCACACCTTCAACTCGGCAAGCGTCAGGATTGGAATGAGATTAATCAAGCGCAGGCGCGACGGATCACACCGTTCACACCCTTGGGGAAGAACCCGCCCTTGTTCACGCCACCCAAGTACACAATCTTGAGGACACCTTCCACGCTACGGCTGTAAGCAATGCCGCTCTTGTCGGCAGGGGCCAGGAGCTCCAGTCCAGCGTCCTCAGTGGCGTCAGAGCAGTCGGCAGAGTCGCGCAGCTTGGAGATCAGGCCGATCAGCTGCTGCACGGTGGTGTCAGCGTAGCCAGTCTTCAACCAGCGCTTGTTGCGCAGCGCGAGGCGGACGGCACCCTTAAGCAGAAAGGGGGAAGAAAGGAAGCACAATACGTCAGCTGAGGCAGGCAGGCAGGCCGGCACAGCGTGCAGCTCAGCACAGCGAAGAGAGCAGGACAGCAGAGCCTTGCACCAGGCTGCCAGCACAGCTGGCAGCTGATGTAAGCGTCGGCGGCTTGCTGGGCAGGGGGCAAGGACGAACTGGTGCAGCAACAGCAGCCAGTACTCACGGCGTGGTAGGCCTCAACGGCGAGGATGCCCTCGGCGGCGTCCCTGAAAGCGTCGGTGGTCAGGGCGCGCAGGCCGCCGTGGTAGGCAGTCACACCAACGTCCTCGAAGATGAAAGCACCTGCGGGCGGAGACCGAACCGACAGGATGGGTGGTTAATAAGCATGGTTTGGAAGCGGGGAACTGATGCTCGCGACAAAGAGCCTTGCTCTTTGCCTGTGCTGGACTCGAGACATGCACCACATGTTCTGAGACAGCAGCCCAGGCAGGCAGCAGCCCAGTGGTGAAAGCAGCCCAGCAGCCCAGCAGCAAAGGAGCGAAGGAAGGGCAGCGCACCGTGCAGGAACTCGACAGCGGAGCGGTAGGGGGAGAACTTCTTGTCAAGGGTGGTGCCGGCGGCGGCGTTGGCGGCGGCGACAAACGCGGGGCCGATGTCAATCAGTGGCTGGGGCACGGCGGCGTCACCCAGGGCCTTGCGCAGGAACTGCAGAGAAACGTGTGGCACGGCGAGTGAGTAAACGGAAGGGGGAAACGTGTGGCAGGGAGGCAAACGACCTGACACAGCCACTCAACACAGGCAGGCACATTACGGCTGATACAAGCCTGCAAGCTGACGCCTACACAGGGCAACTGCCTCACTCACCCTGACGTGGGCAATCTCGTCGGCAGCAATCTGACGCAGCAGGTAGAGAGACTCAGCATCCAGGCCCTGGGCCTTCTTGCAGCCGATGGGGGCGGGGCCGCCACCCCGCAGCTCAGAGGACAGAGGCTTGCCGTCACGAGCGCACTTGTAGAAGTTGGCCTCCAGGTACTCCTGCAGGCGGGAGGAGAGGGCAGGAGGAGGGTCAGCCAGAGAGTGGAGTGCTGGTACGCGGACAGTCACACAAGTGACCAGTCACCGAGCGGTGCCGGCAAGCGGGAGCCACACGCTGAGCCACACACACTGCTGGACGGCGGGGCAGATCATACAAGGGCACTCGGCAGAGGCGTTTCGCAGAAGAAATTGGGGCGATAAGGTGTTTGAGTGGAGTGGGCCATCATCTCGCACGTCGATCCCCCAGTGAAACAGCGTCGCGCGAACCCTGAGCTCACCAGGTTCAGCGCGAAGTTCAGCACATCGGCCTCGGTGATGTTTGCGGCGAAGGCGGGGGTGCAGGCCAGCAGGACACAGAGGCCCGCCAGGCAGGCGCGAGAGGACAGCATGGTGTTCGAATGAAGAGAGAATGGTTAAATAGTGGTCGGCGCTGGATTTATAGTCCTCCATGTGCCTATTGAGCATGTGACTTGCCACGCTGTCAGTCTGTGCAACCAGCCCGAAGCTGCCCAGCCGAGCGGCCACACACACCACGCATTATACGACTGATTGAGCGGCGCAGCCGCGCAGGCGTCAGCGGGAGCAGATGGTGCCCAAGCAAATGGTGCAAGGCCTTGACCGGCGGGAGGCTGTGTGGTGGGAAATGTCCCAGCGCCTGTCAACAGCTGTCCGCAAAGTGGTTGGGGCCATGCCGGTGGCATCCCAGTGATGCCTGGACTGATATGTGGGTGTCTGTTTGTGTTTGGAGTGGGCAAACGACAGACGCGCCTGGCAGTGCAGCCATGCACGGGCAGCAGCATCGACAGACGCCTTTGCAGTGCAGCAGTGCTTGCTATCCATGTGACTGCCAAGCGTGCCAGCAGCTGTATGTGTAGCATATGCCTGCTCTGCCCACGGTGCAGCGCTGCTGAGTGCTGGTTGTGTGCAACCTGTCAGCGCTCACGAGATTGCTGCACAGTGCTTGCACTTGGGCCCGTCCCGCAGGCCTGACTGGGGATGAGCACGATGACGTGATGGCGTTGCCGGGCATGGTGATGCCTTTCCCATGACAGGTGCGGCGCTGTGTGTGTGCTGCATGCAGTCCCCTGCTTTTGCTGCTGCAGTGCTGTGGCCAAGGGGCACTGCGATTGGGAGCTTGGTGTTGAGAACCGACAATGACACTTGGCACCGATTGTGGCACTGACTTGCCGGATTGTCCTTGACAGATATCCTAGCGGGGTTCACGCCTCTTCCACTGCCTGTTGTCCCTCCCAAAAGGAGCGAAGTGCAGCCATCCCAGGTACGGCATCATGTTCCATCTGCTGACGGCCACTCTTCATGTGTGACTTCCCATGATCCTTGATGACATTGTTTCAAAGACAAAGCCAGGTACTCCAGACTGATTGCACTGCACCGCAGCGCTATCTGTGGGCTGTTGATTCAGCGGTGGAAGTGGCAGCGGCGTGCGCTGAGCCGCATCAAAGCGGGCGCCGCCAACCGGTGGTAAGCTCACATTTCAGCTGCCTCGGCATGCCCTGATCTACTACTCAGACATCTGCCTCGTTTCACTGCTCTGCTGGCCCAATGACTCAACTCTCCGCCAGCTGCCCCGTTGCGCGCTCGGCCGTTTCAGCACGATGCGCACCACAGCGATGCACGCCACAGCGATTATGGGCGGCAACCGCGCCTGCAAGGCAGCCTGCCGACCAAGCCGCCGCCGCCCCCCGCCGCAGCATCAGGGCCCGAGCAACAGTCGCAGCAGAGCCTCCAGGCGGCATGTCAGTGGAAAGTTTCCAAGAGCTTGTTGCTGCTCCGCTGCCCACCCTCGTCTTCTTTTCGGCCCCCTGGTGCGGGTCTTGCAGGATAGTCACCAAGGCAATCTCGGTGAGTCGCCAGCCGACCTGCACATCGTGCTGACCAGCCCTCTGAACTGCTGAGTAACTTGCTTGTGCGGCCCCGCTTCCTGCAGGTGCTTGAGCCGGTGATGGCAGACCGCGTGTCTTTTGAAAAGGTGGACGTTGTGAAGCACGCTGCTGTCGGCAAGCACTACAGAGTGTTGAAGCTGCCCACCCTGGCGCTGTTCAAGGATGGCGAGCTGGTGGACAGATATGTGGGAGCCATGACAGCCCAGGACCTGCAGATGTACCTGCAGGTCCGGGTTTGAGTACAGTGGGGCGGGGTGAGCCTCTTGGCTCATCACCAGCACATTGCCTTGAACAGCAGGCGAAGGGGAGGAGGCTGGGTGCTGCCATGGCGGGGCTGCTGCCCACAGCAGGCAGCCCTCCAACCACCCTCAGGGTTTGGATCAGTCAAGGACGTTGACACAGTGGTCAACCAATCCCCAGATGTGATTCGCACGGACCGATAGCCAGCAGATGGCGTGGGCAGCCGCGCACCCCACTTCCAGCATGCCAGTCAGCCAGCGCGGCATCGTTTGCCAAGCCTTGCACCCCTTTGGCATCCGCATCCATTGTCACCACGCGATGCAATACATGCTTTGTACCAACTTACAGTTGGTTAAAATCAGTTGCAACACAACAGCATCACATGGGAGGGATGCAGGCAGAAAGAGAAAGGTGCAGAGCAGCGAGGCGCAGCAGGCTGAAACATGATGCGTCACTTCCGCATTGCAGCCACCGCAACGGCGGCTACTGCACCCAGGATGGCGGCGCCAGCGCCCAGCCCCACCATGCCATCCTTCAGCACCTCCTTGTCGCACACCTCCAGCAGTGATCCAGCCTGCCTGAACTCAGGATGCACCTGCAGCAGCAGCAGCAGCAGCAGCAGCGACAATGAACGCATGACACGCACGGGGGCTGCAAGCTTGGTGCAGTAACCTGGGGTGTGAAGCAGCACATGCACAGCAACCGCCTGGCAGCTATGCTGTGTGCTGAGGCAAGCTTGCAACAACGTCCCCAACCTGCATCCCGAGATTGGGGTAGCACCGGCTGCTTGAACCCCACCCTGGCGAAGCCGCCTGCCACCGCCTCCCACCTGCATGAGGCCTTTGAGGGTTCGCCGCGCATCAATGTACTTGCGCTGCCGCACTTTGCCGACCTGCATGCCACAGGCAGAAAGGCAGGGCTTAGCTATACAAGTGCATGAAAAGCATTGAAAAGGGCACAGGAGCACCAATTTTCGAGCTTGCCAAGGTAAGGCAGAGTTGCAAATGCACAACTCTTGTACTGCATTGCAGCTTTCCAGCAAGGGAGCGTACCGCAACGAGGTACAGCAGGTCCCGCTGCTCCAGGCCCGGGCTGTCTGTCAACGCTTCTGCCAGCTCAATGCCACGCTGCACATCGCTGCTCTCACGGGAGTGCACCAGTGCCCAGGCCAGCCTGCAAGCAGCAGGACGGACAGCTCCAAGTAACGGTGGGCAGGCTGTGTGTGTGCTGGCCCTGGCCCTGCAAGGCTTACGGTCACCAGCTTGCAATGCTACGCATGCGGTGACGGCGGTGCATGCAACCTGTACTGGTGACTCAAACGCCAGCCCCGACAAGCAAGCCACTCGCCTAAAGCACGCATCCAATGCATCTTGCCCGCCATGCTCCGCCGCTGTTTCATACTCGCGCTGACATTGCCGAATCAGCTCAGCCTCTGTGTAGGGGAGATCGCCCATGCCCCGCTCAACGTCCCCTTCCTTCCTTGCCGGCAGCAAACCCCGCCAGTTGGGCACAGACACCTGCACAGGGGCCGAGTGTCGGTGTGCTGAACCAGAGCCGGAAGGCGCCGACGGCGGACCGAGGCGGGGCGGAGCGTGTTGCGCGTCCAGGGGGCAAGCTCAGCGTGCCTTACACTCCCCACGACCCCCTGCTTGAGTCCCAGGGGCCGCAGCGCACTCACGGAGTAAAATGGCTGGGCTCCAGCGGCCATGCGTGTCGGCAGGTCTCGTGGTGGTGATCGATGGGGATGTAGTTGAATGAAGGGCCGATCAGGCCGAGAGCGGCTGCCAACAACAATGCTGGGCGCGCTGCGGTTGCAATTTACTCTCTGCGTCCCTGTTTGCGATCCGCGGCTGTGTGTCGGTCTCCAGCGACCCCCAAGCGCGTGACAACTCGATGCAACTGCGCCTGGCGCTCTCCCTCCAGCGCCTCGTCGGTTTTAGGCAGCACACCGGGCCTGGAACGCGCTGCAAGCATCCTGGCAAGGCACCCATCATCTGCACGGCGATGCAGGGCATCAACGCAATCTGCGTGCACGCAGCCACGGCGGCGGAACTGGCGGCCGCTCGTCAGGCGTTGCTCGAGGTGGTCAAAGGCATCAATCAACACGCGCACACTCCCATGCGCGATGGCTCATAATGTGGCACACTGGCTGCTGCAGGCGGAACCCCTGGTGGCGCAGCGTGGCAGCACAGACGTGCCAGAACAGCACTGCTCCCTTTCGTTCCCTCCAGACCTCGGCACCGGCGGCAGCGGGGACAGCGGCAGCCCAGTGGTCTCGGCGTGTACTGCGTGCGGTACATTTGACGCACGGCAGTACATGGCCGCCCTGAACACGCAGGTCTTGGGCCGCCTGCTGCTCACCGCCGCCACCACAGCGTCCACTCAGGTGGTGGTGCAGGAGAACGTTGCCAAGCTGCCCGACGGCCTGGTTTTCCTCACGGACAAGCAGCTAGGCGGCAAAGGTGCGTGCAGACAAGCAGCTAGGTGGCAAGGGTGCGAGCAGCACCTGCAAGGGGGCCCTCCTGCTGCAGCAGCAACGATGCAGCTATCAGACAGCTGTGCCTTGGCATCCAGCTGCCTGCAGGCTGCCTATCAGCTGCTTTCTCTCGTCAGCCTGTGCCCAATCATCTGGCGGCAACCATTCCCACTGCTCTTCCTGCACTGCTGCCTGGCTGGGCCACGCTGCTGGCTCACGCTGCTGCTGCTTGCCGCTGCCGCTGCTGCTGCAGGCCGCGGCGGCAACCGCTGGGACTCACCCGACGGGTGCCTCATGTTCTCCGCCTGCACCCGGCTGGCCATCCCGGGCCAGCGCCTGCCATTTGTGCAGTACGTCGTCTCGCTGGCTGTGGTACAGGCAGTACAGGCAGAGGCGGCGCAACAGCTGCAGGTTGGCGAGGGTTGATTGGAAGCCAGTGGGGCTGGGGCTGTGCAGGCCAGGGTCGGGGTTTGCTTTTTCAGTATAGAAGACGGGGTCAGAGAAGCCTGGGTGGCATCCCCTGGCTTAAGCAATGGCACCCCTCCACTTCTGACAGCGCCTCCATGCACACAGCCTGTTGCCTTCTGCTGTGCCTCGAGCATTTCCCTGCTCAGCCAGGCCCAGCTCTCCTCAACCTGACCACATCTCGTTCCGCACCTTTCTTGCCGCCCTGCTTGCCCTGCCCCGCCATCAGGGTGCCGCCATTGACGTCCGCATCAAATGGCCCAATGACGTGTATGCTGGCTCGCTGAAGCTGGGCGGCATACTGTGCCACAGCTCGTACCGTGACGGACAGTTCAGGGTGGTTGTGGGGGTCGGCATCAACCTCAGCAACCGCCAGCCCACCACCTGCGTCGACGCACTCATTGAACAGGCGGTGGCAGCAGGCAGGGGCAGTGAAGGCACCCAGCAGCAGGCACAGCAGCAGCAGCAGCAGTCTCAGCAGCAGCAAAATCAGCAGCGGCCCCTGCCAGTCAGCCGGGAGAGCTTGTTGGCAGGCATTTTGAATCGGTTGGAGCCGATGCTTGCACGGCTGGCATCCGAGGGCTTTGAGCCGTTTGAGGCCGACTACTGCCGCCACTGGCTGCACACGGACCAGCAGGTGGGCCTGCCGCTTTGGCGGGAGGTGCTGCAGAGTGCTTGCTTGTTTATTTCTTCCGCTTGCAGGCATGGGGTGCCTGTCTTACTGCCAGTCCACAGCCCCTACTTTTGTGAGCACCTGGTCAAGGAGGTGCTCGCAAGCTTGCCTCTTTAACTCCTGTATGCACGTTAGAGGTTGTTCTTCCCGGCCTGCGTGATTGGCAGAACAGCTTCTGCGTGTCTGACCCACTTGTTGAGGTGCAGGTGCATCTGGAGGAGGGTGGGCAGCTGATACCGGTCACAGTGCGGGGCCTGAGCCCCAGCGGCTACCTGCTGGTGAGCTGACAGCTGTGGGCCGCAGTACATGCTGCAGACTGAGCAGCTCAACGGCAGAGAGGTCGGCCACCGTGTGCACATTTCTTCCTGCTCTTGATCCCTCGTGCCTGATCCAAGTCGATGGCAGTTATTGTGCTGCGCCTCCAACATGGGGCGTCGCTTGCCTGTTCGCTTCTGGTTGCAGGCCACCGACGGCAGCGGACAGCGGTACGAGCTGCACCCGGACGGCAACAGCCTCGACTTCTTCAAGGGACTGGTCAGGAAGAAGATGCTGACAACTGGGTCGTGACAGGGCGGCCTGGGAGAGCTACCATTGACGGCACTTTGCTGTTTGGGCTGCGGCCGCTTGGCGATGTAACATGCCATGACGGGCATGCTGATCCTATGCTGATGAGATTCAGCTGGCGTCATCACTCTGCTTTCAAACTGGTCACTGAGAAAAGCTGGCTTTACAATAGCGGCCATAAGGGCCTTTCTAGAGCCACGACAGTTAGTTGAAGTGGATGTTCAATGTCCCTGCCGCGGAGGCGGTGGCGGTGGCGGTGTGCTGAGCTGTCGTTGCCGATGCGGCTTGATGGCAATCGTGCCTGTTTCCGGCATATTCATTGCTCATTGTTTAAGCATAGTTTGCGCCGCGCCACTGCGCCAAACAATCATCGGCAGCCACTTGGAGACCTGGGCGCGTTTGGTGGGCAGCTGTAGGCCGTCAGCGCGATGGCGAATCGGACGGACAAGGAGGCTGCCGCCATCCACGGCACAAACCCGCAGGTGCGCTCCGTTCCTCCCCTGGTGGCCTGATACTGAGAGCAGGTCAGCCAGGGACGCTGGCAGCACCCGCCGGCAGCCGATGGCAGCTCGCGCCGCCGCTGTCTGCGCCGCCGCCGCCGCCGCCTCGCCGCATTCTTACGGCACTCGCCCCTGTGCCTGCCTGCTCTCCAGAACCTGATCGAGTACATCAGCCGACAGAAGATCTACGACAGCATCTACTGGAAGCAGGAGTGCTTTGGCCTGTCGGCGGAGCGGCTGGTGGACAAAGCTGTGGAGATCAAAGAGGTGAGCCCCGCTCTGTGTGTGCCTGCAACATCATCCCTTTCCTGCTCATGATTGAGGTTTTGTTTTCACAAACTGCAGCATACTGCTAGCACGCTGTTTGCATGAGCCAGGGGCCCCTATATTGCACCAGCTGGCCGCCCTTACCTGCCTCCTCAGCCGCCCTTCCTGCCTCCCCCTCTGCAAGGCGCCACCTCCATCTTTCCCGTGGTCCTTCCCCTCGGTTGCCGCAGGTGGGGGCGATGTACGGCGAGCCGCAGAAGCCCACCCACTTCCTGTGCCTGGTGTGCAAGATGCTCCAGATACAGCCTGACAAAGACATCGTGGTTGAGTTTATAAAAAACGATGACTTCAAATACCTTCGTCTGCTGGGTGGGTTGGTTGCCAGCGAAATTACGAGGGCGGAGATGTGGTGCTGGGTGCGGCATGCTGTGCTAGAGCGTCCAGCATCCAGCTTGCATATGTGAGGGTTGTGGGTGTTTGTGAGTGCACTGCGGGCGGGCATTGATGGCCGGGCTGGCTGCTGCAGCATGTGAGCCACACCCACCTGGCAACCCCTCGCCACATGTGCCCGCCAACCATTACATCCTGCCTGCATCGCCTTTGCTCAATGGGGTTGATGCACCTGGGTCCACCCGCAGGCGCCTTCTACATGCGGCTGGTGGGGCGCCCCCTGGATGTGTACCAGTACCTCGAACCGCTGTACAACGATTATCGCAAGGTGAGGCAGTACAGCTGGACCAATACAAGGCTGGAGGTGCTGCTGCGGCGCATGGCTGTGGCTGCGGTGTGATGGCGGATCCCGCAAGAGATTGCGCCGTTGCGTTTTCATCGCTGCTCGTTTTGCCCGTCGTGCACTTTGTGTGATGCTGCCCTGTCCCTCTGGCTGGCTTGATACTCCCAAGCATGTCCCTCTGCCACCCTGTAGTGCATTACCCATTGTGGGTGTATGTGTTGATCGGCACACTGCCTGCCTTGCTGCAGGTGCGGGTGCGCAATCTGCAAGGCAAGCAGGAGCTGACCCATGTGGACGAGGTGAGGAGGGTGGGTTGGAGGTGGGGGTGGGGTACGTCTGGCGTGGTGCATGTCCCAGTGCTGGGTGGGTGCATCCTGCGACAGAAGGTGCAAGGTGCGCAGCCGCACCACGCTCGCCGCACCACCCTCAACCCGCCCCCTGTCCCACCCAAGAGGCCCGGCACACCCTCACACCCCTCTCCCTCTTCTCGTCCTCCTGCCCGTCACCCCCGCCCCCCCCCCCCCTCCCCCTCTCCCTCTCCCCACACACTCAGCTCATCGACGCCATGCTGCACAAGGACCGGCTGTTCACCATCTCCCTGCCCCGCCTGCCCGCCCGCCTGACGCTGGAGGTGGCGGGGCAGCTGGAGCCGCGTATATCGGTGCTGGATGAGGAGTTTGATGAGGCGGCGCTGGAGGTGAGGTGGAGGGGGTGGTTGATGGTGGGGGTGTGGTTTTTTCTTCCCTTTCTTTCCTTGTTACTTTGTGAGGATGGTGCTACAATCTTGCAAATGGGTGTTTGTGCGGCAGCGTTTGGGCAGATGGGCCAGTTTGACGAGGCGGCGCTTGAGGTGGGCTGAGGGCGGGTGGTGGCGTGTCGGTGTGCGCTGTGTTGGTGATTCGGCCGCCCACATTCGTGCACAGTTGACGTTCATCGGTGTCCCAGAGTTGAACGCTGGTACTGCCGCCTGCTGGTACCGCCTCCCCTGCAGGAGGAGCAGCAGGAGCAAGCCGACGCGCTGCAAGCGGCGGCAAACGCGCAGGCAGTCGCGGCAGCGGCGGCGGGGCAGGGGCAGGCACAGCCCGAGGAAGGCGAGGTTGGTGGCGGCAGCGGCAAGGAGGCTGGTGAACGAGGGGAGGCTGAGCGGGAGGCTGAGCGGGAGCAGCGGAGGGAGAAGGAGAAGTGGCAACTCACCAAGGAGGACAAACGCAGGAGGGAGCGAGAGGTGGGGCCGCGCAGCCGCAGCAGGAGCAGGGACAGGCGGGAGGGGGGGCGGCGGGAGCGCAGCCGCAGCAGGGAGCGGAGACATGAGCGGAGAGACGAGCGGCCACGCCGCCGTAGCCGTAGCCGGAGCCGCGAACGGCGGCGCAGCCGTGACGTAGCTGTGCGGGACGACAGGCGGGACGACAGGCGGTACCGCAGTCGCAGCCGGGAGCGGTACGACGACCGCAGGCGGGACGACCGGCGTGACAGGTGTGAAGTGTGGCCTCTGGCATGCATGTGGCGGGGTGCGCGTGTGTTGGTGCAGGCCCAGGCTGAGTCGCCTCAGGCCCTCCCAGCCGGTCCACCAGGGCACCCCTGCCTGGTGTGCTACCCGCTGCTACCTGCTGCTTCAAGGCCTTCCAGTCTCTTCTTGCCTCGTGTGGCCAGGCTGTTCCAAGCAGTGATTAGACTGTGTCTGTCGCTATCCTTAGCTCATGCTGGGCTCTGTATTGCCGCTGCTGCAGGGATGAGCGCCGCGATGGCGGCAGGGAGAGAGACGAGCGGCGGCGAGACGAGCGGCGGCGCGGCCGCAGCGGCAGCCCAGCCCGTGACCGTGCGCGTGATCGCGGCGACAAGCGCTCACGGCCGGCAGAGCCGGCAGACGGCAAAGACGAGATAGCTGAGGCGAATGCTTTGCGGGCTTCGTTGGGCTTGAAGCCTCTCAAGTGACTGCGTCGCCGCTGGGAGGAGCGCGACGGCGGGTGGCATCGGCTGCAATGTTGCATTGCAGACACCTGTCCTGCTGCCTGCTGCCTGCCTGCGCTTGTCTGCCTGTGTTTGCCGATGCAAAGCTTGCACAAGTGGTACAGCAGGCACAGTAGCAGGTCACATGTAGGCGAGTGCCAAGGGACAGGGAAGGCACAGGAAAGCGCAAGGACAGGGTAGAGGCAAGGGCACAGCGTGACGAGGAGATGCCAAACGCACAGAAAGAAGGAAGGAAGAGAGACAGGGTATCATCGCAGTAAAGAGGGGAGGCTGCGTGCATCCCTGAAGCCTGCACCAGACGTTGCAGGATGCTAGGAATGGTGGTTGCTTGACAACTGTCGTCAGCAAGATTGGGGGCAGCTACAGGGAACCAGCTGCCGCAGCAACAGTGGCTCCTGCAGCAATCCAGCAGCCCCCGAAGCCTCGAATTCTGAGCGGCTCTGATGCGTGACACCAGTCTCGGCCCCTCCACCCAATCTACCAATCATCGTCATCCTCGGACTCCTCTATTGTATCACCTAGTTGCTGCTGCTGCTGCGCCGCTGGCTGCGTGGCACCCACACCCTCCTCCTGCTCCCGCCGCCAGTCGCCAGCACCAGCCGCCTGCTGCTGGTGCAGCTGCCCATTCCAGAAACGGGCCCAGCGTGCTGGCTGCAGGCGCTGCAGGGCGGGGTCCCTGCTGTGCTGCGCTATGGCCCGTGCAAAGGGCAGCAGCTCGGCAGCCAGCCTGCCAGCGGGTTCCAGGCACCTGCAGTACTCGCACATGAGCGGTGCTCTCAAGAAGGAGCCCCAGGCAAGAGGGCAGGACTGAGTCGCAAACCAGCTAGCCAGCAGGGCTTGTCAGGCACAGGGTGGTGAGTGTGGCAGCAGCAGGGTGGTACAGCAGCCCTCAGCTTCGAGCAGCACAACTGAACCACCTTGCAGTACACAGCAGTACAGTACAGGCAGGAAATCATTAGCAAGCGACTCACCCGGTGCCGCCTTGTACCGCCCAGGAAGGCGCTGTACTGCAGCTCAGCTCAGCAGCGTTGGCGGCCTGGCCCTTGGCGGCAGCAAACACAGAGGGGGCCCGCAGGGGCAGGAAGCTGCGAGGGGCGGGGTGTACGTTGTGGAAGCAGATGCCGCGAGCCGCCACTGAGGCGGCTGCGGCGTCCAGCAGTGAGGGGCTGCTTGCATCACAGTCGTCTTCCATCAGTGCGTCGTTGGCTGCAGTGCAGGGTGGGCGCAGCGGGGCAGAGCAGGCACAGCAAGGTCAACAAAGCAGGGTGGGCACAGCGGGGCAGAGCAGGCACAGCAGGGGAGGATGCGCAGGCAAGGAGGCAACCAGGGCAGAACAGCAGGGTGTGCAGCCAGGTAAAGGGCCAGGAGGAGACGACTGTGCCGCCGCACCACACAAGCATACGCACACGCTCCCGCTGCCAGCCGCCGCCCCAGCATCTCAAGAGCAGCCGCCACTCACTTCCCCAGCGCCTGCCGCTGGCCAGGGCGTCTGCCGCGCTGAGCTGCTCCAGGCAGCCTGCCACGTCAGCAATCGCGTCCCCATCTATGAAGCTCAGCAGGTTCTCGTGCAGGAAAGCAGCCACGGAGCCTGGCGGGCAGCAAGGGAGAGGGGGGACACAAAGTGAGCGGCGACAGATGCAAGGCAATAGTAGTGCAATACAAAGCAGGCATGGCAGAAGCATGGCGCATGCATGCAGACAACAGCAATCCGGGCGGCAGGCAAGCCCTGGCAACGTGTCGTAAGGCTTTGGTCATGAAGACCCCTGACGCTCGAGCTCACACTCGTGCCCTGTTTACAAAAACTGTCGTTCCCCCCAAGCCCCTGCACGCACCTGCGCCCAGGCCTGCCGCCGCCAGCACTGCTTCAGGATCAAATTCCATAGGCCGGCGCTGCGCCCAGGCAGCCACACGCAGCCCGAGCTGTGAGCCACCTCCAAGAGCCTGCTGCCAGAAACGGTGAGCGTTCCACGGCTGCGCTCTTGCGGTGGTCTTGCTGTCGGCGGCCGCTGGTTCCTCCTTCACCAGTGGAGGTGTTGCCGCCTGCTGCTGCTGCTGCTGCTGGGGCTGCTGCTGGGTTTCTGACGGAGCTGCGGGCTGCGTGCTGGCGCTTGCCGGGCGTTGGCCAGCAGTCGGGCCAGCAGTCAGCCCACCGCCGTACGTGCGCTGCCCAGCCGGAACCAGGTGCCGCTTGTTGTACAGCAGCTTGCCCAGGGCATGGAAGAGCGACAGGGAGCTGTCTCGGGAAGCATAGCCCACCCCTGATGCCTGCCGCTCGCCGCTGGGAGCCTCCGCGCCTCCGCTGGCTGCAGCAGCAGGCGCCTTGCGCTTGCCGCCGCGGCCGCGCGCCGGTTTGGCTGGCGGCGGTGCTGTGGCAGCCCCTGTGCACACAAACTGCAGCGTGCTGATTGCGTTGTACAGGTCCCCATCTGCTTGCTCGGCTACGGCAAGAAGATCTGGCTCTGGAAGCGAGCGCCGCTCGTTTTGCAAGATGGCCCTGAGCGCCTTTGCTATGTTGAGGAGTGTGAAGGCGTTGAAGTGGATGGCGGAGGCATCGTGCTTCTCTAATACGCTGATCAGCTCCTGCAGGGGCGGGCAGGAGGTGGCAAGGATGGTGGGCAATGAAATGGATGGCGCTGCAGCAGGCAGAAGCGGCACAGCAGCGGCAGCGACAGGCGGGCAGGCAGGCAGCGCACACGCGCAGCTAACTGCTTAGGGCAGATGCACACAACCAGCCACACCCCGGCAGCACACAACAAGAGGGGGGGGGCAGCAGGCTGCGGGCTGGCCCTGACCGTGTGCAGGCCTTGAAAGGTACCGGCGGCGGCGCTGAGCCCTTTCTCTTGAGAGGCTTTGCCAGAAGTCTCTGTGGCCACCACAACCACAGGGAAGCGAGCGCCAGATGCAAGGTCGGCAAGTGCGTCTGCAATCTGTCGCCGCTGTTCTGCACTGCTGGCATGCGGCAAATCATCCACCACCACCAGTGTTGGCAGCAGCGAGGGCGGCAGCCGACCGGGGCGCACACCGCCGCCGCACGCCTGGCTGCTGCCGGGGCCGGCATGGGCGCTGCCACCACCCACAGCTGCAGGCACTGCCGCTGCTGCTGAAGGCTGACTGCTGCGGGCGCTGGCGACTGCTGTGGGCTGCGTGGGTTGGCTGCTGCCGCCGCTGCCGCTGCCCCCGGGTCTGCTGCTGCTGCTGGCGCCGCTGCCCGTGAGCGACAGGTGCGGCATCTTGGCGCGAGCCACAAACTCACCAAACTCATCCAGCTTGCTCCTGCAGCGGTACATCAATACATCAGCAGTACAGCAGCGCCCAACAGCGGTACAATAATGCCTTTCAAGTATGCCAGGCGAATGGCGCATCATGCTGTTCAGCCAGACAAGCCACCGAGCGGCTCCAACCCAGCAACTGCCACGCTCAAGCTAACGCACAGGCTGACACATAGGCTGCTGACACATAAGCTCACACCATGCACCCTACACACTCCAAATTACTCAGAAAAACAGCCTACCTGGTCTGTATGCCCGCATGCTGCGCCTCATCCCAGCCCACCATGCTGGGAGGCCGCCACTCGCTCAGCTCAAAGCCCAGATGGGGTGCCAGGGCCGACAGCACGCTGGACTTGCCGCACCCTGGAGGGCCTGCAAGCGGCAACGGTGACCAAAGGCAAGAAAGCAACAAGCCCGAGCGTTGATGTATGACAGCGCCAAAGGGCAGCAGAAGCAACAGGCCAGAGCGTTGATGTATGACAGTGCCAAACGGCACCAGAAGCAACAGGCCAGAGCGTTGATGTACGACAGTGCCAAATGGCAGCAGAAGCAACAGGTCAGAGCGTTGCTGTATGACAGTTTCAAATGGCAGCAGAGCAACAGGCCAGAGGGTTGATGTCACAGCAGTATGACCAAGCAGTTCAATCAGTACCAAGCGGCAATCGGCTTCAAACAGGCTTCGCAAACTTCCATCCAGTTTGCATGCAAAGGCTGCAAGTGCATGTAACGTCCCCAGCCCTGCGCTGCTTAGCGAAGCCGCTGCACATAGCACAGCACATGCATGTACACTACCACCCACCTGACAGCACCAGGAGGCGTCTCTTCCCGGGGCAGCCCAATGTGTCCTTCTGCTCCTGCAGCCACGCCCTCACTTCCTGCACTTTCTTCTTGTGCACAACCAGCTCTTCCTCAGCTCGCGGAGCGTACTGCTCCACCCACAGCTGCCCAGGCGCAGGCCCCACCACCTGCGGAGCTTGGCTGCTGGCTGCCGCCGTGGTGGCAGCTGCCGTTTTGGCAGCGGCAGCTCTGCCCTGGGAAGGGACCCTGGGCCGGCGCGCTGCGACGGTGGCAGATGCCGCTGCTGCAGTCGTTGCTGCAGGTGCTGCCCCTGCTGAACCTGCCGCGCCTGATGCTGCCGCTACCGGCTTGGAGCCCAGTAGCGCTGCAAGGGCACTGCTGGTTCCGGAGCCGCCGCTCCCTGCAGTCGACTGGCTCAGCTGCAGCCCTGCCTTGCGGGAGGCGCGAGGCGGGCGCGGTGCCGCTGCTTCGTCTTCGTCGCTGCTGCACGCCACGCCACGCGGCCGCCACTTCCGCTTGCTCATGGCGTCGCAGGCGCGGATGGGCGCACAGCTGGAGGGAGGCCGGTATTGAGCGCTCGAAACCAGGACTTGAACCCCTCACCGCAGTACTGCCTGACAGCTCGAAGGCCACTGCTGAACGGCTCACGACCGAAGCCAGCTGTCACTCCAGCTGCGCTCGTGGCAGGTCCGGCTGCTGCATTCCCTCGCTGCTGGGCCCTCCTCCTCCGCCTCCGCCTCTTCCTCCTGAGCTGGCGCTGCAGCCAAGCAGGTGCTGGCGGATGGCTTGCGCCACCGCCCGAGCAGGGCGCTGCTGCGGGACGCCCTCCAGGCGGGCTGCCTCAACCCCGTGTGCAAACAGTGCAAAGGTGGGCAGCGTGGCGATGCCCAGAAGCTCTCCCAGCTGCTCACACTCCTCCAAATCGATGGCAAGGAAAGAAATGTCGGGCCAGTCGGCCGGGAAGCTAGCAATCTTTTCAGCGACCTGCTTGCAACGGAAGCACCTGCAGGCAGCAGTGGTGCCAGTGGCATGCGTCACGCTTCCTGGTGCAAAGTGCGTAGGAAAAACAGCCGGGCTGCAATGGTTTGGCAGCCGGCACCGGCGGCGGAAGTGATCTTGTGAGTGGACACGCGCTCAGCGCACCAGGGCGCGGTCACGTAGCACACCACTAGCTCTCTGGCTTCAATGAACGTGTAAAATTGGGCGCAGGAGGTGACTGGGAGCCAGTTGATCGGTAGCATTCGCGGGAGACGTTTAAGAACAAGCCTGACCAGCCAGGAATGTGCCAGGTATAGCGGCATGCGTGATTGATTGCGGCGCCAATTTCGTCCTGCCTGTCCTGCTCGTGGCCCACAAACAAAGCCCGCACACTCACTCAAACATCGCGCCGGCCGATCACAACCCAGCCCGATCACAGCAAACCAACCGCACGGTTGACCGCTGAAGTTTGCCGCCCAAACGCGTGCGACTCGTGCCAACTGCAGGCGAGATCAAGCTGATCTTAGGCACCTGCCTGCAGCCGAGCCAGCTACAGCCTCCCGCACCTCCTGCCTATCACCGCTTCAACCGCCGCCTCCGCCTCCGCCTCCCGCTCGTGCAGCCTCGCAATGGAACAGGTCCTGTTTGTGCACAGGGAGCTGGATGTGTACCGCATCCCGCCCCGCGTGGGGGCTGGCGGCTGGCGTAGTGGCGAGTGGCGCATGAGCGACAAGATCTTCACCGGACGCGTTCGGGTTGTTGCAGTGGGAGAAGCTTTAGAAGTTCGGCTTGAGGACCCACAGAGGTGAGAAAGGAAGGCACTGAGCACCCAGAAGCAGGCTGTGGCACTGCAGCGTGGGCGAAGCGTGTGAATGGCAAGCCAAAAAAAAGAATGGCCTCGAGCTGTGTGCTGCTGCCCAGCCGGCTGCCTCCCCCTCGCCTTGGCACTGTAGCTGCGAGCTCTTTGGCGTCGCACCCATGCCGCCTGGACAGGCCCAGCTGGTGGTGGAGCAGGCCTCAGACTCCAGCCGCAACTTTGTGCTACGCCTTGAGGATGCGGCCAGCAAGCGCCACGCGTTCGTGGGCGTCTCTTTCGCGGACCGGGCCACGGCCTTTGACTTCAACGTAGCCATCTCCGACCACCAGCGTCAGCAGCGCCGCACGGCGGAGATGCAGCAGATCTCCAGCTCAGCAGATCCGGTGGCAGCGGCAGCCAGCATCCTGCCGGAGGCGGCAGCGCTGTACCGCAGTACCGGCGACCTCAGCCTCAAAGAGGGCCAGACCATCAAGTGAGTGAGGCTGCACAGACTGCTGACAGACAGCGCTGGGCCTGGTGGCGGCTGCTGTCTCCAGCTGAGTTGGTGTATGCGTGTGTGTGCTGGCGCGACTTCCGAGCGTGGCATACGCAGCAGGCAGACCTCAGCAAGCGTTGGTGGGCAAACCGGTCCGTTATCAACGGATACGCTCTGCAGCATCTGTTCAGCATCCACAGACGGCCTGCCAGGCTGACGGCAGCGGCTGTGTGTGCCATGCAGGATCACGGTCAAGAAGAAAGAGCAGGCCGTGGCGACTGATGGAGACAGCTTCCTTTCGCGGATGGGGCAGAGCGCTGGCAGCGGGAGCGG
This sequence comes from Chlorella vulgaris, assembly GCA_023343905.1. Taxonomy (NCBI): domain Eukaryota; kingdom Viridiplantae; phylum Chlorophyta; class Trebouxiophyceae; order Chlorellales; family Chlorellaceae; genus Chlorella; species Chlorella vulgaris. Next base: position 309,049 of record SIDB01000007.1, read on the forward strand.
TGCTGCACCAGGGAAGCTGGTGGCTTTAGCACCGCCGCCTGCCCAGCTAGCAGCGCCGGCACCAGTGCCCGGCCTGCTGGCGCCGCCACCTCCGGCGCAGCCAGCAGCGGCAGCAGCTGCAGCACCGGCGGATGACTTGCTAGGCTGGGGACCACCTAGCAGTGGACACCAGCCAGCAGCAGCGGCCTCTGTGCAGGCCCCTGCAGCGCCAGCGAGCGACTGGGCAACATTTGATTGATGTATATGATGATAACGATTGAGTGAAGCAGGCACTTGAACTGAGCAATGCTGTGCTACGTAGCTGGTTCCGGCAACCTGCAGCAGTTGATGCTAGTGCAGCTGTTGACGGATAGGGCTGAAGTGATTGTGCTGCTGCTCCATGCCGTCGATGGCTGTTCAACTTTGGCGCTGTTGCCCACACAACTGCCAGCCTGGTTGGCGGCACTGCAGTCCTCTGCCAGCCTGCCTGGCAAAAGGAGACGGTGCGTTGGAACTTGCAAGGGTGGGGGGGTGCCCCTGCAAGCGGCACCGCCAGAGCCTTCAACAGCTGCACCGCAACGTCTTCAAGGGTCGCATCTGAACCCATGAAATCAGCCGCCCGCTGCCGCCTTTCCGTCCTGCCGACGCTTGGGGCTTCCACCCAAGTAGAGTCGGCTGATTGAGCCCGCTGTTTTGCCTGTGTGTTTGGCGAGAGCTGCTGAGGCGTGCAGGCTTTGCAAGAAGCAGTTACAGAGGTGCGGGGCTGAGAGCTGCGCTCTTCACTGCCCTGCACGCCTTTGCCACCTGCTTGATCAACCTCGTGGCTCCTGAGCAGCAGCCAGCGGGGTCTGGGCTGCATGGGCGCTGCTGAAGCAGGCCTCACACTCCTGGGCGTCTTGGGACCTCTTCATACTCGCTCACGCCACCTCCTGAGCCCCAGCATTGAGCCCCTGGTGCGTGCAGTGGCGGGCATGGAGCGGGCCGACGTGCATCAAGACGCCGCGCTGGAGACGGCGGCACCGCCGACAGTTGAACGCCAGCGAGAGCAGCAGCGCATCCAGGCGCCTGCTTACATCATCCCCAGGGACCCACGCCTGTTGCTGTCCAGTCTGGCCGAAACGCAGCCGGGCACCACACCAGCCCAGCCGCTGCACTCTGGAAGTGTGGCTGCTGCTGTAGACAGCGGTTCACCCGCGTCAGCCAAGAGTGAGCAAGGACAGGCTGAGAACAGCGGCAGACAGCCTTCACCAAAACAGCCTGCCGGCAGTGTGGAGCAGCAGGGAGCGGAGGAGCGGAGCCAGCGGCAGTGCTCATACTGTTGCATGCCATACTTTGGCAGACAAGGGCATAGGCACCCCACAACAGGTGCCTTGCTCTGCGATGCCTGTGGGCATTATGCACGTAGGAACAATGGGCGCCTGCCGAGTGCAGCTGTGCTCGAGCGCCGCGTGCAGCAGCGTAAAGCAGTACCGCCAAACCAGCGGCAGTGCCTGCAGTGTGGCGGCAAAACACCCGGGGCTGGGCAAAACTGGACGCGGCACCCGGCCACCAAGGAGGAGTGGATGTGCAGCCGTTGCTACCAGAGAGCACGCAGGCAGCTGAAGAGAAAACCCAAGCACGAAGCAGCTCCTGCAGCATCAAGCAGTGACGGCGACGAGGCCTCGTGGCAGGACAGTGAGGAGGCACAACCTCCAAGCCAGTCACCTCCCTCACCCCAGCAGCAGGCAGCCTCTGTGCAGCCGCCCCTGCCTGGCCCTCCTGTTCAGCAGCACGTCCCAGCAACCGTGAGCGCGGACGGCTTTGCCGAAGCAGGACAGCAGCAGCACCTGCAAGCCTTGAGCCAGCAGCAGCAGCAGCAGCTGGCCCTGAATCCTGATGCAGCAAGGAAGACTGCAACTGAGCGGCCAGCGCTGCTGCCTGCCCACGACCAGCAACCCCAAGCCTCAACTGGACTGCTGGTGCTGGAGGCAGCGCAGCACGCGGCAGCCGCGGCAGCAGGGCTGACAGAGGGGCTGGCAGGCACCTTTGCTGCGCTGCTGCCGATGCCCGCAGAGCAGGTGCGGCTTGTGGCGTGGCAGGGGCGGAGTGGCTGACAATATGCTTAGTGATGAGAGCAGCGCCACGTATTCTGCTGTGGCTACTATCTACTCCACCGCAAGCCACCTGCCTCACCTGCCTGGTCCTGCAGGATGAGTGCCTGCGCCTGATGCTGCAGCGCCGCCAGTACAGCGGTGCGGCAGGGCTGATGCGGGCAGTGCTGCACGTGCGAGGCATCCCGGGCTGATCGAAGCCTTCAAGAGTAACACTAGTGGCTTGGATTGATCGATTGCTAGCCTGCCTCTCAACCTATCTCTATATATTTCCCGCTTGGGTTTGCGTCAGTCAAGCATTTGTCAAACCTACAGCGCTGGGAAAGGGAGCCTGGTGCAGCTGGTCGGCAAGCTTGGCCAGAGGTTGACAGGGTTGAGCGGAAGCGGCACGGCGCGGCACTCTACTTGCTTTGCTGCTCTCAAGTGCTGTTTGGCGATGGTCCGGCCGGCTGCCAGCCCAAAGATCGGGCTCAGAGCAGGTGCCTGCCTGCCTTTCGGGCGGTACCGTCCCGCTTGCCTCGATTGGTGCGTTCGAGGCTTGCTTTTGGCCGCGTCGAGGCTCCATGGTGCCACGCAGGCGTCTGGAGGCCTTAAAAAGGCGAACGCGGCTGACCTCGCTCCACTCGTTCGCTCTTTGCTCGCGCCCCCGCTTTTACATTTTGAGCCCTTCCGCCGCCACCCACCATGAAGCAACGCGCCGCGCTCGCGCTCCTCCTGTGCGCGCTCCTGGGCGGCGCCTCTGCCGCTGAGCTCGGCGACCGCATGGCGGCAACAGTGGACGGCATCAAGCAGGTGCACGAAGCAAAGGTGTCTGGCGCTCGTGCGGTGCATGAGGCGCTGGTGTCTGGCGCACGGGCAGTGCACGAGCAGAAGGTCTCCCTCCTGCGGTCCCAGCTCTCCGCCAAGGCCGCCAAGCTCTCCGGCTCCGCTGCCGCCTCCGCCTCCGCCTCCGCCTCCGCCTCCACCACCGTCACCGCCATGAGCACCCCCACCACCGTCCCCGCCGACTGCCTGTCCGTGGCTGAGGTCGCTCAGAAGGCCGGCACCTTCACCACCCTGCTCGCTGCCGCCCAGGCAAGTCTGGCTGCTGCGGGTTTGTGTGTCTTCCCTGCTTGCGCCTGCCCGCAACCCTGTCCCCTCCTCCCTCTCTCCGCCCGCCCCTCACCCACCCTCCTCCCCTCCCTCCCCTCCACTCCCTTCGTCCCTGCAGGCTGCCGGCCTGTCCTCCGCCCTGAGCGACCGCAGCCTGAAGGCCACCGTCTTTGCTCCCTCCGATGAGGCCTTTGAGGCTGCACTGGCCGACCTGGGCATGACCTCCGCACAGCTGCTGGTGGACACAGAGATGCTGCAGGCGGTGCGTTGGGATGTGTGCCAGGGCGGTGTGCTGCCTGCTGCCTGCCTGCTGCCCTTCTCTCCTCCTCCACCCTTACCACCGCCCTCCCTCCCTCCCTCCCTCCCTCCCTCCCTCCCTGCCGCAGATCCTCAAGTACCACGTCGTGCCTGGAGACGCCCTCACCTCCGCCGACCTGCGTGATGAGCAGAAGCTGCCCACCCTGCTGGCCGCTGACCTGGAGGGTGCAGCGGAGGGAGAGGAGGACGGAGTGCTGACCGTCCAGGTCCAGCAGGTGGGCGGCTGAGACAGGGATGAGGCGAGAGAGGAGGGATTCGTTCTTGCCACCGCTCTCGCCCCGCCAGCCACCAACCTTCCTTTTCCTCTCGCCTGCCCCTTCCCCTCCCTGCAGGTGTACAGCCTGGCTGGCAGGAGCAGCCGCGTCAAGGTTGACGGCTCACTCAGCAGCGCCGTGGTTGTCATGCCAGACGTCAACGCTGGCTGCCCCGCGGTGGTGCATGTGATTGACAATGTGCTGCTGCCAGACGTTGCTGACGAGTAGCCGCGCCCCTCCCTCCTTCCTGTGATGCACCCCTGCAATGCCTTCTTCAAAGACCCCCCTAAGCTCTGACACTGTAACCCTCTGAAAGCCATCTTGAAAGAGAAAGGGAAGAAAGCAGGGGTTCAAGCACAGCACCCCGCACAGCGCGTTGACGCGGCTGGCCATGCCCACACTGACTGTCTGGTCATACGCAGCCGCCACAAACACGCCCGTCTTGCCGCTGTGCCAGTCAAATGCCGACACCGGCTGGCTGGAGATGACGCTGTTGCACACCAGCTGGCTGCTGCCCACCACCCCCACCACCTCTCCGTCCGGCTCTTTGACCGCCCTGCAGGCAGGAAGGAAGGGAAGAGGGAAGCAGCAAAATGCGCCGGCGCTGCTGGCACATAGAATGAGAGAGGTTCTGACGCTTCCTCCCGCCACCTGCCCGCCTGTCTGTTATCCACTCACTCTACACCACACTTTTGATCGGGGTGCTGGTAGTGGTGGACAGACCTGCCCTCTCCCTCAGCATGCTCATGCTATGAATCAGCATTGTTTTGCGCTTCTTTTACCGCTGCCATCCGTGCCGCCGCTGCATGGCGCTTCTTTCCGAACAGTCAGCTGTTTCAGACCGTTGAGTTTGCCTTTGTTTAGAGCCATGCGTATCATGCGCAGGTTCAGAGGTGCGGGGCTGAGAGTCATGAAGGACTGCCTTGCACGCCTTGACCAGCTGCCTGATCAACCTCGTGGGTCCTGGGCCGCAGTCAGAGGGGCCTGGGCTGCGAGGGCTCTGCTGAAGCAGGCCTCACGCTCCTGGGCGCCTTTGGACCTCCTTACACTCGCTCTTGCCACCCCCTAAGCCCCACCACTGAGAGCCTGGTGCGTGCAGTGGCAGGCATGGAGCGGGCTGACGTGAAGGAAGAAGCGGCGCTGGAGACGGCGGCACCGCCGACAGTTGAACGCCAACGAGAGCAGCAGCACAGCCAGGGGCCTTCCTGTGTCAACCCCAGGGACCCAAGGCTGCAGCAGCTGTCTAGTTGGGCTGAAACGCAGCCACCCACCTCAGCCCAGCTGCTGCACGCTGTCAGTGTGAGTGCTGCAACTGACAGCGGTTCAGCTGTGTCTGCCAAGCGTGAGCAAGCGCAGGCCGAGAGCAGCGACAGGCAGGCATCACCAGCACAGCCTGCCAAGTGTGAGAAGCAACAGGGAGCGGAGGAGTGGAGCCAGCGGCAGTGCTCCCACTGTGGCAGCCCGGATCCTGCAAGCCAATGGTACAGGCACCCCACAGCACGTGCCTTGCTCTGCAGTACCTGCTGGAAATACGCAAGAAACCACGATGGAAGCCTGCCATGTGCGACTGTGCTGCAGCGCCGCATGCAGCAGCGGCAAGTAGTGGCAGCAAGCAGGCTGCGTCATGTGCCGTTGCACCAGCGGCAGTGCTTGCAGTGTGGCGGCAATACACCGGGGCTAACAAAACCGGAGGCGGCACCCGGCCACCAAGGAGGAGTGGCTGTGTGGACCGTGCTACCAGCGAGCACGCAGGCAGCTGAAGAGAAAACCCAAGCACGAAGCAGCTACAGCAGCATCCAGCAGTGACGGTGACGAGGGGTCATGGCAGGACGGTGAGGCGGCACGGCCTCCCGGCCAGTCACCTCCTGCACCCCAGCAGCAGGGCAGCCTGCGTGCAGCCACCCCTGACTGGCCCTCCAGTTAAGCAGGCCCAGCAACCGCGATTGCGGACCGTGTTGCAGAGGCACAGCAGCAGCAGCAGCTGCAAGGGCTGCGCCAGCGGCAGCAGCCTCAAGAAGAAAGCTCTGGGGCAGCGTGGGAGGCTGTGCCTGAGCAGCCAGGGCTGCTGCCTGCCATCATGCCACCACCCCAAGCCTCAACAGGACTGCTGGTGCTGGAGGCGGCGCAGTAGGCGGCAGCCGCGGCAGCAGGGCTGACAGAGGGGCTGGCAGGGACCTTTGCTGCACTGCTGCCACTTCCCGCAGAGCAGGTGCGGCTTGTGGGGTGGCAGGGGCAGAGCCGCTTGTGACATTCTGAGGGGTGAAGCGGCGCCACTTGTTCTTCTGTGCTACTGGCTGCTTCATATCAAGCCATCTGTCTCCCCTGCCTGGCCCTGCAGGATGAGTGCCTGCGCCTGATGCTGCAGCACAGTCATTACCGCAGTGCGGCAGGGCTGATGCGGGCAGTGCTGCACGTGCGAGGCATCACGCCCTCCGGATGACCCCTCCAGAGCCACATTCTAGGCTGAGCTAACGTCAGCGCTGACTTGCCTGCCATTCTATCAGCCACGCACTTGTTTTGATTGTTGCTTCAATGTAGCGCATGCACAGTGCGATCGCACCAAGCCTTGAGCTGTATGAGCAGCAGAGTGGTCACACCAATCCTGGCAAGGCTGGCGTTGCGTGACATCTTGCCAGAGTGTCTGCCACTGCTGCAAGCACCACCGAGAGAGGCGTAGACAACTGCACAGCAACATCTTCGAGCAGGCTTCTGAGCCCACGGCCTGCAGCGACAACGCATCAGCATGCTTTGAGCTAGCCTGTGCAGCCGCCCCTGGGCTGTGCGGTGAGAAGCGTCACGCGCTGCCGCCATCCCGTCCCGCGGCCGCATTCCATTCCTGTCCAGTCGAAATAATATTGAGCCCGGTTGTGTTTGCCTTTGTGGGTCGAGCTGCTGAGGCGTGCATGCGTATCAAGAGCAGTTTCAGAGGTGCGGGGCTGAGAGCTGCGCTCGTGACTGCCCTGCACGCCTTTGCCACCTGCTTGATCAACCTCGTGGCTCCTGAGCAGCAGCCAGCGGGGTCCGGGCTGCATGGGCGCTGCTGAAGCAGGCCTCACACTCCTGGGCGCCTTTACTCGCTCATGCCACCTCCTGAGCCCCAGCATCGAGCGCCTGATGCGTGCAGTGGCTGGCATGGAGCGGGCTGACGTGAAGGAAGAAGCGGCGCTGGAGACGGCGGCACCGCCGACAGTTGAACGCCAGCCAGAACAGCAGCACATCCAGGCGCCGTCTTACATCAGTCCCAGGGACCCACGGTTGCAGCTGCCTGGTCTCGCAGGCGGCAGTCAATCCAACGCGCAGCCTCTCACCACACCAGCCCCGCCTCTGCACCCTGACAGTGCAGCTGCTGGTGCAGACAGCGGTTCACCCCCGTCAGTTGAGAGTGAGCAAGGACAGGCTGAGAGCAGCAGCGGACAGCCAGCACCAACCCATCCTGCCGGCAGTGAGGAGCAACAGGGAGCGGAAGAGCGGAGCCAGAGGCAGTGCTCTCACTGCGGCTGCCCAGATCCTGCTGGCCGATGGGATATGCACCCCACAACCCGTGCCTGGCTCTGCAGTGCTTGCGGGCAGTATGCCAGATACCAAAAAGGGCGCCTGCCGAGCGCGGTTGTGCTCCAGCGCCGCGAGCAGCAGCGGCAAGCAGTAATGCCGCAACAGCGGCAGTGCCTGCAGTGTGGCGCCGAAACACCTGGGGCTGGGCAGCATTGGAGGCGGCACCCGGCCACCAAGGAGGAGTGGATGTGTGGACCGTGCTACACTGCGGCTCAGCAACAGCTGAAAAGGAAGCGCCAGCCGAAAGCAGCTGAGGAGGAGTCCAGCAGCGTTTCAGGCAGCGCTGGTCAGGAGGAGTCCGAGGAGAATTGTGAAACGCCTGCTTTGCGCCAGCCACCTCCCTCGCCCAAGCAGCAGGGAGTCCTTGTGCAGCTACCCATGCCTGCTCCTTTCCTTCAGCAGGGCGTCCCAGCAAACATGGTCACAGGCCTATTTGCAGGAGCAGAGCAGCAGCAGCGGCAGGGAATGACCCCTGATGCAGCTGGGGATACTGCGCAGCCATCGCTGTTGCCTGCCAACATGCTACCACCCCAAGCCTCAACTGGACTCCTGGTGCTGGAGGCGGCGCAGCAGGCGGCAGCCGCGGCAGCAGGGCTGACAGAGGGGCTGGCAGGGACCTTTGCTGCACTGCTGCCACTTCCCGCAGAGCAGGTGCGGCTTGTGGGGTGGCAGGGGCGCTTGTGATATGCTGAGTGTTGGAGCAGCGCCGTTTTGTTCTTGTGTGCTTCTGGCTGCTTCACAACAAGCCACCTCCCTCCTCTGCCTGGCCCTGCAGGATGAGTGCCTGCGCCTGATGCTGCAGCGCCGCCAGTACAGCGGTGCGGCAGGGCTGATGCGGGCAGTGCTGCATGTGCGGGGCATCCCGCCCCCGACCCCCGGGCGCTCTTAAGCAGCACTCAAGCAAGCAGCTCCAGAGCAACAGTAGTGCTCGGTTGTAACGAGACTGATTGCATGCCTGCATTTCCAGCCCATCTTTTCATCTGTTGTTGACAAACGTAGAGCATGCACAGCGTGGCATACCTAGCCGCATGAAGTGTGGGCAGCATGTGCCCCGCCTCCCACCTTCCCTGGCTGTGCTAAATCCTGGTGGCAGTTCACCTAACCCAGCATCTGACTTGCAACATAAAAGTGACAGCAGTTGATTGATCGGATGGGACTGCACGAATGAAAGAGGGTCACGACAATGTAATGCAGGGAGGGAGGGGCAACACAGTCTTGAATCAACATGGAGGAGGGAGAGTGGGTGCCTGCCTGGTGCCGGCACCCGCTGCAACACTTTGCAGCAGCACAAACAGGAGCAACGGAGACAGCAGTAGCACACAGATCGAGGGGGGCGAATGGGCGGCTTGCTGGACACAAGTGGCATTGGGTGCCGAGTTGGAAGTTCAGGCCACTGCTGCCACTATCGCCTCATCATCCCCTGACATGGAGCACGTGCCTGCTCGCAGCGGCACAGGCCACTTCCGCCCCGCCCTCCCTCCCAGCCGGCCGGCAGCTGGCAGCCGGCGTGGCACAACACGCGCCTCACGCGGCGCTGCCATTGGGGGCTGGAGCTGCTGCTGCTGCGGCCGCGGGTGCGGCAGAAGGAGGTGCCTCTGCACCTCCAGCCTCTGGCGCCGCAGCTGCGCCCTCAGCGCGGCCCCTGCCGCGTCCGCCGCGGCCTCGTCCCCGGCCCCTGCCCCTGCCACGGCCCCTGCCTTGTCCGCCTGCCTCGTAGCCCTCCCCTTCGGCCCCTGCCCCTGCTCCTGCTCCTGCCGCTGCAGCATCAGCTACTGGGTCACCTGTTCTTGGGGGCCCCCGGCGCCCCCGCCCTCGTCCTCTGCAGGCAGGCAGTGCAGGCAGGCCAGATGAATCAGCCTCACGGTCCCGCTTCCATTCTGTCAACTACCGGGTGAGGGCAGCCAGGCAAGCCTGACATGGAAGGGTGGCCAAAACAGGGCCCACAGCAAGGCGCGCTCTTCCAGAAGAGCTCATGTTCGGCAGCAGCCCCTCCCTGTTCCGACAACTTCCCGGAAGCCAGCCGGAACATGCGTAAGCACACAGCCCAACAAAGCACCAGATCATGCACCCATGCACTCTGCGCAATCTTGAAGGGTCCAGGCCAATGTGGGCACAGCCTGCATACACACCTTCCGCGCCCTCCTCTGCCCCTTCGGAAGTGCCCGCTGCCCTCCTCCCCCTCCCCGTCTGCCTGCCCTGCGAGGTCGTCTTCGTTTTGCAGCGGCTGCACCTCGCTTTCAGGCAGCGGTGGCTGGTAGCCGGGTGATGAGGTGTCGAGTGCTTCCTGCAGGGGGGGCAAAGGAGGCAGAGGGGGCAGGCAGGTTGGGAGCTGCAGTGCTTGTGTCCAAATTGCCACTTAGCTTAAGAACAAATGATCGAAATCGAAGCTCCTCAGTACAAGGTCGAAAAGTGTGAGTGGGAGCGTACAAGATGAGCACTGAGCAGAGAGAGAGAAGGACCGAGGCAGAGCAAGAGGGAGAGCCATAGAAGCATGGCATGACCCAGATCGTTCATGGAAGCTGCGCCCCGGCCAGGTGCAGAGCCTGCACGCCCCGCTCGCAGTGGGACAGCCAGGCATGCCAGGTCACCGGCCGCCGGGCGCACCAGGCGGCTGGCGCTACATTGCTAGGGCTAGGATAGCAAGTGCTAGAACGCTACAAAGTTGAGTTACCAAGTACTAGGACACTACTGACCTTTGAAAGTGTGATGGTGATGACCGACACATGCCGAGTGGTTTCCATCGGCTCCAGCCCCTCCTCCTTGGGCTCCCACCGATCCTGCAGCTCCACAGACGAGATGGCCGTCTCCTGGTGCAGCCCCGCCACACGCCGCTTCAGGATCTCGGCTGCAGCGAGGGGACAATGCAGGATGGGCAGGAGGGAGCAGTCATTGAGGGTGGTATTTGAGCGTATCAACAACTTGCTCATCATTGCAGCTAAGGTGTAGTTGAAAGGGCAACGGGAATGACTGAGTGGCCCAGTCCCGGTGTATGTGCCGAACAGGGGTGAAAAGCCAGGTGTGCTGCCGCCGCTGAGCTACTCTGTTGTTGCTGCTGCCCCTTGCAGTTCACAAAGCTGTTGGGCTGCTTATGGCAGCTAAACGCTCGACTGCCACCAGCTCAATGTCGGTGCCTAGTGCTGCACCTACCGATGGTGACTGTCTTGTTGATTGCCTTGCCCATTGCCTTCAGGATCACTGAGGTGTGCCCCTTTTCAGTCAGCAGCGTTGTGCCGTAAGAGATGTAGTTACGGCTCTTGCCCTGCGACGTTATGCGGACCTGCATGACAGATGGTTTTTGACGTTTCGATGCAAAGAGCGATAGCATGCTGGCCGCGGCACAATCCAGATTGGCCAACCACGCAGGAAGCTAGCAGACACATGAAGGGGCGGGCGTTCCGTCGCAAACGTCACATCGGGCGGGGCCGCAGTGGGAGCCACACCTCGTTCTCGGCGTGCTCCTCGGGTGTCCGGGGCACAGGAACACGTTGATAGCGGTCCATGACTGCAGCAGGGAGCCCGGCAAGCGGCTTTCGGCTGAGCGAGTGGCCCAGGCGTCCCGACAGCCCCATGCACGAGATCAGGCCCGGTAGTGAAGGGTTGAAGTGCTAGGACGCATGAAGAGCGGGCACTGCGAGCGATTGCCGCTTGCGGCGATCGCCTCGGCGCTGCGGGCTTTCAGGATGGGCTATGACGCCCAAGACGGCCGTGATCACCTGCGAGAGGCACCAGCGTGCGTGTGCCTGCTTGCAGGCGTCGAGAGGAGAGAGCAGAGGGGCACGTAAGTTGTGACGCTGCTGCAGTGTCAGGATGGCTGCAGGCAAGGGGATCTGCTGGGATCTGCTGCAGCTGGCGCCCTGATGTGCAAGTTTCACGGCATGTACTGCCTCGGTCAATTGGCGCGCTGCAGGCCTGCATAGTACTCTCGTTGCTTTGCACCTGCGCCCAGTCAGCCTTCCACGCACCCTCAGCTCCAGGAGGTGAAGCGGCCAGCGCCCATCACTCCGCCATGTCGTTGGCCTTTGACGAGTATGGCCGTCCCTTCATCATCATCCGGGTGGGTGACATGCAAAGGCTGCAGGGAACTAATTGAATTGCCTGCGGCCGGAAGGAGTCTGATCGCCTCGATCGCCTGGCGCCCGCCGCCTGCAGGAGCAAGAGAAGAAGTCACGTGTCAAGGGCATTGAGGCGGTGAAGAGCAACATTCAGGCCGCCAAGGCCGTCTCACGAGTGCTGCGAACGTCTTTGGGGCCCAAGGGCATGGACAAGATGCTGCAGGGCCCAGACGGAGACATCGTGATCAGTGAGTGGCCCGCCACAAGGCATGCTGCCGCCGCCGCCAGTGCAGATGCCGCCACCGCTCTCAACCGTCTCGCATTCGCATGCTGCAGCAAACGATGGCGCCACTATTCTGGAGCAGATGGAGGTGGAGAACCAGATTGGCAAGCTGCTGGTGGAGCTCAGCAAGTCGCAAGACCACGAGATCGGCGATGGAACTACCGGTGTCACGGTGAGCTGTGGTTCCGGGTTTGTGAGCTGTGTGCATGGACAGCGCTGTCCCGGTCTTCAGCAGGGCAGACCATCAGGAGCTGACACTCAACAGCAGCAGAGCACCTGCAGATCAGCAGCACATCAGAACAGCAAACCCGTTTGTCTGCCTGCCTGCGTACTCGTCGTTTTTGTTGTTTACGTTGCCTGCTTTGTTGGGAGCAGGTGATGGCTGGGGCGCTGCTTGAGCAGGCGGAGACTCTGCTGGACCGCGGAATCCACCCCCTGCGTATCGCAGAGGGCTACGAGATGGCCTGCAAGGTTGCGCTGAAGGTGGGCAAGCCTCCCATCCGCCTTGTTGCCACACCGTTGCGTCTTGATGCAAACAGTTCAGCACCTGCACGGGTAGCGCCCTTTCATGCTGTCATGTGTGCATCTCAGTGTCTGGACCTCTTGCTTAAACGTGAGCATAAGTGTGCAAGGTACCTGAGGTGGACACTGAGCCAACATTCACACCGCGTGCCGTGATTGCGCTTCTGTACTTGCAGCGCCTGGATGAGATTGCCGCCACATTTGAGCACGACGCTGACAACAACGAGGAGCTGGTGAAGACCTGCATGACCACGCTCTCGTCAAAAATGTGAGGCCTGGCAGGCTGGAAGGGCCAGCAAGCTTGGGGGGTGGCGCAGGGCGGGCTGACAGTTGTTGCGTAGGACCGGAGCGGGCCAGTGGGGCGCAGGGCATGGCATTCCACGCCTGGCTGGGCGTGGGCTGACAGCTGCCTGGCAGGGCTGCTGGGGACAGCACAGGAACTAGCTAGCCATTGCCCTGTGGGCCAGCTACAGCTGCTTGAGAAAGCTGGCGCATGCACAGCTGCTCCGAGTCAACACCCTGAGTGAAAACCTGCTGCGCTGCTGGGTTGGAGCAGCGGGCTGCTAGCTGGCGGCAAAGCCAGCAAGGCCAGGAGTTGCTGGGGTCGTGTAGGCGCTGCTTCCAGCCCGCATCTGACTGTTGAGCTACCTGCGGCTGCTATGCTGCCCTCCTGTCGTGTGCGCAGTGTGGGGCGGCACAAGCGTGAGCTGGCGGAGATGTGCGTCAAGGCGGTGCTAACCGTGGCTGACCTGGAGAGGAAGGACGTCAACCTCGACCTCATCAAGGTGCGGTACTGCTCTCTTCACTGCTGGCTGCTGACATGGTACCGCTGGTGCAACAGCTGATGAACGGTTCGGCACTTTTGGTGCGCCTGCCGGTATATGGCGCTGGGCAAGACACGACATCAAGAGTCGGCGTTGGTTGGGTTGCAAGCTCCGTCTGGTTGCAGGCGACACCTGCACCCGCCTTTGCCACGGTGCATGGGCTCGCAGCATGGTCGCTCAGCATCTCTGCACGCTGTGCATGCAATCACGCTGCCACCGCGCCTGCCTCCCGCTGCCGCCTGCAGCTGGACGGCAAGGTTGGCGGCAGGCTGGAGGACACAGCGCTGGTGAACGGAATTGTGCTGGATAAAGACATGAGCCACCCTCAGGCAAGCGCCGAGTGCGGGATCAGGCCCCCACGTGCTCATCATGTCAAAGAAAACACAGAAGGCGGATACGGGCGCTGCGGTGTGCTACGTGGCGCGCCATGGCGGCGTCCGTTGATGTTCACTTGCATGCGGCAGCAAGTAAAGGAAAAGGTTGCTGGTGTGGCGAGTCCTGTGCCGATTTCTCACCGGCCTGCTCTGCTGCCTGCTGCCCTGCTGCAGATGCCCAAGCACCTGCAAGACGTGAAGATGGCAATCCTGACGTGTCCCTTTGAGCCGCCCAAGCCCAAGACCAAGCACAAGGCGAGCAGGGGCTGGGGGTTGACCTGCCTGTTGGAAGCTGTCCTGGGCCCGCTGCTTGCTGCTTGCTGCACCATGCCATTTAATTTGGGACCCCTCACTCTGTTCATTCGCGTCGCTGTTACCGGTGCTGTGCATCGTGTACGCTTGTCTGTCGTGTAATCGTCCGTGTTTGTTTATGGCGCCCCCGTTGTACCGCTGCTCACTGCATCGGTTCCCCTGCACCATTCTCTGCCCCCTCTGGCTGCTCCTTCACGCTGCTTGCTCCGCCACCTCCTGATCATGAGTGCCTGCTTGGGGTTCAAGCTTCATCACCCGCTGATGGTCACTGCCACTGCCACTGCAGGTGGATATCTCCAGCGTAGAGCAGTTTGAGTCGCTGCGCAAGCAGGAGCAGGAGTACTTCCGGAACATGGTGCAGCTGTGCAAGGACAGCGGCGCAACGCTGGTGGTGTGCCAGTGGGGTGAGTCAGCTGCTGGGTTCCAGCTGTTCAGCTGTCAGCACTGAGCCGTCAGTGCTGTGTCGCGTTTCTGGGTGTGGTTGCGCTGGGGAGCGGTGCCGGAAAGCAGGGTGGATGCCTGCCTAGCTTGCCTGCTGAAAATGACGGGCTGGGCGATAAAGATGGCGGTGCCCACTGTTCTCCTCGACCCCCCGACACCCCCCTCCCTCGCCCCTACTTTGTCCCAGAACACTGTTCCTTAACCTTATGTTTCTGGAATGCAATTCTGAACAATGAAGCGCCATCCCATGTCCACGCATCACACATGCTGCCATGCTGTGTTCCACACAAATGTCACAGGCTTCGACGACGAGGCCAACCACCTGCTGATGCACAATGACCTGCCTGCTGTGCGCTGGGTGGGCGGGGTGGAGCTCGAGCTGCTGGCACTTGCCACAGGCGCCCGCATTGTGCCCCGCTTCCAGGTGTGTTGCTTGGGCCCCTTGCTTTGGTTTGCTAGGGACTGGTGCCGATGTCCGGCTCCTGGCTTCTGACTTTTCTGGTGCTTGCAAGTGTGCTGCTTGCCTCCTGGCCTCCGTTTCTTGGTGCTTGTGAGCAGCCGGCGTGGTGTGGCCGCGCCCAGCAGCCTGTGCTCGGTTGATGTCAGTGGACGTACAGGCGGGAGGCAGGCAGGCAGGCAGGTTGTGGAGGCCGGCCGGCAGCCGGGAAACGCGGGAGGGAGCAGCAGGATGTGTCTGGCAGAATGGGCGTGCAGCAAACAGGCAGCAGAGCAGAGATGCGGCACACACACACACATGGCAAATGCTGCTGCCCACTGCTCGTCTGCCGTCGCACTTCGCCGCCCGCACCACAGCTGCTGTGGCTGTCCGCCATCCGCTGCCCCAACTCTTTGCCCATCTAGCCCCAACCACCCCTGAGCATCCGCTCAAACTCTCCTGCCTCCATTATTCTCTCCTCCTTTCGTCCTGCAGGAGCTGAATTCAGCCAAGCTGGGCTATGCCAAGAGCGTCAAGGAGATCAGCTTTGGCACCACTCGCGACCGCATGCTGCTCATTGAGGGCATGCCCAATTCCCGAGCGGTCACCATCTTTGTGCGCGGCGGCAACAAAATGGTGGGTGAGGCTGCTGCCTTGTGTTGTGACCTGCCTTGTGGCGTGCTGCCTTATGCCTCGCGCTGCCTTGTGTCGCGTTTTTGCTTTGTGATGTGCTCTGCCTTGTGGGTTGCCTTGCCTTGAGCCGCCCTTTTGCCGGGGGCTGGCGGAGCTGCAACGTCAGTTGCGTGCTTCCAGGATCTCGCCGGCCTCACAGCCAGTCTCACATGCCCCATCCCCTGTTTTCTCCCCCCATTTCACACCTCTCCCTCAGATGATTGACGAGACCAAGCGCAGCCTGCATGACGCGCTGTGTGTGGCACGCAACCTAGTCAGGGACAACCGCATTGTGTACGGCGGCGGCGCGGCGGAGATGTCTTGCAGGTGCGGCGGCGGCAGCCGTTGGCCTGGGAAGCGATGGCTTGAGAGGCTTGGTCAGCAGGGGCAGGGCGTGCAGCTGCTGGCTGACTTGCTCGCTAGCTGTCCGGCAGGCTGCAAGCTGCCTGCAGGTTTGGCCTGCAGCCCAGCTGCCTCTCTTCTTCCTGCCTGCCTGCCTGCCTGCCCGCCCGCCCGACTGCCTGACTGCCGTGCTGCCGTTGTTGCCGCCCTCTCGCTGCAGCCTGGCGGTCGAGGCGGCGGCGGACCAGGTGCCTGGAGTGGAGCAGTACGCCATGCGCGCGTTTGCCGATGCCCTGGACATCATTCCCCTCAGCTTGGCGGAAAACAGCGGGCTGCCACCCATCGAGAGCCTCACCGAGGTGCCTTGCTGTGCGGGGTGTTGCTGCTGTGCGGGGTGTTGCTGCTGAGGGTTGCTGCTGCTGTGCGGGGTGCTGCTGCTGCGCGGGGTGCTGCTGCTGTGCAGGGTTGCTGCTGCTGTGCAAGTTGCTGTTGCTGTGCAGGGTGCTGTTGCTGACTGCTGCTGTTGCTGTGTGCAGGTAACGACTCCAGCTCCTGGCTGTGTGGCTGCATCAGGTCTTGCCTGCTTGTCTGCTGTTGATCAAGCAGCTCGGCGAGGGTGTTCCTGCTAGCCAAAAGAAGAGGGTGTTTGGGTTTGGTGGCCTCTTCCTTTCGTCACTGTGTGCAAGCCGCCGGTGCACAATCTGAGGAATAATTCGTGCTTTTCGCTCAAAGCGGGTTTTTATTTTGCAAGTGTCGCGCATTGCTTACGTTGCGTGTGGCGGTTTGGTTGCTGTCCCTGACCACAGGTCAAGACGCGGCAGATGCGCGAGGGCAACCCCTACCTGGGCATCGACTGCAACGATGCGGGCACAAATGACATGCGGCAGCAAAACGTGTTTGAGACGTTGATGGGCAAGAAGCAGCAGCTCATGCTCGCAACGCAAGTCTGCAAAATGATCCTCAAGGTGACGCATCTTGGCTGGGTGGGGTGCTGGCTGGCGGGGAGCGCGGTTGTAGGAAAAAGGCGCATGGGTTTGAGAGTGTCTGGTTGATTGGTTGAGGTGTGCAGTGGGGTGAGACGTGCGTTGAGTTGGGTGTTTGACTCGGATGTTGCGTGTTGAGAGGCTTCTGCGCTTAGCAGCGGATGCCAAGGCTGCTGTTTGCGGCCTCATTTCAACTCGATTTATTGCTCCTGGCGCGTGTGCTTGTTTGTGATGCCCTTAGAGCAACCCTGTTTGTCTGTCTGTCTGTGCAGATCGACGACGTCATCAAGCCCAGCGAGTATGAGTGAGCCTGGGTGTGCAGCTTCCAGGCTGGCGAGGTAGCAAGCTTCCTGGCGCAGCAAGGGGCGCGAGTCGGTTGGCGGCGGTTAGCGACATGGCGGGCATGATCATTTTCGCTTGCATACCATGATGCTGCTGTCACTTGCCTCCTGTCACAAATGGCCAACGGGCAATGTCCACTCCTGTCGGCTTGCACTGTGTCACACCGAGGGGATTCAGCCAGCCTGGCAGGAAATTCCCAGTGGAATTTTCTGCCATCGTCAATGGCTCCCATTCCAATCTGAAACACTCCCATCTGTTGCCCAATTCAAATCGGCGATGAAACACCTCGTGTGCTTGCTGCTAATATTGGGAGTCGCGGTCGGAGCTTGCGCGAGGGGTTGCTCAAGGGCTGATTACGTCTGCTCCGGGAGCCAGTGAGTGTGTGATGCGGCCGATGGGGCGGCCTGTGGGTTCACAGCGGCTGTCGCGCATGGCTGCATGGCGGTTGCAACCAACTCCCCGCAGCGCTGTTTCGGGAGCTCGCCAATCCCCACCAGCAGCACGGACCAGCCTGGTCTTATCCAATTGCCCCAGATGGCAATAGCTCCGACTCCAACCACCAAGGCAGCTGGGCAGTCGCATACGTGTGTACAACTGGGGCTGCAGCCCGCATGCATGCCCGATTCAGGCCTAAAATAATACCGAGCAGTGGGAGCGGCCTGGGCAGCAAACAAAAGGTCACCTTGCCGCCGCCGCCGCTGACCGACATCTGATATGCTGCAGTACGTTCTGCCTGGGCGGCATCGAGATGGAGTGCGCTGAGGGCACGCGTTGCACTGGGGTAGTCAACGGCCAGAGTCCCTGCACCTGGGACTACCCAGAAGCCAGCTGCCCTGGTCCCTGGGAAGATGGAGAGTGCTGTAACGCACGGTAAGCTGCCTTGCTTCTTCCTGGAAAATGCCATGACTGGAGCCTGTTCTAAAGCTGCATGCTGGCAACAGCAGAGCACTGGGCGTTCGCCGATTGCGGGAAGCCCTCAGGAACTCCTATCTGTCGTCCCACTTGCAATGCAGTGCTTACTGTTTCGGAGGTGTCAAGGTCAAGTGCAAGCCAGGACACGCTTGCACAGGCCCCAAGGGCGATGGGTGCCAGCCAATTGTTGCCGAAAACGAGGCGTGTGCTGGAGGCGATTGTGAAAGCCGTACTGCCAAACCTGACTGCTCCAGCCACGACTGCAAGCCGCCCTGCCACGGCAAGGACTGCAAAGCACACGAGCCCGACTGCTCCAGCCACGACTGCAAGCCGCCATGCGACGGCAAGGACTGCAAAGCACATGAGCCCGACTGCTCCAGCCACGACTGCAAGCCGCCCTGCCAC
This sequence comes from Chlorella vulgaris, assembly GCA_023343905.1. Lineage (NCBI taxonomy): Eukaryota > Viridiplantae > Chlorophyta > Trebouxiophyceae > Chlorellales > Chlorellaceae > Chlorella > Chlorella vulgaris. The sequence continues at coordinate 327,234 of SIDB01000007.1, forward strand.
GGCAAGGACTGCGAAGCACGCGTGCCTGACTGCTCCAGCCACGACTGCAAGCCGCCCTGCCACGGCAAGGACTGCAAAGCACACGCGCCCGACTGCTCCAGCCACGACTGCAAGCCGCCATGCGACGGCAAGGACTGCAAAGCACACGAGCCCGACTGCTCCAGCCACGACTGCAAGCCGCCCTGCCACGGCAAGGACTGCAAAGCACACGCGCCCGACTGCTCCAGCCACGACTGCAAGCCGCCCTGCCACGGCAAGGATTGCACTGGCGACCATCCCACAGCACCCGTGGCCAACGACCACACCAGCGGCGATGTGCAGGCCGCTGACACACACCCAGAACCGGAAACGTGCGGCAAGCACGACTGGAAATGCATGGCCGACGAGAAGTCTTTTTGTGATGTGGGGCACACCTACACCTGCCCAGGCGACACCATCTGCAAGGGCAAGCCGCCGTGTGTTCGACGAGTGCACTGCAAAGGTGAGGACCCTGGTCTGCCGTGCCTTTTTCTTTGCTGCCACGCTCCCCTCCTGCCAGCTTGCTTTCAGCTTGCCAAGCAGTGTGTGATACTCAGTGGTGTCACTCGTCCATTCCAGTATGTCGCATGCAGCTAGCTGCGCTCCACTCTGCCAGCAGGCGCTCAATCGCTGTCCTAGCTCCCGTCCTCACATTGACCCTGCCGGCACTCTGCGTTCCTTTGTCCAAACTGCAGAGGTGCCAAAGACGTGTGACTCCTCAGTCCACGCGGATTGGACTTGCCTTGATGAGCGGTGAGCCTCATCCATCTTAAGCCGTGCCAGTCACTTCTACAGCACTGGATCACGCCGCCTGCTGGGCTGCAGCCCGCCCTACGTCCTGCCGCCAAGTGACCGCCACGTGCAAGGCAGCTGCCCCACACCAGCTGCCCTGCACGGCATCATCAGCAAGCTGCAAGCCATCGCGAATATCTGCCCTGCATCGCTCCTTCACTAGTCTCCTCCGCTGCTCTCCCCTGCAGCGAGTACTGTCATGCCGGGGAGGTGCTGGCCTGTCCCGGAGGAACCAAGTGCACAGGTTCCATCAACGGCAGCTCTCCCTGTACCTCCACACAGCCCAGCCAGCAGTGCCCTGGTCACTATGACGATTGGGCCTGCATCAACCTGCACGAGTTCTGCGTGTCTGGCCACGTCATGACCTGCGGTGAGTGAACGAGGCAGCAAACCAGCAGTGCAGCGGCGGCGTAGCTTCTAGGTGTCGCCGCACAAGCGCAGCGCAGCACAGCCCTTGCCAAAGCAGGCATGCAAGCGCGCAGTGGGTCGCCGGCGCCTCTGCCACACACACGAGCACAGCGGGCTGGCTGTTAGCTGGAACCCGGTCATGGCGCTGCCCACCCTCTCTCTTGATAATTTCTGCGCTACGCGTACGCCGCTGCAGGCGACGGCACGTTCTGCACGCACCTGGGCGGTGAGGGCGCTCCCTGCACGCCTCATCACTCACCTGCAACCTGCCCCAAGGGGGAGCTGACCTGCATCTCAGACAAGTGAGTTGTAGCACCCCGTGTGTGGTGCTGGAGCATGCATTAACAGTACAGTGTATTTCAGATAGCATTGGCGGCGCCAGGGATGCAGCCGCATTGCCTGCGCGTGGTCTGTCTGCTGGGTGTGGCAGGGGCCAGGGTGTGTGCTTCAGCTTGTTGTCATTCTGCCGACCACCACCTCCCATCTGCCGCCACTTCACTGTACACACAGCGGGACTCAATGTGGGCCGCCTGTGCGGCAGTGCTTGATGCTGCTGACTAGTTCGGCTGCCAACCTGTCGACTGCCGTCTGCAACCGGCACCTTGGCAGGCATTCTGCCCATCCTCTAACCCTCATGCTGCTGCTCAATCAGGGCCCCCTGCCCCCTGCTGCCTACTAATCCGTGTGACGGTCCGCTCAAATGCAGCGCCTTCTGCCAGGGCGGCGTCACCTACTACCTGCCATCCGATGTCGTCTGTAAGGGCACGGCACCCCCGGTGTATGGTGAGACTGCGTACCACATAATTGTAGCATTGCAGCTGGTCAATGCTGGATTCCAGCTCCGGCTAACTCTGCTCACTCCCTGCTTCTGCTGATTGCACAGCGCGGCGCTGCTTGCGCTGCTGTGGGCCGGCCTGGCAATCAAGCTGTGCTGACCCATGCTTCTTTGCTCCACTCCTGTTTTGCTTGCCGCAGAGCGAGACGACACCTGTGACAGGGCAGACAACAGCTGCCTGAACACTGGGTGCGCCTGCCTGGCGGGAAAAGGATCCTGCACGGCTGCACCCTGTGCCTGAGCGTGCAAACGCCACTTGAAATCGTGTATGCATGTGAACACCTGACCTTCCTTTGCGACCTTCAGGAAGTTTTGCTACGGCGGAGAGGTGTACAAGTGCGCTGATGGCTACAGCTGCGCCCGATCCTGGGACGGCAAGAACCCCTGCACCAAGGACCCGCCTCCACCGCTCTGTGGCGGCGACTGGGATGACTACAGCTGTGTCGACGCGAGGTGCTCAGGCAGCTGCTGTTGCGGCGCTCTGGGGGGAGCCTTGTTTGAGTGACATTGGTGTGCGGCAGGGTGTGGTTGTTGGGATAAGTGAGAAGACGACAGCGGCTGGCATGCGCTTCAGAGAAAAGGCACCCCTCCGGGCCTGAACAGCAGCGTGCTGAGCGCTGAAAGCGGACATGATGTGCCTCTGCTTCATTGCCAAGCCTGCTCTTGGTGACCTCCTCCTCTGCCCGCCTACCTTTACGTGCAGCCACTACTGCCTTGGCGGCCACGCCTACAAGTGTGGTGAGTTAAGACCCTGCCACAGGGCTCTGCCATGCCTTCCCATGCATGCCTTCACACTCACCTCACCTCTTTCATTTTGTTCGCACACAAATCTTCGGTACCTGCCTGGCTTCACCACCTGTCTCATCTTTGAAGTGCCGCTCCCTGCATCCCCTGGCCAACCGGCCCCACTGCTGCAGCCAGCAGCAAGCCGTGGTGCGTGGGGGGCGGCAAGGAGGAGGAGGGTCATGACCCGTGTCAAGCTTGGAAGCCACACACGGCCTGCCCCGCCTCCAACCAGACCTGCTTGAACAGCACCACCTTCTGCTCCGACGGCCTGCACTACAACTGCCCTGAAGAAATGACCTGCAAGGGCAAGGCCCCAGTGCCGTGTGTATACTCCACTGGCACCTGCCCACGTGAGTGAGGTGCTGCTGCTGCTTACTGCTCAGTACTGCATGAAATTGCAGTGTGCCGCCCCTCCCTACCCTCCCCACCCTACCTGACGCTGTACTGCTCTGCACTGCACTATTGAGCACACAGCACGGCCACACAACACGCTGCCGTGGCACGAGATCCTGCCCACTTGAATCTGCGCCCTAAACACACGCCAAACACCCTCCCTCCCCATCCGCCTGCAACACGCAGCCAAGCCTGATTCCCACCCTCCCGAGTGCACCAGTGCTGACTACACCTGCATAGACCACAGGTGTGTGCCAGGGGGAGCGGCAGTAGCACCGCAGCAGCCTGGTGACTGCGATTCATGCACTAGCAGCTGCAGCCCAGCTGGCTGTCCAGGCCTTCCTGCAGCCGCCAGCAGGCAGTGGGCAGCAGGCGGTCTCGCTGGACGTGCTGTCTTCCGCCCACCTTCCACCCTAACTCCCGACATCGTGCTGCCACTCCACGCAACCCATGTTGCACCTTCTCGTTGCGACCCGGTGCCTCCTGCCTGCCGTTGCCGTTATCCTCCTTGCCCTCTTCCTACAGGGACTACTGCTACAAGGGAGAAATTCTGCAGTGCTGCGAAGGCTCTAGGTGTGTCACCGGAAAAGGCTGTGTGGAGGACAAGCCTCCCCCCGTCTGCCCCGCCGGCTGCGTGGACTACCAGTGCCTCGACCTGCAGCACTTCTGCCTGGGCGGGCACGCAATGAGCTGCGGCGACGGCACCAGCTGCACCGGCAAGCCCGGGCCAGGCAGCCCCTGCCGATCCGATCACACAAAGGTGGCGTGCCCCAAGGGCGACTGGGGCTGCACATCATCAAGGTGAGGAGCGGTAGGGAGAGAGAGGGTCGGATAGGGAGAGGCGGGTAGGGAGAGGCGTGGGGTGCGCAGGCACCAAGCAGAGGGTGCCTGGGGAGGGGAGGGGCATGCTGCTATTGGGCAGGAGTCGGTGAGCAGGAGAGTGAGAGGAGGGGTAGTTGCAATGAGGGAAAGCTTCGTTGATGACGATGTGGCACCACCTCATTTGCTCTGCACCATTAACTTCCAGGACGTACTGCATTGAGGGCGTGGAGTTCGATTGCCCCTTTGGGTGAGTGTACTGCGTTGCCACAGGGCCAACGGCAGCATTGGGCACGAGTCGTTGTGTGGTGGGACGATCTGATTCAGTCGTGCGTATTGTGGTGCAGTGCAGTGCAGTGCAGTCCAGTGCAGTGCGATGCAGTGCAGTGCGATGCCTTGCCATGCGGGGCTGTGTTGTTGTCTAGCAAGCTGCGTGGTTCTCTGGTCTGTCACACATGTGCGGCATGGCCGGGCGTGCCTGCGTGACCTCTGGCTTTGTGACTTCCTGTGCCTGCAGTGCTATGTGCATGGGCAAGGGACCTTGCGTTTACCCCACCACCGATGAGTCTGGCAGATACGGCATCTGAAAAAGTTGATTGAACTGACGGCGCGGCTGTGTCATCCTGCAATCGTCATCTCATCACTTGGCTGGCTGCCAGGCGGCGTCGGGTAGCGTTGCGGCTACCGTCCTCGCCTCCCTCAACCTGCCCACATCTGCTTTGAACAAGAGCCTTCTTTGTGGCGTCATTGTGATATTACAGTGGCCTGAGAGCTCATTTCCTGCCAACATCCCTTTCCTTGCATTCACTGTGTGTCGACGTCAGCGCGTGTCTGTGTACTGCCTGCTCGGCGCGAGCTGTGCCAGGATCTGTCTCTGTCCTGCCAGTGTGGCCACAATCCACCACTCCGACAACCTTATTGCCTCGTACTTTTGACCCATCAATACCATACTGCCCTCCCCATTGCCCTTTCATTCCATTCGCCGGCACGACCTGTGCCGCTGGTCACATTGACGTGGCACGCTTACACCCATGTGCGTGCCTGCCTCCTCTTCTGCTGCTACTAGACCATTGATTGACCTGGCTCACATTGTGCAAGGCAGTCACAAGATGAAGCGGGTGGACATGGGCTGGCCATCATCTGCCGCTCCGCTGCCTCGCCGCCACCATCCGCGGAGTGCCGCGTCATCTTTACCGGGCACAATGACTTGCTTGCTCTGCGTGCTTCCTGAACTCATCCCGTCGCCTTTCACGGCGAGTCGAAAGCGCCACTGGTAGCGAGGGAAACGGGTAAGGCGCAGCGCAGCTCTACTGCACAGCTATGCACCTTGCTGACAAGCTTCATTTCCCGAATGCCAATCGAGCTGCGGGCGCGGGGTCGCGTGTCGTGACCACTCGCCAAGATGTTGCTTTGCTTTTCAAACAAGCCGCACTGTTCGCCGGGATACCGCATGCGACACCCTCAAACGACCTTCTCGAAGCGTGCCCCAACCCGCCTACGCCGCTAACGCCCTTGCAGACTCCCGCCGCCGCTGACAGGAATGAGCGGCGCACCACCGCCGGCCGCATGGCTCTCAGCACATCAAAGAGTGCAGGATGCGGCTCGTGCGGGCCAAGAGGAGGAGCTCCAGGCAGCCTTGGAGGCGGGCGGCGACCCCAACCAGGAAGACGTTGTGTGGGGCGACCCCCCGTTGCTGTCGGCTGCCCGCAGCGGTCATGCCGGATGCTGCGCAACTCTGCTCGCATATCGAGCCAACGCCAACGTGCAAGCGAGCAGCACCGGACTGACGGCGGCCATGGTGGCAGTCAAGCTGGGCAGCCTTGAAGTCTTGGAGGCTGTGCTGCCTTCATCTGACCTGGCCATCACCACCGACCAAGGGCTGACCATCTTCCACTTTGCCTGCCTGGGCGCACCGCCCAGCTTCATGCAGCGGCTGGTGCAGCACCAGCACACCCAGCTGGGCAGCAGGCACCCTGCATCAGACGCTGCCACCACAGCGGCGGCAGGCCGGCCGTTGCTTCTGGCAATGTATGCTGCAGTGGCGGTCGGCAGCATCAGCAGCCTGCAGTTGCTGGCTGCTGACCCTTTGGCTCGAGCAGCTCATGCTGCCGAGTTTGCTGAAATCCAAGACAGGCTGATGCAGCCGCAGTCGCCACTGCCGCAAAACCCGGTCAACAGGCCGCAGCCTGTGCCAATGGATGCGGCGGTTCAGTCCCGAGCGGCTGCTTTGCGCGAAGGCGCCTTGGGAGCCCCATTTGATGAAGGGAGGGAGGCGAGGCTCCAGCAGGACCTCCGGTTTCTTTTGGGCATGGAAGCCCTGGCTGGCAAGCACTCCAGCACCACCAGCTTCATATGGCGCTCGGGTAGGGGGTCAATTCAGGCTCTGTGCTGGGAGCACAGGTTGCCTGCAAGACACACCTTCAGCTTGCGTACGCGCTCGTGCGGCATGGCTCTGCTGACTCATTGGCCTGCCACCTCTGCCAATTGCTGTGCAGGGGGCCAGCCGCTTCACCTGGCGGCCGCCATGGACCGGGCAGACTGCTGCGCCATACTGCTGGATGCTGGGCTGGGCACACTTGATGCGCCAACAGCCGAAGGCTTCACCCCGCTCATGCTTGCCGCCGCCTCAGATGCAGCAGTGTCGGCTGCGATGCTGATTGAGTCAGGGGCCGCTTTGGAGAGGCGAAACTGCGCCCAACGAACCGCCGTGTTCCTGGCGGCCGTCAGCGGCAGCCCTGCCGCCTTGTGGGTGTTGCTCCAAGCTGGAGCTAATGTGCGTGGCCGCTCAGCTCCCTTCTTGCTTGCACTTGGCCGCCTCAGCTTGCTGTAGCCTTGCCAAGATGAGCTGCTTAGGGGCGGTTTTGCGCTGTGTTGAGGGCAGCACCTCGCTCGTATGACTGCTAAGTGCCCATACAGCTTCCAAGCTAGCGTCGCAAGTCCAGCTGGCTCGCAGCCAGCATGTCACCTTTTATGCTTCCCTCCCATGCCTGCAGGTCAACGCGGCAGAATCGAGCCGGCTGTGCTCGCCGCTGAACGCCGCCGTCTCACGCGCAGCAGCGCTGCAAGCCGCCCACCACTCCTCGGCCGACGCTCTGCTCAGCTGCGTCGAGGTGCTGCTGGAGGCTGGGGCTGACGTGCACCACCAGGCCTGCGATGGCAGCACAGCCCTGCACAGCGCCGCAGGGGATGGCTCTGTGCCGTGCATCAAGCTCCTTTTGCGGGCGGGCGCAGCAGTTGATGCCGAGAACAACGCGGGACACACGCCGCTGGCGGAGGCGGCAGCGAGCCGTGTCCCGCGCCCCCACTGCCTGCTGTTCTTGCTCGGGAGCGGCGCAGCGGTGACCACTAGAGAGATGGTGGGTTGAGTTGCTAGGTTACAGGATTGAGCGTCCAGCCTGCTTTGACTGTGGGCATCACTGAGACTGGCGCCGTTCAGCCTGCCTGCCTGTGCTCTCGGTCAGCCTGCTTGCCTCTCTGTGAGAACATCACTGCTTCACACGTTCTTTGCGACAAGGCAATGCGATGTGCCGCTGTGCCACATGCGCCTGCAGTCCTCGAAAATGCTTGGAAGCCTGCTGGCCGGCGTCAAGGGCGGCCACCGCGGCAGCAGCAATGCTGAGCCTGTGACTGTGTGGCAGCTGTTGAGCGTGGTGGATGCAGACCAGCTGAGGGCCCTCAGCAGCTGCTCACAGTTTTACGACTTGCCCCACACTGCCTCAGCGGTGCATGCGCCAAGCCTGGCAAAGGTTGATGTAGTGCTGGAGGTGAGGAGGCTACCAGGCACCCACCTGTGGCCTGGCGGCGCTGCTGCCCGTCATGGCTGCCTCCTTTGCGAGATGTTGCCTGCCTGCCGTCATGCTGCAAATGTCTGAGTGCTACACCTGACAGCACTGCTTGCTGCTCACTGCCGCAGCTCGTAAGCAGCGGCTGCGCCAACCTGCTGTACAACGCGAGTGCGGCTGAGAGCACCGCCCAGGGCCGCCGCCCAGCCTATCTTCTGGACCTGCTGCAGCGGGACTCAGTGGCCGCCATTGCGTCTGATGCTGGCACCAGCCACGGCCTGCACCCGGCTGGCTGGAGGTCTGCAGCGGCTCTGTGTCATGCGGTTGCCACCAGCCCTCACGTCACCAAGCTCATCCACATGTGGGCTTCGGCCCAGCAGCTGCTGCAGTACCTCTACACCTTGATGCACTGCCCAGGGGTCCCCACCCGCGACAGAGAGCAGCTTGCAGCTCGCACCGGACACCTCTTCTCCAGCTACCACAGTCTGGGACTGCTGTGCAGCACGTTGGGGCTCAGCCTGACGACTGCCCTCCACCGCCCATCGACCGCTCTCATCGACACTGCGGCCGCACGTGCCGAGGGCAATGCCGCCCTGATATCTAAGGAAGAGAAAGCCCTTGCTGCTGCACTGGGGCCCTTTTGGCGGGTGCTGGATGATGTGGTGGGAAGCATCAACGACCCGGCGCAGCTGCAGGGCTGGCACTTTCTCTTGGAGTATGGGCAGGTGAGGGTTGTGGCGGGTCACAGTGGGAGCTTCAGTGTGATCTTAACAGGTATGGTGTGAGAGGTAGATGCTGGTGTAAAGCACTGATGCTGGTGAGGAGGTTTGCTGCTTTGTGATGCGCGGCTGATGCCTTCAGGCTCAAGTTTCACTCGCTTTGTTTTGTTCGTTACCTCTCTACCTGCAGCTGGCCAGCCTGGGCTGCAAGCACCGGCTGCTGCGAAACCTCATATCACCCTGGCCGCGTAAAAGAGATAGCCTGCTCGTGCTGTCGACTGGCCGCCAGAATGTGCTGCAGCGCGCTTGTGCAGTCGTGGAGGAGCAGCAGGATGCCATGGGACATCACAGCATGGCTGCTGTGCTGTGGCACGGGATCAAGGTTGCATTCAGCCAGGTGAGGCATCGTCTGCTTGGAGGGGAGTTTCATTCAGCCAGGTGAGGATTCGTCCAGGGGAGCCGAGCAGGCACCTCGGCCATGCTTCTCACACTCATGCCTGCGGTCCCTTCTCCCCCCACACTCACCTCACACCCACGCCTTCTCCACCCTCCCTACCTGCGTGCAGGAGAACGCCATTGGCGATGGCGTGGTGCGTGAGTGGTTCAGCCTGCTGGCAGCCGAGCTGACCCACCCTGACACCGGGCTGCTGGAGACGAACGATGGCGGCAAGACATACTCCCCGGCACCTCACGCGAGCCTGCAGAGCGACCACGAGACTTCTTCCGCTGGCATGGCGGCATGTGGGGGCCACCTGCAGAAGCTTGAACTGGTGGGAGCCATGCTGGGTGTGGCCCTGCTGCAGGGCTGCACCCTGCCGGGCCTGGGCTTCACTGCCGCCACCTGGCGCCTGGCGCTGGGGCAGCCGCCGCAGCCGGCGGCGGACCTGGAAGCCGCAGATCCGGTGCTGCACAGGAGCTTGCAGCAACTGCTGGCGTTGGGGCCAGGCGTGGCCGACCTGAGCCTACACTTTGAGGTCCAAGACGTGTTTGGGCGCCTGGTGGGTTGAGCTGCTGCGAGCCGACGCCCGTAGTCAGCTGGCTGGCAGGTTGCCCTTCAACGTCCTGCGTCACTGACTCCATACCGAGCACGCCTGTCATTCTTGCATATCAACCTCGACCCCACCCATTGCTGCAGGTGGAGCTGTGTGATGGCGGCAGCCAGCTTCCCGTGACAGACACCTCTGTGCAGCACTATTGCGACCGCTTGACCTGGTACAAGCAGGTCGGCAGCATTGCGGCTGAATCCGAGGCCCTTGGCAAGGGGCTGCGCTGCGTGCTGACAGCAGACGTGACAGACACCCTGGCACGCTGCTTCAGCCACGCAGAGCTGAATGCGATGGTGTGTGGGTTGGCGGAGATTGAGGTGGAGGAGTGGCAGGCACACACAGCGTATCAGCACTGCACTGCCACCACTCGGCAGCTGAGCTGGTTCTGGGGCATGGTCACGGCCATGGACCAGCAGCAGCGGCGCCAGCTGCTGGCATTTGTCACCAGCAGCACCACGCTGCCAGCGGGAGGGTTTGCCGCCTTGCGGGGCTTCAACGGCGGCCTGCACCCGTTTACAGGTGCAAGCTGAGCCCTTGCCTTGACGCAGCCGCCTGCCGCTGCTGCTGTATCGCGCCAACACTGCAAGGCGACCGAGAATTGCATCCCTGCGTCCTGGCGCCTGCTGTGGCACACCAACACCAAGCATGCTGTGCAACACTGACCTCCATGCAGTGTGCCTTGTGATGGTGGAGGGGGACACCAGGCTGCCTCGAGCCTCCACCTGCTTCAACACGCTCTACCTGCCTCTCTACTCCAGCCAGGCTGTGTTGGAGCGCCGGCTGGTGCAGGCCATCACTGGGGGCCAATCCTTTGACGAGGGTGGGTCACGCAGCATTTGACACGGCGCTGCTGTGGTTGCTGCGTAGACTTTGTGTTGTTGTGCAGCATCTGCTTGAAACGATATGTCTCCATGCCACCTGTGCTGGCACTGCGCTTCAATCGCCCACCACCTGCCAAACCTGAGCCGTTGCTCTGTTTCAGCGTCACGGCACCTCTCATAACTGGTCAGCTGAAGCGTGCACCTGCCGGTGACTCCCGTGCTGCAGGTGTGATTCAGCGGTGACGCATGCCTCCTGGGCATGGTGGAACAGCACAGCATGCCGTGGCAATTATTGATGAGTTTGGGTACATGCAGGCGCGCAGCAGCGGGATGTCAGCAGGCAGCGGGATGCTCCGGCAGAGCAGGCACCAGGTGGTGGCAGGCGCCGACCCACGCCTGTCCAGCGTGGGTCGGGACAGCTACATCTCTCTAGCTGATCCACGAAATGGAACAGCACAGCATTGTGTTGTGTTTTGGGGAGGTCTAGCAGCGGAGCATTGTTTGCACGTAAGCGTGCGCAATTGTATGTATTGATGTTATGCCTGCTCATTCCTTCCTATCCCTGCCTTGCTACTGCTGTTGCATACTTGCTAATCATGCAAAGCTAGTAAGGCATGTATCCAACAACAACCGTATGGGCGTTGCCATACCACATGCCAAAGAGGGATGCTTGCAAAGGCGTACAAAGGGGAGACAAAGCGCTTTGCCGCCAGGGGACAGGCGGCTGAAAGCATATCTGCAGGGGATACTTGAAACGGATGGCTGTTGCGCTGGCAACAGGCGCTGGCAACTGGCACTGGCGCTCATGTATGAAAATCGGGCTTCCATGTGGAACCCGCGCTCTTATTGTTCAAGTGAGGGAAGTATTGATGCAGCTCAAGCTTCTGCTGCTGCTGCCGCTGCTGTGGATTGTGCCGCTCGCTGCCCCCGCTCGTGCTGATGCGTAGGTGGTCGTGAAACGAGGGCGTCGTCACACTGCGGCCTCGCTGACTGTCACCTTGGGGCTTGAATTCATACTGGCTGCCTCAGCGGCCTGCAGGCAGCAGCAGCAGCAGCATGTCGACCTCAAGCGGGCTAGCTCAGCACGCTGCCCTGGGCACCGCTGCATGCTTCAAGCTTGGCAGGCAAGGCCGTGTTGAAAGCTGCAGCCGCTGCTGAAAGCTGTTGGCTGGCCTGCATCTGCCCTGGTCCATGCACGCTGGCGCACAACCCCTTGCAGCAGCGTCAGCAAACGCATCTGCACCACTCACAGGCAGGCGCAGCTCCTTGTCAGCGCTGGTCACGGGGCTGAGGCCCACAGCTGGATCCTTGGGAGTCTCCCTTACAGTATCCTGCACAGCAGCAGCCGAGGCAGGGGCAGGAGCAGGGCCAGGGGCAAATGGAGGGCAGCACAGGTAGCGATCAGAAGGCCGATGTGCCGGCAGCGGTTGCGCGTGACACACCCACGACAGGCCACCACTCTCAGCACTTGTGCCCCTGTGTCAAGTTCTTTCTTCCTTGCTGTGTTTCTGCCTTATGCTGCCAGCTCACCCAGTCACTAGCATAGAAGAGGTGGAAGGGCACGGCGAACAGAGCTCCAACAAACGGCCCCACACTGCATGCAGGGTCAACAGATGGATACCAAGCAGCCTGGCAAGCTGGACAGCCTGCGCGGCGCTGTTTTAAGGCCTGTTCAACGGCCTCCCAGCCAGTGTAAAGCAGCTGCCTAGATGGCAGGCGGGCACCTCACATGAAGACCCAGAAGGTGCTGGGCCAGGTGCCCGAAACTATGGCTGGCCCCAGGGAGCGTGCGGGGTTGATGGAGCACCCTGCAGCAGCAGGAAAACAGAAACAGCTGTCTGTCAGCACCACAGACAGGCCTCAGATACTGTCGCTGAGCTGCTACAGCTGCGGAGATGCGTGCGGCCACCCACCGTCGATCGGCAGCAGCACGGCGTGGGCGCAGAAGACAGCAAAGCCTGCACTGGGTTGCAAGCAATCAGCACCATGCGCTGGCCGCCGCTGCTGGCATGCTGGCTCACGCTGTGTGCACAGGCTAGGGGTGCGCAGGCAGGCGACACAGTCACGATGGAGGTGGCAGAAGCAAAAATGCAGGATGGCTTTTGCTGATCACGCTACAGCGCATTGGCGGCGGTGGAGAAGGCGAGACAAAAGCGGCAAGCAGCAGCAGCAACGGGTGCCTCCACTCGAATTTCGGGAGCCGTGGCAAGCGACACCACCCTCTGACAGCGGCACCTGCTGCTGCTGCTGCCGCTGCTCTGCCATGCCGTCTCCTCCGCCACTGCCATCGCGCGGTAGCGTGACCAGCAAGCCGTTGTCACCCGCAACATCCACCATCTTCATAAGAATTGTGCCTCCTGGCTGCACACCCGTGCCCTGTGCACACTGTTCGCGCCAGCATTTCACGCATTTGCTTTCTGCATTCTGCATGGTAGCCACCAGCAAGGCTGCTAGCGCCCATTGCGTCGCGAGGGAGAGCAAGAGACACCCACCGATGGCCAGAGGCGCCTGAGCTCGAGCCAGGCTCTTCTTGCTGATGGCAGTCTCCAGCACAACGCTCACCAGCACAAAGCTCATGACCTGCCACACAGGAAAGCATTCAAACAGCAAGTGCAATCAAGCCCTCCCGTGCCAGTTACCAGCTGTCAGACCAGCTGTCAGCAGCCAGCCAGCCACTGCACTCACAATCTCTCCCATCATCGCATTGCCAGTGCTGACACCAGGGGCAATGGAGTTGCTGCCAAGAGCGCTCGAATTGGAGTTGGGGACGGTGGCAAAGAGGAAGGACGAGCCGAGGATGGCACCCACGATCTGCACAGTTAGCCAGCAGCAAACGGCACAGCTTCAAGACTCATCCATCAGAGTGAGATCAAGCCACAGCATGCTATGGCCCGGTTCTGGTTGGACCGAGGCGGTTGTTTGCTGGCGAGCACTGGAGGGATCTGCCTGATGGCTGTGCACTGCCCCGTACCTGGGCCAGTATGTTGGCTGCCGCCTGGACGATGCCCAGGTTGCCGGTCAACGCCAGGCCCAGCGTCACTGCAGGGTTCATCTGTCCGCCCGACAGGTGGCCAGTGGCGTACGCCAGCACTGCGTATGAGAGGCCAGGGTGACGCAGGGCTTAAGCCTGGGGGCTGGGGGATGTCAAGCCTGGGGGATGCCAAGCTTGGCGCATGCATCAGGACCAGCTGGTCTGCAGGGGTGCACAAGCCAGGTCTGGCTTTCAACCACAGCGACAACAAGCTCGGCCCTCACCAGTGATGGCAAGACCAAACGCCATTGCTGTGATGACTCCCCAGCTGCAGAAAGAGCCAGGATTGACATGTTCAGATTGGAGAGGGCTGGGCGCGGCTGTTGCTCCATGTTTTGAGTATAGCATGCAGATTGAGCAGGCTAACTCGCCCTGTCACTGCGCCGCAGCAGCGGCCTCCTCCCACCTGCCGTTGACTGTAATGTTGTTCAGCAGCGTTGTCACATCTGTGTTCACGTCTCCTGGCACGGTGTCAGCGCGGTTGGCCAGGGACGATGTGTATCCCCTGCAACGTGGATAGACGCAAGGGGGGATGTTGGCACTACTGCACGAGTGCGGTTTGCTGGCACCGTCGGTGGCACTTGCGTAGGTGGCGGAGTACTCTCACCCTGCTGTTTGAAGGCTGCTGAAGTTTGTGGCGGCTCCTGTGCCAATGTATCTGCAGCGCACACAATATGAGTGAGCCTTTTGCCGTGTCCTCCGGCGGCGGCGCACCGCCACCACCACCAGCCTTGGCAGGGCGTTGGCCACACCCAGGCGCTCAACACACGCACACGAAGAGGCAGGTGGCCATGAATTCGGCAACGACTGCCTTGAGCGACAGTCTGAACGCAGCAGTCCGCATTGCGAGGTGCAGCCGTGCAGCAGCCGGACTTAAAATCAGGGCGTTCAAAGCTTTGGATTTGTAGGGTGAATGGTTCAATTCGCCCAACTCTGGCCACACTTTCCACCTGGCGGCACCGCTTGTACCGGCGTCTTTGCCATGGAACACCTGGAGGCCAGCTGAGCGCCCTCCAGCCGAACAGATGCATGCATTGGGCTGATAGACGGCAGCTGCGTGCCGGGTGCCACACAACCACCCGGTGGCCTGGGTCAGGGAGCGACTCCGCTGTGACGCCTGCCACTGAGAAAGGGAGCAAGACAGGGCTGCAGAGCGATCCTGGAACTACGCGCATGCTCTTGTGTGCTGCCGTGAACCCCTGGCAGGTGCCTGCCACTCTCCTGATGTTGTGACTTGCCAGCCGCGGCCTCTGTTGTTCTCCCTCCTTTTTTTTGAGTGGCCAGTGCCACACGGTCACACAAAAGAGGCAGCAATGGCACAGCATGCTGGCAAGGCTGCAGTGGCGCTGCACCGCTCAGCTTCACTGGCCAGAGATATATCCCCACAGGCCCGAGCCCTTCTTGTCGATGGTTGAGTGCCTGCACAGCGACACAAAGGGGTCGGGAGCCATGCCCAGCCAGTCAGGAAACAGTGCCGCTGGACCGGCAGTGCAGCACGCCTCTGCTTCTGCATCCCATGCACCAGCGCATCCCCAATTCCGTGCTGTACTACATTTCCAAGTGGACCCACCTGTACTTCTGCAGCTCCCGATCCAGCTCCTCCATGCGCTCCAGGCTCTGGCGCGCCTCCGCCAGCTCCACCTCCAGCCTCACCCCCTTGGCTTGCTCCGCCTCTAGTGCCGCCCGCGCCTCCTCCAAAGCCTGCACCGGGGGCGGGTGACTTGCACGTATTGCAGCTCCGACGGTTGTTCTTCCAGCATAAAACCAGGCAGCACCAACAGTGAGAAAGCACTGCTATTTGCTTGCTCTCCTTCATCCCGTGCCATGCGTCAGCCTTCATGGCAGCCCTGCCGGCACATGCACCAAACACACATACACACATATACGCTTCCCACCCTCCAGGCATGCACACAAGCCGCACACGCACCACATCTGCACCACATCTGCACCACAGCTGCCCACACACACACCACACCCACCAGCCGCACCTTGTCGGCATCTGCGGCTGCCGCCTGCGCCGAGTCCAGCTGTCGCCGCATCAGCGCCATCTCCTGCGCCACAGCCTCCTTGGCCGCCGCCGTCTCCTTGCGAGCCGCGTCCAGCTCTGCACGCAGCCGCTCGTGCTCCGCCCCAGACCCGCCCGCGCCGCCAGCTGCCGCCGCCGGCTGCGCTGCGGAACCGCCCGTGGCGAGCGGTACTGCGGCAGCCCCAGCTGAGCCAGCCGAGCCAGCGGAGCCAGCCTGCTGCAGCGCCGCCGGTGCACCACCCTTGCCGGCTGCTGCTGCTGCGGTACCGCCGCCGCCCATTAGGTACCCTTCTGGGCGGTACACGTGTACCGCATTGTGATACCGCCCGTTGTAGCCCCCGAACGAGATCATGCAGCCGGCCATGGGCACGGGCAGCAGGCTCAGCCCCTCGCTGGCAATTGCAGACTCCACAGGTGTGTTGCCCACCAGAGTCCACTGCAGAGGAGCACATGCAGGGAGCAGGGAGCAGCGAGCAGGATCAAAGCACAGGAAGGGACAGGGAGCAGCAGTAAAGCATAGAGCGGGAGCAGGATGAAAGCAAAGCTGCACAGCAGCGCAGCTGCCGGTGACATGCAACCAGCCATCCCCCCATCCAGCCATATGGCATGTGCTGGATGCAACCCACAGCCCGCAGCCAGCGCTGGCCCCAACACACAACCAACCAGTTGCCAGCGGGCTAATGCAGCCCTGCCTCCCTGCCTTGCTGCCTGCGCACCTGCACGGTGCCCGCCTCCAGGGCCGACAGATCCAGAGCATACATGTCTGCGCAGCCAGAAGTGTTGTTGCCGCCGCCCACCAGGAACCAGATGTCTCCCAGGATGGCGCCCGCGTGGCCTGGAGGGGGCCAGAAAGGTAGAGGGAGGGAGTGAGGGAGGGGGAGCGGGTGGTTGGGAGGAGTGCGGGGTGGGAGCAGGAGTGAATGCGCGGTTTGGGGAAGATTGATGGGGAGGAGGAGTAAGATTTGAATCACAGTCGGTTTGTGGCAAGCGTGAGATAGTGGCGCAGAGGCAGGCAAGCACGCGGAGGAAGGTAAGCGTGGGTTGCCGGACGCAAAACGCTGATTGTTCTGTCTCTGACATTTTGCTTCAGCTGCCTACCCTTCAGACATACAAAAAACGCGCCCCGCCCTCGGTGCACACACCACACACACTCTCTCGTACACACACATGCACGCGACCCGACTCACCGGCACGTGGCGGCGGCACCGGCCCCTCACTGTCAGGCACGCTCCACTCCAAGCTCAACAGGTCCAGCACATGCAGCTCGTTGTTGCAGTGCGCCACAGAGCCGCCGCCAAACACAACCATGTAGCGCCCCCGGTACAGAGCGGCGGCGTGGGCCGAGCGGGGCCCGGGCGGGGTGCCTGCAGGCAGAGAGAGATGAGGCGCAGCCGGTCCGGGAGGAGGGTGAGGAAAAGGGAAGAAAAAGGGCGAGGATGTGGTGAGATGAAAGCTACCGCTTGGCTGGTATTGCTGCAGGCAATGCCGATGGAGAATTCCTCGGAGCAGCCCGCTCCCCACCCCATAGAAGGAAAAGAACACACAAAAAGAGCTAGGCACACGGCACAACAGTTGAAGTCGCGTCAGCGCAGCCAGGTCTCAGTGCCCGGATCGATTGGCGCTAGCGCTAGCGCTAACAATAGCGTCTCAGGGTCCAGCTAGCTGCATGATCACACGCACGCCGCCATCCCATCCCACCCACCACCCACCGGCAGTCTCCGGCACACTCCACTGCATTGTGTCCAGGTCCAGGCAGACCAGTTCGGCGAGGGGCCGCCGCAGCACATCCTCCCCCCCGAAGATGTACAGCTTGCTGCCCAGCAGTACGCCCGAGTGTCCGCCGCGCGGCCGCGGCACGTCGTCGTCCTCTTCAGCCGTACCGCACTGTATCGCAGACCAGGCCCCCGACTTGGTATCCAGCAGCCGCACAGGCATCTCCAGCACTGCCTCCTTGGCCTGTGGCAGGGTGTGATGCAGTGTTGTTGCAGGCAGGCAGGGTCATCAGGACAGGCATCTGAGGCACCGCCTCCGTGGCCTGGTTGGGGTGCAGGGCAGCCAGGCAGCTTGCAAGGTAGGACACAATGCAGTGGTTACACAGTAGGTGTGGCCCACGTTTCAGCAGCAGTGCATGCCGTGCGCCTGCACAGGTAGCAGCACAGCACAGCACAGCATAGCACAACACAGCACACACCTTCAGATGCCCCCCAACCACCACCACGTTGCCCTGCCAGGCCACCGCCACATGCCCCGCAATGGCTGGCAGCGGCGCGGGTGCACTGGAGGGTAGCAGCGAGGGGCCGCCGCCGCCGCCGCTCTTGCTGCCGCTGCTGGGGGGAAAGGACTTCCAGGTCAGGTTCTCCAGGTTGAGGGCCCAGCTGTCGCTGAGGTATCGCCCGCCTGCATGAGCATGTGAGCAGGCAGCAGTGGTGGCTGATATGGTGACAGCAATGACGGCCGCAGCAGCTGCGAGGCGGAAGGCTACCAACAGGTCCAAGTCGTGATTCGCGCCCACGCGAACAACGTTGCAGCTCCAGTCCTGCCAAACGAACAACGTTGTAGCTCCCAAACGACGCACGCCAGTCCTGCCAACACCACACCACACCAGCCGCCCAGCCACCCACCGTAGTTCCCGCCGATCACAAACAGCTCGCTGCCAATCAGCGCCGTGGCATGCTCGTAGCGTGGCGGCGGCCGCTTGTCGCTGCTTATGTATGGAGACACCCAGCTGCCCTCCACGACCACCTCGGTCACTGAACGGCTCTTGGGCACCAAGCGAGCACCCGGCGGCGGCTGCGGCGCTGCGGCGGCTGCGGGCGCGGCTTCGCCGGCTGGTGCCGCTTTGGCGGTGCCGTTGGCTGCGCTGTCGTCGGTATTGCTGTCAGCGACTGCAGCACCATTTGCAATGTCTCCGGCAGCCTGGTGCTGCGGCCACCAGTCTGGCACCTCCTCCTCGAGAGTGCGGACATACAGCCGCATCGCTTCGACTGCTGGCATGTCGCCCAGCTGCTTCCAAGACTGCCACTTTGCGTTGTTCACCACAGACCAGCCCCAGGGCTTGGGCTCGTTGCAGGGACCCTGTAAGGACAGCAGGCGGATACAGCAGGTGTGCCTTCAGCAACGTGAGCGACGAGATGGCGGCTCCAGCAAACCGTGCGTGGCCAAGCACGCCAGTGCTCACCACGGTCGCTTGCTGGTGCAGGGAATACAGCAACAACTTGCTCTCCTCTGTCAAGTCGTCGACATCTGCACAGCCAAGAGAGAACGGGGGAGGGCGGGGTGTTGGTGTCAGAGCGGGCGGGTCAAAAAGGCGGCAGTCTGGTTGCCCGCCTGCATGTGCTTGAACCTGCCGCTGTTCAAGTGGAGTGCATCGACAAAGCGCGGCTCGAACAGCTTGCTCCAGGGCGCGAGATCGTGTTGAACTGCGGCACAGACCCACTCACGCTTGCTGGCAAAGCCGCTGGCCTCTTGAAACTTGTGCGGGTACGGCAGCGGGCAGTGGCCGGAGTCTGTCATCGTGAGACGCGATCGCCAGGCGCGCAGTGCTTGGCTACTCGAAGCAGCACCTTGCGTGTGTGTGTGGACGTCACCAGCTGCGATCCCTGCACCGGTTTCGCCCAACTCGTTCTGCAGGTACACGTTGCGTACTTCAAGCACAACCGATGTTGCCAGTTGCAAGCAGCAAGCCTGCCATAGAGAGCAGTAACAGCAGCAGTCAAATGCACCGTCAAGCCTGGGCCTTCAAGCTGACGCCAGCTGCTGCAGCTCGCTTACACGGAGCAAAGGGAACTTGCATTTGATGCGTGTCAAGGGGTGGGTCCAGGGTGTGCAAATGGAAGTACAGTGGTTTGGGATGCCATGGACGTCATGCGAGCAGCAACAGGTGCACAGCGCCGGGCATGCGTGCGATTGTCAAGGAATTGCGTGTTGCTCAGCGAACCATCAAAACAGACAGAGCTGAGAGGAAGGGCGGCAGACGGGCTGCCAGCCTGGGTGCATTGCGGAGAAAAAAGAGGGAAAGAGAGTTGGGGCAACAGTGACGGGCGTGAGAAGACCTAAGCGGTGTTGCAGTGGGTCTAGCTGAGGAGCAAGGGAAAGGGCACAAAACCAAGTGCGTGACAGCGGCAGGCAACCAAAGCTGGGAGAGAGACGGCAGAAAGGACGAGCGAAAGGGAAGGGAAAGGAGGGTACACATGCCGCAAAACATGGCGGGGCAAGCACCAGTGGCCCGACCCATTGGGCCGCCGCCACCAGCTGCTGCCTGCTGGGTGCTGCCGAGAGGCTGCTGCCCGCCTGGCAACGACTGCCGCGGGGCTAGCTGTGGCTGCAGCAGCGGCAGCCCTACAGCTGCATCGGGCCAGGAGGCCCAAACTCGCCGCCACGCGTCAACGACAGCTCTGCAGGCGGGAACATATGTGATGATGTGATGATGTGGTGATGTGGTGATGCCATGCGTGAGCGGGTGTGCCGCAGAAAGCGGCACAGCAATGGGCTGGCACCAGTCCTGCAGCCAGCCTGGCCGCCAAATGTGCCTGTCTAGATGCCGTGCACCCTTCCCAGCTCCCACCAAGCCAAGTCAACCCTCCCAGTCCAGCAGCACCGCCCGCCAGCCAGGCCAAGCAGCACATCAATCCGAGCAGCAAGCAGCAGCAGCAGCATGCACCCACCCTCCAGCCACAGTCCGCACAGTGCCGGTGTGGGCACGCGGGCTTTTCTGCCACAAACAAGCAACAAACAACCGCCCATCCAACAGCCAGCGGCATAGAAGCACAGATACAAACATGCACCCCCCCGGCAGCCAGCCAGCCTGACAAATCCACCCGCCGTCCACCCACCCGGCAGCCACAGCCAGCCAGCCACAGCCTGACAGATCCTCCCACCATCCACCCACCCTCAAGCAGGTCATCGGCCTCCTCCTCTGCCAGTATGTCGTCAGCCATCTCATCAATGTTGTCCACATCCATGTTGCGGGTGCTCATCTGGGCCTCACGCACCACAGCAACCACCTCCGCCTCGCTCTGCGGATGGCAAAGGGGGGCCAGCAGGATCAGGCAGCAGGCCGGCAGGCAGGTGAGGCGCAGCAGAGGTAGGCAACGCTGCACGTGCGTGACTGCTGGGTGCAAAACCGCCACAACAGTGCCACGCAGCGCCAAGCGCCGAGGCCTTTCAATGCCTCTCCTCTGTCTGACTGATGGTGCCCGCGGCCAACAGCTCCTGCCAGCAGAAAACCAGCCGAGGAGCCGCGCAGTAAATCAGCCGAGCACCGCCGCTGCAACAATGCTATGCCCTGCCAGCCAGCCAGCCAGCCAGCCGACCCCACCTGTCGAGCCTGCTCAGGGTCCACCCGGCTGTTGAGCTCCAGCAGGCCTTCAGGCATGTTGCGCTGGAACCAGGGGTGAACCATGATGCCAGGCATGGTGATGCGCTGCCCGGGATCCTTGACAAGCATCTTCCTGCAGGCAGGCAGGCAGCGCAGGCAAGGAGGGCGGCAGGCAGGGCATCCCGGTAAGCTGCCAGCAGTGTGCGGGCGCCTGGAATGCACATCCGACCGACCGTCGAGCGTGGCCAATGCTGACACATGGCCACAGGCAGCAGCGTCATCGCTGTGTGCGCAGCGGACTGGCAGCAATCAGCAGCATGTCATTCATTGCCCTCACAGCGCTGGAAAGTTGACATGCTCAAGCCGACAGCAGCGGCAGCAGCAGCAGCAGCAGCTCACCCAAGCAAGTCACGGAGGGGTGGGCTCATGTTGGAGGGTATCTCATACTCCACGCGCGCAATGCGCCCCAACACGTTCTGCAGGCAGCAGCAGAGACAGCAAAACAGCTCATAGAAAGATGAAAGGCGGGCGCGGCGGAAAGCAGCAGCACCGACACGACTGCAGCCGCCATCAGCATCGCAGCAGGAGTGCAGCAGCAGCCTGGCTTCAGCTCGCCACTGCCAGGACAGTGGTAGGGGACCAGAAAGGTCACACTGCATTGTCCTCCGCACACTCATCGCTAGCGGGCAGGCAAGGACGGGCAGGCAGGCACGCAAGCACGCAGCATGCAGCCGCCACACACCTGCACCGTCGTCCGCGTGTCAGTTGCGTCGCCCACGCGTTCAAACGGATACAGCCCCACACACATCTTGTACAGGGCAACTCCAAGGCTCCACACATCTGCCTGGTGCCCGTGTCGCATTGTATTGCTCAGTACCTCGGGCGCCGTGTAGGGCAGCGAGCCAAGAGCGCTGTTTGGATCGCTGTTTATCTGCTCGCTCTTGCTGCAGGCAGGAGAGGCAGCAGCGGCGGCACAGGGCAGCGGGAGGGCAGCGTTCAGCAAACCCGCCAGCTGTCGCTTCCACTGCTTCAGCCAGCATGCCCACACGCATCCCTGCCTGCCGCTGTTCCTTGAAAGAACCAGCGCCCCTGCAATCTTCTGTCCCCTCTGCCAAGATGGTACCGCAAACGTGCCGCGGCTCCGCTTGCCCCTCCATCATCCGCAACAGCCACAGCGTGCCATCATCCTCGCCAGCCGCTTGCTAGCCTGGAGAACCGCCGCAGCATGCCACAACACCGCACCATCGCCGGCAGGCTGCATGCGCAACAAGCGCTTGCACGAACAAACGTATGCCATACCACACACCTGTAAGTGAAGTCGTTGATCTTCAGCAGCGGCCGCGTCGAGTCGCCTGTCAGCAGCTTGTTGTTGAGATTGAGCTCCCGGTTGTCTACCCCAATTGAATGGAAGTAGGCCAAGCCCACCGCCAGCTGCTGAAAAAACCAGCGAGCCTCGTCCTCTGCACATCCAAACACACGCAATCGGCAAAAGGTCAAAGCAAATCTCACGACCACAGCAACACATGCAGCCGCATGCACACAGGGTTGGCCTGGACAGGATGCTTGCACATGCGCAGCGTTCAACAGCAATGGCGAACCTGGTGCAGCCAGTGCGTGAGTTGCAGCACAAGCGTGTGCTGCGTGGCGCACCTGAGAGGTGGTCCTTGCTGGTCACATAATCTAGGAGGTCGCCGCCTGGCGCGTACTCAAGCACGATTGCGAGAAAGCGAGGTGTGAGGAAGACCTCTATCAACTGCAGCAGGCAGGCAGGTTGGCGGTGCCAGGTCAGCAGGCAGCAAAGTGTTCAGGCAGAGCAGGCACCAGGTGGTGGCAGGCACAGCCCCCGACATGTGTGCGGTCCAGACACGCACCTGCACAATGTTGGTGTGCCCCGTGCACTTCCTGCAACGTAGAAAGGACAAAGCAAGGAAAATGAGTGCTGCGCAACAACAAAGCACGCACGCGGCGGCAGCAGCCTCAGCAGCACACGCTGGCACATGCGGCAACCAGGAAGGGAAACCATGACCGACAGCGATGGGTTGCCCCATGCTGCCACTTGCCCAACGGCATGGCAAGCATCTGGTTGGGAGGCTGCCTGCTCCGCTAAGCCCCAAACGTGCCGCACTGCTGCCTGTTGGACCGGCCAGCAGCACACCTGGTGAGTGCAGCAGCCGCAGCAGCAGCACGCATTGCACACACATCAGCACTCGCCTGTGGATGAGCAGCTCGCTTTCCACATGTTTGGACACCGAGGGCCCTCGCTCTATCATCTTGATCACCACCTGGCTGCCCTTGCCCCCCTTCTCCTTGTTCCGCGCCAAGTAGACCTGGCCTAGCGTTGTCCTGAACAACTCCCTCACGGGCTCATAGCATCTGCAGCAAAGAGCAGGCAGCGAACAAGGCAAGGCGTGGGACCAGCTGTGAGCCAGTCGGGAGTTGCGCTCGTGCCGGGAAGCTGCTGCGGCTGCTGCTGATTGCAGTGCACGCTTCTGCTTGCAACCCCTCCACCCAGCGTGCAGCTCACGCGGCTTGCATTTGAGCTGCAGGCAACAGCGCCAAAGCAGGGACGTGCCTGTGTCCAAAGAACGGGCAGTCCACAAACTCCAGGCTGGATGATGCCTCACCAGCCGTCTGTTGTGTGTCGGTTGTGGCCCTGCAGGTGCACGAGTGGTGTGCAGCCTTGTGAATACCCGGAGAGCAACCGTAGGGACAGCGGCGCCGTGCGAGCTGCCAATGCTGCAGCGTCGCTGAACGGCACCCAGGCGCTTCCCACTCGCCCAGAGGGCGTAGCTGAAATGTTAGCTGAAGGCTGTGCGCTCTGCTGTTCGCGATCGTGGTTGCGGACCGGCACACACCCGCAAGCCCCTTGATGCCTGTCCTTGGCCCTCAGGACCTCGAGCAGGCCCAAGGCAGGCAGCAGGCAGCAGCAGGTTTCAGTGCCGAAGGGCCCTACTCACATGCTGGAGGCTAGTCCGCTGTCCAACGAGTTGCCCCGTGAGCCCGAGTCCTTGCTGCGCCGGCTGAACACTCCCCGAAGGCGGTCCATGCTGCTGGCGCAGGCGGCCGGCTGTGGCGCGTTCTGCAGGGGTCCAGCGCCGCCCTGGGGTGCGATGGGAGCACGCCTCTCGACCTCTCCCTGCTTGAGTCACACTTCGCCAAAGTGTAAGGCGCGTGGGGCGCCTTGTCGCTCCCTGCTGCCCGTTCACGGCTGGGGTGATTTCGAGGCGAGCCCCGCCAGCTCCAGACTCGTCTCCCGAGTTTGGAGCACTACTGTACTGCCCGAAAAATGGCCTGGAGAGGGCCGATTGCTCCATCCCGCATCGCAACACGGTCACACGCAGCCTCATCCACATTAGATTGCGTCTCCTGGCAATCGGCACACACACCTTGCACCTGCCTGAAATAAGCCTGACACAGCCACACACCCCTCACAAACGTGGATCAAGCCACCCAGCCATCCGATTCATCATCAGCAGCAGCTGCAGAGGCAGCATCATAGCGCCGCCTCTCGCCTCCTCTTGCCGCCAGAGCTCATCTTTGTCGCTCCATGTCTGCCTCGGACAAGCCCCTCGCACCGCATGTCTTCAGCTTCGCCAGCGGCCACAGCTTACAGGTGGAGTGCCGCCGCTTGCCAGCGGAAGTGGCCCGTGTGACGCAAACCCTGCAGCTCGACGTGGAAGAGCTGTTTGCAAATCTCCTCGACTGGGGCGGCGGCTCTGAACCACAAGCCCAAGCGTCTCCTGTGAATGATGCGGCAGCCAATGGCTGCAGCGGCGACCCACACCTGCCACAGCCGCAGCAGCCGCACTCTGACCCGCAGCGGGAGCAGCAGCTCGGCTCGAAGCAGCTGTGTGGCAACGTGGCCAACGATGCACCTGATCTGATCGGGCTGGACATCTGGCCCGCATCCATCGCGCTGTGCCGCTACCTGGCCGCTCACCCATACTTGGTGGCGGGACAGCATGTGCTGGAGCTGGGGGCAGGTCGGTGCGGTGTTTGTTGCACAACTCACATGCCGCATCACATGGCAGGCACATGGCCGTGGCCGCACATTTGATCCATTGCCCGTCTGCCTGCCCGCTTGCTGCCTGTTGCAGGCATGGGTCTGCCTGGCCTGCTCAGCGCCAGCCTGGGTGCGGCCTCAGCGCTGCTGACTGACTACGAACCTGTGGTGGTGCAGCACATGCAGCGCAGCGCGCAGCACAACGGACTGGCGGCAACGTGCAGCTGCCAGACGCTTGACTGGTTTGACTTGACGCAGCTGCCGCCGGCGCAACGCCACGCACAAGACCTGCTGCTGCTGGCGGACGTCATTTATGCGGCTGCTGTGGTGCAGCCTCTTGTAGCCACGCTGCTGGCCCTGCTGCGGCCTGCAAGCGGGGTGGCGTTGGTGGCTCACCGCATTCGCCGCCCACTCGTCTTTGATCGGGTGGATAACATCGCCAAGCTGCAGGCAGGCTGCTGCACCTGCTGCTGTCATTGCTGCTGCCGGCCCTGCCTTTTGCACACGTGCCGGGCCTGCTGCAGCACTGCAAGCCGCGAGATACAGCTGCCAACCACCCCACAGCTGCCTTGCGGCGGCAAGTCCACCCTTCTTCCTTTTCCATGCCCAGCCACACTTCACCCATGCCGTTGCACTGCTGCATCCCACCGTGCAGGAGCAAGACGAGATATTCGAGGCGTTCAAGGCTGCCTGTCAAGCTGCACGCTTGCACGTGCGCCTCCTCAACGACTGCTCTGAATCACAAGCGGGCGACCAACCCCTGCTGCTGGTCATAGGTGCCAGTCCCACACAACTGCAGCGCTTCCCGGCACCGCCGCCCCCGGCAGATGAGGAAGAGGAGGCGGCGGCGGCAGCTGGAGGAGCGAGAGGCGGCAGCACAGCCAGCGGCAGCACAGCAGCAGCGGAGGCAGGAGCAGCCTGAGCAGGACGGAAGCGCAGCAGCAGACTCAAGGGCACATGACCCGTTTGTTTCATGAGCCTGTGCCACGCATAGTGCTCTGCCCTGAGTGGCTGTCGTGCAAGCGCATGCTGCAAGGAAGTGTGAAGGTGTGTATTGCGCATGGCTGACCCCCATTATGCATAGGGCCACATGTGCATGCCAAGGTTCAAGCAGAACACAGAACACAAAGCCAGCAGCAGCGCCGCCGGGCGCACATCAGCGGCGGCGCACGCGCTTCGTCTTCGGCCGACCCTCTGCTTCAGCGTCACTGCTCCCCGCATCGCCGCCGCCCACTGCTTGCGCCACTTGCGGCTGCTGGCTGTGCGTTTGCGCCTCGGCTGCTGCTAGGCCTGTAGCTGCTGCATGCTGCTCGGCTGTGTCCAGAGTCCAGAGCTGCCTATTAGCCCCTGACCTGAACTCGTCTATTGCTTGGTTGGAAAGCGCGTCTGCCACTTGGTTAAACTCCCGCCGAACCTGCCGCGCCTGGAAGTGGGCAAAGCGGCGGCGCAGGGCGGTGGCGGCGGCGTGGTAGGGCCGCAAGCCCTCGTGCTTCACTTGCCACTCCCCCAGCACCTGCAGCGAGGGGGCGGGCAGCGAGCCTTGCCTGGTCAGAGCACCCTGGGGGGGCGGTAGCTGGAAGCGAGCTGTGCTAGCAGGATCACAAGCATGCCAGGCGGCCCTGCCTGCCTCACTCAGCCCTGGTGCCGAGCAGCTCAAACTCCTCCACCTTCTCCTCCTACACCCAGATTAGCCAGGCTACCACACACGCACATGCACATTTACGCTCGCCTGCAAGCAAGCCTAGTCACAGTACCCCAAGTAGTACCGCCACACGTTCTGCAGTACCATGGCAGTACCGCAGCCGGGGCAGGCCCCTGCCTGCTGCCCACCTGTCGGATGATGAGTGTGCTGTCGCCCAGCACGGTGACCCGCGTACAGCCCAGGGCCAGGGCGGCGTGCAGCCCTGCTATCAGCCCCGCGTACTCTGCTTGGTTGTTTGTGTGGCGGTCTCCCATGTAATGGCACAGCCGCCACACCTGCATGCAGGCAAAAAAGCGGTGTGATGAGGGGCAAGAGGAGTTGTTGCCGTTGCCCAGCATGTCTGCGCGGCGGGTCTAGGCGGGTGTAGGCGGCGCCAGCCTAAGTTTGTTCAATGCGAGGACGTGCTACAAGCTGGAGAGGATGCAGCAGCGATGAACGCAGCCCGCAAGCGAGGCAGGCGGTTGAAAGAGCAGCAGCAAGGCCAGGCAGGCAGCGGACCGTTGTAAGAGCAGCAGCAAGGGGCAGGCAAAGGCGGAGCAGGCTGCATGCATGCCACGCCCACCTCGGCGCCCGTTGCTTCATCGTACAGCACCGCACCAAACCCGGAGGGGCCGGGGTTGCCCTTGGACCCTCCGTCGAACTCCTGCTTAGGGGAAGGGGCAGGCGTATGAATTCTGAGGATACATATCTAAAGAAACAGCAGCGTCAGGCGCCACTCATCACTCAGGCAGCAGGCTGGGGATGTTACTGACTCAAGGGCACAGGTCAGGGCGTGGGTAATGAGGGGAGCATGGGACTATGGAGGACGCAGGCTGGCCGCTGGGGCAGGTGGCGTGTGGCGATACGGCTGCATGCAGTTGCTGCCACGTTTCCCAAAGGGATCGGCCGCCCTCAGCTGCAAGCAGTGGCTGACAGGGAGGAAGCAGGGGCCAAGGATGTGTTCTGATTAGCTCGGGGCCACCTACCATGCGCAGCAGCCTGTCATTGGGGGACAGCTGAGGTGTGTGGGAGACGAAAGCCAGAGGAGCAGACACTGGCACCGGGTGAGCGCCGCCAGCCTTTGCTGCACGCGGTGCACGGCGCTTGCGCTGCTGCGGAGCCTTAGGTGCTGCTGCGCTCTTCCCTGCGGCAGCGCCTGATGCGCCTACGGAGCCTGCTGCTGCTGGGGCTGGCTCCAGGTGCAGTGCTGCGGCGTCGAGCCCCGCATTCTGCAGGTAGCGGCGGGCCTCTGGCTCTGACCCAAAGCCCTTGAAGCGATTCCCAGGAAAGCCTTCCACCTGTCGCCGACACTCGTCCCAGCTCTGGTACAGGCCCGGCTTGCGGCCAGCCGCAACCTGCAGCAGAACCGGCAGCGGTTGAGCCGACGGCGGGCGGTAAGATGTTTGTGCAAGGCACGCGGGGATGCAGAGGGCAGCATAGCCTCACCGCATAGACGCTCTTCTTGACCATCGTGGGGGGGCCGGCAACTCGGGCTGCACAGACGGCGGTGGTGCTCAAGAAGCGGAGGCCACAGCGCAAGCTGCTCATTTAGCGCTCCGAGAATGACATTGCAGGGCGAACTGAATCTCCCTCGGTGCCAACATGCAGTTTCAATGAGCTGGCGGCAGCGGCGGCGGTGCGTCTTCAATTCAGCCTGTGAACCAATTCGACCAAAGGCAGCGTAGTCCTGGCAACCATGGCATCTTTTGCAGCAGTCAGGTGGCCCTGCAAGGCAGCACCAGCTTGCAAACGAGATGGCCGCTGGCACGGACGCCTATATTCCACAGCAAGACACGCAGCGTCACCACGGGCACGATGTGATTTCCAAATCAGTGTGCGCCACGGCTCAATACAGACGACGGAGGCCTTTGCGGTGCGATGCCGCTGCCGACGCCTGCCGGCCCTTTGCGTTGTGTGCCTGTGCTGATGGCGCAGCTTCAGAGCAGTGCACACAACACTGTCACATCCCGCAGACGTCGCCTGATGCCTTGCTGTGCCATCCGTTCAACCTGCCACAGGTCTGCAAGCTGCTGGCGCAGTCGTTTGCGGCGAGCGGCGGTGATGCCGATGACGACGGCGGCACGCCGCTCAGCGCAGCTGCCAGGCTGCAGTACCACCTCAAGCTGCTGGCAACCTTGCAGTGGCGGGCCTCCTCTCTAGGGAAGCGGTTCATCACTGTGCTGGCAACAGAGCCAAGCAGTGGAGAGCTGGCAGGGGTTGCAAACGTGTCGGTTGCTTCGGATCTCGAGCTTGCGGGCGCAGAGGGCCACTTGAAGCTGGAGCCAGGCCAGACAGCCAGCTGCATCTTCAACATGGCGGTGGCTGAGCCGCACAGGCGCCAAGGCCTGGGGCGGCAGCTGCTTGCGGCATGCGAGGGCGAGGCGTGTCGGCACCTCACCACGCCCGCCGGCGTCCTGGCGCTGTCGGTGTACCGCAGCAACGAGCCCGCGATAGCTCTGTACGAGGGTGCTGGCTACGCTGTGGACACCAGCTGGGTGGACAGCCGATGGGCGAAGAGCGCGGAGCGGGGACGGGTCGAGTTTGAGCGGCGGCAACTCATGCTGAAAACGCTCGCTGCAGCCAAGCAGGCAGAGGAATGAGCTGTGATCTCCATTGCTGCCTGCTTGGTCCCTGTCTGGACACAGCCTCAGGGCATGTAACGGCTATCCCCTTGTCATGCAATCAGAGCTCAGCAGCGAAGCGGGGAGGTGGCGGCGGCAACTGTCAACGGTCAGCTTGCAGGTCACATTTGCCTCGCAGCAATGACGGCACATTAGTAGCAGCAACATGCAGCAGCGGTCGTTTCAGTTCTCCACGCTCGAGGGGCGCACCATCGACGTGAACGTCATGTGCCACGCTCCGCCTGAAGCAGTGGCCCACAAGACGCTCACACTGCGGGAGACGCTGCAGAACCAACAACACCAGGGCGCAGAGCACCATGCGGCGCCGGGCGGCAAACCCGACAAACTCCCGCCGCAAAGTGCTCCCGACCTGATCGGGCTGGACATCTGGCCCGCATCCATCGCGCTGTGCCGCTACCTGGCCGCTCACCCATACCTGGTGGTGGGGCAGCATGTGCTGGAGCTGGGGGCAGGTCAGTGCGGTGTTTGTTGCACAACTCACATGCCGCATCACATGGCAGGCACATGGCCGTGGCAGCAAAATGATGTGTTGCCTGTCTGCCTGCCCGCTTGCTGCCTGTTGCAGGCATGGGCCTGCCTGGCCTGCTCAGCGCCAGCCTGGGTGCGGCCTCAGCGCTGCTGACTGACTACGAACCTGCAGTGCTAACTCAGCTGGTGGAAAATGCAATGCTCAACAGTGTCCAGCAGCGCTGCAGCAGTCAGTTGGTCGACTTTTGCTGCCCGGTGGCCGGCCTACGTCCAGAGCAGCAAGGCAGCTGGCGGCTGGTGCTGGTGGCCGATGTTTTGTATGCCGAGCGCATCGCGCAGCCGCTGGCACAGACGCTCAAGCTGGCACTGCACCCCGAGGGTGAGCAGTGACGTGAATGAACGGATTGCAGCCAGGCAGCGTGGCAGCTGTGCTTGACTAAGCTGAACCTGTGGGTTGGTCTGAATGCTTTGAGGCGTAGTCATCCCTGTGCACCCGTGCTTGCATCCTTGTCTTGTGTTCGTCCCAATTCCTGCTCGCCCTCCCAGCGCACCTTCTTGCTCACTGTCCCGCTCTCTCCTTTGCCCCGCGACCTTTCGCCGTTTGCAAGTTGCACAGTGGTTATTAAGATTACAGGATCGTCCTTGCAATTCATCCAGTATTTTATCTCTCTTTGTTCCAGAGCAGCGCTCCTTTCCCTGCTCATCACAACAATCCTTTGCTCCCTCCGTCTGCAGGGGTGGCACTGGTGGGCCACCAAGTGAGGAGGGCGGTGTACCTGGACCCAGCCACCCGCCTGCCTTGCTTGGAGCCTGAGGATGGAGCCCTGGAAGCGTTCAAGCAGTGCTGTGCGGGCTGCGGCCTGCAGCTGCGTATGCTGAGCAGCCTGCCGACGTGCAGCACGGTAGATAGCGACCCAATGGTGCTGCTGGCAATCGGCCCCGGCAGGGCTGCCCTGGAATTGCTGCCGGGCGCTGCCTCGGCGCCTCTTGGGTATGGCGCGGCTGCCGCTGGCTCAGTGGCTGGCTGGCAAGTGGATTTGATTCAACTGGATGCCTGCTGGTGCTCCATCCGCCTCTATCACTGCCGCTGGCTGTGGCTCTAACGCTCACTCGTCCCTACACTCTGCCATCCCCTCCCGCCTCACCCACCCATGCTGCACTATGCCTGCCGCTGCAGTTTGACCGCCGCGACATTGCCATGAACAAGTTTGTGGCCAGCTGCCTGGACTCCCAGCTCTGCCTGTACGATGCTCGCACAGAGCATCCCACCCGGGGCTTTGCGGGGAGGGTGGATGCGGCAAAGGGTGCTGGGCAGGACGCCACGCTGTGGGGAGTGCACCACCTGCCCCAAAACCGGGATGTGTTTATGGTGCGAGGAGGGGACGGGTCTCTGGCGCTCCACAAATATCAGTACCCCGATCAAACATGCGGCATGAAGTGAGCAAGGCGCAAGCAGGCCGAGGAGGTGAGCAGGAGCAAAGGAAGGGGCAGAGCCTCTCTCATTCTATGTGCATGCAGCGTCAGCGCAATTTTAAGGCAAGTCCCTGGCTGCTTCCCTTCCCTCCCTTCCCTGCCTGCCTGCGTGCAGGGCGGTCAAAGCCGGACGGAGAGGTGGTGGGGGTGGTGGGCAGCAGCCAGCTGGTGTGCAACAGCGGCATCTCCAGCCAGCCGGTGTCGGCATTTGACTGGCACAGCTGCAAGGCGGCATGTTTGTGGCGGCTGCGTATGACCAGACAGTCCGAGTGGGCATGGCCAGCCGCGTCAACGCGCTGTGGGGGGCGCTGTGCTTGAACCCCTGCCTTCCTCCTTCTTGTTCCCATGATGGCTTCCAAAGAGCTTACAATGTCAGAGCTTAGAACGTTGTTGTGGGGGTTGGGAAGAAGGCATTGCAGGGTGCTTAACAGAAAAGGGCTATGATGGGAAAGGCGGAGGCGAGAGAAGATTAAAAGGGGTGAAAATCTCGTGGCTGCTGTCGCCCTTGTGAGGCCTCCCTACCTGCCTGGCGCCGCGGCGCCTCGGAGCCGGCCGAAAGCAGCCCTGCGCTGCCTCGAATGCACCAATCGATGCAAGCAGGACGGCACCGCGCAAAAACAAGGCGGGCACCCAAAGAAGAGCTTGTTGGAGAGAAGGCAAGAGGCAATCAGCTACAGGCAAGATAAGAAGGGTGGAGCTACTGCCGCTATGGAGGGGCTTGGAACATGCCCGGGGGCGGGATGCCTGCCATGTGCAGCATTGCCCTAATTCTTTTTGCCGCACCGCTGTACTGGCGGCGCTGCAGCATCAGGCGCAGGTACTCATCCTGCAAGGCCAATCACGGGAGGCAGGTGACTTGCGGTGGAGTAGCCACAGCAGGATACGTGGCGCTACTCTCATCACCAAGCATATTGTCAGCCACCTCACAAGCCGCACCTGCTCTGCGGGCATCGGCAGCAGCGCAGCAAAGGTCCCGGCCAGTGACTCGGTCAGCCCTGCCGCCGCGGCTGCCGCCTGCTGCGCCGCCTCCAGCACCAGCAGTCCTGTTGAGGCTTGGGGCGGTGGCGTGTTGGCAGGCAGCAGCGCCGAGTGCTCAGGTACAGTCTCCCTTGTTGCGTCAGGATTCAGTGCCAGCTGCTGCAGCTGCTGCTGGCGCAGGGCTTGCAGGTGCTGATGCTGTCCGGCCTCGGCAAAGCCGTCTGCGCTCACAATTGATGGTGCCTGCTGCTCAACAGGGGGCCCAGGCACGGGCGGCTGCACAGGGGCTGCCTGCTGCCGGGGTGGTGACTGGCTGGGAGGCTGTGCCTGCTCACCTTCCCCCCAAGACCCCTCGTCACCGTCACTGCTTGATGCTGCTGTAGCTGCTTCGTGCGCGCGCTTCCGCTTTAGCTGCATGTGCTCTCGCTGGTAGCACGGTGCACACAGCCACTCCGCCTTGGTGGCCGGGTGCCGCCTCCAGTCGCAGCCAGCCCCGGGTGTGCTGGCGCCACACTGCAGGCACTGCCGCTGGTTTGGCGGCACTGCTCTACGCTGCTTGCTTGCGGCCACAGCTTGACGCTGCTGCATGCGGCGCTGCAGCACAGCCGCACTTGGCAGGCTTCTATTGTGGCTTCTTGCATATTTCCAGCAGGTACCGCAAAGGAAGGCACGAGTTGTGGGGTGCCTGTACCATTGGCCAGCAGGATCCGGGCTGCCACAATGGGAGCACAGCCGCTCGCTCTGCTCCTCCACTGCCTGCTGCCTCTTGCTGCCGGCAGCCTGTGCTAGCGGCACCTGCCCCTCGCTGCCTTCAGGCTGCTCCTGCTCACTGTCGACCGACACAGGTGAACCGGTGTCCACAGCTGCAGCAACACTTCCAGGGAGCAGCGGCTGGGCTGGCAACGTAGGAGGCTGCTTTTCGGCCAAACTATTCAGCTGGAGGCGTGGGTCCCTGGGGCTGATGTAGGAAGGCGCCTGGCTGCGGTGCTGCTCTCGTTGGCGCTCGACTGTCGGGGGTGCCGCCGTCTCCAGCGCCGCTTCTTGCTGCACGTCGGCCCGCTCCATGCCTGCCACTGCACGCACGCACCAGGTCTCAGTGGTGGGGCTTAGGGGGTGGCAAGAGCGAGTGTAAGGAGGTCCAAAGGCGCCCAGGAGCGAGAAGCCTGCTTCAGCAGCGCCCTCGCAACCCAGGCCCCTCTGACTGCGGCCCAGGACCCACGAGGTTGATCAGGCAGCTGGTCAAGGCGTGCAGGGCAGTCACGAGCGCAGCCCCAAGCCGCGCACCTCTGAACCTGCTCTTGATACGCATGCTGGCTCTCAACACACAAGCTAACTCGACCTCTTAAACAGTCGACTGTTCGAATGGAAGCGCCATGAAGTGGCGGGACGGGATGGCGGCGGGTTGAATTTGACCACCGCGCAGCCAACAGCAATCAACCCAGGAATATGCTGCAAAGAATGGGTCGCTTCATGACTATCAGTATCCCATGAAAACGTGCTGTTCGGAGTACAGCAAATGAAGGGCAGACGGGCGGGCAGGTGGCGGCAGGAAACGTCCGAGCCGCTGTCATTCGATGTGCCAGCAGCGCCAGCGCAATCATGATGCAGGTGACCCCGGCTGCTTCCCTCTTCCCTTCCTTCCTGCCTGCAGGGCGGTCAAAGAGCCGGACGGAGAGGTGGTGTGGGTGGTGGGCGGCAGCCAGCTGGTGTGCAACAGCGTCATCTCCAGCCAGCCGGTGTCGGCATTTGACTGGCACAGCGGCAAGGCGGGCGTGTTTGTGGCGGCTGCGTATGACCAGACAGTCCGAGTGGGCATGGCCAGCCGCGTCAACGCACTGTGAGGGGCGTTGTGCTTGCTGTGGCTGCTGTGTACCCCTGCCTTCCGCTGGCCTCCCCTTCCCCGTCCTCCTGGCTGCCTCCTTTTTGCTCGCAAGATGGCTTTAAAAGTGTTACAATGGCAAAGCTTAGACTGCTGTGGGGGTTGGTATGAGAGGGCATTGCAGGGGTGCATCACAGGAAGGAGGGAGGGGCGCGGCTACTCGTCAGCAACGTCTGGCAGCAGCACATTGTCAATGACATGCACCACCGCGGGGCAGCCAGCGTTGACGTCTGGCATGACAACCACGGCGCTGCTGAGTGAGCCGTCAACCTTGACGCGGCTGCTCCTGCCAGCCAGGCTGTACACCTGCAGGGAGGGGAAGGGGCAGGCGAGAGAAAGAGGAAGGTTGGTGGCTGGCGGGGCGAGAGCGGCGGCAAGAACGAATCCCTCCTCTCTCGCCTCGTCCCCTGTCTCAGCCACCCACCTGCTGGACCTGGATGGTCAGCACTCCGTCCTCCTCTCCCTCCGCTGCAGCCTCCAGGTCAGCGGCCAGCAGGGTGGGCAGCTTCTGCTCATCACGGAGATCGGCGGAGGTGAGGGCGTCGCCGGGCACAACGTGGTACTTGAGGATCTGTGGGAGGGGGAGGGAGGGAGGGAGGGAGGGAGGGAGGGCGGTGGTGAGGATGGAGGAGGAGAGAAGGGCAGCAGGCAGGCAGCAGGCAGCGCACCGCCCTGGCACACATCGCAACGCACCGCCTGCAGCATCTCTGTGTCCACCAGCAGCTGTGCGGAGGTCATGCCCAGGTCGGCCAGTGCAGCCTCAAAGGCCTCGTCGGAGGGAGCAAACACGGTGGCCTTCAGGCTGCGGTCGCTCAGGGCGGAGGACAGGCCGGCGGCCTGCACGGAGGAAGGGAGGGGAGGAAGAGGGAGGGAGAAGAGGGTGCGGTGAGAGGCGGGCGGAGAGAGGGAGGAGGGGAGACAGGGTTACGGGCAGGCCCCAGCAGGGGAGACACCCAAAAGCACACCAGTCAGACTTGCCTGGGCGGCAGCGAGCAGGGTGGTGAAGGTGCCGGCCTTCTGAGCGACCTCAGCAACAGACAAGCAGTTGGCGGGGATGGCGGTGGGGGTGCTCATGGCGGTGACGGTGGTGGAGGCGGAGGCGGAGGTGGAGGCGGTGGCGGCAGCAGAGCCGGAGAACTTGGCGGCCTTGGCGGAGAGCTGGGACCGCAGGAGGGAGACCTTCTTCTCGTGCACTGCCCGTGCGCCAGAAACCATCGCCTCATGCATCGCACGAGCGCCAGACACCTTTGCTTCGTGCACTTGCTTGATGCCGTCCACGGTGGCCGCCATGCGGTCGCCAAGCTCAGCGGCCGAGGCGCCGCCCAGGAGCGCGCACAGGAGGAGCGCGAGCGCGGCGCGTTGCTTCATGGTGGGTGGCAGCGAGAGGGCTCAAAATGTAAAAGCGGGGGCGCGAGCAAAGAGCGAACGAGTGGAGCGAGGTCAGCCGTATTCGCCGTTTTAAGGCCTCCAACCGCCTGCGTGGCACCATGGCGCCTCGAAGCGGCCGAAAGCAAGCCTCGAACGCACCATTCGAGGCAAGCGGGACGGTACCGCCCGAAAGGCAGGCAGGCACCAAGCACCCAGAGCCCGATCCTGGGAATGGCAGCCAGCCGGACCATCACCAATGCAAGGGCAACATCTGCTCTCAAGCACGCCATGCCGCTGAAGATCTGCCGAGCCGCAATCACGCTGCCCTCTCGCCCCAAGCTTGGCCAAGCTTGCCGCCTTGAAGCCCAGCTGCACCAGGCTCCCTTTCCCAGGGCTTTAGGTTGACATTTGCTTGGCTGTCGAAAAAGCAAGCAGGAACGGGCACAGCCAGGGAAGGTTGGTGGCCACTAAAACAGGATGCTACAATATGCGCTACTCTCGGTGACGACAAAGGAAAAGGTGGGTGGAGGCAAGGCAAGCATTCGGTCATCAAAAAGCTGGAGCTAATGCAACTCCCAAAGGGCTTGGATCAGTCCCGGGGGCGGGATGCCTCGCACGTGCAGCACTGCCCGCATCATTCCTGCTGCACCGCTATACTGCCGGTGCTGCAACATCAGGCGCAGGCACGCATCCTGCAGGGCCAGGCAAGGAAGGCAGATGGCTTGATGTGAAGCAGCCAGTAGCACAGAAGAACAAGTGGCGCCGCTTCACCCCTCAGAATGTCACAAGCGGCTCTGCCCCTGCCACCTCACAAGCCGCACCTGCTCTGCGGGCATCGGCAGCAAAGCAGCAAATGTCCCTGCCAGGCCCTCTGTCAGCCCTGCTTCCATGGCTGCCGCCTGCTGCGCTGCCTCCAGCACCAGGAGTCCTGTTGAGGGTTGGGGCGGTGGCATGTGGGCAGGCAGCAGGGCTGGCTGCTCAAAAGCAGGCTCCCATTTCGCGTCAGGAGTCACTGCTGGCGGCCGCTGCTGCTGCCGGCTCAGCGCTTGCAGGTGCTGCTGCTGTCTGGCCTCTGCAAAGCCGTCTGCGCTTACAATTGCTGGGACCCGCTGCTGAACAGGAGGGCCAGGCATGGGTGGCTGCACATGGGCGGCCTGCTGCTGGGGTGAGGGAGGTGACTGGCTGGGAGGCTGTGCCTCCTCACCTTCCTCCCATGCCTCATCGCTGCTTGATGCCTCTGTAGCGGTCATATCGTGCTGGCGCTTCCTCTTCATCTGTTGCTGTGCGACATTGTAGCACCCGTGACACATCCACTCCTCCTTGGTAACAGGGTGCCGACGCCAATGGCCGTGTGAGCTCCTGCTGCAGGTGCTGGCGCCGCACTTCAGGCACTGCCGCTGGTTAAGCGGCACAGCTGTACGCTGCTTCTTGCTTGCTGCTACTACTTGCCGCTGCGTCTCACGACGCTGGAGCAGGTCCGCAGCTGGCAGGCGCCCATTGTGGTTTCTTGCATAGTCCCCTGCAAGCATGGCAGAGCCAGGCACGGGTTGTGGGGTGCTTATCCCATCTGCCAGCAGGATCTGGGCGGCCGCAGTGAGAGCACTGCCGCTGGCTCCGCTCCTCCGCTCCCTGCTGCCCCTTACTGCCGGCAGGCTGTGTTGGAGATGACTGCCTATCGCTGCTCCCGGCCTGCCCCTGCTCACTGTTGGCCTGCTCATGCTCACTCTCGACTGACACGGGAGCAGCTGCACTGTCAGAGTGCAGCGGCTGGGCTGGTGTGGTGCTCAGCTGCGGTTCTGCCTGACTGGCGCTGGCCAGACCAGACAGCTGCAAGCGCGAGTCCCTGGGATTTATATAGGAACGCGCCTGGATGCGCTGCTGCTCTCGCTGGCGTTGGACTGTCAGCGGTGCCGCCGTCTCCAGCGCCGCTTCTTGCTGCACGTCGGCCCGCTCCATGCCTGCCACTGCACGCACCAGGCGCTCAATGCTGCGGCTTAGGAGGTGGCGTGAGCGAGTGTGAGGAGGTTCAAGGCTCCCAGGAGCACGAAGCCTGCTTCAGCAGCGCCCTCGCAACCCTGACCCATCTGCAGCTGCCCAGGGCCCACGAGGTTGATCAGGCAGCTGGCCAAGGCGTGCAGGGCAGTCACGAGCGCAGTTCCACGTCCCGCACCTCTGAACCTGCTCTTGCAACGCCTGCACGCCTCAGCAGCTCCACCCACAAAGGCAAACACAACCGAGCTCAATATTTCACTGGACTGGAATGGAATGCGGCCGCGGGACGAGATGGCGGCGGCGGGAGAGCTGATCACAACATGGGCGGCTGCACAAGATCAGCCCATATTCTGATGTTGCCGATCCAGATGGGGTCTGAGTTGAATGCTTGAAACTTGATTCGGCGCAGCGCGTCAAGGGTTGCGGTGGTGGCCCTGACAGCGGGAGCAGACAGTGGCAGACTGTGGCAGGCTTTCATGCACCGCCTGCCCTTGTCCAGAGCCTTACTGATTTGTGAGGTTGCAGAATTCTAAGTAACCACGCACCACTTGTAGCGCCATCTTTGCTGCCGTGCAACAGACCCCTGCCCTCATGCACGTCGTGGGTCACCTTGCTAGCCCTTTGGGCCCACGGGCAGCAGGAGGACAGCTGCAGTGCGTCTCAGTGTGACCAAAAGCGAAGTTGTTCACAAAGCTAAACCTCAAATGCTGTTGCACCATGCATCTGGGTGATGGCGGCGGCGGCAGCATGGGGATGGCGCACTCCATCCCCGAAATTCTCCAGCTTTTTCCGAGCTTTTTCGATCGCAACGCTCTTTAAGTGATAGTGATAGCGAGGGTTGGGTCGCTGCGTGGCCCGCTCGCCCCTTCCCTGAGTCCCTGCGCTCCCGCTTTTGAGAGGGAGGGATGCCGATGCTTGATGCCGACTGCGGGGCGTGCTGCAGTGGTGCGAAAAGAGCGGACCGCATCCCAAAGCCTACCACTCCACCGCCGCCGCTGCCCGGCGGTGCAGTGCGTTGCCGTGCCGACATCATATAAAAAAAAGTTTTGCATGTACATCACCCAACATGTGCAGGCCAGAGGGGGTCCCCGAACCAGGAGCAGAAGGACAGGACCAAGCCTACGGATGCGCCAGGATCGTCTGGGGGGCATGCGCCACCCGAAGAAGCCGGCATGGACCGGAGCGCGGCCAGTGATCTGACCACTGCCCTGCATGTTGCTGCCAGCACGGGGCACGAGCAGGAACTGAGCGCACTGCTAGCGGGGGGCGCTGCAGTCACCTTGGAAGCCCGTGACGGCGAAGGAAAGACTGCGCTGGCGGCAGCGGCCGGCGCCGGTCAGGAGGCGTGTGTGCGCAGGCTGCTGGCTGCCGGGGCAAGCCCAAACGCGGTTGACCGCCACGGGCACACGCCGCTGCATTGGGCGGCAGCCTGCGGCTGGGAGCCGTGTCTGCAAGCTCTGCTGGAGGCAGGAGCTGACGTGGAGGCCCGGGATGCCCACGGACTGACGGCTCTTCCGCTGGCGGCAGGCAAGGGGCAGGTGGCGTGCCTGCAAGCTCTCCACGCAGCAGGGGCCAGCCTGCACGCCCTGGACGACGTCTGCAACAACCCCATGCACCTGGCTGCCTGCAACGGTCACCTGGCAGCACTTCGCTGGCTTGTGGCCGCCAGCCCAGACCCCGCGGCTCACCTGGCGGCACGCAACCGCCAGAGCCAGACCCCCCGGCTGGTGGCAACCGACTTCCAGCAGCGAGCCGCCGAGCGCCTGCTGATGCAGCTAGAGCGGCGGCACGGCCGGCGCCGGGCAGGTGGGGGTGGCTGCTGCGCTGTGCCGGGCCTGCCGTATGCCGCCGCCAGTGTGTGTCTGCTTGCATGTATCAGCGCCTGTGTTGAGGAGAACCTGGCCCTGTCAATCCGGCTGCAGGCTGTGCCAAATCCCCAGCATGCCATGCGATGGTACCGCAGTCCTCAATGCCAGATGCCGAGGCAGCCGCTGCGGCAGCAGCCCAGCAGCTGCTGCAGGAGGAGGAGCAGCACACAGCCCAGCAGCAGGCCAGGGCTGCTTCCAAAGCTGCTCGGCGCCAGCGCCAGCGGGACAGGGAGCGTTTGCAAAAGCATAAACACGCCGCGGAGGCGCAGCAGGTGGCGGCTCCGGCAGCACCGGCACTGGCGGTGGCTGCGACGGTGACAGCTGAAGACGAGGAGGAGGTGGGGCAGGAGCGGTGTCCCAAACCCGCAGCAGCAGCGGTGGGTCTGCCCACAGGAGAGGGTGGGCTGCCAGCTGCGCAGTCAGCAAGCTCGTGTCCACCACCGGGGCTGCGAGCCGCACACCAAGATGCGCCCTGTGACTGTGACGTCGACACTGAGCTCGAACGCCTCATGCACCACCTGGGCATCGCTCAACCAGCAGCGGAACCATCCATCGGCAGCACTACTGCTCAAGTGGAACCCTCAGCGGCGGAGCGGCAGCGCGCCTTTGCCGAGGTTTCGGCTGCTGCCGGAACTGCTGCGTGGGATGATATTTTTGTGGAGCTGCGGTGCCCAATCACTCAGGAGGCCATGCGCGACCCTGTGCTGGCGGCTGATGGCGAGACGTATGAGCGGTCTGCTGTCGAGGGTGCGGCCTGTTGTGGGCAAGCCAAACTGCACTTTTTCGACTCGTGGCTCTCGTGCTGGTGACGAGGGTTGCCTGCTGCTCATGCCCACCTGCTGTGCCACCATGCAGACTGGATTGCACGCCAGGCGGCGGCGGGACACGTGCCATGCTCACCGCTCACCAACCTGCCGCTGCGTCACCTGGAGCTAGAGAGCAACAGCGTGGTGCGCCGGCTGACAGAGGGGCTGACGGCGGCCGGGGTGCAGCTGGACTGAGATGCGAAATGGCGGTGACGGTGGCGGCGCATGTGTTTGGCATGCATGCGATGGCGCTGCGCTGCCAATCCTTTTGTGGGACCTGTGCGATCGTTCTTGCGCTTTGCCGCACTGTTTTTGTTGTCGTCGCTAAACTCGACTCGTGAATTTCCCTCAAATGTGTATCATCGAGAACAGCGGCCAGCAATCGTCATAAAATAGCGCAGCAAGCGCGACAACCGATTTTTCCACTGGCGGCGCGCACAAACAGGAGCTCAGCAGATAATCAGACGGCAAAAACATTACGCAGTCGACGCGGCCCCCATGCCACCCACTGCAACCAGCCGGGCGGCGGTCGGCGTAAAGGCGGCGGCAGGCAGCCACGACTCTGACGCTCCAGCCGCTCAACTTGACAGCCCTGCCGCTGCTACTGCTACTGAGGAGGGCAGCAGGGAGGGGAACGGCATGATGCCAGACGAGGCTGCGCGGGCCGCCAGCAAGAAGCGTGCGGGCAAGGCGGCGCCCGTGCTGCCATGGATGCGAGTGCCGGTTGCGATTGAAGCATCTGAAGGAACACCGCTAGATGAGGTTCAAGGGCTGGATCCTCGCCTGCGCACAGCGCTGGAAGGTGGGAGGACAGGCTGCTCTGCACGCCTAGCCAGCAGCCAAACATTGCTTGGGCTGCTGGGTTCAAGCTCGTAGCTCCGGTCGGGGATTGTGCCAACACCTCCTAGTGCTGCTACTGCCGCACTACTGCTACACTTGTTGGTCGCGGTGGTGGTGCTGCTGCTGGTGTACGTCCGAGAAAAGCCATCAAGCTTGCGTGGTGTGCTGTGCTCTCACTTCATTCATGTACTAATCCCTGGCTCGCAGGCACGGGAATAGAGGGGCTCTTCCCAGTCCAAACAGTGGTGTGGCGCGAGACCGCCGGCGGCGCCAGCTCAGCTCACGATGTGTGCATCTGCGCACCCACCGGCAGCGGCAAGACCCTTGCGTACGCGCTTCCGGTGCTGCAGGCCCTGGCAGGGCGCAGGCTGCCGCTGCTTCGTGCGCTTGCGGTGCTGCCGACGCGCGATCTAGCGGCGCAGGTGTTTGGAGTGCTGCGCGCGCTGTGCCCGGCGCTGGGGCTGACAGCCTGTCTCGCGGCGGGCAAGGCCGGCTTGGCTGCTGAGGCTGAGCTGCTGGCGGCTGGCGGCGTAGGTGCGCCTTGCAAGCCCTGCATGTTTCCTGGCACCTTTCCAGCCTGCCTGAAGCCTGCTGCAAGCCTGTCATAGTCCAAGTGCCGCCCAGCCTGTGTGCTGTGTGGCGCTTTTGTGTGCAGAGTATTTTGTACATCAAGATTTGCTGCTTCTCAATGTGTCTTGCCGTTGCTGCATTGCGACCCGTTCACCGCTGCAGACATTGTGGTGGCGACTCCCGGCCGCCTGATAGCTCACTTGGAGGGCACGCCTGGGTTCAGCCTCTCCCACCTCCGCTTTCTCATTGTGGATGAGACAGACCGCCTGCTGAGACAAGCGTACCAGGGCTGGCTGCCCAAAGTGATGGCGGCACTGCAAGGCAGCGGCAGCTGCGGCGGCGGCGCTGACACGCCGGCTGAAACGCCAGCCGCAGTATTAGCTGCAGCTGCTGTGCTGCCCCTGGAGCAGCAGCAAGGGCGCGCCCTGGGGCACAGGGTGGTCAAGCTGGTGGTTTCGGCCACACTCACTCACGATCCGTCAAAGATCGACCGCCTCGGCTTGTACTGTCCCCGGTACATCGCTATGAGTGCAGGTGCGTGGCATGCGAGCTGCTGCGGTGTGCAGCAGGGTTGTGTTAGCGCCGCCTGCGCATGTCCGCTGTCTTTCCTTCTGTCATCATCCGCTATCGCATCATATCACTCTCTGTCTACACCTGCATGCCTGTCGCATTCTCTGATTTTGCTGTCGTAAGCTATGCTATGCTTTTGCACTGACCTACTTTGCATCGGACAGTCAAGCTGCTTGCTGCATCTGCCACTGAACAATTGCTCGCAGCGCTCACTCTGCCCGTCCACTGGCTGTTTTCGCTGCAGTGGACCATCGCTACCAGCTGCCTCGCAGCCTGCAGGAACTCAAGCTTGTGGTGCCCGCCGAGCGCAAGCCCGCAGCGCTGGCGGCGCTCCTGCAGGTGCGGACCAACCTTGCTGCCGTCTTTCCGTGTCTGTTTGATTGCTTCAGGCTGAGCAAGGCACCTGCAGCACCTGCAGCAGTGCTCGCTGTCCGCACACGTGCCGCACTCTGTAGTGCTGCGCTGCGCTGTGCTGCGCTGCGCTTTGCTGTGTTGTGCTGTGCTGTGCTGTGCTGTGCTGCGATAATATCCCGGCACTTCCTTCACCCCTGCAGGAGCTGCAAGGGGAGCAGACCATCATCTTCACCTCCTCTGTCGAATCAACACACCGCCTCTGCCTGCTGCTGGCAGCTCTGCCCTGCCTGTCCGGAGCAGCAGTGGAGTTCAGCAGCCTTGTGGCGCCGGCAGAGCGAGCCGCCCATTTGGAGGCTTTCCGCAGCGGGCGGGCTCAGGTGTGAGGGCTGCTGGGCTGTTAAGCTGAAAGTGGGGCTGAACGTTGGGTGGCACTAGAATTCGTGGTGCGAGCATGGCTGGTCTAGCGTGGCATAGAGCGGCCGGCATAGAGCGGAGCAGAAGCAGCTGCCGATGTGTTGGCCAGCGTGTGCCTGATCGCCTCCCTCTTGTCCTTTCCTGCCCAACGGTGGACTCTTATCCTGCCTCTCGGCCTGCCCTTCACTGCTTAACCCCTCTGCCTGCCCCCCGCCGCCCCATCTGCCGCAGGTGCTGGTGTGCTCCGATGCCATGACCCGAGGCATGGATGTGGAGGGGGTGCACAACGTTGTGAACTACGACGCGCCCGTCTACGTGAAGACGTATGTGCATC
Organism: Chlorella vulgaris; assembly: GCA_023343905.1. Lineage (NCBI taxonomy): Eukaryota > Viridiplantae > Chlorophyta > Trebouxiophyceae > Chlorellales > Chlorellaceae > Chlorella > Chlorella vulgaris. The sequence continues at coordinate 370,267 of SIDB01000007.1, forward strand.
GTGCGGGGCGCACCGCTCGCGCTGGTGAGACCCGCCTGCATGCAACAAGCTCTTGCCAGTGCTCAGCTCCCACTTTTCTCCCTTCTAGCTTCTACTGGTGTGGCCGCAGCGCATGCTGCTGCCACGCTGCCGGAATCGCGGCTGCCACTTGGCATCTACACTGGCCACCCTGCCCCGCCGCCCCTTTGCCCAGTTTCTGCGTTGGCTCTTCGACCTCTGCTGCATTGGTTCTTCACCCTCTGCTGCGCCTTCACTCTGTGCGCCCTGCATCCTGCATCCTGCAGGGCGCAGCGGCCGCGTGTTCACGCTGCTGCGTCACGAGGACGTCCGGCACTTCAAGGACATGCTGCGCAAGGCGGACAACACATTCGTGAAGGACCACAGGCTGGACAAGGGGGCCCTGGAGGCGGTACGGGATGACGTGGACACAGCCCTGGAGCGCATGGCGGCGGTACTGCAATCGGAAAGCGAGGCGGTCAGGCCCGGTCAGCTTGCAGCCGCAGCCACTGCGGCGCCTGCGGCTGGGGCGGATGTTGGTGCAGGAGCGGCCAAGGCAGGGGCAGCGGCAGCAGGGCAGGGGCAGGAGCGGCAGCAGCAAGCAGAGCGCGGCACTGCGTCGAAGCGGCGCAAGGTGACCGGGGTGCCGGAGTTTAGCCTGCTGGTTTAGGCAGGGTGCATCGAGAGACGCCCGACTCAAGCCCAGAGCGAGAATCTAGAGTTGAGAATCTTCACCGGCTCTGCCCCGCAAGTGCCAAACTACTCAACCCTGAACTGTGCTGCTGCTTCCTTGAACCTTCATATGTAATCTGGACAGCTGTTGGGGCTCTTGACTTTTTGAAAGGGTCTCCACTCTGAAGGGTTGGCCCAAAAGTGTGAACGCGCTGCCGGGTGTCGGCAGGCGGCAATGAAAAAAAGGGCGGCTCGGTGCGGAGCGGCGCCGCGCCGCATTGTGCGGCTGCCTGACGCCGCCCCGCCTCGGCCTGGACACTGAACAAGCAATGAAAGCAGCATACAGTAGGGGGGCACTACAGGGCAGGAAAGGTAGAGAGGAGCAAGGGATGGCAGCCAGCTGGTGGTGCGGCGCTGGGACGCAGAGGACAGGGAGGAATGGGAAGAAGAGGTAGGGTGTGGCCCGCGCACTGCTGTTGCTGCTGGGCGACAGCAATCGAGGGGTGGTTGGGGGAGGAAGGGGATACTAGGGCACGTGCAGGTTTGAAGGCGGCGCAGCGGCAGCTGCCGCACCAGAGAATGAGTGACAGTCAAGAGTTGAAAGAGAGCAGTAGCACCGAAGAAATGTTCGTTGGCAAAAAGGGGTCAGAGAGCTGCCTAGAGGTCGTGTGAGCTGGATGCCTGCGTGCCCAGTCCCTGATGCCCTGGTATGTGCGCTAGCCGGGGCTGGCGGCAAACGGAGCCAGGCAGGCAGGCGCAGCAGGGCGGACGAAGGGCCGAAGCAGCGGCGGCGGCGCCGGAGCTATGTCGTGCTACTGTGGCTGCGATGGCGGCCTCAGGAAGGCGCGCAGGCCTGGATGCTCCTCCTTCTGTGACGTGTGCAGGACTGTACTGCAGGACTGTACCGCTGCCACATCACCACACCCCGACAGCGCCATCGTACGCGCCGCTGATGACACCGCCCGCTGTGGCCGCCAGCACTCGCACTGCGTCCACGTGCCCCTCCGCCTTGCGCACACACTGCCAGGAGGCCAGGTCCCAAAACCTGCAGGGGCAGAGGTCCAGCAGCAGCAGCGGTGGTGGTCAGCAGGCAGGGGTCCAGCAGCAGCAGCAGCGGGGTGCATGTAAAAAGGAGCGGGGTACATGTAAAAAGGGCATTTGGGACACGCCACACGGCACCACATAAAGGTCAATTCCAATCCCGGTGCAGCACAGCACAGAACAGCTCAACTCAAATCAAACCAAACGGTACTGGTTGATGTGTTGACAGGAGGATCTGAGCAGCTGAGCTCAATCAAACGCACCTGATGGTGGTGTCATAGCTGCCGCTGGCCATGAAGAGGTCGCCCACAGCCAGGGCCAGCACCGCCTCGCTGTGGCCCTCCAGCACCTTGACGCAGGCCAGGCTGTCGCAGCTCCACACGCGCACAGTCTTGTCCCAGGACCCGGAGAACAGGTGCCCCTGCCCCACCGCCAGCACCCTCACATTGTCTTCGTGGCCCTCAAGCGTGCGCAGGCAGGTCAGGGTGGCGGCGTCCCAGACCTGATAGGGAGGGGGGACGGGGTTGGGCAGTACACAGGACAGGGTCGATGGCGAGGGTAGGCAAGTAGCGCGCGTGCATGTGCAGGAGCAAGGACGTGTTTCGCAACTGCCTGGCTGTGTGTGTGTGTGTGTGTGTGTGTGTGTGTGTGTGTGTGTGTGTGTGCATGTGCATGTACGTGTGCATGTGCATGTGTGTGCATTGGCTTCCGCTTCAAGCAGAACACACTTCATGCTTGGCACAATCACATCAACCCAGCCGCTCGCTGGCTCACCCGTATGGTGGTGTCGTCGCTGCCTGAGAACACGAGCGTGTCAGTGGCGGCCAGCGCCCGCACCGCGCCCGTATGGCCGACCAGGGTGGCCAGGCACTGGTGTGTGTTGGTGTCCCACACACGCACCTGCACAGCCGGGAGTAGAGGAGGACAGCCCCACCATGAGTTGGTGAAAGTCAGTAGACGGACAGCAGCAAGGCAGCGCAGCCAGGCAGGCAGGCAGGCAGGCAGGCAGGCAGGCAGGCAGGCAGATGGATACGAGCAGGCAAGCTGCCTCACCGTCTTGTCGTACGAGCCGCTGAACACTTTGTCGCCACACCGCACAAGCGTGCGCACAGGGCCCGAGTGGCCTGACAAGGTGGCCAGGCAGGTGAGCGTCTCAGCATCCCACACCTGCAATGGGAGAAAGACAGACATTTAGTGTAAGTGTCCCCGGGCCAGTCAGCAGCAGGCAGGCAGGAAGGCAGGCAATGGCAAGTGATGCCGGTTATTGAGCTGTGGCAAAAGCTGGTTGCCAAGGAATCTGAGTCTCCAGATTTGTGTATATGAGTGTTCAAGAGCGTGCATGCACTGCCAGTCGCCCAACAGCTACTGCGCCGCTACATATCAACTCCGGGGGCAGAAGACTGCAGGCAAATGTTGCTTGCTTGCTTTCTGCCTGCCAAGAAATGCCTCTCGGCCTGCCTGCCTGCCCCAGACTATGGCCTGCAGCCCCTCTGCTGCCCGGCGCCCCCCGCCCCCCCCCCAGCCCCTGACCCCCACCCACCTTGAGCTTCCCATCATAGCTGGCCGAAAACACCTTGTTGCCCGCCACCGTGAGCGAGCGCACCGCATCTGTGTGGCCTGTCAGCGTCTTTTCCCGCTGGAGCGTCTCCAGGTTCCACACCCTGATGGTATAGTCGTAAGACCCCGAGAACAGCCGCCCCCCCGCAATGGCCAGCGACAGCACGGGCCGCGTGTGGCTCTCCAGCACCTGCGGATTGGAGTGTTGAGAAGAGCCAGGTGAAAGTGATATCATATGCAACGACAGGATGGCTTCCAAGATGGAGGCAGCTCTCGTTTTGATGCCGGCCAGCCCAACAGTTGGTGGACCATGCAGGGTTCTTGTGAACAATCGCCGCACGCTGCTAAACGCTGCAACTGGTGACCGCCTCGCCACAACCCAGACACGCAACAGCGGCAACCCGGCGCTGCGCTGAACACAGCTGGGGCGCGACCGTGCAGTGCATGATGCTGCGGGGGGCTGCAGGCGGGCGGTCTGGGGCGAGGTGGCCCACCTGTAGGCAGCGCTTCGTTGTCATGTCCCAAACCCGCACTGTCTTGTCTGCAGACGCGGTGTATACCCTGTTGCCTAGCACCTCTATTGCCCAGATGATCTCCGAGTGTCCCTGCAGCCGCAGCAGGGCGCAGCATGCCGGCTAAGCAGCGGAGAAGCAAGGGGCGAGAGGGAGGGTGCCGGCAGGCAGGCCACTGGTGCCCAGGTGGGCCCGCTTGCCAGTGCTGTTGGCACGCATGCCCGCTCGGCAGGAGGGGTGGGCAGCCACCTGGCAGGCTGTGGGCTGCAGTAGGGTGCAGGCCATGCCCGCTGCACGCAAGCAGCTGCGGCGGCAGCCGAGCACGATTTGAAGCCCCACCTGCAAGATGTTCCCCGCCCGGCTTTCGTCCCACTTGAACACCGGCTGCACCGCCTGCTGCTTGACCCGCTCGGGGAGCTTCACGCCGTGCTGCTGGCCCCACTCCACGATTGCGCTGCGCAGGGCAAAGTTCGGGGTCAGCTCCAGGTGGCGAAGCCGCATGCCGGTGACGGGGCACGTCTTGTGGCCTTGTGCCAGCCACCGCTCGATGCTGTGCCGGTCGTAGGTGTGTCCGGTTGCAAGGATCACAGGGTCCACCTGTTTATATAGAGTTCAGGGGCAGCAGAAGAAGCACGGAGCGAGCAAGGTGAGCTTGACAAGGTGCAAGGGGTGCGGTGTGAGGCGGCGGCAAGGGCTCCACAGTCCCAAAGACCTTTGGAGAGGAGTGTTGCAAGTCAGCAGCGCACCATGATCTCCATAGACACCGGGCAGACAAAGGACGTAGGGATGACGTGCCCCTCCAGGCTCTGCACGCTGTTCTGCACTCAGGAAACAGTGGGCGGCATGCGGTCGAGCCGGGGCGGCAGCGGCAAGCGCGTTGCGCCCCTGGGGCCTCGCCGACGGCCCGGTGAGTCACCAGCTCGCCCAAGTCAACCCAATGGCAGCGAATGCGGCGCGCCCACCTCTGCCGAAACCACTGGCACGGCCGCGGCTGGGGGCGCCGCTGGCGGCTGAACAGAGGCCTGTGGCGTGCCGGTCATGGCTTCAAGCGCCTGGCGCTCGCTCGAACCCCGCGGCGAGCCTGGTCGGCCCGGTCGGGGGCTGGGCGAGTCTGAACGGGGCAGTATCCGAGCTAGAAACGAAGGCTTGCGTTGGGAGGCCATCCAAACCAAGCCTGGTGCACACCGCGCACAATGAGGCAGGCCGGGCGCAGTTCGGGCCACTCCCAGGGCCAGGCGTGGGCTGTTGATCAAGACAGGGACCAGCGAGAAGACGATACAGGGCCTGGCGAGTTGTCCTAGCTGGCGACGGCTGGCGGGGATGATTCGTCACGTGACCAAGCTAGGCCGCCACGCTGCCGATTGAAATTGAGTGTGAATGAGTGCCCTAAGAACTCACCATACCTCATGCAACTGCAGGCAAGTTGCGGTGCGTGTTCCTGCACCTGCAATACTACATTCAGCAGCCAGCGGTGTCCACTTGCAGGCGGCATCCTAGCTGGTGCCATGTTCTACGGTACACATCCAAGTGTTGCATCACAAGACATCTGGTCATCAGTCCCACTTGGCAAGGCTCTTCCTGTAACAACAGCGGCTGTACCGGCCAGGGGCACTCGGTGGTGCAGCTGTCGGGTCCTGGTATCAGCCAATCGAGGTGAGGATAGCAACCTGATACTTGCCAGTATGAAAAGACACAACAGCAGTGTGGCCTGGTCAGTCAGTCATGCAAGTGAGGAAACCAAACAGCAGGCAGCATGGCTTGATCGCTGCTGTAGAGCCAGGAGCCAAGTGCCGCCGGTCCGCCGCCATTGATCGGTACGGCAATATTGCTCCTGCTTGTGCCTCAGCCCACCAGTCGTCGTTGTTTGTCTGTGATTCAATCGCAGCTGCGGGTTTCAGGGACCGACGTGCTCACAGGTGCGGCTTTGGAACTGCCCGAACCGTGGCTTGCCTTGCGGGCCAACCCTGCTGTGCGGCCATTGTGAGCCCTGGCGTGTGCCCTGGGCCACGAGAAGGCGCCAGGGCGTTGGTGCAGCGAAACCTCAACCCTCGCCACGCGTTTCCGTCCTCTGCCCTCTCTTATCCCCAGCATTAAGCGCCTGGTGCGTGCAGGGGCAGGCATGGAGCGGGCTGGCGTGCAGCAAGAAGCGGCGCTGGAGACGGCGGCACCGCCGACAGTTAAGCGCCAGCAAGAGCAGCACATCCAGGCGCCTGCTTACATCAGTCCCAGGGACCCACGTCTGCAGCTGTCTGGTCTGGCCGACATGCAGGCCCGCACCACACCAGCCCAGCCGCTGCATCCAGGAAGTGTGGCTGCTGCTGTGGACAGCGGTTCACCCGTGTCGGCAGACAGTGAGCAGGGGCAGGCCGAGAGCAGCGACAGGCAGGCATCACCAACACAGGCTGCCTGCAGTGAGGGACAGCAGGGTGTGCAGGAGCAAAGCCAGCGGCAGTGCTCGCACTGTGGCATTCCGATTCCTGATCGCCAAGGCAAAAGGCACCCCACAACACGTGCCTTGCTCTGCCATGCGGGGACTACGCAAGAAAGTGCAATGGGCGCCTGCCGAGTGCCGATCTGCTCCAGCGCCGCAAGCTGCAGCGGCAAGTAGTGGCAGCAAGCAGGCTGCGTCATGTGCCGTCGCACCAGCGGCAGTGCCTGCAGTGTGAGGCCAGCACTTCCGGGGCTGGCTGCCACTGGCATCGGCACCCGGCCACCAAGGAGGAGTGGCTGTGCAACGCTTGCTACCAGCGAGCGCACAGGCAGCTGAAGCGAAAGCACGCACACGAAGCAGCTACCGCAGCATCAAGCAGTGGCGGCGAGGAGGAGTCCTGGGAGGAAGGCGAGCAGGCACGGCCTCCCAGCCAAGCACCTGCTGCACCCCAGCAGCAGGCAGCCCCTGTGCAGCCGCCCTTGCCTGGGCCCCCTGTCCAGCACCGCGTCCCAGCCACAAACGTGAGCGCAAACGGCTTTGCCGAGGCAGGACAGCGGCAGCACCTGCAAGCGCTGAGCCAGCAGCAGCAGCAGCCGCAAGGAGCGAATCCTGATGCAGCTGGGAAGACCGTGCCTGAGCAGCCAGCCCTGCTGCCCCTCCAGACGTTTACAACCCAAGCCTTAACAGGACTGCTGGTGCTGGAGGCGGCGCAGCGGGCGGCAGTCGCGGCAGCAGGGCTGACAGAGGGGCTGGCAGGGACATTTGCTGCTTTGCTGCCGATGCCCGCAGAGCAGGTGCGGCTTGTGAGGTGGCAGGGGCAGAGCCGCTTGTGACATTCTGAGGGGTGAAGCGGCGCCACATGTTCTTCTGTGCTACTGGCTGCTTCACATCAAGCCATCTGCCTTCCTTGCCTGGCCCTGCAGGACGAGTGCCTGCGCCTGATGCTGCAGCGCCGCCAGTACAGTGGTGCAGCAGGGCTGATGCGGGCAGTGCTGCACGTGCGAGGCATCCCGGCCCCGGGGCTCTCTCAACCCCCTCCAAAGAAACTTTAGCTGCAGCCACCCTTGACATGTAATTCTCACCTTTCGTCAGCCTTCTTCCGGGCCTAGCTCCTAAAGTGTTATTGGATAGAAATTGCGCATGAACAATGTGGCAAGCTGAAAGCTGAGGTTCGGTTTGAACAGCCGCGGTCCTGAGATCTCCGCCCAATTTATGTGTCTCTTGGCAGGACAGCCAGGCCCTACCTGGCGCTGTTACATCCTTGCTTGACTCACCTGCCTGCCACAGAAACAGCGACATTACAACCAAGGCAGACTGCGTGCGGCATTCCGCCGCTGCACCCGTGCAAACACTGCTTCCAGCTGCGGGTGGCTGCTGGTGTCCAGGTGCAGGCGGCGTCCCAGCTGCTGCCACGCCTTGCAGTACACATCAAAGTGTTGCGTCACCGACATCTCATCGCCAGGGCAGCAGCAATACTCAGCAACAATGATGCTATCCACTCCGAGCTCAGCGCATTCTGTCATGTCTCTGTACGTGATCACAGCATCCCCGGCAGGGGGGTAGCCCAGGGCCTGCCCTATCAGGCTCTCTTGCACCACTGGCGACGACACTGGGCCGCGCGCCGGCTGCAAGAAGGCCCGCCGGACAAGTGGGAAGTTGTGGTGGCAGGCATTGGCAAGGACCCAGCCCCACTGGAAGCCTGGGTGGACGGGGTTGCTGGTGCGGTGAGGATGCCTGCGAGGGGCCCAAGCATGCTGGAAGGGGTGGGGTCCAGGCGGTACACAAACGAGCGGTACACAAACGAGCGGTACAACAATGAGCGTGCAGCAGCAGCAGGATCCTGGGCCGCCGCCACACCTGATCTCATGCAGCTGAAAGCCCTTTGCTTCAAGGCAGTACTTGTCCAGCAGCGGCCGCAGGCACGCTTCTACGAGCCTGCCTGCGAAGGCAGGATCCCCGCCGTGTGCAATCAGTGCGCACGGCTTGACTCCTGCTCAGAATTGGAATCAGCAGAGGCAGCAGTCAACGGGTGTGCACTGCGTTCCCAGTCCTTCCCAGGCCTCAGGAACAATGATCGGCGAAACCTGCGGCCTGGCTGCCACGCAAAAGGCTGTGCTGGACTGTGGCGTACCTGCCAAGCAGAAGGCCACATCGCCGTAGTGGCGTATGCCATGTCGCCGCTGTGGTACCTCCTCCAGGCTGCAGCTGCAGAGGCGCATGAGTGCGCTGTCCGGCATGCGACGCAGGTGAAGCAGCTCCGCCTCCTTGAACTCCAGCACGGCAGGCTTCACCCAGCTGGCAAGTCCAGCGGGGCTGGAGGCGGGGGCGGTCATGCAGGCGGCGGTTGAGATGTAGTTGAGGTGCGGCTCCCGGGTGCATGTGTCCGTGCTGCCAGGGTGTGTGCCAGCCCCCGAAAGAACAAAGGGATTGCGGGGGAGGAGGACGAGGTGCGGCGAGCCCAGCTTGTTTGAGGGTTTTGTGAAGGCGGATCACTGATCCTAATCGTATGGGCAGCGGGAATTGATGCCCACATGCCGTTCGTTTTCATTTTGCATGAAGTGTCGTCCTGCCTGAATGGAGATCCAACCACCCTGGCACCAACCCACTGCCACTCAAACAAACAATGACTGCACTACGCTGTGCCGTGTGACTTAGTACAGAAGAGAGGCAGGTGCGGAACGGCGCCCGAGACGCTCCCTGCGCTCTCGAGACGACGCCAAGCCCCCCACAAAGCTGTGGATGTTGTGCGCCACGGCCTGGAACCCGCCCGTGCCGGATTCCTGCTTCCAGCGGCGCCGCCGCTTTCCCGCCCGCCTTTGGCCGTTCTGCCTGCAGGATGGAGCCGGGGCCAGGCATTCGCCGAAGCGCGTACGAGCCAGGACTGTGGTTTGTGAGCGCCGAACCTGGGACCACTCTACAGGACCACGGGACGCAGTGGCAGGTCGGCGCAAGGCATTGCTGGAAGCGGCGTCACTCCTTGCTCTGTGCAGCAGCAGGCATCTTCCTTGCGTTTGTGACATCCATTTAGACCTTTCCCCGGCCCCTGCCCCGCAGATTGGGTCGCGTTACACGCTGGTCAGGGTGCTGGGCTACGGCAGCTTCAGCGCTGTGTGCTTGGCAGTCGACCAAGAGACGGGAGAAAAGGTGGGTGGGAGGTACGGGGGTGCACAAAGCAGCCTGCAGCCCGGCCCAAACACAGGTCTTCAAGTGGCTGGGAGGTATGCTCATGAACCTGGATTTCCCCCAGCATGAGCCAGCTCCCTTTGAAGGACCGATCACAGCTGCACGTTACAGCGGTCGGAAAGAAGCGATGCCGCAGCTCCTCCTGTGACGCGCAGCCAACCGGCTGTGCTGGCTCTCCAGCCGCCAGCACCTCAACAGGCCACCCGCACGCGTGTGCTCCCGCAGGTGGCCCTGAAACGCGTGGCGGATGTGCTGCAGTCCCCGGAGGCCACCAAGCGCGTGCTGCGCGAGATCTGCATCCTGCGGCGGCTGCGCCACCCAAACCTGATTGGCATTCGGGACGCGTTTGTGCGACCCTCTGCCACGGGGCAGTGCCGCCTGATTGGCGGCAAGCTGGTGAACCTGAGTGTGGATGTGTACATAGCCATGGAGCTGGCTGATGGCGGCGACCTGTTTCACCTTCGGGGCCAGATGAGCGGTGAGTTATGAGAAGCGCTCAAGTAATTGAAGTGAGGAAAAAAATTAGATGATTTTTTCAATAGGTCAACATAGAGCAGGCTCGGCTGCTTGCTTGAACCTGAACTGACCGCTGCTTGCCTCCACAGCAACGGCGGCAGGTAGCAAGCAGCGCCCGGCTCGCCTGCCAGAGTGGAACTGGGTGCTTGAGCGGCTGTGTGTTTCAGTTTCTGCCCTGCCTGCTTTGTGTGCTGTGCAGGTGAGGAGGTCCGGTCACTGGTGTGGCAGCTGATAGTCACCATCAAGTACCTACACTCCCTCCACGTTTGGCACAGGGACATGAAATCGCAGGCACGGCAGCGCGCTCCCGTTCATGCTGCGGCTTGCCGCTGTGGTTGGTGCAGGCTGCGTGCTGCGATGACCTGTCATCCTGTACTCGCTTCCATTGCAATTAAAGCATGTCTCAGCGCTGGCGGGCAGCAGTCACTGGCAGGGCCGATTGCATCCTGGCAGCAGGGTCGCCAATCAACGTCTCCTGCCTGTGCATGCCTTGTTGTCTTCTGCAGAACGTGTTTCTTGTTCGAGAGAGTGGAGAGCGGGTCATTAAGGTGAGTGGGCTGCAGCTGTGGAGCTCACTCTGCTGAACTGACGCCCTGGTACTGTTCTGTCGTCTCCAATTAGCTGAAGCTTCCCGTTGCCTCAACCGACGTCGCATGCACGAGCAATTCCATTGAGCGGCGTCTCACTCACAGCACTCGGCACACAGGGTCATGGGCCGGGAAAAGCCTGCTCCTCTGCCCTCGCTTCCTTTTCTTTTGCCAGTCCGCCGCCAGCCGCCCCAGCAATGCTCAGTACGTATGTGTGTTCAATGTTTGTGTTGCAGATCGGCGACTTTGGCAGCGCGCGATCCGCCACTCCTGAGGGCTACCAGTGGGTGGAGCAGAGTGCACCCACCACCAAGGGAGGAATTGACAAGGGGGCGCGGCGGGCTGGGCTGGCGGAGCTGCACAATGCTGACAGCTACCAGGCGATGGATGAAGCGATACAGGTGTGGCGCGCCTGCCGCTTGAGTAGGCCATTGCAGGATGAGTGTGCGGTTAGGCTGGTTGCAGGGGTCAGGGCTTGTGTGTGGGTTGCCTTGCAGCACTCTGGTCTGCAGCCAGCCAGCCAGCCAGCCAGCCAGCCAGTGAGCAGCAGGCAAGCAGCTCGAGCAAGCTGCGGCGCATTGACGCCTCGCTGCCCTTGCACATGTGGTCCTCTGCACTTCTGCTTGGCTGCAACACTTGCCTGCTGCCTGACTGCAACCTCAGCCTCGCTTCAGGGTATCATTTTCTTCACTCCCTGCTCCTTCCTGCCTCTGCCTGCTCCCCCCACTGGCAGCCAGAGGACCTGTACCTCCAGCATCAGCCGGCAGACGGGCAGCACGGCAGCAAGACGGGGTTCAAGGCGCCGCTCACTCGCGTGGTGGCTACCCCCTGCTACCGGTGAGGCCGGCTCAGACCTCTTCGAGACAGTGCCCTGATCGTTACGCCTTTCGTGCGGGTCGGAACTTACCTAGCATGCTGCACGCCTGCCTGCACTCGTCCTGTCTGCTTCTCACGTGGAAGGACGGGCTGCATCGTGGCTGAGGTGGCCCCACCCCACAGCACCAGCCGCATGTGCCTTGCTGTACCGCACCACACATGTACTGCGCTGTGTCCCGCTGTACCGCATCACACCTGCAGCATGCCGCATACCGCTGTACCGCATCATGCCTGTATTGCTCCGCGCCCCGCTGTACCGCTGCGCAGAGCCCCCGAGGTGGTCATGTCTCGGGGCGGCTACACGGCTTCCATCGACATGTGGAGCCTTGGCTGCATCTTTGGGGAGCTGCTGCAGCGAATTGCACATGTGGGCTCTGCCGCCACACCAAACCTGCAGGCGAGAGCTGGTGGTGGTGGCGGTGGTGCTGTTGGTAATGCCTCTGCTATTGGGCCCGCTGCTGCTGCTGCTGCTGCTGCCAGCATCTGCGCCTTGAAGAGCTCAAGCCTGCCTGCCTGCCTGCCTGCCGGGATGTGCTGCGATTCCAGCGCATCCGCGCGGCCTGTGCTGTGACTGCATAAGCTGTATGTGTTGTGCTGGCGGGAGGCAGTGGTGAAGTTGAGAGCTGGGACAGTAGGAGAGAGTGCCACCCATGAAGCCCTCCCAAGAGAGCGAGGGGTTTGTGCCTGCCGCCACGCTGCAGGTCGCGCCGCTGTTTGCCATCCACGGGCTGCCCAAGACCCCGGATGCTGGAGAGAGCTTCACGGGCGGCCCCGGCAGCGAGATCACCCGCCGAGAGCTGCAAGCGCTGTTCAGCGTGGTTGGCACGCCCTGCTGGGCTGACGTGGCGGCGGTACAGGAGTCCAGCTGGCGGCGGTACCTGCACCACCTGCCAGGCAGGGCGCCCACGCTGTACCGCAGATTCGCGGCGGCTGGGGAGGCGGCGGTGGACCTGCTGTCGCGCCTGCTGGCCTTTGACCCCACTCGGCGGTGCAGCCCCGATGAGGCCCTTGCTCACGAGTACTTTTCTGGTGTGGTGCCTGAGGGAGGTGAGCTGAGTGGGTGGCCTGCTCGTGGGCTGTGTGGGTGGGTGTGTGGTGGTGTGTGCGGTGGTGTGGGGGGGTGTTGGCAGCTGAGGGTGCACAGCACGGCGGCTAGCCGTTGCGGGCCAGGTAGCTGTGTGGGGCCCCAACTGAGCAGGGTGAGATGCTGGCTGCAGTGGGATGTGCGTCAGCCGCTGAGGGGTGGGTGGCTGTGGTGGGGTGGTGAGCTGTGAGCGTCGGTACAGAGCTGGAGTGCAGGCTGGCTGCGGCTGGCTACAACAGCGCTATGGACCACTGCCTGGCTTGCCCTCCCTCCCTGCCCCTTCATCGAAGTACGGAGTGTAATGTCCTGTCCTGTACTGCTTTGCACGCTGCTGCCCGTGGCCCGCAGGCGGCTTGGACGACTCTCTGGGTTCGCCAGCCGAGCCGCAGCGCAGGCGCAGCGCAGGCACACTGGCTGATGCCGCAGAGGGCGGCGACGCAGCCGCCGCTGGTTGCGTGCAGCCTGCTGCAGCAGCATTGCATGATGACGAGGGCGGCTTATCAGAGCCCCCAACGCCCCTCTCAGCCTTGCAGCCCTATAGCATCACAGTCGTTGGCATAGCGGTGGCGGATGCAGAGCAAGCGAGGGTGGCGGCAGGCCAGCATGCTGCTGCACGGCTACAGCGGGAGGCAGCAACGGCGGCAGCAGCACTTGAACCAACACCTAGCTCGCTTGCAGGCCCCTTTGCCTCACGCCTGCATGTGGCATGTCCTGCTGGCGCCAGCGGCAGCGGCGGCAGTGAGGACAGCGGCAGCGCCTGCCCGGGCGCCATCGCTGCAGCAGCTGCCGATAGCATGCCCGAAGTAGCAGCAGCAGCAGCAGACATTCCGATGGTGGCCAGCGAGCCTGACCTGGAACCAAGAAGGGCCGGGCGTGGAGACGGCTGCGCTGCTGGTACTGCCGGTACCGCTCATTACTGGGAGGAAAGCGAGCCGGGCAGGGCTCTGAGCATGCTGGAAGATGAGCTGTCGCAGATCTCTGGTGAGCGGTTTTGATCCGCAGCTTTGATGCTGACGAGATGAGCTGCTGCTGCTTGCTCTGTTTGTTTGTTTGCTTGCTGTACACAACAACACTTTGCCTCTCACTCGTCTTGCAGACGTGCTGGTCCCGCGCAAGGGCTGTGTTTGTTTGCGCCAACTTGCTCACCTTGCGTCTAAGATCCACCATTGACACTCTGTCTCTCTGCTGCTTTCCTTCGTATCCTGCCCGACGTCTGACCCACCTTCCCTGCACGTCCCTGCCTGCAGCCTGCTACAGCACTGCCTCACCTGAGGATGAAGGCTGCCAGAAGATGAGGCAGATGCTGGAGGAGGAGTGCATTGCGATAAGGGCCAGCCACGGGCAGGACCGCGGCGGCACCCCCGCCAGGGGAGGCAGCGGTACCGCCGCCGCTGCAGGCGGTGGCGGCGGCGGCGGCGGCGGCAGCAGCTGCAAGAAGCGCGCGCGCGTGCTGCACACCGGTGGGCCGGACCAGAGCATACTGGCTTCGATGGCCATGCACAGGGGTGAAGGCCTGCAGGTGCGTTGTGTTGTGTGTGTGGTGCGGGTTATCAACGCTGTGGAAATCCGTGGCGCTGCTCGAGTTCAGACACATGTGCAGCTTTGCCGACCCGTTGCTACCTTCTGCCACCCTGGATGTCAGGGGCTCTGGAAGTGACTGCTTTGCCCCGTTTGCCTAGCCTCACCCCTCCCCCTGCGCGTAGTCTCACCCCTCCCGCTTTGCCTAGCCTCATACCATGCTGCCTGCGCCGCCTGCCTGCCTGCCTGCCCACACTGTTGCAGGAGGATGCAGGGGCCTTTGGCGAGGCCTTCCTGGACGCCAACCGGTATGCGCAGCAGCGGCTCAGCAACGTGGCAGACACATGGCAGGGGAGGGAGCTGGACCCGTCCCGCATCTTGGGCCGCCAGCGGCATGGGGAGTGGTTCCAGTCCCAGCCTGTGCAAGGTGGGCGGGCGAGGTGTGACTTTTGTTCTTTTCTTTTCTTGTCCTTCAGCTTTTTTGGCTGGTTGCCGAACTAGCTGTCCCAACTCAGTGTGTGTCGGGTGCCCGACTGGTGGAGAGAATGCCTCGCAACTGCAAGGGCAGGCAAAACGAACCAGGACAGGTTGCTTTTATTAAGGCGCAAGATGCTCGTTCCAGCGGGTTGCCAAGCGTGTGGGCCGACATGTCAACTGTTTGTGCTGCATTGCAATGCAGGCCCCGCGCCGGGAGCCTCCTGGGGTGTGACCAGCCTCCCCCCGGGCATGGACCCTTCCAAAGTCGATCTCAAGCTGCTGGCCATCATGAGAGCTCAGCAGGGGCGGTGACCGGCTGGCAAGGCATTGCCGGAGCAACCGAACGCCGCTCACAGGAACCTCACATTTGTTGAATCAACCAATCAATCAGGCTTAACCCTTTGCTGCAATTGCAAACGATGCAATAGCATTTCATGGTGCATGTAACAATAGTCAGTCACAGGCACACGTGTATCACTCAAATGTTGAGTGCTGTCAGACAGCGCTTGGAGGGGATGCAGCTGTGGCTTCCGGCACTGCTGCTGCTGCTGTCCCCCTGCTGCTTGAAGCTTAATGGCTGGCTGCCATTTAGCCAATATGCCACCAATCATGCCCTCTGTACACCTGCAAGCGCTCTGTTTGCTGCACCGCATCTTCACGATGGACTAACGCTAGTGTGCAGCCGGACCACAGCAGCTGGCGAAGCAGGTACCAGCTTTTTGCAAAGGCCGAACAGAAGCATGTTCACTCAGGCTTGCTGCGCTGAAAGACAGGTTGCCTACTGCCTGCCCCACCTCATCTGCACTGTCGTGGTATGCTGCACCTGCCGATCAGATATGTAATGTGACGGGGACCGGAGCACCTATGCAAGCCTTGCATTCTGGGCATCCCTCCTGTTGCATCGTCGACGCTAGATGACACCAAGTCACGCCCTGAGTACAGAATTGGGCGCCCCGGTGCGAGCAAGCAAGGCACTGGGCGGCGTGGATGATCCAGAGCGTGAGACAAGGCATGCATGATTGCATGATTGCCTTGATTTAGCACTGGAGCGGCTGCAAGCGCAAGACGAAACGTCGTCTGCACGGTGTTTGTGAATCTGCCAGCAAACATCACGCTTTTGTGCGCCTGTTGGGCATCCGCTGGCGGGTGCCGCACCTAATGCGCGTAGTGAGCAGAATTGACTCTAGCAACTTCACCTGCAGTTGGTGACAGGCTGCCAAGCGGATAGCAGCGCACTTCGGGCCTTCAGCCTTTGCCGCCATGCGATCGTGGGCGGCTGTGGCCCAGGCCAACAGCCCCAGCCCGTCGCACACCACGCATCACGCACAAGTAGAGGCCCCGCGGCCGACCACTTCAGAAGCAAAGCCGTTCGCAGAGCCCCTGCTCCTGGAGGCCGCCAAATCGCGTGCAGATGTCACAGGTGCGGGTATGATACCGATGAACGAGCACCACGGCATCAGCGAGCACTGTCTGCGCCGCCGCCTGCATGCCCCCGCCCGCTCCTTGCTGACCGCTGCCTGCGTGACCACTCCCTCAGGCGAGCGGCGATGCTTGGGCTGTGGCCGAGCCTTTCGAGACATGCAGCGCTTCACGCAGCACCTGAAGGATGCCCATGGCGGCCTGAACTCCAGCATCCACGCCCCGCGGGCCTGGCAGGCAGGCCCAAGCCTGCGGGACGCCGTGCAGATGGGAGACGTACTGTCGCGGTCGCTGCCGGCAGCAAGGGCACAGCAGCAGCGGGCCAATCAGGGACACAAAGCAGCTGGGGCCTCTCAAGCCACCGGGCCGTGCCAACAGGAGGGCAGGCAGCAGTCGCAGCGCAGCATGCGGCGCCCGGATGCCTCACCTGCAGCGGCGGCGGCGCGTGTGTCCCAGCCCTGGGTGTCGGGATCTGGCGCTGCCTCCAAGGTTCGCCTTACAGACCTGCCGTGCACCATCTGCTGCTGCTGCATGCTTTCCGCCTGTGGCTGCCAAGCTGAAGCGACCAGGTATCGATTTGTATGTAACGGCGGTGAATGTGATGATCGCCGCATCTGCGTGTCTCTGCCGCGACTTTCTCTCTGGCTTCTACCCCCCTCCCTCCTGTGCGGGCCTCCCCACCCCTGCAGGCCATGCCCCTGCTGACGCCGCCCCCCGGCACGCGAGCCAAGCGGCCTAAGCGCGAGAGCCGCCTGAAGCGTGCATTCAGGCGCAGCGCGGCGGCGCAGGCGTGCAGCCGCTGGCAGGGCGTGTTGGCAGGTGCAGGGAGCTTGAGAACGTTGTTCAAGTTTTGCAATGCCATAAACGACAGTTTAATCTGAAGTTGTTTTGACGCGAAGGGCTACATGGACCCTTTCTGCATGCTTTATGATCCAGTCGCTGTACCTGCCTGCCTGTGCCTCTTCACCCAAGCTGTGAGCTTGGTTGGTGGTTCGGAGCTGGGCCTCCTCCCCTTTTATATATGCCCCTATTTGCTACTCCTCCTGCCTGTCCTGCAACGCTTGCAGAGTTGGAGGCAGCGCTGCAAGCCGTTGGGGAGGCTCAGGGCTGCTTGGAGAACCAGCTGGCAGGCGTGCTGCTCCGCCTGAGTGAGGCAGGCCAGGCGCAGCTGCAGGCTGAAGCAGCAGCTGGCGAGGCGGCACGGGGCGTAGGCACGACTGGAGAGAACCAACAGCAGGAGCAGTCGCTGCTGGTGGCGGTGGCCAACCTGTCTGTGCAGCAGCAGCTGCTGCGGCAGCAGCTCCAGCACGGCTGTCAGTGCGCACTCAGGCTACAGAGGTGGGCAGTGCTGGCTGTTTGCGGCTGCGTGATGGTGTTGGTTTTCTCGCAGCTGTGTGATGGTGTTGGTTGCCGGCTGATTAGTGATTTTTCTCATCATTGTTTTTTTTACTGCTGCTTCATGCCGGTTCTTGCTTTCCCTGCCCCTGCAGGGCACATGGGCTGGCCCGGGAGCAGCTGGCAGCAGCACAGCAGCAGCAGCAAAAAGTTGAACAGCTGCTTGTCCCGGCAGAGCCTGAAGCGCTAGCTGTCGCTGGTCAGCCAGGTGACCTTTCAACAGCAGTAGAGGTACCGAGCAGCCACCAAAATGCAGCTGCAGATTTTCGCCCCCCACATACTGCGCCGCTGCAGCCTGAAGCATTACAACAGGCAGGCAACGAGCAGTCGGCAGCCAGCAGACAGGGCGCTGCAGGCAACGCAGCAAGCCCAGCTCCGAGCAGCAAGCCTGCAAGCGGCGTCGCGGGCATAGAGCGACCCAGGTTTGAGGCTGGGTTGGAGGCCCGCTCGGAGGCTGCCGCCGCTTCTTCACCCAGCACTGCCAGCTCAGCAAGTTTTGCTTTCCAAGATGTGCTGTCCAGCTGGGCGCCACCCAGCAGCAAGCACACCCACACATCGGGCCTTCGTGCCTCCCCAGCAGCAGGAGCAGCAGCAGGAGCACCAGAACCAGCACCAGCACCATTGCCGGCTAAGGCAAGTACCAGGCAGCGTGTCGGTTATAAAGCCGCAGCGATAAGCAGTGGTGCGGACAAGGACCTAGCAAGCTTAGCACCGCCTGGTCAGCGAGAATCCTCCCAGCCGCAAGGCACTGCGATTGCAGGAGCGTGCTCGGTGCCTGCATCAGATGCGGTGGCAGGCAGCCCTGAAGCCGCAGCCGCAGCTGACAGCAGCCGCAACAGCAGCCCACCAGCTTGCGGCCACAGTGGCAGAGCGCCCGGCCCAGCTGCGTCAGTTGAGCAAGCTGGCGTCAGCAGCTGTCGCAGCAGCGACACCGGCAGCAGCGACGGCAGCAGCAGCGGTGGGGAGGAGAGCAGCAGTGGCGCCAGCGGATCGTTTGGGCTGCAGTGGGGCGACCAGCTGCTCAACTGGGCAAGCAGTGTGCGAGTCGAGGCTGCTGCTGTGGCCCAGCACGCAACTCTGGCTCCGCCAGCACAGCAGCCGCAGCAGACGCCGCAGCAGCAGGCAGGGCAGGTGCAGGTGCAGGCGGCTCCTGTGCAGCGCCAGCAGCCGCTGGATCAGGAGCAGGGGCAGGTGCAGCAAGAGGATGTGGAGCAGGCACCTGCGGCGGCAAATACAGGCATGGGCCAGCAGCGGGCTGCGAGCTGCGCCAGCCATACAATGTCCGACCCTTTAGTATTGGCTCATGCCCCTGAGGTGTCAGCTTGGCTCAGCAGTGCAGAAGCTGCTGCCTCACTCCCAGAAGATCCCTCGCCACCTGGCAGCACGGCAACACCCGCCCCGCCAACCGATGGCGCCACAGCCGCTGCGTGTGGTGGCACTGTCAGGGGGCACGAGCCGCCGCCCCAATGCAGTCAGCTGCAGTCAGCCCTCAGCCAGTCAGAGTTTGTAGTGCAGGCGGGGGCCGATGCGGCGGGTGTGTTCCAGTGCCTGCTGTGCCAGGTTGAGGTGAGCGGCCATCGCAACCTGCTGGAGCACCTGGGCAGCAAGCGGCACGCCAAGCGGCTGGCAGCTCGTGCTGCAGCAACTGCTGCCAATACTGTTGGTCCGAAGGCAGCGCAAGGTCTCGGCCTGGCACACTTGGCAGCCGCAGGGTCCCTGCCTGGTGACACCAGCAACGGCGCAGCTGCAGGCGGCAGCAGTGGTGTTGGCGGCGCAGGCAGTACAAGCAGGACGTACATGGGCCCAAACGCTGACGTGGCACCATACGTCTGCCAGATCATCACGCCACAGCTGAACGCCACTGCCGAGGCGCTGCTGCGGCAGCTGCTGGAGTGGCAGGAGCGCACGCGGCACACAGACCCGGCCAACTTTAAGCGCAAGCGGCGGCTGGTGTCGGGGCTGCGAGAGGTGCGTCTCGCTCCCTAGCCTCGGCCACTGCTTGAATGCATTGCGTTTGATTTTCAGTGTGCAGTGCGGGGCACTGGGCATTTGGTGGTTGTGTCCGTTGCCATCCTCGCGGCAAGGGTATACGACAAGCTTGCACCTATCCAGCTGAGTCTGCGTAGTGGGGCCTGCATGTGCGCAGGTAGAGAAAGTCATCAAGGTGCGCAAAGCAAAGGTCGTGCTGCTGGCGCCAAACATCAGCAGCCTTGCCGGCGAAGAAGGTGATGCGGCTGCTGGCGGCGGCGGCGGCGGCGGCGGCGGCGTGCAATGCCCCGCGGCGGCGCTGGTGGCGTTGGCGCAAGAGCGCGGCGTGCCCCTCGTCTTTGCCTTGAGCCGGCAGAAGATGGGAAAGGTGGGCCAGCTGGCTGCAGCGTTGCGAGGCCACTGTTTTGTGCCGGCTGCGGTCATTCGCCGCCAGATTGCTGCGCTTGCGTCCAGTTGTGCTGCTGCCTGTATTTGCTCAATGTGCAGCCGTTGACAACCATCAACCAAGCAGCTTACTTCTCATCATGTGCAGCTGCTGGGCCAGCGTAAGCGGGCCAGTGCCTTTGCAGTGCTGGACGCCAACGGCGTGTTTGAAGAGCTGCGCCGCCTCCTGCTGCTGGGGGAGGAGGGGCGGCAGGCGTGGCAGGGTTCGGCCCAAGGCCACATCAGCGGACAGGAAACGTGACGCACCTGGCTACATGCACTTGCTCTTGTGCGTGGTAGCGCTCAGGCACGCATGGCCAGGCTTCTCAGGTCTGCAGTCTGTCAGCGGAGGTGCGGGCCTGCCGGCATTTCTGCCGGAATCGCTGCTTTACGCAGCTTGGGCAAATGCGATCCGCCCACCCTGCCGCTCGTAGCGTGCCATGGTGGCAGCAGGACCAGCGCCACTTCCTAACAAGCTCTTTGTGTCCGCTGCCTGGCCCTGCAGGATGAGTGCCTTCGCCTGATGCTGCAGCGCCGCCAGTACAGCGGTGCTGCAGGGCTGATGCGGGCAGTGCTGCACGTGCAGGGCATCCCGCCCCTTGGGCGGATCGCAGCCCTGAAGAGATACACCAGTGGCTTTTATTGACCAATTGCTTGCCTGCCTCTCAACCTTTTATCTATCTTTCACCATGAGTAGCGCGTATTGTGGCAACCTAACAGCAGAGGCCCCCAATCTTCGCATCTGCCAAGCATTTGTCAACCCAGAGCCCTGGGAAAGGGAGCCTGGTGCAGCTGGGCTTCAAGGCGGCAAGCTTGGCCAAGCTTGGGGCGAGAGGGCAACGCGACGGCGGCTCGGCAGATCTTCAGCGGCATGGCGTGCTTGAGAGCAGATGTTGCTCTTGCATTGGTGATGGTCCGGCTGGCTGTCAGCCCCAGGATCGGGCTCTGGGTGCCTGGTGCCTGCCTGCCTTTCGGGCGGTACCGTCCCGCTTGCCTCGATTGGTGCGTTCGAGGCTTGCTTTCGGCCGCTTCGAGGCGCCATGGTGCCACACAGGCGGTTGGAGGCCTTGAAAAGGCGAACGCGGCTGACCTCGCTCCGCTCGTTCGCTCTTTGCTCGCGCCGCCGCTTTTACTTTTCGAGCCCTCTCGCCGCCACCCACCATGAAGCAACGCACCGCGCTTGCGCTCCTCCTGTGCGCGCTCCTGGGCGGCGCCTCGGCCGCTGAGCTCGGCGACCGCATGGCGGCAACAGTGGACGGCATCAAGCAGGTGCACGAAGCAAAGGTGTCTGGCGCTCGTGCGGTGCATGAGGCGGTGGTGTCTGGCGCACGGGCAGTGCACGAGCAGAAGGTCTCCCTCCTGCGGTCCCAGCTCTCCGCCAAGGCCGCTAAGCTCTCTGGCTCTGCTGCCGCCACCGCCTCCACCTCCGCCTCCGCCTCCACCACTGTCACCGCCATGAGCACCCCCACCGCCATCCCCGCCAACTGCTTGTCCGTTGCTGAGGTCGCTCAGAATGCCGGCACCTTCACCACCCTGCTCGCTGCCGCCCAGGCAAGTCTGGCTGCTGCGGGTTTGAGTGTCTCCCCTGCTTGGGCCTGCCCGCAACCCTGTCTCCCCTCCTCCCTCTCTCCGCCCGCCTCTCGCCGTCCCCTCCTCCCTCTCCATCTTCCTCCCCTCCCTTCATCCCTGCAGGCTGCTGGCCTGTCCTCCGCCCTGAGCGACCGCAGCCTGAAGGCCACCGTGTTTGCTCCCTCCGACGAGGCCTTTGAGGCTGCACTGGCCGACCTGGGCATGACCTCCGCACAGCTGCTGGTGGACACAGAGATGCTGCAGGCGGTGCGTTGCGATGTGTGCCGGGGCGGTGTGCTGTCTGCTGCCTGCCTGTTGCCCTTCTCTCCTCCTCCATCCTTACCACCGCCCTCCCTGCCTCCCTCCCTCCCTCCCTCCCCCTCCCACAGATCCTCAAGTACCACGTTGTGCCCGGCGACGCCCTCACCTCCGCTGATCTGCGTGATGAGCAGAAGCTGCCCACCCTGCTGGCCGCTGACTTGGAGGGTGCAGCGGAGGGAGAGGAGGACGGAGTGCTGACCATCCAGGTCCAGCAGGTGGGTGGCTGAGACAGGGGACGAGGCGAGAGAGGAGGGATTCGTTCTTGCCACCGCTCTCGCCCCGCCAGCCACCAACGTCACTCTTCCTCTCGCCTGCCCCTTCCCCTCCCTGCAGGTGTACAGCCTGGCTGGCAGGAGCAGCCGCGTCAAGGTTGACGGCTCACTCAGCAGCGCCGTGGTTGCCATGCCAGACGTCAACGCTGGCTGCCCCGCGGTGGTGCATGTCATTGACAATGTGCTGCTGCCAGACGTTGCTGACGAGTAGCCGCGCCCCTCCCTCCTTCCTGTGATGCACCCCTGCAATGCCTTCTTTAAAGATCCCCCTAAGCTCTGACACTGTAACACTCTGAAAGCCATCTTGAGAGAGAAAGGGAGGAAGGCAGAGGTCAAGCACAGTGCCCCTCACCGTGCGTTGACGCGGCTGGCCATGCGCACTCGGACTGTCTGGTCATATGCAGCCGCCAGAAACACGCCCGCCTTGCCGCTGTGCCAGTCAAATGCCGACACCGGCTGGCTGGAGATGACACTGTTGCACACCAGCTGGCTGCCGACCACCACCCCCACCACCTCTCCGTCTGGCTCTTCGATGCCCTGCAGGCAGGGAAGCAGCCAGGGTCACCTGCATCAATATTGCGCTGGCGCTGCTGACACATAGAATGACAGCGGCTCGGAGGTGTCCTCCAGCCACCTACCCGCCCGCCCGTCTGCCCTTCATTTGCGGTACTCCGGACAGCACGTTTGCATGAGATACTGGTAGTCATGAAGAGACCCATTCTTTGCAGCACATCCCTGGATGGATCGCTGTTGTCGTGCGGTGGTCAAATGTAACCCGCCGCCATCCCGTGCCGCCACTCCATGGCGCTTCCATTCGAACAGTCGACTGTTTAGGACGTTGAGTCAGCTTGTGTGTTGAGAGCCTGCAAGCGTATCAAGAGCTGGTTCAGAGGTGCGGGGCTTGGGGCTGCGCTCGTGACTGCCCTGCACGCCTTGGCCAGCTGCTTGCTCAACCTAGTGGGCCTTGAGCAGCAGCCAGCGGGGTCTGGACTACGTGGGCGCTGCTGAAGCAGGCCTCACGCTCAAGGGCGCCTTTACTCGCTCATGCCACCTCCTGAGCCTCAGCATTGAGCGCACACCAGTGCGTGCAGTTGCAGGCATGGAGCAGGCCGACGTGCAGCACGAAGAGGCGTTGGAAGCGGCGGCACCGCCTACAGTTGAGCGCCAACGAGAGCAGCACCGCAGCCAGGCGCCTTCCTACATCAGCCCCAGGGACCCACGCCTGCAGCTGTTTAGTCTGGCCGAAAAGCAGCCTCCTACGTTGCCAGTCCAGCCGCTGCTCCCTGGAAGTGTTGCTGCAGCTGTGGACACCGGTTCACCTGTGTCGGTCGACACTGCGCAGGGGCAACCTGAAGGCAGCAAGGGGCAGCAGGCAGTGGAGGAGCAGAGCGAGCGGCTGTGCTCCCACTGTGGCATCCCAAATCCTGCTGGCCAATGGTACAGGCACCCCACAACTCGTGCCTTCCTTTGCGGTACCTGCTAGAAATATGCAAGAAACCACGATGGAAGCCTGCCAAGTGCGGCTGTGCTGCAGCGCCGCATGCAGCAGCGTCAAGTTGTGGCAGCAAGCAAGCAGCGTAGAGCAGTGCCGCCAAACCAGCGGCAGTGCTTGCAGTGTGGCTCGAGCACACCCGGGGCTGGATGCAACTGGAGGCGTCACGGGGCCACCAAGGAGGAGTGGATGTGCAAATCGTGCTACCAGCGAGAGCAAGCAGCTGAAGTGGGAGCGCACGCATGAAGCAGTTGCATCATTCAGTGATGGCGACGAGGAGTCGTTGGAGGACGGTGAGGAGGCACAGCCTCCCAGCCAGTCACCTCCTGCACCCCAACAGCAGGCAGCCCCTGTGCAGCCGCCCTTGCCTGGCCCCCCTGTTCAGCAGCGCCTCCCAGCAAACGTGAGCGCAAACGGCTTTGCCGAGGCAAGACAGCAGCAGCACCTGCATGCGCTGAGCCAGCAGCAGCAGCAGCAGCTGGCACTGAATCCTGATGCGACATGGGAGACTGTACCTGAGAAGCCAGCGCTGCTGCCTGCCAACACGCCACACCCCAAGCCTCAACAGGACTGCTGGTGATGGAGGCGGCGCAGCAGGCGGCGGCCGCCCCAGCAGGGCTGACAGAGAGGCTGGCAGGGACCTTTGTTGCGTTGCTGCCAATGCCTGCTAGGTAACGCAGGTGCGGCTTGAGAGTTGGCAGTGGCGGAAAATGCTGGCGACATGCTGGATGCCTTTTGTTCTTCTGTGCTACTGAATGCTGCACAGCACATCGTCTCTCTCCCCTGCCTGGCCCTGCAGGATGCGTGCCTGCGCCTGATGCTGCAGCACAGGCAGTACAGCGGTGCGGCAGGGCTGATGCGGGCAGTGCTGCACATGGCAGGCATCCCGCCCGCGGGCATCTTAGACGCCCCTCCCGAGCGGCAGTAGCTCCACCCCTCTTATCTTGCCTGTCGCTGATTGCCTGTTGCCTGCTCTCCAACAAGCTCTTCTGTGGGGTCCCGCCTGTCTTTGGGCGGTACCGCCCTGCTTGCATCGCTTGGTGACTCTGAGGCAGCGCGAGCCTGCTTTCCGCCTGCTCCAAGGCGCCGCGGCGCCAGGTAGGTAGGGAGGCCTCATTAGAGTGAAAGCAGCCGCGAGATCTATACCCCTTTTGATCTTCTCTCGCCTCCGCCTTTCCCATCAAAGCCCTTTTCTGTTAAGCACCCTGCAATGCCTTCTTCCCAACCCCCACAACAACGTTCTAAGCTCTGACATTGTAAGCTCTTTGGAAGCCATCATGGGAACAAGAAGGAGGAAGGCAGGGGTTCAAGCACAGCGCCCCCCACAGCGCGTTGACGCAACCGGCCACTCGGACTGTCTGGTCATATGCAGCCGCCACAAACACGCCCGCCTTGCCGCTGTGCCAGTCAAATGCCGACACTGGCTGGCTGCTGCCCACCACGCCCACCACCTCTCCGTCTGGCTCTTTGACCGCCCTGCAGGCAGGCAGGGAAGCAGCCAGGGGCCTGCTTTATGAATGCGCTGGCGCTGCTGGCAGATGGAATGAGAGAGGCTCGGACGCTTCCTCCTGCCACCCTGCCCGCCCGTCTGCCCTTCACTAACTTCACTCCGGACCTTTGATTGGGTCGAAAACGGTTGTGGAGCGCCAGTGGACCCGTCGTCTCCATCAGCATATCAGCAGCTGAGTTGCGTGTTGCCGTTTGGCGATCAGCTCGCCACCCGCCGCCATCCGTCCCGCCACATGGCGCTTCCATTCGAACAGTTTACCGTTTAAGACCTTGAGTTAGCTTGTGTGTTGAGAGCCAGCATGCGTATCAAGAGCAGGTTCAGAGGTGCGCGGCTTTGGGCTGCGCTTGTCACTGCCCTGCACGCCTTGGCCAGCTGCCTGTGCAACCTCGTGGGTCCTGGGCAGCAGTCAGAGGGGTCTGGGCTGCGAGGGCGCCGCTGAAGCAGGCTTTGCGCTCCTGGTCCCCTAAACCTCCTCACACTCGCATATGCCGCCTGCTGAACCTCAGCATTGGGCGCCTGGTGCGTGCAGTGGCAGGTATGGACCAGGCCGGCGTGCAGCAAAAAGCGGCGCTGGAGAGGGCGGCACCGCCGATAGTTGAACGTCAGCGAGAGCAGCAGCGCATCCAGGCACTGTCTGGTATCACCCCCAGGGACCCACGCCTAAAGCTCGCTGGTCTGCAGCCTGACATCTTACCAGCCCAGCCGCTGCACCCTGTCCTCCCGACGCATCGTTCAGCTGCACCTGCATTTCCACAAGCTCCGTCCCTGACCGCCTGCTGATGGGGTCCTGCAGCAGCAAAGACGACGCCCGTCAGCGCCCGCTCAAGGCGGCAATGGTACAGCCTACATCCGCAGGCACTGCTCTGTCAGCGCTGACAAAACGAAATGAGGTGTCAAGGCGCAAGCATCTCAGGTCGTCGCCGCCCACTTCGCAGCGGCAATCCATGGTGGCACTTCGATGTCCGTGCAAATGAGCAACTGGTGGTCTTGGGCATACCTGGGAGGCCTGCTTCGCCTGCGACTGCAGCTTCTTGGAGCGTCTGTTCGGCCCCTGCCCGCCCCTGCGCCGGCACGCCGGCGCAACGGGCGCACGTCGGGCCCTGCCTGGCCGCACTGGGCCAGCCGAGAGCAGCCCGCGGGCCTGAGGCAGGAGACGCGCCCGCATCAGCTCGGTCCTCACCATTCGGCCCGCAAGCCCTCTTGCCGGTGTGCTATCCTCAAGAGATGCAAGAATGCGTCGCAGGGTGAGAACGGGAATGGGATTCGTGCGCTCTTCCCTGGAATTGCAAAACGTCCCATGCCACTCTGGATTTCGCCACTCCGCGAAATACTGAGCAGTTAACAGACCCGAAGGCTCCAGGTACCAACCACACGGCCTATCAGACCAGCTCCGCGTGAACCGCGACTATGACCCTCGCCTTCACCCCAAACCGGCCCTCCGGGCGCGCGGCGACTGCCCTGTCCTCCCGCAATCATGCTGCTGCACTGTCCTCCGCGGGAGCTAACCTATCAGGTGAGGCGACGGTGCCGCCGACCCGCTCTCCGTCATGTCAACGGTAGCTTCATAACGGGCGGCAGGCAGCCCAAACCGTTGTTTGGGCGCAGCAGCCCGCAGTCCATATATGCTCGTCAAGCACGGCTGCGTCTAAGCTGCAACTTGCAGGATTGGCTCCCTGCTCACTGACCTGCCTCTCCCGCGTGTTCGCAACCGCGCAGGTGGTCTTCGCTTTCTGCCTCGCAGGTTGGCCCGACACGAATCGCCTCTGGTGGCTCGCGTAGCCAGCAGGGGCAACGGCCCCCACACTGTCAGCGAGCCGAGGCCCAAGCGAAAGCTGCGCTGGGAGGACTTTAAGCCTGGCGACTTCGCCATGAGCCTGCCCGTCTTTGTGCTTGTGCCAATTAGCCTCTTCATCTGCCTGGCACATGTCGAGCCGAGCCAGTATCCTCTCATTTGCGGCCTGCATGCATGGTACTTTACCATTGGCATCATTGTTGGTGTATCTTCCGCTGATTCCAGGCTGGGCAGACGCTGAGCACGAGATGTTGGTGAGCCGCCAGCAGCACCAGAAGTAGGGTGCAACTTCGCTGAGTTGTGTTTGACACCCGCTTGTCTGTCCATGGCGCCATTTCAGGCTGTTGCCATGTGTCTGCACCACACCACACTCTCCACGCTTCCTTTTGCTTGCATCACGCATACATGGGTTGGCAGCAGCCAACAGCTAGTTACGAGATGTGCGCTCTGCTCCCATCCTTCCCTCCCAACTCGCTATTAGCCCCGTCGCTTGTTTTCGTTTGCATGCATCTGCCTTTTCATCCGCCTGCCTGCTGCATCTTTGATGCGGACACATGTGACATGAGTCTGTCACCACGACTGCTCACAAAGGATGTCCTCCGTCAGCCTGACGAGTGGGGCAGCAACAGTAAGGTACCAACCACAGGTGCACGGAGCGGGCAAAAGCAGAGCAAGAAAGCCAGGAGGAGCAGCGCAGCACAACAGCCCTCGCCACACAAACAAGCCTGCAACACGCAGGCACACAAACACACATGCGTGGGTTCATCGGGAGCAATGCACCAGCGCATGCCTTTGTCGCTGCGCTGGTGACCCAGCTACCAGACGCCGCCGTTACCGTCGCCGCCGCTGCGCCTCAGCTTGCTGTCAGCCAGTCCACGAGTAGTTGACTGGCTGGAGAGGCATGGGCCTCCGCCTCATTGCGAGTCTGTGAGTGAGTGAGTGGGCGAGTGAGTGAGAGTGTGTGCCAGATAAAGCTGAAGGGTCCAAGCAGGTGGGGGTGCATGAAGCTGGAAGGACTTGAGATGGGGGGGCACACCGCCAGCTTGACAGACTGCCTGCGTCCTGGAAACCTGCTAAGCCAGCCCAACCCCCGCAAGCTGCCCTGTACCGCAAATTTTAATTGCGGACACACAGGCTGTACACACACACACGCAACCACCCACCTGCGCCTAAGAGCTCCAGCACTTCATAACAGCTCCAGCACTTCATCAACCAACACAACGGACGCAGAAAGCAGCAGCACCATACGCCACTCAACCCTGCTGCACGGCAGCGGGTGTGTTGAGGGCGTGTCAGCACAGTGCAGTACTGCCCAAGCCCTCCAACCTTGCAGCCCAACAAAAAAACTCCGCCGCAGGCCTGCCCAGCTGCGGGCGGCTGCCTTGCTGCCGTGCTGCAGCCTGCTGCCTTGCTGCCATGCTGCAGCCTGCTGCCTCGCTGCTGCCTGCTGCCTCGCTGCTGCCTGCTGCCAGCCAGCACCCCGCTCGACCAAGTCAGCCAGGCCAGGTACCCACCCGTGCGCCACCACAGTGAACATGGCTGCCATTAGCGGCATGCATGCACAGGACGATCGGTGCAGCAGGACTGAAGGGTGGGGTGGGAGGGAGGGGTTAATAGCGTGTGAGGAGTGTGTGGTTGGGTGAGGCGGGGTGGAGGATTTGTGTGTGTGGTCAGGTCGGGTTGGAGAGCCGACAGCAAGCAAGCAAGCAGTACGCGAGGAGTCCACGTAATTGGGATCCGGGCAGCAAGCAAAACGCAAGAGGAAAGCAATCGCCTGGTCTATGCGCAGCATGTTGATCCGCAGCAGCAATACTTCGGAGTCAAGAGGCACCTTGCCGCCCACCCCCACTCCACTAGGTCACCAGGCACCAGCTCTGCAGCAGCAGCAGTGGCAGAGGCATGGGGTGACAGCGGCAGGGGCAAGCATTGTGCGGCTTGCAGGTACGGCTTGAGGGTCAGAGCTCCGTGCTGCCTGCTTGTAAAGCGTGTTACCCGGTGCCTGCCCGCCTCAATGAGCCCTGGGGCAGAACTGCCGCAGAGCTGCCGCCCCTCTGCGCTCCGCACAGCGACACCCAACCAGCCGCAGCGCTGCTGCTGCATTGCTAGCGTGAGGCGGGCAGTACAGCCGCCCCTGAACAGCCTCGCACGCCTTCAGCTCATCGATCGCCTTTCGCAGCGTTGGTTTGTGCCATCACACCCACAGTGGCTGCGGGCGGCGGAATGGTGCAGGGCGCATGCAGGATTGAGTGTGCAGCATACAGTCAAGTCGCAAGGGAGGGAGAAAGAGAGGAGGTAGAGGTGTGGAGATGGTGGGCAGGCAGCACCCCCGGCCCAAAACAATGCATGCCGGGCAGGCGGGGGCATGTTTGCTCACCTTCAGCTGGCGCCTGGTCACCCTCCTGCTCGGCTTGCATGGAGTCCTGCTGCACCAGGAGCATGGCAGAAGGGTGGGTGAGTTGGGACGGGAGGGCGCAGGTGTGTGGGGCGCAGCGGGGTAGCGGGCCTCCTGCCTGAGAGCTGCCCCCCAGCCCCAGGTGCATGCCAGAGGGCTGGGAAGCTGTTGCGCGATGAGGCAAAGCAGCAGGGGGCCAGCAGGGAGGGCAGACAGGTGGGCAGCAGCGCAACCACCACACCGCCGATCCAGCGCCATCCCGCCCCGCTTGCGCTCAACCACCCACGACGCATAGCAGTCCCCTGCCCCAGGCACAGACCCCATGTGGGAGAAAGCTGGGGTATGAATGAGCCGCAGCTGGCAGCATAATAGCCCACCAACCGCACCACACACACCACACACACACCACCACCAGCACGGTAACCAGACGCATTCCTGCGTCACGCATGCGGGGCAACTGAAACTCTGGCCCGGGGGCCGTAATAGCGAGCGGCCCCAGGGGCAGCCAGCAGCTGAAAGGACGAGAAAGTGGCGCAGGCGCTCCATGAGGCGGCCTCTTCTTGTGTGGGGTCCGATTCCAGTGCCCAGTGCTTTGTGGCACGCTGTGAGGCCTCTCTGCGACCTTTGGAACCGCAAAGTACGCGTTTAAGGCCTGGCAGGACGAAGGTGAGCAAGTTTGCCTTGAACAGTTGCTTTGTCTACTTACAGTTGGCTGACTACCCCTTGATGCCCACAAGCAACCCCAGAATGCCCTTCTGCCCGCTGCCCCCGCCGCGCCTTGAAACAAGGCGTCGTCGCACCGCCCATTGATCCCTCTGCTCTTGATGTGCCACTGCCTCCTGTGCCTGGGGATTTCAAGTTACAACTTGCAATCGATCCAGGCAACACATGCATGCGTCGCATGGGGAAGTAGGGAGGGCAGCGGGCAACAACCTCCAAGCATGCTCACGGCTGCATCTCACCTGCAACGGCTGCGGCTCCTGAGGTGCAACGGGGGCAGGCGCCGTGGGCAGAGGGCAGGTATGGGCCTCTGAAGGGCGGAGGCGGGTCGGAGTGAAATCTGGAGAGGCGGGGCCCTTCCTGAAATCTTCGTATGGTAAGTTGCCTGCAGCAGGACACAGGGGTCAGGCAGGGTTGTCAATGTTGTGTGACTTTTTAGTACATGCCGCGACAAGTGCTGCATGTGTGTATGTGTGCTTCACCAGCCTCTTTGGTTGTGCCCTCACCTGGGACGTTTGCGCGGCGAGGATATGCCAAACCATGAGAGCAACGAATGCATCGTGCTCTCCACCTGCAGCACAGGAACCAGGGCGATGGGGCAGTTGTGCTGCCAGCCTGCTGCTGCTACGCCGAAAGTTTGCCCCAGCCAATGCTGCAACGGTCGGCGCTCCCTGGTGGCAAGAACACCTCCTTCGCTGCCCTCGCTCTGCTGCCCACCTGAGGGGAGGTGCCGCAAATCAGCTCCCAACAGGCTACCAGCGCAGTCAAAGCCAGCCCCACCACCACCAGCACAATCACGCTGACTGCCCAGCTATGGTGGCTCCCGCTGTGGCTGCTGCTGCCTGAGGGTGGAGGCGGAGAGGGAGTCACCACAACCACTGCCTGGGGTGCCTGGATCAACACTCGGATCGACTGGATGCCTGCCGCCGTCACCGCTGCCGCCAGCGCCGCCGCGTATGCATTGTGAGGGACTGGTCTTGGTGCAGCTCCAGTCTTTCACCACCTGCGCTTAAAGTGGTTGTTGGACAAGGAGGCAGGGCCAGCTAAGGCTTCAGCAGATCATATTCCAGCCAGCCAGCAATAACTCTGCACCCGCTCCTTTGATGCATGTGCGTGCCGGCGCCGGCATACTCCCGAGGTGCCGCTGCTCGATCAGCAACCCACCTTGCATTCAGCCGAGCAGCCGTCTCCTGCCACAACATCCCTATCATCACACTCCTCCAAGCCCTCCAGCACACCTACAATGCTGGTACGGTGCAGCAGGTGATGCATGCACAGATCACAAGCCAGTTCCCTGCTGTGCGTAAGCACATCGAGAAATGCTGCAGGCATGCGGCCTGGGTGGCTGCATTTCTGTGTCAACCCTGACCTGCTGCCATGTGAACAGCCGCGAAAGCTGATGCAACTTGTGGCTGCACACCTCGCGCTGACGTCACCACACTCACCGTTGCCGCACACGGAAAGCCAGTGCACGACCTCCCAGCGAGGGTTTTCTGCTGCCGTCAGATGGTGGCCGTGGCCTGTGATGTCATGCACGGTCCAGCCTGCACCCTTGTCGAAGTTCCTGCACGCTTTACGGGCAATG
Source organism: Chlorella vulgaris (assembly GCA_023343905.1). Classification (NCBI taxonomy): domain Eukaryota; kingdom Viridiplantae; phylum Chlorophyta; class Trebouxiophyceae; order Chlorellales; family Chlorellaceae; genus Chlorella; species Chlorella vulgaris. The sequence continues at coordinate 401,597 of SIDB01000007.1, forward strand.
ATGCGGCAGGTGAGGCGCTTAGGCGGGCGTGCAGTCGCCACACAGGCAAGCTGCACAGCGCTTATGTGTGGGAGCAGCTCAGCGATAGGACCGTCGAACCAACAAAGCATCAACCAGTTGTGCTCTCGCAGCATGTATCGTCAGTGCGGCACACCCACCCGTACGCCACTAGGTCCAAATCCTTTGATTCAATGCCGGGTGCAAAGCGCTCACCCGTCATGCCCGTTTAAAACAGGATGCTGCAAATACCGTCCTGGATCTGCAGCAGCGGCAGAAAGCTATGCACCTCCGTGCAAGCGGCTAGTATGGCGCAGCTGGCGGGTGCAGAGAGGCTGTCTGGGGGGGGTCTGCCTGTGGAGCGGCGCACTGCCTGCGCCCAGATTACTCGCTGGCACCGGCTTCGCCGCAGAACCCCTGCTGCGGTGCAGGGAGGCACCAAAGCGAGTGGTGGGAGCCGGGGAGAGCTGCACGGCTGATAGGTGAAACCGAGATTCGAGCTGGGGCTCGAGCGAGCTGGAGTACGTGTTCTAACAGGGGAAGGAGGAGAAAGACACGGTGTTTTGCTGCAACAAATGATCGCTGATACGGAGGCGGCTTTTCTTGCGCTTGCCGCTCCAGCTCTTAACCCCCAAGCCATCAAGCATGCATTGTCTCACGCTCTGGAGGAGCCCAATTTCCCTATTCTCGGCTTGATGTCAGCAAGCCACAACGATGCCACAGGAGGAATGGCCCTAAGAATGGCGACGCAGGGCTTGCAGCGAGGTTGTAAGAGGCGGGCCGCCGCTGCTGCAGAGAATGCGCTCCCCGCGCCCCACCGCCTTTCACGCCTCCCGTTGCATTTGATTGTCTGGTCGGCAGCTGCAGCATACCACGACAGTGCAGATGAGGTGGGGCAGGCAGTAGGCAACCTGTCCTCAGAGCCAGCAAGCCTGAATGACCATGATTCTATTCGGCTTGTGCACAGTGGTACCTGCTTCGCCTGCTGCTGCAGTAGTCTGGCCGCACTCTGGCGATAGTCCATCGTAAAAATGCGGTGCAGCAAACAGAGCGCCTGCAGGCGTGCAAAAGGCAGGATAAGTGACATTTTCAGGGGCACAGTAGGGGGCCCAGCAGCAGCAGCAGCAGCAGCAGTGTCGGCAGCCAATCAGGTGATGGGGAGGCAGCTGGCCATGCACTCTATGAGAGTGAGGGCTCAATACACGGAGTGTACACCCTGTGGCTCTGCCAACAACGAAGGCTTTCACTAAGGCGTGCTGGGTTCAAAAACTACATGGGCAACGGCAGCCTGTGAAGGTGTGAAGTGCGGTGCCGTCCCTGAGCAATATCACAATGTGTGCAACGAGTGGGTCGCAGATGCGTGGCAGGCCACATGAAGACTGTCCTGCAGGACTAATTTGCAGGCTCAGTAGCGACCTTGGAGACGAGCGTAACAAAGTGGCGGCGCGAGCCATGCGGGCGGACGGGTTGGCGGCGCGGTTGAGCTTGTCATTGCGCAGGCTCCTTTTCGAGCTTTTTGGTATGCAAGCGTTCACAGGGCAGGGCAATCGTTGCCAAGAACTCAAGCAAGCAGGAGAGCGAGCTGCGATGCAGCCTGTGAACGTGACGGACGAGCATGGAGCCTGCTCCTAATGTGCGTGTGATCTCGCAGCGGCTAGTGACGCCTTGCGAAGCCGCCACGGGCTGCTCTGTCAAGGTCACAGCTGCAGCCGCCGCCGCTCGAACGGAGGCATCGGCCACGACCCAACTCTCGCCCTTCGATCAGATAACAGTGATGACAGCGACCTGCCGCGCCTGGGGCTTCCCGGGCTGCTTCCCTGCCAGCCACGGCGCTTTCAGCGAAGCAGCGTTGAAGGCGGCGCTGGCACGGACCCTCGCCGACCTCTCGTTCCCGGCAGAGCGGCTCAGCAAGATGCAAGGCATGCGGCTTGCCTCACACCGCACATCGAGCACACAAACGAGGTCGCGCTGCTGACCGTTGCCGAGGCACCCACCATCACAGTTGAAGCCGCCATGGACTTGTCGAGCTGGCCACGGCGCAGCGTGACCACCCCGCCCTCCGCCCTCCCCTTCTACATCAACCAGCTGGACCCCACCCGCAGGTACTCAGCGCCCGTCTCTCTGCGCTTACAGCTCTTGTCCCTCTGTATGACCTTGAAGCTTGCCCAGAGGCTGTGCTGGCTCTTTGGCCGCCCTGCAGGCAGGAAGGAAGGGAAGAGGGAAGCAGCCAGGGTCACCTGCATCATAAATGTGCTGGCGCTGCTGGCACAAGCATGAGAGACGCTTCGTGCCGCCACGTGCCCGACCGTCTGCCCTTCATTTGCGTCACTCTAGACCGCACATTTTAATGCGGTACTGGCAGTTATGAAAAGACCCATTCTTTGCGTCAAAGTATCACTGTCAGGATTCCTGTTGTGAGCGGTGTGGTCATTTTTACCGCCGCCATCCAGTCCCGCCGCCATACGTGCTGCTCGCCCAGTCGAGTCTGTTCACTCATTCAGCCTGTGTGTTTGGCGAGAGCTGCTGAGGCCTGCATGCGTTGCAAGAGCAATTTCAGAGGTGCGCGGCTTGGGGCTGCGCTCGTGACTGCCCTAAACGCTTTTGCCAGCTGCCTGTGCAGCCTCGAGGGCCTTGAGCAGCAGCTAGAGGGGTCTGAGCTGCTGCCGATCAGGCTTCGCGCTCCTGGGCGCTTTGAACCTTCTCACACTCGCTCATGCCACCTCCTGAGCCCCATCATTGAGCCCCTGGTGCGTGCAGTGGCAGGCATGGAGCGGGCCGACGTGCAGCCAGAAGCGGCACTGGAGACGGCGGCACCGCCGACACTTGAGCGCCAGCAAGAGCAGCAACGCAGCCAGGCGCCTTCATACATCAGCCCCAGGGACCCACGCCTGCAGCTCTCTGGTCAGGTCTGCGGCAGCCAGACTGACAATACCCAGCCGAGCCCAGTGGCAAAGGCACCCCACAACGCATACCTGGCTGTGCGACGCTTGCGGGGACTACGCCAGAAAGTGCAATGGGGCGCCTGCCGAGTGCCGATTTGCTGCAGCGCCGTGTGCAGCAGCGTAAAGCATTCCCGCCGAAACAGCGGCAGTGCATGCAGTGTGGCTGCAGCACACCCGGGGCTCAGTGGTATCGGCACCCGGCCACCAAGCAGGAGTGGCTGTGCAGCCCTTGCTACGACCAAGCATACAGGCAGCTGCAGCAGAAGCGCCAGCCGAAAGCAGCTGAGGAGGAGTCCAGCAGCGGTTCAGGCAGCGCTGGTGGGGAGGAGTCCGAGGAGGGAAGTGACACGCCTGCCCTGCACCGCGCACCTCCTGGGTCCCAGCAGCAGGCAGCCCTGTGCAGCCGCCCTTGCCTGGCCCTCCTGTTGAGCAGAGCGGCCCAGCAAACCTGATCGCAGTCCAATCTGCAGAGGCCAGACAGCAGCAGCACCTGCAAGCCCTGAGCCAGCAGCAGCAGCAGGCACAAGCAGTCAAAACCTGATGCAGCGCTGGAGACAGCGCCTGAGCAGCAGGCGCTGCTGCCGACCCGGAACCAACAAATCCAAGCCTCAACAGGACTGCTGGTGCTGGAGGCGGCGCAGCACGCAGCAGCCGCGGCAACATGGCTGACAGAAGGACTGGCAGGGATTTTTGCTGCTGCCGATGCCCGCAGAACGGTGCAGCATGTGAGATGGCCGGGCGGAAATTGCTGTCGATGCGCTAAGTGGTGAGCCCAGCGGCACTTGGTCTTTTGTGCTACTACCTCTCCACCGCAAGCCACCTGCCTCCCCTGCCTGGCCCTGCAGGATGAGTGCCTGTGCCTGATGCTGCAGCGCCGCCAGTACAGCGGTGCGGCAGGTCTGATGCGGGCAGTGCTGCACGTGCGAGGCATCCAGCCCCCGGGCTGTTGCAAGCCCCTCCAGTGCAACATCAGCTTTCTTGTATCTGGCCTGTGTCTGATTGCTTGCCGTCTCTCAGACTAGCTCTTCGTTGGGGTCCTGCCTGTCTTTGGGCGGTGCCGTCCTGCTTGCATCGCTTGGTGACTCTGGCAGCGCGAGCCTGCTTTCGGCCTGCTCCGAGGCACAGCGGCGCCAAGCAGGTAGGAAGGCCTAACAAGGCGACAGCAGCCGCAATTGTTTCACCCAGTTGCCCTTTCCTCGCCTTCTTCTTCCCCTTTCATGCCCTTTCTGGGATGCACCCTGCAATGCTTTCTTCCCACCCCCCACAGCAGTCTAAGCTTTGCCATTGTAACACTTTTAAAGCCATCTTGCGAGCAAAAAGGAGGCAGTCAGGAGGACGGGGAAGGGGAGGCCAGCGGAAGGCAGGGGTACACAGCAGCCACAGCAAGCACAGCGCCCCTCACAGTGCGTTGACGCGGCTGGCCATGCCCACTCGGACTGTCTGGTCATACGCAGCCGCCACAAACACGCCCGCCTTGCCGCTGTGCCAGTCAAATGCCGACACCGGCTGGCTGGAGATGACGCTGTTGCACACCAGCTGGCTGCTGCCCACCACCCCCACCACCTCTCCGTCTGGCTCTTTGACCGCCCTGCAGGCAGGGCAGAGGGAAGCATTTGACTGCACGCAAAATGTGCTGACACTGGCGGCACATGCAATCAGAGAGGCTCTATCCTCTGTCTTCTCCTCTGCCTGGTTGCTCTCTGCCCTTCACTCACTTTACGCCGCACCGCACCTTTGATCGGGGTACTGATACTTGTGGAGCGCCAGAGACCCGTCCCCTCCTCGAACCATAAACACATCCCGGTTTTGGGGCAGGTGGTGCACTCCCCACAGCGTGGCGTCCTGCCCAGCACCCCTTGCCGCATCCACCCTCCCCGCAAAGCCCCGGGTGGGATGCTCTGTGCGAGCATCGTACAGGCAGAGCTGGGAGTCCAGGCAGCTGGCCACAAACTTGTTCATGGCAATGTCGCGGCGGTCAAACTGCAGCGGCAGGCGTAGTGCAGCATGGGTGGGTGAGGCGGGAGGGGATGGCAGAGTGAAGGGACGAGTGACCGTTAGAGCACCACCAGGCAACCAGATTAGCAACCCTTTCAAGGCAGCCAGCCCAGGTGCCAACTCAGGTTTGAGCCTAGGCAGCAGATCAACCCGCCTTGGGCCACACACCCATCTGGCTTCCTCAACCCACGCCTACGGGCATGATCTTTCATTCAGTTCGTTCTATTTTGCCAGACCCTAGCCAGCCAGCCAACCAGGGACAGCCACAGCCGCTCACCTGCACGCCGCACACGCCCTTGCCGACGTTGGTCTCCCACCGCACCCTGGCAGCCGCCAGGTCGAACATTTTCAGGTCTCCGCTCTCATACCCCGCCAGCACGCAACGCTCGAGGTTGTAGCAGTTGCCCAGCGCCACACACCAGCAGTCGCTGGCGGTGGGCGCTGCAGAGGCTGCCGCTGTGCCGTTGGCTTGCTTGGGTGCCCCAGCGGGCAGGAAGGCAGCTGCTGGCGCCTCTGGCGCTCGAGGATCCCACACACGCACGCCGCCATCCTTGCCGCACGTGGCAATGACGGGTCCTACTGGGCTGCCAGACTGCAGAGCGTGGGGAGGCATGGCAGCTGGGGTGGTCAGTGCGGGTTGCAGCTGACGGGATGGACAAGCTGACTGGGCAAAGCTGTCTAATGCAAGGTCCGCAAAGCGGCGTGCAACACAATGGCCGCATCATAACATCACCGGGTTCATCACGTACAGCTCCGCCGCCAACAGCGTCCAGTGCATTCACGACCCCAGCATGTGCTTGCACCGTGAACAGCGGCCCCGCATCCAGCCGCTCTACGTCCAGCATCTGCAGCTGGCCTGCCAGGTTGCCAACGGCGATTTGTGAGCCGCCTGCTGGCGCGCTGGTCCCAAAGCTGCCGCATCGCAGCGCATGCGGCTGGGTGGTCTGAGCCACCAGCTGCAGCTCCACCCCATCCAAATCGTACACGTGCAGCACGCCGGTGCCCCGTGGAGGGCAACCCAGCACAACGAAGCGGGTTGTGCCTGGGACCCACCTGCAAGCAAGCAGCGGTGGGAGCCGTGTGGGCACGGTGCGGCAGGGAGAGGCAAGTTCGTCGGCGCCGGCAGACTCTAGGCAACGCTCACTTGACGTCGTGGACTGTGAATGGGAGGCTTTTGTGCACTATCTCGGCTATGAGGGGAGCGTCCTTGTCCATGCTGCTAGGCCGTCGACCAGGCTCGGTGCGTGCTCGATTGCAGTTGAATGCACGGCCGCTGCGGGCGGGACACGAAAACGGTTCGCTTCCGCGAAGGAACTTCCTTGCACAACAGAACGCCGGAGAACGCGCGGTGGTGCTGCCGATGATTGCAAAGCAGTTGCAGGTGCCTAACAACCAAATGGCAGCGCGCAGCTCGGCGTCAACAATGAGTTGACCAGCGTAATGCTGCGGGACGCCGCACACCACCAGCCACCCTTGCTGCTGTGGATTGAATTGCAGTGCATTACAGTGCTGGTTGATCAGGGCAGGCTGCTGCTGCCGCGAAGGGCAAAGTGCAGGGCGCTGCATCACAGCTCGTCGTGCCGCGCCCACTCGCCGTCCTCTCCAAACAGCCTGCGCAGCTCCTTTCTCTGCTCCTCGGTGATCGTTCGAGGGAAGGCGACCGTGAAGGTGACCCACAGGTCGCCCCGCTTTGTCTTTTCGAAGATCGGCATGCCCTCGCCCTCAAACCAGCGCACCTCCCCCGGCCGCGTGACACCAGAGGTGCCTATTTGCACCTTGTGCCCATCCAGGTGCTCAATCTGCATGTGCAGGCTCCGTGCAGGGTAGGATAGCGCCAGGACAGTAAGTCAGGGGCAGGCCGTGGCAAAACGTGGCAGGCCAGCAAAGCGCAGGAGCAGGGAGCAGACATAGAGTAGCACATGCAGCGTGAGCAGGGTCCCTTCACCGCCCATGTCCCCTCCCTTCCCTGCCCTGCCCACACCCCACCCCAGTCCCCTATTCCCTGCATGCTATCCCCTCCTTCACTGCCCGCTCACTCACCTCCCGCTCAAAGCCCACCAGCGCCTCCAGCAGGCTGATTGTGGCGTTGCACAGCAGGCCGTCGTACCGCCGCTCAAAGACGGGGTGCGGCAGGGTGCGCAGGTAGATGAGCAGGTCGCCTTGCTCGCCTGCAGGTGCAAGGTCAAAGGTCAAAGATTACTGGGTGAACGCGGAGCCAGCAAGGCCCATGCACGCGTTTCGGCGGCGTAAGGCATGCAGCAGAGGGAAGGGTGTTGAGTGGCAGGGCAGAGCAGGCAGGAATGAGGTGATGCAGGGGAGGCGGCGGCGGCAGCAGCATCGGCCCGGCACTTCACGCCTCTGCCATTCAACCTTCATGCCTGCCACTCAACCTACCTGGCTCTCACAGCTTTCCACTCAACCTACCTGGCCCTCACAGCTTGCCCCTCAACCTGCCTGCCACGCAGCCCTGCTGCCCTGCCGCTCCCTCCCTGCGCGCCCTTCAAGCCCCTCCAGCCGCCCCTCCAGCCTCCCTCACGCCTGCCCCTCACCGTCAATGAGCGGCTCGCCCTCCTCAAAGAAAGTGATGGTGTGCCCGTCAGGCATGCCCGGCTCCACGCTGACAGTGAGCTGCTCCCTTTCAGTCACGTACTTGACGTTGGGGCAGTCCTCACATACCTGCGAGGCGGGGTGGGGTGGGAAGGGTTGGAGAGGAGAGGGGTGGAGGGCGTGCACAGAGAAAGACACCACAAAAATGGTGAACGAGGATCTCGCGTTATATACCCAATTAAATAACTACGAACTAATTAATTCTTGTTAATAATACACATATCAGGGAGCGAGGGGGTGGAGGAGCGAGGGGGTGGTTGCTGTGTGGTGCCGTGGTGTGATGCGGGATGGGAGCCACAGGCTCCTGCAGCCCACCCCCAATGTACCGCTGCAGCAGGCCCCTGCAGTGCCACCAGCACATGCAGTACGTGCTGCTGGTCCGTCAGTGTACCGCCCACCTGCGTTGTGTACTGCTGGTACATGCCCGGGCCGACCTGCTGCGTCACCACCTTGTGCCGGCAGTTGCACTTGCGTTTGCCGGGTGCCGGCTTGATCACGCTCTTCACACGGGTTATCTGCAGGGAAAGGTACGGGTGGAGTGGGTTGCGGTACAGGTGCTGTGGGTTGCGGTACAGGTGCTGAGGTGTTGCCGTCAGCTTTGGGCACCAGCGGCTGGCCATCCACCAAGAACATAGTCCCTCTCTTGCGGCGAGATGAGGGGAGGGCGGGGGCTGGCTTCAAGCGTTGTGAAGAGGTGAGGGGCTGGGCGGCCATGGTGGCACAGGCTATCACTGCCAGGACCAGCAGCCCCCAGCCCCCAGCAGCACAGCAAAAACGGAGCAGCAGCAGCAGCAGCGCAGCAATACGGCAGCGCAGTACCGTGTAGTGCTTTCCGAGGTACAGATCCTCTAGTGTGACCTCCAGCATCACCACCACGTTGTCTCCCTTGGGGGTCTCCTCCTCCTCCTGCTGCCCAAAGCCAAAGCCGCCAAAGCCGCCGCCGAAAAACTGCGAGAAGATGTCTTGGGCGCCGCCGCCGCCCCTGCCGCCGCCCTGCCCCATCTGCTTCAGCCCCTCCTCGCCGTATCGGTCGTACACCTTGCGCTTTTCGCCGTCAGTCAGCACTTCATAGGCTGCAAGAGGGATCGAAGCGAGGGATACGGTGCAGGGAGATGAGATGGCGGCATGGGAGGCAGGACGGCAAGCATGTTTGAAGCGCTGCGTTTCAAGTGTAAGGCCCCAAAGCAGGCCTGGCGGCAGCATAACCCTCCCTCCTGCCTTACTGCTGACACCAGATCAATCCGCAGGGCGCTGCACAACACACCGTGGCTGACGTCAGCAAATTTTGCAGCCGCTGCTTTCTTCTCCTCGTCATTGCCTTGCACCTTGTCTGGGTGCATCTTCAGCGCCAGCTTGCGGTACGCACGCTTGATTTGAGCGTCTGTGGCAGAGCGAGGGATTTGCAGGATGTCATAGTAGTCTCGCCTGCAGCAACAGGAAGACTCGTTTGTGGGCTTGGTCAAGGAAACGCCGTCAACGGCTGAAGGCATGGCGGGTAGCGCCGGGCGCCCCTACTGGCGGCACACGGCGCCCGTACTCACGCTGCGGCCAGGCACAATACGCTCAGCAACACCGCAGCTGCTAGCCCCGCTATTCTGGGCCGCATCAAGCCCTATGTGCTACAAATTGCTCGAGTGGTCTCCAGCAACTTGCAACGCTGCAGCCTTGATCCCAGAGAGCTCTGTGATGTTGCAGCCAGCTGATGGGCCGTGCAGCGACCGCAAATACTGCCGATCGGTGCGGTCAGGCTGCCTGATGGCCTTAGTCGATGCCTGCGCTCCGCCACCAATGTTCCAGCCTCAGGCTTGATGAATGCAGCGCTTCCAGCACACAAAAGCAGGCAGTACATGAGTACCTCACAATATAAAATAGCGAGTTCAGGCAGCCCCCCTTGTCCAGTGGTCTATCGGCATCGGTGCAAGCTGTCAGCAAAGCTTTCGCACCGAACACTTCAATTTGAAGTTAAGCCAGCTGGGGATGGCCGCAGGACGATGAACAGCGGTCAGGACCTGCGGCAATCAAGCTATCTGCGTCACGTGTCACGCTCATATGCAGCTGCGTCCGCCGCGACACCCCCAGCGCTAACCAACAGGGCGGCTCTCGTTGCGACGCAGCATCACAACCAGTACACCTCAGCACCCGTGTCGTTTGCAGCACGCGCTGCGCTGCTAGCAGACTCCAGCAACTCACAGGCCTCGCTCGACATGTTTCGCCGCCTGAGCGGCACCCACCAGCCCCGGTGAGCTTGCCCCTTGCCTTGCGACCTGCTGCCTCGCCTTCTTTGGTCCCTCCTCCCCTGCATCTAAGTCGATCCCTTGCTGTTATCGCCCCTATGCAGGCCTCAAGGAGCCGGCAAGCACGAAAGGCTGCCGCCACGTCCGACAGACAGCGCTCGACAGTCGCAGGCGGGGGGTGCGGGCAGTCTGCTGGATCTGCTTGATGAGGGGTGGAGTGGGCCCCAGCCTGCGCCGCCATCGGCGCACGCACCGCACCAGCAGCAGGCGGCGGCTACCGCTACAGCCAATACCCCTGCCACCACTGCTGGCCCGCCTTCCGGGCAGCTGACCCCCACTTCTGCCCTGGAGTCCTCCTCTTCGTTTGCATTCGATTACGATCGGCAGCCGCACAGCGCTGGCAGCCCGCACGCCGCCGCCACCTCCGCCTACAGCACAGCCACATCTGGCAGCGGGTATGGAGGGGCCGGCCTGCATGTTGGCATTGCGCTGGGAGCGGAGGATGAGGAGGCAGCTGCGGGGTTTGGAGGCGGCTGCGACACCCCTCGGTCGGCTGTCAGCTGGACCAGCTGCCTGAGCACAGCGCTGCCGCAGGTGACCGCCTCTGCCTCTGCCTGTGCCTAGGCATCTGACTTGACGGGCCGGCTGCTTGGGCGGGCCGCTATGGTGGGCTGTGCTGGTGGTGGTGATGGCTGCACCGCGCACTCTGCCTGCCTTGACGTCCCAGACCTCGGCTGCCGTGCTTTTCCTGCCGACACCCCTTCCCCTGCCTCGGTCTCCGCTTTGTGTGTGTTTCGCCTTGTGTTTGCTCCCTCCCTCTTGGCAAAGAATCCAAGGCCGCAGCTGTCAAGGTGCATCATCCGCTCGCTTCACTCTCGCCTCTTGCCGCCTCCTCCGCCCCACAGACCGAGGCAGAGCTGCAGCAGCTGGACTACAAAGAGGTGGAGCGGCTGGCAGAGGACGCAGCCGACCTGCAGTGGAGGGCGGCCACCGCGCTGCGGCTCGCACGGCAGCGCATGAACCTGGGTGCTGCCAAGATTGCGCAGGGCCCCGCCAAGGATGGCCAGGCTGGTTTCACTCGAGAGGGCCCAGTCAGGGATTTGGAATTCCCAGCTGGCACTCGAGAGGATGCCCATCCGCTGCCAGCACCTGGCAGCAGCCGCAGCCCAGCAACTGAAGCAGGCAGGACGCGGCAGCCTTTGCACACCTCCATCTCGCGTCGTCGTGCTGCAGATACGCAGGAGGGGCATGGCTTCCTGCGCCTGTACCTGCTGCTGCTGGCTGTGGCGGAGGTGGTGCTGCTGTGGCTGGCCCAGCTAGCTCGATGCGCCAGCCTGGGCGTGCTGCACCCCCCTCGCTCCCTGGTGCTGGCTCCGGTGACCGCCGCTCGCTCGGCTGTCTGCCTGGTGCTGTTTGTCAGCGATGCTGCCAGGCAGGCGCTGGCAGCACTCAATCGCAGCCCCACCAGCAGCTTCTCGTGACTGCCTGATGTGCTGCTGTCAAATGGCGGCCGGCCGATGTGCTGATGGCTGCCGCCGCTGCCTTGTATTCTGTAGTGTTGTATGTGTTTACAAACCGCGTGTTTTGACTGCTCTTCCTTCGTTTGTTGTGTTCAGCGCTGCCGTCCGCTCATTTCCTTTCTTTCTTTCTCCTAGCTTGTATGTACACTTTTGCCCTTTGCACCTTTAGTGTTTTCCCTCTACACTCTCTGGTCCCGCTCCTAGCCCTACCCCGCTGATTTGTAGCGATGTAACGAGGTTTGTTCCCATGCCATTGGTATCAAGTTGAAGACCAATCGTATTTGGTTTTGCTCCCGTCTGTCTGACAGCATTTAAGGGGACAAGACCGTCAGTGACATGGAAACTTGTTCAGTGAACCACAGTGTGCCTGCACCCTTGCGGCGGCGGCAGCACCGCCTGGGAAGGCAGAGCAGCGGGCGGCGCACTCAGGTGCTGCTTGAATTGCATTGGGATAGGTGATGTGCACACATATTCGGGGAAGAATCCAGCTGCGCATGCCCCCCATGCAAAGTCCACCGCCTCCCGCTTGTGTAACTTGCAGCGATGCCCTCGTAGAGCCCGCCTCATGTGGGCACCCTGGGTCCTGCTGCTGGCGGGCCTGTTCGCGGTCCCAGCCGCCTCAGCGGTGAGCCAATTTGCGCATGTGGCTGCCCCCGCTTCGCAGGCCCTCCTCCGGTGGCCCCGTACCGTGCATGAGGCGCTCGGACCCGCGACCCGGCAGCCAGGGGCGTTGCCGCCCTGCGTCCCCCTCCCCTGTTCGCCACCGCCGCCGCTAGACGGCCAACCCGAACCACGCTTGCGTTTGTTCTTGCAGGCTGGACAGGACCACAGCCCCTTCACATACAACTCCTTTATGGCCTCGTTGTCAACAGCACCGCAGCCATTCAGCGGCATGTATGGCAATTGGCACGCGATCACCGCAGGTAGTTCCGCCGCCGCTTGCCGCCCTCTTGCTGCCGCTGCCGCTGCCGTGCACCCCTGCTGCTGGTACGCTACCTGCCTGCCTCCTCACGGCACACGTTGTGGCGCATGCATGCTGCCAAGTGCTGCCGGTAGAGTGCTAAATGCCTGCTTGATTCCCTTGCACTGCTGCTGCTGCAGACAACTTGTCGACCATGCGTGCGGCGAACAGCCAAATGCAGCTGGTCACAGTCAGGTCATGTGCCGCCTTTGCGCCGCACTACTGCGCCAACTGCGCGGAAACTTTCTACGTGAAAGCAGGTGCGGCCAGTGGCAGCAGGGAGATGGCCACAGTCGAATGGCTCAGCTGGCATGTGCAGGTCGGAGGGGGCGGCGGGCCGTGGTACCGCGGTGCCGCCCCCCATCGCTGGCAGCTGGCAGCTGGCAGCTGCAGGCATTTTGACGGCAAGGAGTTTCAAGCCTGCGGGATTGGGGACTGAGCTGACACTGTTGCTGCTGCTGTTGCTTCTGCAGGTGTGCTGGAGGTGGTGATTGTGGTGGATGGGGAGGTGTTCAAGCGCAGCCTGCACCGAGGAGACATGGCGGTCATCCCCGCTGGTGCGCTTGGCTTGTGCTTCCACTGCGTCTGCATGCGTGCATGCGTGTGTGTGCGTGTGTGTGTTGTTGCTGGGGCTGTGTGCTGCCAAGGTTCGGTGTGGCAAGGCAATGCAGTCGAGATGCTCACCAACCGGCAGCGAGCGTTTGAACCGCCGCCCTGCCGGCGTCCCCTGCTGGCAGCCACAGCTGCGCCGTCACGCCTGTGGCATCCCCGGGGCTCACCGTGGGCGTGCAGCACACGTGCCTGAACCTGTGCGTCGGGCGATTGCTCGCGCTCGTGCAGCTGAACCTGGCTTGCCCCCCTGCTGCCGCCGCCGCTGCAGGCGCGCTGCACACGTTCAGCAACAAGGGGTGTGACGATGCGGAAGCCTTGGTCATCCTCACTTCGGGCTACCCCGACATCCTTTATCCAGCAGACCAGCTGCTGGGGCTGCCGCAGCAGGCGCAAATATGTGAGCCGAGCCGCAGCGTGCTGCTGTGCCCCTCCTCCCCCCCCCCTGCCGCCGCGGCGGCTGCTGCTGCTGCTGCAAGTTGGCTGCCACCAGCATGCCGCTTCTGCACGCGCAGCAGCCACCTGCATTGCATTACACCACTTCGATTGCTGCTGCGAGTGAACTCACGTAAAGCAAGACAGACAGCCACGCCACGCTTGCTGACATGGTGCCTTCTCTCGGGCTGCCCCTCGCCTCCTCCCTGCCTCTCCCTGCCTCAGCAAGCTTTGGGCTGATCGACTACTCCCAATTTGATTCGAGGCTCAAGCTGCCCAAGTCACGCCTCTACTCCCTGAACGATCCAGCTTGTTCCTCTGTGTGCAACGCCAGCGCAGCCAGCACAGCGGGCACAAGCCCCGACAGCAGCCCCCGCCAGCCGCCAAACGCAAACGCCGACGCTGATGCGGAAGAGGCGCCAGGCGGCGACACAGCCAATGCCAGCAGCCCTGCCCCTGGTGTGGGTGGGGAAATGGCCGGCGACAGCAGCAGCAGCACCAGCAGCAGCAGTGGTGGCAATGGCGGCGGCGGTGACAGCAGCAGCAGCAGCAGCAGCAGCAGCAGCAGCGGTGCCGGAGACAGCGGCGGCAGTGGCGGCGGTGGTAGCGACACCAGCAGCAGAAATAGCGGGCCGCTTGCACCTGTGGCAGAGCCGCGCCGCAGCCTGCTGCGCGCCGCGCGTCAGGCGGTGGGGCGGCGGCTGAGGGCGACAGCAGCAGGCACCGAAGGCAGAATGCAGGCAGAGGCAGAGGCAGAGGCAGAGGCAGAGGCAGAGCAGAGTGGGGCCGCTGCTGAGACACGCAGCGGCTCCGCGGCAGCAGCAACGTCGGCGGCGGCAGCAGCAGCAGAGATGGCGGTGGGGCCAGGCGGGGGAGGCTTGGTGCGGACCGGGCGGGAGCTGCATGCGTTGGCTCCTCCCGGCAGGATTTACAACCCCTACATGGCTTCCATTTTGAATGGACCTGTGCGCGTCAACAACACGTATGCGGACCAGAGGCGCCTTACGTACCGTGAGTGCCCTTCCGCCTGCCTGCCTGCCTGCCTGCCTGCCTGCCTGCCTGCAGCCACGGCGCTTGGCGCTCCGCCCTCGTGCTCTTGCTCCTGCTGCAAGGCCTCTGGCTGCAGACCAACAACGGGGAGGCCTCCTTGCTGACGCATGCTTGGCCTACAGCAGCGCACCAGCTGGCTGCTCGAATCCTGCCCGGCTGGCTGGCTGGCCTGCTTCATGCAGGCCTGCGCAGCAACACGCTTGCTTCTGCTTCTGCTGTCCCTTTTGCTTCCTTCGCATCCTCTCACTCTTGCCGCCGGCTGTGCCTGCCTGCCGCTGTGTGGTGGCCGCAGGTGAGCTGCCCATCCTGGGAAAGGTCAAGGTGGAGGCGCTGTGGACGCGCTTCCGCCCCTGCAGCACCTCGGTGCCTCGCTTCCAGCCAAACGCAGACGAGCTCACCACCGTGCTGTCAGGTGCGGGCTGTCTGGAGGCGCCGCTGCTGCTGCCGCTGCTGCCGCTGCTGAAGCAAGCCTGATTGATCTTGAGCGCAATGGAAACAAACCCTGGTTTTGTCATGGAAGCCTAATGCTGCGGCGGCGGCCCACCACCACCACTACCACCACCAAGAGAATACCACTGCTGCATGCGCACAAGGCCCGCTGCCACCTGCCGCCGCTGTGACCCAGGCTTCCTCTTTCACGCTGTGTGATTCACGCCAGCGCTTGACGCTGTGTGTTGTCGAGCTGTGACGCAGTGGGTGTCACGCTGTGCTGTGTTTGTTTGCGCTCCGGGGACACTGTCCGAGCAGCTGTGTGTCGGTACACTGCAGACGTACTGTCCAAAACATGCTGTGTGTGAAACACATCGTATCCCTGTTTGGCAAGCAGCTGTGTGTGAGTCGGATCGTACCGTTTGTGTGGCACCTGTGCAGGCACCATCGACCTCATCCTCATGGTCAACGGCACTCGCACCGTGGTGCGCACCATGCAGCCGGGAGACGTGGCAGTCATCCCCTCGGGTGGGTGGGTGGTTGGCTGGTTGGCTGGTTGGCTGGGTGGGTGGGTGGGTGGTTGGCTGGTTGGCTGGGTGGCTGGGTGGGTGGCTGGCTGGGTGGCTGGGTGGCTGGGTGGTTGGCTGGTTGGCTGGTTGGGTAGCTGGCTGGGTGGCTGGTTGGCTGGGTGGCCGGGTGGCTGGGTGGCTGGGTGGCTGGCAGTTTTCAGTTTTTTTTCATTTTTTTTTTTTTTGTTGGGGGTCAAGGTGCCATTGCTGGGCGGCGGCGCCGCTTTGCGGCAGCGTTGCGGAAGGTTGCTGGAAGGTGGATTGGTCAACATCCGAGCGGAGAGGGCCTGCGGTGTCGTTAAGCAGCGCGGCTGAGTTGTGTGCTGCTCGTTCAGGGCCCCCAGCCGCCAGGGCGTGCTCCTTCAGCATTGCATTTGTCAGTCGTGCCTGCTTGCATGCTGCGCCCTGTTGCAGAGCACCCGGCAGTCGCCTCTCACCTCATGCCGCCTGCTGCCTGGTGCCCGCCTCGGCCCATTACTCAATCGTTCATTGTTTGACACTCACTCATTGTTTGTGTGCCGCAGGCGTGCTGTCGTACTTTGCCAACGCCAACTGCAAGGACTGCACCATGCTGACCGTGTACAACGCCCAGGGCGCCAACAGGGTGTACCCAGTGGCAGACCTCACAGCGCTGCCCGACGATGTGCTCGCAGGTGCACCAGCCAGCCTACAGGCATTCCACTGCTTGCCTGTTCGCTTTCTTCCTTGCTTCCTCCCTGGGGCCTGCCTGCTGCCGCCCCGCTCGGTCATCCGCAAGCAGTGTGGCGTGGGGCCCCCACTCAGCGCTGCTGCACTCTGAGTTTCCACCCTGCGATCAGCACTCAGCCACCGCCAGTGTGTGTGCAAGCGCAAGCTGCATGCCAGCGAACTTCTGCCGTCCTTGATGCCCTCGCCCTGGCACTCACACACAGCCCTGCCACCTTTGTCCTGCTGCAGCGGCGCTGGGCCTGGAGGGCGGGGTGGAGTCCTTCCCTCGGTGGCAGGCCTCCCTGGATGTACCGCCTGGCTCGCTCACCTCGCTCAACGACGACCAGTGTACCGCTCGCTGCGACGAGGGCAGCAGCCCTGCGCCCGGGGAAGAGTCGCAGGTGCTGCCGGGCACCGCCGCCAGCACAAAGCTGCTGGACCCAGTCAATATTCCCGTGTAGCGGGGCAGCGGCATTGGGCACCGTGCCCACTCATGCGATTAGCTTGCCAGCCAGTACCCAGCGTCTTGCTCCTCCCCTCAGCAGTACAATTTGGAGGTACAGAGTGCTAGTGCCTACGTAGATTGGCGGCTTCATTGAGCCACACATTGCTGTATTTTGGCTTGGCCACTTCACGGCCCATGGCCATCATGCTTTAGATACTCAGGATTGATACCCGGCCCCACCTTCATGTTGTGTGCCTCCCTGTCACGCACCGCTTGTGCACCGCCTATGGCAAGGCGTGCTTGAGCCTTTGCTTGCACTCCTACTGCTCGCTCGTGGCGCTGCTGCCTCCCTTGAAACCGCTCTTCATTTTTGAGTCACCGCTTGTGTCGGCGCCGCCGAACGTAGTTCTTGCCCATCCCAGCAGGGTGTTGTTTGTCCTTTTTCTTGCTTGTAGCGGCATTTTTGTTGAAAACAGTATGGCCACACTCGGTCTTGTTCAACTGGCGGCCAACAAAAGATCTGTCGCACGCCCGCGGGGGGATTCCAAGCTTGCAGGGGAGTGCGTGTGTGGGTGAAGTGAGAGAAGGAAGGTATTGAGAGAAGCTGTGCCGTACCGCGTGCTGCTTCATGCCAGCCCCCAGCGATGCATGCGTGGTGTGATGTGTGATGGTGCAAGGAAACCATCACTTGCAGCACAGCGGTGTGGTTCCAACTGCTGGTGCGTCGCCGCCATGACCCACAGTCTCCGGTCCTGCACCTAGCCTCCTGCCAGATGTTGGTCACTCAGATGATTACACAGCGTGACGCAAACAGGCCGGGACTGCAAGCAGAGACTTTACTATACTTTCAGAAATTCGACAAAGGAATTTGGGGAAGGTTTGCTGGGGGGAGGGGCTTCGGATGCGTCGTCCCACCGCAGGAGACGCAGGGCCGAATAGGAGGGACAGTTTGGCTGGTTGATTCCGACGACCAACAGGAGCAAAAAAGGGAGGAACAGGGGCAGAGGGACAGTTTAATCATTCCACGGTGCAGAAGCCACCGAGAGACAACAGCAGTTAGACAGGGGGGACGCGGGAGGCGTTGGTTGGTTTTGTTATGAAAACATGGCAGACAAAAATCTGGCCTGCCGCTCCAGAAAGGCGCGGATTGCGGCAGGCTTGAAGGGGACACTGGACGGCGGGGTGGAGTCGGCATTTTGGTGAAGGGTGAAGGTGAAGGGCGGAATTGAGGGTTGGTGGGTGGCTGATGCGAAAGAGGACATGGCACTACATTTGGTGTGAGCGCGGCGGCAGCACAAAGGAAAAGAAAAACGTGGCTGGCCGGCTGGCTATTGGCTGACAAGTCTGAGAAGAGAGGGAGTGTGTGTGCAGTGTGTGGCAGGCTACTGGCGGTCATCGAACCGGCTAGCTGGAGCGTAGAAGCCAGATGAGAAAGCGTTGAAGCTGCAGGCAGAGCAGGGAGAGGGCGGGAACCGAGCAGGATGTGAGACACAGCCATCAGCCAACACAGTCCCAGGCCATGTACGCATGCAAAGCAGCAGGGCTGGCACTGCCACGTCCCATGTGAGACGAGACGCAGCTCCCGTAGGCCACAACTCTTCTTCTCCAACCCCTTGTTCTGTGTATTGATGCTGTTCTACATTTCCTTCTCTCCAGCCACTGCGCTCACCCCACGCTGCACAGCGCTGCCGCAAAGTGTGCCACAAAGTTGTGCTCACCTGGCAGCCGTCTCTTCAAGGCTCATCCTGTGCATGTCCTGGCTGACACGCATCGAGAGGGGCGACAGCGGGCCGCCGTCCATGCTCGGGCGGGCTCCCAGGCTCATGCGGCTGTCCATGCTGGCACGGTCGTGGTGATAAGTCCTGGCGTCCAAGCTCAGCTGGCTCAGCTGGC
The DNA here is from genome assembly GCA_023343905.1 of Chlorella vulgaris. Taxonomy (NCBI): domain Eukaryota; kingdom Viridiplantae; phylum Chlorophyta; class Trebouxiophyceae; order Chlorellales; family Chlorellaceae; genus Chlorella; species Chlorella vulgaris. The sequence continues at coordinate 419,970 of SIDB01000007.1, forward strand.
TGTCCAGGCTGAGCCGCTCAGTGCTGGGGCCGCCCCAGAAGCCGCCGCTGGATGCGGCCGTGGCCAGGGCCAGCGCGTGTGCCTGCTCCTGCTGCTGCAGCGCGCCCATCATCAGCTGGTGCTGCACGATGCCTGTGTAGGAGCCGCCCCAGCTGGAGCGTGGGGAGGGCAGCAGACCGCCGCCCCCGCCGTGCTGCTGGCTTCCGTCGAAGCTGGCGCGCGCCACATCAAAGCTGGACCGGGTGCTGTTGCCTTGGCCCAGCAGCTCGGCGGCTGTGGAGGCGGGGAGGCCCAGTGAAGATCGAGCCTGTGCCTCCTGCAGAGCTCCCTGCAGCAGCGCCAGACGCATCTCTGCCACGCTGGGACCCTGCTCCATTGCAGCCCCCAGGGCGGCGTAGTCAGGCGGTGCCACAGCCACGGGACCTGGCAGCAGGCTTGGGAGGAGTGCTGCAGGGCGGCGCGGGGCGGGAGGGGGGGACAAGGGCAACAGCAGACAGACATCAGTGTCGGGACGGAGAGGGCGGCGCAAGCAAGGAGCGGGCGACGCTGCTGGCGCACTGTGGGACCCTGGATGGCAACCAGGGGCCCCTGCATGCGTTGTGTTTGCACCACAAACTGTGCTGCTCAGACAGCGGCTCACCAGTATCTACGCTGTGGCGCACAGGCAGCAGCGCGTCCTCGCCCATGTGCTGCAGAGGAGAGCTGGGGTTGATCCAGTTGAGCGGGTCACTGCAGGCGGCACAGCACAAGTGGGGCAGGAGGCACACGCGATGCTCAGTCAACAGGTCGGCCTCAAAAACTGGCTACCAGAGAGGTGGTGAAGTCAGTGCAGCAGGTGCAGCTTCCTGCTGAAGCCAGCCTCTGCACACAGCCCTGCGGCACAAGACAAGTGTCCCAGCCCACACCCACCTGTTGCAGACGCGCTCCGGGCTGTCGCTGTGAGCTGTGGTAGGGCTGCTCAGCGAGTCAGAGGCATTCCGCAGGTCGTGCAGCGCGTCCGGCGACAGCACCTGCTGCAGGATTGCCGCTGAGCGCTCGGGCGTCACCTTGCCACGAGCAACCAGCCGAGTCATGAGCTCAATCAGCGGGTGCTCCTGGGAAGCCTGCGCGCTGTCGGTGCTGCGCTGCGACTGTGACTGCGCCTGCACCTGGCTGGGCGAAGGCAGCGAGGCGTCCTCGCTGGGCTGACGGGGCGAGGCCGCAGCCGCTGCCAGGACGTCGGTCTGCGAGCCGCCAGCGGCTGCCGCCGCCGCCGCAGCCAGCACCGCCTCAGCAGGAACAAAGGGCTTGGCTTCCGGAGTGCGTAGCTCCATGACCCTGCAGCAGGGGGCAGGGGTGGGATGGTTTGAGGGCAGGGCGGTCGAATGGGTGCGGTGAGCAGCTGCAGTGTCTTCGTGGCTGGCGGCATTCGGTGACGCGCGTGCCGCGGGTGGCTGGTACGGCCAAAGCAGGTCAGGCATCCTGCCAGTCCTACCCGTGTGCGAAGAAGCAGAGCTTGCGCTTGCAGGCGGTGCCGTCGTTGCAGAGCTGCGTGCGGTACCTGTTGGCAGAGGGCAAAGGGGTGGGTGGGGTCAGCGAGTGTGTGCGGCGTGCGGCGCAAGCAGTGCGTGCCGCTGCTGTCGGTGCCGCACCTGGTGGGGTGCAGCCAGTACTCAAACACGTTGTGGGCATAGGGGCAGTTGTCAGCCAGGGAGCAGGCGCCATCCTGCAAGGACAGAAGAGAGAAAGAAGGAGGCCAGGTGTTTGAACCAGGCAGCAAACAACAAAGGCAAGGAAAGGAAACGCGACCAGCCGCTTGCCTGGCGCATGCTTGGGCAGGCAATGCCGGTGTAGTTGTGTCGCCGAGGGTCACGGCGGCGAGCCTTTTCGTGTGGGTGTGCAAAGGGGCATTCTGTCCAGTCGTGCACGTAATGTTTGGTGCAGGGCACCACCTGCAAGCAGCGGCGGCATCGAGCGGCGGTCGGCGACGGCGGTCATGTCGGTGGGCTTGACTTGGCCCAAAGCCCGTGAGCGCGCTGCCACGCGTTTGCGGCTGCCCGTGGGGGCGCTAACACGCGTGTGTTGGCGCCGTGGGCTGGTCCAGCCCGTGACGTGAAACACGCACCGCCGCAGCGCGGTGTGGCCGTGCGCGGCAGCGCCCACCTTCATGCAGTCCATGCGGAACGAGTCTGATTGGTAGAGCTCATCGAGGGAGCCCGCCTGAGCCATCGAGCCCCGTATCTGTGGCCTGTGCTGTTGAAGCGGGAGGGTGGTTGTTGGTGGTGCTGGCGGTGGTGGGATGAAGTGTGGAATGAGAGACCAGGGATTCGCGTTATGCAGGCGGCGGGATATGCAATCGCGAGAGGGATTTGTAATTTCGGGTTTCGTGCACTACACTCGCTCCCCGGCGTCCCAAACGTTCTCGACAGTGCGGGAATCCTTTGGGAGCCCGGACCGTGCCTCCAGCTCGGAAAATTTTGTTGCCGCGGCTTCACTCCGGCTGGCTTTGTTGTTTTTCCTTCTGCACCATTCCACGCACTCTGTGCAATGCCTAGACATCGTTGGACGGCGCTCTGCGAGCGGGGGTATCCAGCAAGTGCACGCCAGCTTCCAGCTGCACAATTGCCAATCGTTGCAGAGCGGCATCAGAAACAGGCTTGCTGACTCAGCCAATGCCTGTGTGCACTTCATGTGGGCAGATGCGCTGGGACAATACACTCGGTTTTTGCAGCACCACACGGTGCTAAACATCAACAGCATCAGACACAAGAACGGCTGACATGCAGAAACACGGATCGAGGCGGTACGGATCATGAAATGAGACAGACGCCCGCTTGACGTCATGTCAAGGGACAGGTATGCGTGCGTGTGGTGGGAGAGGAATTTAATTCTGTGATAGTGTAACGTGGGTGTCATTCGTTGGGCAGGGATGTGCAAGGAAACCGCTCCGCTCACTTGCCGGCATCAATTGCCGCTCCGGCGCCAGGCGGCAAAGTCGTCGAGGCTGTCATGTTCTGCAAGGCGGAATGAGAGAGGCAGCCACAACCACATCCTGTATCAGCAGCTGGCAAGACGGCAGAACATAAACACAATACAGCTCCCGCAGAAGACAACCATGTGGTGCATGCCGCACAGCCGCCAACGGCAGAGTTGCCAGGCAGTCGGTCACCTGAGTCGCCAGAAGACCGCGCATCCCAAGAAAACACAGAGGCCAGTCCGTCGGCATCCGCAAAGAGCCTGGCGGCTGCAGTGCCAGACAAGCGCTGCGAGGGCTGGTACACATCCAGGCCTGGTGCGCACGTGCCCTGCCTGATCCTCAGCTTGTGATGCATCCCCTCCTGGCGCCGGGGCCGGGGCCAAGGCCTGGCACAACTGTCGCAGCCAGCACCTGCGCTCAGGGAGGCAGCAGCAGAGATGGCTCAGGCGTGACTCAGGCAAACCTCCCATCTCTCACTGGATGTGCAAGCTGCAGAGCAGGCGGCTGTATCGGCAGGGCAGTGCAAAGTGCAGTTGTTGCAGCAGGAACCACTTGGGCAGGTGCATTGCTGTGCTCACCAGATGGCGCGCTGGAGCGCAAGGATGGCACCGCCGGCACGGGCTGGCTAGCTGACGCCGGAGGGTTGCTGCAGCCAGGGTGCAGGGTGCAGGCAACATGCAAGACTGGGCGGCGCTGCATGCGGTGCCGCCCCGTCGGGTGTACCGACGCCAGTCTCTGTAACCACCCAAAGCGAAACATGCAAGACACCAGTTCAGCCAGCAATCCCAGGCAATCAAGCCACCAGGCAAGCCAGTGCATGCTGTTGTCAGGCCCAGGGAATGTCCCTGCAACCAGACGATCCGTGGAACCACAGGTACCTGTGGCGCAGCGCCTGCACGGTCACGTCAGCGGGCGGCTGGCAGGCAGGCTCCCGCCGCAGCGCCTTTGCCATCTGCGCAAGAGCTCGACTGTAGTCCTCAGGCGCGGGAGTGCGTTGCTGCGACGACTGCTGCGACAGCTGGGCCTGCTTGCGAGGTGATGTGGCGCAGCGGGCACTGCCGCCGCCTGCTGCAGCCGCGGCCGCCGCTGCCGCCAGCAATGCGGCCGGCTCAATGGCAGGCTGGCAGGCTGGGGAGCGAAGCTGCGTCTGGCTGCAAGGGGCGTGAAGCAGGAGTGTTGGTCAGAACCAGGTGCCCGCGTGCGTATTGCAGGACGGTGGCCGTAGAGGCAGCTGTGGTACCGACACATGACGGCCTTAGGCCCGGCCCTCACCTGTGCGCGAAGAAGCACACCTTGCGCTTGCACTCGAGGCCTTCGCTGCACAGCTGCGTGTGGTACCTGCAAGGCATGAGTGAGACACGGTACGCAGCGCTGCTGAGCTCCAGCTTGGGCGTTGTTCAGAACTCGCCATCAGCTCAGAGGTGCCACAAGCATCACAGCACAGCACAGCCTGTGCACCTGCTGGGATGCAGCCAGTACTCCAGCACCGTGTGTGCAAAGGGGCAGTCGTTGCCCAGCTCGCAGCGCTGCTCCTGCACTTGCAAAAAGGACAGGTGTTAGCCGCACTGGCAAGGCTCAGCCCGTCGACTTGTGTCCGCTCCGCTTTCAGCCACATGGCTGCCCACCTGCTTCATGTTCGGGCAAGCGATGCCGGTGTACAGCCTTGGGTCTCGCCTTCGGCTGGTGCCAACCTGCGTGTACGACCAAGGCGGGTGTGAAGCCAATCGGCACACTGCACGGGCGGCGCGAGGCGGCGACCCCCAGACTTCGTGCCGCTGACGCCGCGACATTGCTACGGCACGGCTATGAAGAGGCGCACAAGTCTGCTTTGCAGTGCTGCCGAAGCGGCGCGGTCTGCAGACACGAGCCGCCTCTGCCCGGCGTGACTCGCCTGGAACCCCCACATCATGTAGGCGTCTCGGCGGGACTCTGCGCTCGCCGGGGAGGCCACTGGTGGGCCCGTGCCCATGGCCTCCAACATGGCCCAAGCGCGCGCCTCCCGTGCCTGTTGTTAGAGGTGAATGGCTGTTCAGGCGGCAGGCAGCTCCAGCGGACGAACTGCACCTCCCCGCATGGGGCAGGACGGAAAACCCCCGCATGGGTTTGGGCACTGATTTGTTGCTGGAGCTGGCCATCAGCACTCCACCTGTTGTCACGCTTGCACCGGCCCTGCAAGCGCCTCATTTGAGCTCCCTTCGGCGCCGCCGCCTGACGGTCGCCTTTTTTAAACATGAAACACTGCTGGCCTAGGAGCTTCGCTCCTGCTGCAACCAGCGCTCCTGCTGACACCAAAGGGTCCTGTGCCGTATCGTGTGTTGCTGCCAATCATCATACAGCGCCAATGCTGCCACTGCCACTCTGCAGAACGAGGCGGCAACATGTGAGTGCAGCCCGGAAACGACCGATGCCACCGCAGCTTTATTGCTGTGATACATGAGCGGTGGTAGTGAGTTGGCAGCCAACAGTGTTCTTCCTGCCTCTTCTTCCCTCCTAGGTACGTATTACACGGTGCCAGGCCCGCAAGGGCCATACGACACAGCAGGTGGGTCGCTGAATCACTGCACACAAGACATGTACAGGCAGCATACGTGGCAGGCAGTAAGGATGTCCGCAATAGAAACAACACGAGCGACAGTAAGAGGTTTGGACGACAGGGAGGTGTTGGCGGGGTTGTTAGAAGCAGGCAGAATGTGTGCCACACAGTATGTGCGCAGGGTCATGGCGTTGGCAGCCCAGTGAAATCGAGGCATGCAAAGGATCGTAGGGCCGGCGGTTGGCGGACCAGCGGCATGCAGCAGCAGCGATATGAGATTAGATCAGATCAGGATGGATGAGGAAGGATCAGATGGGCAGGTAGAGATCGGCAGTCCTCCCGATTGAGAGCTGGAATGAAAGGGGCGGGCTGCAAACTGAGAGAGGCGCACCACGGACGCGTCGTGCTAGGAAAGGGCAGGCAGTTGCGAGGCGTTGGAATTGGAATCCAGCATGGCATCGGCCAGTGCTGCGTGTGTGTGTATACGTGGTGCAACACGCCGCACCAGGGCATGGTGCAGCCAGGTCACCGCAAGTCGTGGGACAGCTGGGTGCTGAGCTAATTGGACAGCGTGCCGCTGCGGCTGCGGCCAGTGCTCGGTGCATCGAAGCTGAGGCTGCCTGCAGGATGGGCAGGCACAGAGCAAAGAGAGGCGACAATGCAAAGGATTTCTGATTGGAAATCACGATATTTCGAACTTGGATATATTCAGTTGCAGGTCGGCAGCGCAGAATGGTGTGAGCGGCCTGTGCAAGTGATGGGGCCAGCACAGCGCACACCAACACCCGGTGGCAACTACAAATGCTCGCAGGGAGACAGCTGCACTCACTGCGACCCCACGCACCAGACAGCGAAGCACTTGACATGCTGGAGCCAGCTTCCCAGGCAAGCACAGACGCGAGACCCTCCGGAGCAGAAAACAGCTTGGCGGCGGCGCTGCCCGTCAGACGGCGCGACGGAGGGTGCAGCTTTCCCTGCAGCGCAGCCACCTGCGCCAGCAGCTGCGGGTCCTGCAGCTCGTGGCGCTGCCCAGCTGGCAGGGCCAACAGCCGCGTCACCGCCACAGCGCCTGAGGGGTTGGCAGCAGGCCGTCCCAGCGCGCCAGGAGCTGCAGCAGCACGGGCAGCAAAGCAACGCTGTGAGTCATAGCCACGCAATCAGCCCACAAGCAGATCGCCAGCGTTCACTCGCCGTGCTGGCAGCGGTTCGCAGCAGCCCCCTCCGACCAGATGTCAGGCTTTATTCTGGCACCTTTGGCAGTGTCCGGCCCTGCCGAGAGCACAGCGCTGCTCCCACGAGGGGCACCGCTACCACAGGGGCCCACCAGGGATGTACCGCATGCATCAGCACCCCGCTGGGCCGGCCTACCCTGAGCAGTACCACGGTGCTCTGGCACAGAGCGGAGGCCTGGCGTGCCTGGCAGCACGGCACGCCGGCCTGTTGAATCCTGGTGCGCTGCCTCCCTGGCGGCGGCGGCCGGCGGCCTTGCTGGTGCCGGTGCTGATGGGGTGGCTAGGGCTGCCTCCGAACCCGTGTGTGCTGACAGCCCATCCGGCCAGCTGTTGTCCGGGGCACGCAGCTGGTCCGCGCTGCATGACACAGAGGAGCAAGCAGCAGCAGCAAGTCCGGTTGGCAGGGCGTCTCGCGAGAGCGAGCAAACACCGCAACGGCTGCAATCCAGGCGCCTGCTTGCCTCCCAGAGCTGCCTCGCCGCTCACACGGCTCGGCCTCACCTGTGTGCGAAGAAGCAGACGTTGCGTTCGCAGTCTGCGCCTCGCTCACACAGCTGTGTGCGGTACCTGCAGCCAAGACAAAGCATGGGTTGTGGCCACTCGGGCGCTGACCGCCCGCCGCTGCACGCTAAAAACTGCTGCCTGTTTCAGTGCAGCGCCTCTTTTCTTTGTCATCCCTTTGCAGATTCAACCCACCTGGTGGGGTGAAGCCAGTACTCCAGCACGTTGTGGGCATAGGAGCAGGCCTCACCCATCTTGCAGCAGCCGGTCTGCACGCCAGTGAGGAGCAGCCAGTGAGCGGTACAGCAGGGAATGCTCCACGCAATGGCAGTGACGAGGACAGCAATCTGCCCCGGCCTGCTGCCATTAGGAATGCATGGCTGCCATTGCCAGGAAGGCATCACTTGGCGACCAAGGGGCATTGGACACCCCGCTGGTACCTGCTTCATGTTGGGACACGCGACACCTGTATGCAAGCGAGGGTCCCGGCGGCAGAGTGCCTCTGATGAATGACGGAACGGGCATGCAAGCCAGGCGTGCTGGTCCTCTCTGACGCAGGGCACCACCTGCAGCAGGCAAGTTCGGGGGTAGCGGGTCGGGAGTTGATCCAGACGGCGGCGGCGGCATTTTGTGCAGGACAGGATAAATCCTGCGGCGGGACGACCTTGAACGCGTGCATCATGAACTCGTCGCTGGGCACCGAGCAAGGTGAGGGGTCGACCGCTGGTTCAGGCGCTGGCGGAGCTGCGGCAGCAAATTGCTCTGCTGCAGCTGCTGCCGGCGCGGTTGCGTGTGTCGGGTCTTGCGGAGATGGGGACATTGGCATTCGGGGCTTGAAGCAAAAACAGCGCATGATTGCCTGCAAAAGTTGTTGTTCAGCTTCTCATCCCCGTTGCACCAGGCCGCAGGCTCTCCACGCCAAGCGGGCCTGCACAAACGCCCAGCGTCGACAACAGTTCCTTTGTCAGCGCGGCATCCCGCTGCGCCCGCTGTGTGCTGAGTGTGATTTCAGTGCACATTGCTTGGTGTATTTACTGTCCCTGTGAAAATTGCGATACAGACTCCAGTGCTGCTGCTACATAGCGATGCCTCCATGCGGCTGTCCTGTCCCAAGCCAGCGGTTGTGGCTCCCCGCCTGCCCGGCGACCATGTGTTGTGCCAGCACTGCCCTGCCGCTGCATGGTCAATGTCACACCCCCACGTGCTTTGACAGCTGCCAGAAGTGTGCGGTACTTGAATCTAACCAAAAGCTCATCCCAAATCCCAGCGTCCCTCTCCGTGCTTGTTTTCCAATGTCCACTACCTCCTCTCGTCCCGCACGGTGGCAGTCATTACACACAGCCCAGGCGCATGACCAGTCGAGTTTTCAAGTGCAGCAGAAACGGTATCGGCAGCAAATCATCGTCAGATTGTGAGGATTTCAAGCCTGCTGATGCAGGCCAACGATCGAGGGACTAATTTCGCTGAAAGAAAGACGGGAAGGGAATTGTGAGTGGGAAGAGCCCAAATTGGTGGGCAGCGCCTGACGCGCGCGAGGAAAAACAGAAAAAGATGTGACGGCAAATCGTACAGGCAGTAGGCTGTAACCACAGCAGGGAAAAAAGACTCTGGCGTGCGCCAGAGTCAAGTATCTGAAGCAATGGTGGAGGGCTGAGGCGGAAAGGGCGGCGCCCGGTGTGAGTAAGGTGAGTGTGGTGGTGGTGGGGGGGTGGTATGTGCGCTGCCGCGGCAGCAGGTGGGGCATGAGGTAGTTCAAGATATGTTGGTGTGGGCGAGCCTGCCGCCTAGCACCAGCCCATGCCGTGACTGGCGCCAGGCATGACACCACCAGAGCCCTGCTGTGCGAGGGCTGTGGCAAATGAAGATCCGGAGTCTGCAGCAGGAAGGGAGGGGCAAGCACTGAGACCTCGGCACTCAAGACTGGCAAGTGTGGTCAAGGCACCCGCACGCCTGCATGTGTGAAGGGGCTGCTCACACGCCTGGCCCTGTCTGAATCGCAGGTTTCTTTGAGACACATTGACTGTAGAAACAACAGGAGCGCCCTTTACACATGCCTCAACACATGCCTCCCGCCGCACCTGAGTCGAGGCTGCTTCTGGAGTCCCATGCAGGCGCCAGCGTGGCGGCTGACAGCGCCCAGATGTCGCGCTGCTGCTGGTGCTTGGCGGAGGCTGGCTGGCAGGCGGGGTACAGGTCATCGGGCAGCACTCCCAGGCATTGGGCCATGCAGGCAGATGCATCGGGCTCCTGCTGGGGGGCACCTCCTCCCAGCTGCAGGGCGAGCACCTCAGGGCTTAGAAGAGCGTCCCGAGCGAGGCCGCTCATCCAATTGGCACCAAGAGGCACGTCTGCAAGCAAGCAAGCAAGCAAGCAAGCAAGCACAGGAAGGCAGGCAGGCACCTCGTCAGCGGCCGCCTGGAAAGCATCCCACGCCACAGGTGGGCAACAGCGAGGCAGCAGCATGCATGCATGCCGCCAGGAGCCATGCAAAGCCAAAACTTATGCAGAATTAGAAACTGAAAAGCTGCAATCACCAGAAGTGCTCCAGCGCTCGGCACCCAGAGGCATGACAGCCGATAGGCACGTCACTGGGTCACTGCACTCATTGCAGGGGGGACGGGGCAGGAAGGAAGCCTGTGAAGTCAACCAGTTGCATTGGCAGCAGCGCAGAGCTGCTCCAGGAGCACCACAGCACAAGCACCCTAGGCAGTGAGGCAGTGCAGTGCGCTGGCGGCGCAGTCTGCAGCAGCCGAGCGGGGCGGCGCTGTCGCTCTGCCTCTCCCTCTCACCTGTAACGGCAGGGCTGGGATGCCACATAGGAGGGGCTGGCGGCGCCCTGCAGGACCTGCAGCGCCGCTGTGGGCAGCAGCCGCTCCAGGATCGCGGCGCAGCAGTCCAGGCTGAGCTGTCCATGGTCCAGCAGGCTGGCCAGCTGCTGTACCACTTGGAGCTGGCCCTGCGGTACAGCAGGGGTACACGCGGACGGTAAGAGGCAAGGAAAGCGCGACCAGGTGTGGACAGGAGAGCTCACCCAGCATAGGGAGGGGAAGTTGCTGAGGGGCAGGCTTCCACTCTCTGGGGGCGAAACAGCTTGCAGGATTGCAGGCTTGGCAGGCATACGGGTGTCCCCAGAGGCGGCTCCGCTTGCTGCCTGTGCAACGCACCTGATCGTCGGCGAAGGCCTGAGGCAACGCCGGGGCGGGCCGCTGCAGCATGGGCAGCGGTGCGGGTGGCGCCAGCTGGGCTTGCAGGCTTGGCTGCTGCGGGATGTGGTTGGCTGAGGGACGCGGATCCAGACCGGTGGTGCCACCTGCGGCTGCCGCAGTGGCGGCGCCCAGCAGCGCTCCCGGTGCAATGATCGGCTGTTTCGGGTTGCGCAGCTGCTCCATACTGCAGGGGGCAGGGGCACGCGGAGGAGCGGAGGGGCCTTCAGCTGGTGCAGCGGCCAGCACAGGCTTGTGCTGTGGCGCCCACACCACAGCGTTGTCCGCCCAGTTGCCGATTGGCGGCCGCACCCGTGTGCAAAGAAGCAGAGCTTGCGCTTGCAGGCGGTGCCGTCGTTGCAGAGCTGCGTGCGGTACCTGTTGGCAGAGGGCAAAGGGGTGGGTGGGGTCAGCGAGTGTTTGCGGCTGGCGGCGCAAGCAGTGCGTGCCGCTGCTGTCGGTGCCGCACCTGGTGGGGTGCAGCCAGTACTCAAACACATTGTGGGCATAGGGGCAGTTGTCAGCCAGGGAGCAGTGGTTGTTCTGCAGGCGTGGGATGTGCGGTGGGCTTGTATGCGTGTGAGTGAAGAGTAGCAACACGCTGCCCGCCGACACATTTCTGGGTACAGCAGCTGGGAAGCTGCGTCTCTTTCTCTCTGTGGCGGTGTGTGTTGCTTGCCTGGCGCATGTTGGGGCAGGCGATGCCGGTGTACTTGTACCGGGTCTGGTCGCGGCGGCGAGCCTTCTCTCCCTGATGGTAGCATGGGCACTCGGCCCAGTCGTGTGGGTAACGCTTGGGGCAGGGTGCGATCTGAGCGTACAAAGGGACGGTAGAACAAGCAGACAACGGAGGGAGGCAGCTGTTTAGTGGCGGGCAAGGCTACAGTAGTAGCTGCGTGCAAGGGCGGCGGGCGGGTGGCGCCACGCTCGAGGTTGGGGACCGCCGCCGCTGCTGGTAAATTTCGCTGCGGACCTTGTACGATCTCATGAGCTCCTTCGTTGCGGGGTCATCCTGGCACTCCGCTGCAGGCTGCACCAACGGCTGCGACTGGACGGGAGTGTAAACGGAGCTACACATCGCACCGATGGCAGGCAAGCAATGGTGCTGGGCGGTTGACGGTAGGGCTGCTGTGGAGGGAGTGAATGGAGGGGTGTGGCATGTGAGCAAGTGAAGAAGCGCAATGGTAGATCCGGCCAGCGTGGCACTGGCGTTTGGCCTGTTGGGGGCCTTGCCGCCAGGTTTGCCTTTGGTTTCCGGCACCTGCAGGCGTTGGTATGCAGTTGATGAGCGGGCGCGCGGTGCCGTGGCGCCTACCGAAAGCCCCGATACTGCTGGCTTACCTCTGTGCTTGAAGCGTTGGATTTCGGGGTCTGGGACGTGAGTGTGAGTCAATACACCCGGTAATACTGGTGCAGGGGCTGCGGCAGCGACGCATGGGGGCAGCTTCCCGCAGGTGTCGGCAGCTGGCCCCGATATGGCTGCGCTACCGCTGTGAGCGAATCTGTTTTTGTTGTGTTGTTATAGGGGTCATTGCTGTCAACCAGCACCGTTGCCCATTGAGGGTCAGCCCTGGGTGGTTTGAGTGTGCGAGGCGGTAACAGTTGCGGCATAGGTGCGGCATAGGTGCGGTGTTGGGGTTGCGGGCCCAGATGCTGGTGGGGCAGCAGCCACAGCGGTGGCAGTGGCGCTTCATGGTCAAGGGCATGGCAAGCCACTCTGAGTCCTGTGCAGGGGCTGGTGCATCACCCTTCCAATTGAGCCGAGACGACGGCAGGCGGCAGCGGGCAGCGCGCCGCCGTTCATCGTTTCCACGCACACCTGCTCTGCTGCTTTGCAAGCGCGCAGCACTTCTCACGACAGAATTTCTGAGTCTTTTCTAAGACCCTCCAGTCCAGCCGCTGGATCACCAAAGCCTTTTTGCTTCGCCAAAACGAGCAGACATCGATCTGCGTTTCGTCGACTGGCATACGCGGCGATTGAAGGGAGACCCTGATCGCAGCTTGGCCGCCGACATCCCCGCCGCCTCGCCGCCCACCGCATTCCGCTGCCGCCACTTTGTGGGTCATGCCGCCGCCATGGGCCAGAGGGGACCCAAACCGGGACTACCAGCTGCTGAGTGCCACCGACGACTCGGAGGCGCAGAGGCAGGCCAAGCCAGTGACTGCTGGGCGACTGTTTCGGCTGGCCAGGCCAGAGGCAGCCCGCCTTGCCGTTGCGTCCCTCTTCCTCCTCCTCGCCTCTGTTGGCCAGGTTGCGTTCCCCAAGCTGGCAGGTGTGGTATGGTACCTGGAAATCCAGCACCTTGCTTGCCGCCTTGCTACGTAGAGTGTGGCGCCTGATGGGTTGGCTTGAAGGTGGTGGTATGCCTTTACCCCGGCTGCCTCCCCTGACCTCTTTCTGTCAGGCGACTTGATCGACGTTGCCATCCAGCAGCAGGAGGGGGGCAGCCCTGCAGAGGCCCGCCGCACCACCAACCGCATCCTGTTCCAGGTGTGGCCAGGGCCTGAACCCGCACACACGGCTGAGCCCGCAAAACAGCCTGCCTGCCTGCCTGCCTGCCATGCATGCACATCGCACCGATGGCAGGCAGGCAGGCAAGCAATGGTGCTGGGCGGTTGACGGTAGGGCTGCTGTGGAGGGAGTGAATGGAGGGGTGTGGCATGTGAGCAAGTGAAGAAGCGCAATGGTAGATCCGGCCAGCGTGGCACTGGCGTTTGGCCTGTTGGGGGCCTTGCCGCCAGGTTTGCCTTTGGTTTCCGGCACCTGCAGGCGTTGGTATGCAGTTGATGGGCGGGCGCGCGGTGCCGTGGCGCCTACCGAAAGCCCCGATACTGCTGGCTTACCTCTGTGCTTGAAGCGTTGGATTTCGGGGTCTGGGACGTGAGTGTGAGTCAATACACCCGGTAATACTGGTGCAGGGGCTGCGGCAGCGACGCATGGGGCAGCTTCCCGCAGGTGTCGGCAGCTGGCCCCGATATGGCTGCGCTACCGCTGTGAGCGAATCTGTTTTTGTTGTGTTGTTATAGGGGTCATTGCTGCCAACCAGCACCGTTGCCCATTGAGGGTCAGCCCTGGGTGGTTTGTGTGTGCAAGGCGGTAACAGTTGCGGCATAGGTGCGGCATAGGTGCGGTGTTGGGGTTGCGGGCCCAGATGCTGGTGGGGCAGCAGCCACAGCGGTGGCAGTGGCGCTTCATGGTCAAGGACATGGCAAGCCACTCTGAGTCCTGTGCAGGGGCTGGTGCATCACCCTTCCAATTGAGCCGAGACGACGGCAGGCGGCAGCGGGCAGCGCGCCGCCGTTAATCGTTTCCACGCACACCTGCTCGTGCTGCCTTGCATGCGCGCAGCACTACTCACGACAGAGTTTCTGGGTCATTCAAAGACCCTCCTGTCCAGCCGCTGGATCACCAAAGCCTTTTTGCTTCGCCAAAACGAGCAGACATCGATCTGCGTTTCGTCGACTGGCATACGCTGCGATTGAAGGCAGACCCTGATCGCAGCTTGGCCGCCGACATCCCCGCCGCCTCGCCGCCCACCGCATTCCGCTGCCGCCACTTTGTGGGTCATGCCACCGCCATGGGCCAGAGGGGACCCAAACCGGGACTACCAGCTGCTGAGTGCCACCGACGACTCAGAGGCGCAGAGGCAGGCCAAGCCAGTGACTGCCGGGCGACTGTTTCGGCTGGCCAGGCCTGAGGCAGCCCGCCTTGCCGTCGCGTCCCTCTTCCTCCTCCTCGCCTCTGTTGGGCAGGTTGCGTTCCCCAAGCTGGCAGGTGTGGTATGGTACCTGGAAATCCAGTATCTTGCTTGCCGCCCTGTTACTGTTTAGAATGTAGCGCAGGTGGCACCTAAGATGGTCGGCTTGATGCCGGAGAGATGCCTTTACCCGGCTGCCTCCCCTGCCCTCTCTTTCTGTCAGGCGACTTGATCGACGTTGCCATCCAGCAGCAGGAGGGGGGCAGCCCTGCAGAGGCCCGCCGCACCACCAACCGCATCCTGTTCCAGGTGTGGCCAGGGCCTGATCCCGCACACACGGCTGACCCCGCGAAACAGCCTGCCTGCCTGCCTGCCTGCCATGCATGCACATTTCACAACCTTGTTTGTTGTGGGGAGCAGTGGTGACCGGGCAGCACAATTGTACAGTGGGGAGACCAAGCAACAACCCACTTGCCCTGCTGCAGATCCTGGGGGTGGTGGTGGCGAGCGGCGCTGCAGACGGTCTTCGCTCCTGGCTGTTTCAGTCTGCAGCTGAGCGAGTGATGTACCACCTGCGGGTGCACCTCTTTGCAGCGCTGCTGCAGCAGGAGGTGGGTGCCTGGCTTGCTTGTGTTTACAGTCTGTTGTCCGCAAAGAAGCTTGCGATACAGACCTGGTGCTCGCACGCAAGGCAGGGTGCGGGTGCACTGCTGGATTGGGATGCCGGCCTTGCATGCTCTCTTTGTGGTAGAGCTGCCTGTTCAGCAGTCTATCCAGCGCACAGGACGAGCCTCCATCTCCGTCCCACCGACCAGCGTGCCTCTCCAGCTCCCTGCTGCCTACGCCCTCTGCTCGTCTTCTCCTCCTTGTCCATGCCCTCCTCCTCTCCTCTTCTCATCCTGAGTCGTCCTCTTGTTGCATGCTGGAGTATCGTGCCTCCACTCTTGACCCCTTCCTCCCTCGCCACGTGCCCCTCCCTGCACTGCTGGCCCTCCTCCCTCAACCTTGCCACTCCCCGACACTCCCTCCACGCTGATCTCCTGTTCCTTCACACTACTCTTGCCACCTCCCTCCCTCCCTCCCTTTCTCCACCCCACAGGTGGGCTTCTACGATAGGGTGCGCACTGGGGAGCTGACCAACCGCCTCTCCGAAGACACCCGCCTGCTCAAGTCGGTGGCAACCACCAGCATCGCACAAGCGCTGCGCTCCGCCGCCGTCTGCTCCCTGGGGCTGGCCATGATGTGAGGCCTACGGGCTGCGAGGGGTTGCGCTGTGCTGCACTGAGCTGTGCGGTTCGGTGCGGAGCGGTGTGGTGCGGTGGACTGATATGTGGTGCCATGTGGTGCCATGACATGCTGGTGTGGCGTAGCGTGACATGCCGGTCACGGCTGGACTGGCTGGGATGGCCGGGCTGTCTGTGTGCTGTGGGGCCATGTTGTCCCAGCAGATGATGACAGACCACCGCAGTGACCCTCATGCCTTGCCGCCGCCGCCCCCAACGCTTTTGTTTAGGTTTGCCACCTCGTGGCTGCTGGCCTCCCTCACCCTGTGCATCATCCCGCCGCTCTTCTTCTTCTTTTGGCTCTTCGGCCGCCTCAGCCGCCGCTACATCAAAGAGCAGCTGGCCGCCAGCGCTCGCGCCAACACCGTGGCGGAGGAGTGCTTTGCCAACCTGCGCACCGTGCGGTCGTTTGCCAAGGAGGCGGCGATGCTCGGCAGCTACGAGGCTGCCCAGGAGCGCACGCTGCACTACGGCCTGCGCTCCGCACGGCTGGAGGGCTTCTTCTTTCCCCTCAACAGCTCGCTGGCCACAGGTGACGAGCGGCGGCCACAGCACAGCCGGCTGCCTCCCAGCTTCCTGCCTGACGGTTGCATCGCCGTTGCCGCCCTTGCCTGCCTCTTTGTGAGGAGCGAAGGGTTTGGTGGACCACACTGTTCAGTCAGGCCCCTCACATTCCTGCGCTCATTTGATGCATGTGCCTGCCAGCCGTGGGCCACTGGTGGTTGAGCGGGCTTGCACTGGCGCACCCGCGACCACAGTTGCAATATATCCTTCATACTGCTACACTTCTGGCACAAGGAGGCACACAACAACATACCCCCTTGTGATCTTCTCCTCTCCCCCCCCCCCTCCCTCCCTCCCTCCCTCCCTCCCTCCCTGTGTAGGCGCCATCATGGCCATCCTGTGGTACGGCGCCCGCCAGGTGATTGCAGGGGAGCTGACCGCCGGCAAGCTGTCCTCCTTTGTGGTGTATGCGGTGTATGTGGCGGCCAATGCGGGCATGCTCATGGGCGTCTTTGCCAACGTGGTCCAGGTGAGGGCGGGGGTCAGTGGCACTGGTTATTGTGGCAGGTGATAGGTAGTGGTGTACTGCCTTCACTCTGGTGACGCCACCAATGCTTCTTTTGTTTGCACCATGCTCCATGCTGCATTCGTGTGGCTGCATTTGTGTGTGCAACGCGGGGGTGCTGGATGCGCGGCAGAGTGCGGCGGCAGTGCAGAAACAGCCTCTGGGGAGGGCTGACTGTGCAGCCACTGTGTATGGCATGCGTGCGCTGCTGGTCACATGAATCAGCCACCGGGAGCATGTTCAGTCCTCCAAGTACCAGCTGATCATTCTGCTGCTGCATGCTGCACGTGTTGTGTGCAGGCGCTTGGCGCCAGCGAGCGCGTGTTCCAGCTGCTTGACCGCCAGCCGCAGCAGGACCTGAATGGCGGCACGCTGCGCCCCCTTGGGGCCCCGGAGGGCAGCGAGCTGCGGCTGCAGGCAAGCAGGCTGCCAGCGCAAAGCAAGCAGGCTGCTCTTCCCCAGCCCTGACGCTCGCAAGTGCCGCCGCTTGAAGCGCCTGGGAACTTGAACATGTCAGCTGCTTTCTGTGTGCTTGGTGCCACGACTGCCTTCGGTGCCTCAAAACGAGCCTCATCATGATGTGCCGCCCTGCTTCCAACACTCCCTTGCGCCTTGCAGGGTGTCTGGTTTGCCTACCCCTCGCGCCCAGGGGTGTGGGTGCTCCAGGGCTTCGACCTGCACGTACCTCCAGGCAAGACGGTTGCCCTGGTGGGCCCCAGCGGAGGCGGCAAGAGCACCGCCATTGGGCTGATCGAGCGGTTCTACGACCCGCAACGAGGCTTGGGTGAGTGGGCGCCTGCTTCACACCCCATAAGCCACTAGCCACTCCGGGTGCAGGGCAGGCAGGGCAGGCAGGGCAGGAGGCAGGGCAGGAGGGGAGGCAGGAGGCAGGGCAGTAGCTGTGCTGAGGCGGGCCGGCTGGTTGATTCTGGTGATGTGTCTTTAGGGCATGGCTGTGAGCTGTGCTACCACCCCTCCATCGCGACTGCACGGCTCCCAGCACACAAACACACCATCTTAAAGATCAAGGTCAACACAAGTACCATGTTTTCATGAAGCACACGTCTGACATACTCTCTCCCGGTGCTTCCCGCCGCAGTCCTGCTGGACGGCACGTCGCTGACCTCTGTGCAGCACAGCTGGCTGCACCAGCGCATTGCCCTTGTCAGCCAGGAGCCCGTGCTGTTTGCCGACACGATTGCTGCCAACATTGCCTTTGGCTGCCCGGGTGGCACCGCCAGTCAGGAGCAGCTGGAGGAAGCTGCCAGGGTGGCAAACGCGCATGAGTTTGTTTCTGCGTTCCCCCAGGTGGGTCGAGGGAGGGCCGGCCTTGAGGGAGGGGCAGTGTGTGTGTGTGGGGTGCGGCCGGGTGCGTGCACTACTCAGCACATGATATGTTGGGCTGCTCCATGTTCCCTGCCTGTGCAGCACTTTCCACACATGCTGCCACCAGTGTGAGGCAATGGTGTGCCTGCCACAAGCGCCAGTTGCATGTGCCCTTGTTGGCAGGCACATATTGACCGCGCTCACCCGTTGCTTTGCTGTGTGTTCTCTTGCAGGGCTATCAGACGTTGGTGGGAGAGCGCGGTGTGCGACTGAGTGGCGGGCAGAAGCAGCGCATAGCCATCGCCCGGGCCGTGATCATGAGGCCTCGGTAGGCTGGCAGTACAGCTCCAGCACCATTGTACTGCTTGTGCCGGGGAGCTTGTGCTTGTGATGGGTGGTGCTGGCTCTGCATGGAACGAGGAGGAGTTGGAGGAGTCTGCGACACGCCGCGGTGTGCTGAGGATTGTGCCGCCTTGGATGCACAGCCTGGCAACCCCTCCTGCTGCTCCGTGGCCCGTGCCGCTCCTTGACCCGGCACCGTCGTCCGCCCTGCCTGCTGCTGCTGCTGCTGCTGCAGCGTGCTGTTGCTGGACGAAGCCACCTCAGCCCTGGATGCTGAAAATGAGCACCTGGTGCAGGAGGCGCTTGATCGCGCGTCTGCGGGGCGGTCGGTGCTGGTCATAGCGCACCGCCTGTCCACCGTGCAGGCAGCCGACTGCGTGGTGGTGGTGCAGGAGGGCCGTGTCGCAGAGCAGGGCACGCACAGCGAGCTGCTGGCAGCAGGCGGCGTCTACCAGCAGCTGGTGCGGCGGCAGCTTTTTGCTGGCAGCGGTGCGCGTGGCGGCGGTGGCGTGCAGGCAGAGCAGCGTGAGGGGGGCGAGGAGGCGGCTGTGCATCAGCCAGCCACACATGAAAGTTTGACAGTCTGATAGCCTGCTGATAGCCTTTGTAGCCTTGTAGCCTTGTATTTTAATGGGCATTGAAGAATCAGAGCAGCTTTGTAACTTCAGCTGGGCTCAGACAGCCAGTGGCCCTTCCCATTGAGGCTCGGCAAGCAGCTACGCAAGCTCCCTTCTCTTGAGCACAACTCAAGTCCATCACGGTGCAATTCTGTGGGCCCTGGCAAGGTCAATGGGGACATGTGTGGTCGGCTGACAGAGCACCAACACCCATGAAAGCACCAGCGTTGGCAACATAAGGACTGCGACTGAGCATGCCTGCTGCAGCCGCCCATTGATGTGCTGCAATCAGCTCTCCCGCCGCCGCCATCCGTCCTGCCGCCACTGCGGCTTCTTCTTCTCCAGTCGAGTCTGTTCACTCATTCAGCCTGTCTGTTTGGCGAAAGCTGCTGAGGCCTGCAGGCGTTGCAAGAGCGGGTTCAGAGGTGCGCGGCTTTAGGCTGCGCTCGTGACTGCCCTGCACGCCTTTGCCAGCTGCCTGATCAACCTCGTGGGTCCTGGGCAGCAGCCAGACACCCTGGGCTGCGAGGGCGCTGTTGAAGGAGGCTTCGCGCTCCTGGACGCCCTGAACCTCATCACACTCGCTCAAGCAACCTCCTAAGCCCCAGCATTGAGCGCCTGGTGGGTGCAGGGGCAAGCATGGAGCCGGCCGACGGGCAGCAAGAAGCGGCGCTGGAGACGGCGGCACCGCCGACAGTTGAACGCCAGCAAGAGCAGCATCGCAGCCAGGCACCGTTTCGTATCAGCCCCAGGGACCCACGCCTGCAGGTGTCTAGTCTAGCTGACACGCAGCCGCGCAGCACACCAGCCCAGCCGCTGCGCCCTGGCAGTGCGGCTGCTGCCGTGTCAGTCGAGCGTGAGCAGGGGCAGCCTGAAGGCAGCAACTTACGAGTGGCAGGAGCACAGGGTGGCAGAGAGGAGCATGAGGAAGTGGACGAGCAGAGTCAACGGCAGTGCTCGCATTGCGGCTGCCTGAGTCCCGCAGGCCGATGGCTGAGGCACCCCACTGAAGGTGCCTGGCTCTGCAGTGCTTGCGGAAAATATGCAAAAAGGAACAGCGGGAGCCTGCCAAGTACTGCTGTGCTGCAGCGCCGCGAGCAGCAGCGGCTAGCAAAAGCGGCAAGCAAGCTGCGTCATATTCCGCTGCACCAGCGGCAGTGCCTGCAGTGTGGGGCCAGCACACCCGGGGCTGGGCAACACTGGGTGCGGCACCCGGCCACCAAGGAAGAGTGGCTGTGTCACAAGTGCTACGATCGAGCATGGAAGCAGCTGGAGCGAAAGCGCCAGCGGGCGGCAGCCAAGGAGGAGTCCAGCAGCGCTTCAGGCAGCGACAGCGAGGAGGAGTGTGAGGATAAAAGGGAGGCACCGCCCCGCCGCACACCAGCCACTGTGGCCCACCAGGCAGGCTCTGTCCAGCCACCCATGCCTCGTCAGCTTGAGGGGCCAGCCGCTGCAGCCAGGGGGCGCGCCGCTGGACCCAGGCAGCAGCAGCAACAGTCCCAGCCACAAAAGCAGCAGCACCAACAGCATGCGCAGCCGAAGCAGAGGTCCATGCCACAGCCACAACAGCAGCAGCAGCAGCAGCATTCACAGCCGAAGCAGAGGTCCATGCCACAGCCACAACAGCAGCAGCAGCAGCAGCAGCAGCAACAACCACAGCAGCAGCCACAGCAGCAGCAGCCAATGCTTCCGGCCCCAGCTCAACCACCACCGCCTGCCCAGCAGCAGCATCCGCAACAACAGCAAAGCTTGTATGAGCTGCTGTTGGCGGCAGCCGCGCAGGCAGCTGGAGCTGCAGCGAGGCTGACCCCCGAGCTGGCTGCGTCCTTTGTCGTGCTGCTGCCGCTGCAGGCGGACCAGGTGAGGCTGCTGGCTTTGATGGTGCGGACTCGGAGCCTGATGATGTCTTGCTGTTGGGCAGTGCACCCATCACCAGAGCACTTCTGCTGCTTGCAACAGGCACAGCTCACCCGCAGCCTGCCTGTTGATGAGTCTCCCTGCCAACGCAGGAACAGTACCTTCGCGACTTTCTTCTGAGTGGGAAGTTCAGAGCTGCGGCGGCGTATGTACGCGCGGCACTGTGTCGAGCCGGCATCCTGCTGCCTGCGGCCAACCCTTGAGAGTGTAGCGGCCAGGCGAGGGCGAGCTTGCAGGGCATGAGTGGTACTGGTAGTGGGGCTGCCAGTGGCATTGCTGCCGGCACTCCTGCGCAGCCTGTGACATACTGCCTGTGCCTGCCTGCCCTGTCCCCATTTAAATACCGCCTCAGCCCTTGCTGTATGTGCTCACTGGCTCCCCAAGCCTGACCAGCCGGCACCTGTGGCTGTCCCCTTGCTGACCACTGTCCCCCTGCCTTCTTCGCCTGACTGCGTGCACCGCAGGAATCCAGCTGCTTCAATACGTCAGAAGCTCAGTCCTCCAGGCAGCGGGCTGGCACCACCCCTCCTTTTCATGCCCAGTACAACGCCTTTGACCAGCCTCATTCCTGAGCCCAATGACATCAGTCAACTTGAATAGCGACTGACGCACTGGCTTTAATGATGTGTGTCCTGGGTAGTTATTCATGCAATACAGCCCCGTCGTGTGGGCAGCTCAGGCCTAGCTACTTCCCTGGCTTTACCGAGTCCTGCTTGCCTCTGAGCCAGCTCTGGATTGTTCGTTGTGTCGGCTCTCAGCACTGCAGTCCGCTGTTGTGAGCCCTACAAAGGCACACAGTGCATCCAAACCTGCGAGCGTGTTGCAAGCCCTTCAAGCATCACTGCCCTGACAGCTGCGCCGCTACACTTTCTGGCGTTCATCTGAGCCCAGATCTGGCAGCGGCACTGTCAAAATGATGGAGTGTAGCCCGTGCAGCCGCCCATTGGTGTGCTGCGATCAGCTCTCCCACCGCCGCCATCCGTCCTGCCGCCACTGCGGCTTCTTCTTCTCCAGTCGAGTCTGTTCACTCATTCAGCCTGTGTGTTTGGCGAGAGCTGCTGAGGCCTGCAGGCGTTGCAAGAGCGGGTTCAGAGGTGCGCGGCTTTGGGCTGCGCTCGTGACTGCCCTGCACGCCCTTGGCCATTTGCCTGATCAACCTCGTGGGTCCTGGGCAGCTACCAGAGGGGTGTGGGCTGCGACGGCGCTGTTGAAGCAGGCTTCGCGCTCCTGGACGCCTTGAACCTCTTCACACTCGCTAAAGCAACCTCCTAAGCCCCAGCATTGAGCGCCTGGTGCATGCAGTGGCAAGCATGGAGCGGGCCGACGTGCAGCAACAAGCTGCGCTGGAGACGGCGGCACCGCCGACAGTTGAACGCCAGCCAGGGCAGCAGCGCAGCCAGGCGCCTTCCTACATCAACCCCAGGGACCCACGCCTGCACCTATCTGACCCGCAGCCTCGCACCTTATCACCTGAGCCGCTGCCCCCTGGAAGCGCGGCTGCTGATGCCTCAGACAGCGGTCCACCCGCGTCAGCCGAGAGTGAGCAGGGACAGGCTGAGAGCAGCGACAGGCAGGCATCACCAACCCAGCCTGCCGGCAGTGAGGGGCAGCAGGGAGCGGAGGAGCGGAGCCAGCGGCGGTGCTCCCACTGCGGGTGCTCCAGTTCAGGTCACCAGTGGCGCAGGCACCCCACTACAGGTGCCTGGCTCTGCAGTGCTTGCAGAAAATATGCAGAAAGGAACAGCGGGAGCCTGCCAAGTACCGCTGTGCTCCAGCGCCGCGAGCAGCAGCGGCAAGTACTGGCAGCAAGCAAGTTGCGTCATGTGCCGCTGAACCAGCGGCGGTGCCTGCAGTGTGGGGCCAGCTCTCCCGGGGCTGGCTGCCACTGGCATCGGCACCCGGCCACCAAGGAGGAGTGGATGTGCAACCGTTGCTACCAGCAAGCACTTCACCCGCCAAAACGGAGGCGCGAGCATAAATCAGCTTCAGCAGCATCAAGCAATAACGGCGACGAGGAGGCGTGGGAGGAAGGCGAGGAGGCACAACCTCCCAGCCAAGCACCTGCTGCAATCCAGCAGCAGGCCATCCCAGTGCAGCCACTCGTGCCTGGGCCTCCTGTTCAGCAGGGCTCCTCAGCATTCGCAATCGCAAGCTACGTTGCTGACACAAGACAGCAGCAGCAGTTGCGAGCCCTGAGCCAGCAGCGGCAGCAGCAGCCACAAGGAGTGAACGTTGATGCGACATGGGATTTTGCGCCTGAGCAGCCAGCGCTGCTGCCTGCCAACATGCCACCAGCCCAAGGCTCAACAGGACTGCTGGTGCTGGAGGCGGCGCAGCAGGCGGCAGCCGCGGCAGCAGGGCTGACAGAGGGGTTGGCAGGGACCTTTGCTGCACTGTTGCCGATGCCCCCAGAGCAGGTGCGACTTGTGAGGAGGCAGGGGCGGGTCTGCTACCAAATGCTGAGTGGTGGGGGTAGTGCAAGTTGTTTCGTGTGCTTCTGGCTGCCTCACTGCAAGCCACCTGGCTCCCCTGCCTGGCCCTGCAGGATGAGTGCCTGCGCCTGATGCTGCAGCGCCGCCAGTACAGCGGTGCGGCAGGGCTGATGTGGGCAGTGCTGCACGTGCGAGGCATCCCGGCTCAAGGGCTCCCTCGGGCCTTGCCAGAGCGGCATTAGTTCCAGCTTTGACCGCCCACGTATTGCTCATTGCCTGCCTTTCCAAATTAGCTCTCCTATTGTCAGCATCCGTAGCGCATGTGCAGTGTGAACAGACTTAACCTAGAGATGTATGAGCTGACTTAGTCTCGAGGTATGTGAGCAGACAGCGAGCCCACCCGGGCTGCTCAGCAAGGCCAACAACTAGGGGGCTAGCCGCCGCCTAGCGCTTGCGCCACGCCAGTGTCCGCTGCTGCTCCCACCCCCGGCCAACCGCTGTCGGATGCAGCTGCCGCCGCTGCGACCGCCGCCGCTGTCTCGTTGCGCAGGAAGGCACAGGGGTGGTTGGGTTGTCGGGCCCACTTGTCGTTATTGAACTTGGCGCTGACTTGGTCGCACCAGGCTGGCACCAGCAGCTGCGGTGGCTGCCAGGCCTTCCAGCCCTCTGCATCGACCACAGGTTTGACGAATTGGCATATTGTGGTCAGCGAGCAGGCACGCGGGATGCAGGGTCATGCCCAAGTCATGCTTCGACACAAGGTTGACACAGCACTGGGTATTTGAAGGTGCCCATAGGTGACACTTCCAAGCCCCACCAGTTGCCAATTCCCTCACCCCACGCCTCCCATGCTGCACTGCATCTTCCACCCTCTGGCCCTCTCAGCCCAGGCGCACCTGCCAGCGGCGCAGGCAGCTGGTAGTACATTTTGCGCATGGGACCCTTGTCAGCATCGCCCCACGACATGCAGCACCAGAAAGGGCTGTCGCCGTAGTCCGTGATCGCCTGCTGAAACAGACGGTCAAACGCGGTGCTGTCAGCAGGCTGCGTGAAGCCTCCTAGAAGGCCAGGCACGTGGCCCCTGAAGGCACAGCGCAGCCCACCAGGAGGCAAGGCAAGGCAGGGTCAGGCAGGGTCAGGCAGAATGGAGGGGGTCCGGCCGGCACACACCGCGTCATCACTCCCTGCAAGCGCAGGTGCAGCCAACAAAGCAGCGAAGAAAGCAAGGACGCATCAAACGCATCAAGAGCAACGCCACACGGCAGCACAGCGTGACAGCGTGAGCACAGCAGCCTGCGGCTCCATGCGTCTAGCGCCCACCTCAGCTGCAGCACCGCCTCTCCGCTCACTGGCGCCACCGCCTGCAGCAGCTCCGCCTGCCGAATGCCTGGCCACACCGTGGCTCCGTGGCCCACTGTGTGGGATGGCTTAGGGAAAGGGTTGGCGGGCTGCGCCGCCGCTATCTGCACCACCGCCTGCGACTTGCGCACCGTGACGGGCACCTGCGGCAGCTGCAGGAAGCCGGCGTGGCGGTAGTCCACCTTGGAGGCCTCCAGTGACTTGATGGGGAGCAGGAAGTCGAGCGGGCAGCGGAAGGGCAGCTGCAGGTCGCTGCCCCTGCACAGCACAGCACAGCACAACAGGGTGAGGCGAGCAAGTGAGGGCTTGGACTTGTTATGTTTCTTGATATCAAGAGGAGCGCGGGCGGGAGGTGTTGTGATCTGGTGTGGCGGCAGCAGCCCACAGGAGGCCTGGCAAACTGCAAAGGTTGGCAGGCTTGGCACAGTCAAGCTCGCTGCAGTGCCAGTCCAGCTCGTCGCTCACTTTGTGCGGCAGCTCTCCAGCACATCTGGCGACTCGTCCATGTCGCACCAGCACCACAGCGTGGGCAGCAGCAGCGTGCGCCCCAGCATGCGAGCCGCCGCCAGCGCATCCCTGCACATTCAGGTGGCAGGCACGACGCCAGGGCAGTACATGAAAGATGAGACAAAGATGGAGGCGAAGAGCTGCGGACTCACAGACCACCAACACACCCCGCTGATCACACGCCAAGCTAAGCACGAGAGGGGGCATGGCGTGCGGAAGGTGCACTGGCAGCATGGCAGAATCGGCAGCAACAGCTGACTCGATGTGGCAGGCAGTGCACAAAAGAAGACCAGGCAGCACAACACAGTACGATACAGCATCACAAGACATTACGGTGCAGCTGACAACGTGCCTGAAGGCGGCCAGCTGGTAGCTCATACCCAGCCAGTGCTTCTCAAACGGCGGCATGCCGTACTGCTTCCCGCCGTATCGCCGCCGCTCTTCCCCCTCCACGAACGCCAGCACCTCGCGCTGGCCATCGTAAGCTAGTGCCTTCAGCTTGAACTGGTTGGAGGCTGCCAGGCGGCCTAGTGCGGGGCCTTCTTCCCCCTCGTCCAGCTGGCCGTAGTACTGCGGCGGGTCCATGTGCCAAAACCCAAACTCTTGCAGCCGCGCTTTCTTCCCAGGGCCGCTGAAGCGCTGGAAGGTGGCGTGGATGGCCATGGGCGTAACACCCAGCCTGCAGCCCGGGAGGCAGCGGCACAGGCTCCAGAGCTTAAGTTGTGCTGTGCAGGTGCAGGTGATGCGACCGCAGCAGCAAATGCGGACAGCCGGCAGCGACAGGCAGCAATCGCGAGTGCACATGCGGCAAGCACTGCGCAGGCGGGCGGGCAGGCAGATGGCGACACTGAGACACTTGGCAAACGCTGCACAGGCAGCTAGGCAGGCAGGCAGGCAGGCAGGCAGGCAGGCAGGCAGGCAGGCAGGCAGCTTGCCTCCAAGGGGTGCGTTGCACAAAGGCGACGTGGCCGTTTGAAAAGAGCACAACCGGCAGCGTTTGCACCGTGAGCGAGCGGTTGTAAACTTTGATGGACCGAGGTGACTCTGCAACACCGCAGGGGGCCGGGGTAGGACAGCGAGAGGGCAGGAAGGCAGGCAGGCGAGATGGTAAGGGGCGTGCGCCGCAGAAAACGGTACAGCCGCATGCAGAGACACGGACTGGCACAGAGACGGCTCGGACACTGAACAGCAAAGCAAATACAACAAACAAGGTGGCGCCGTATGGCAGCTGTTTCCTGAGCTGAGCTGCTTATGGGTGCGAGCTGTGAGCTGTAGCCGTCATAGCAGCAGGGGGCAGGCAGGCAGGCAGGCAGGCGGGCAGGCGGGCAGGCAGGCGGGCAGGCAGGCGGGCAGGCAGGCGGGCAGGCAGGGCGGGCAGGCACACGCCACCACACACCTTCGCCAGCACTCACGATGCCTCCCGCCTCGAAGAGCAGGTTGAGCGCCATCTGGTCGTCTATGCCGCGCTGCGCTTTGTCTGTGTGCCGCTCCCGTGCAGGGTCGGTCAGCATGCCCGCCCAGGCCGCTAGGAAGGCACGAGCGGCTGGCGTGTTGTGCGCTGCAAAGAGCCCTGTGTTGAAGGCGCGGCCGCTGCAGAGGCAGGTCAGGAGGAGGGAAGGCTCCCCGGGGCAATGTGAGGCGGGGACAGGACATCCGCCAGCGCAGGTGCAACAGCAATAGATGGAAGCGGTGAGGCACAGACAACCACAGCGAGCGGTAATGGCCCCGCATGCAGTGCCCTGCCCCGACTGCACCCTGCTCATGTTGAGTGACTGGAGCGATGCAGGGCTGTGCAGGCGCAGCCACGCGAGGCAGCCATGCAAGGCAGCCACGCAAGGCAGCCAGCAAACCCGCTCCCCGGCTGCTCACAAATGGTTGCCCGCCACATGGCCGCAGCGAGGCTGCAGATGCTGCGGCTTCCACTCGTCCTCGACCTGCGCCACAGGGGTGATGCACATGGCAGCAGCAGCGCTGGAGTGCAAGTTGCATTGAGGTGCACCCAATTCCGAATTTGCCAATGCCCCCTACCAGTTCAACCTGGAATGGCGCTAGGGAAGTGATAGATGGTAGCTGAAGGGCTGAGAGGGGACCCCATTCGAGTCACACTATCACTGACCAGCCAGCCTGCACGCCACCACAGCCTGCAGGCCACCACACCCGTCCGCACCTTGACGCTGAGGCAGTCGGTGGATATGAAAAAGTCTGCGGCACCGCGCTGCTCCAGGTACTGCCACGGCTCCCGCAGCCACACGCAGTCGCTGTCGCTCACCACCACAACCTCCAGGCTGGGGTGCTGCTCCAGCAGATCCAACACAAACCGGATCTGCGCCAGGACAGCACAGCACGGCAGGCACGGTGAGCTGGCAGTGTGTTTCACATCACCGTCACAGCGCAGGCAGGCAAGGGCAGAAAACGTCCACGCACGCAGGCGGGGCAGCCTTACGACTTGCCCTCTGGAGCCCTCCTGTGCAGGAAGTCTGGTGTGTGCGTGCGTGCGCATACGCCAACGCAGCTACGAGTCAGTCTGCGCCCTGCCTGCCCTGCTCCTCGGTGTGGCATGCTGACACCCCTGCCTGAAGCGGTGCCCCAGGCATCAGCCCGCCTCCCAGCACGCGCACACATACCCACACATACTTACATGCACACATTCATGCACACACACCCGCCCACAGGTGCACATCCACACAGCAGCGCACCTTGACGGCCCCCATCAACCGAAAGGCGGCAAAGTCTCCTCTGAAGTCGGCGGCCTGAGTGCCCATCTCCACACTCACACAGGGGAGTCCGTGCTCCCTGCACTGCGCCAGCATCGGCTCGTCGAAGGCTGCAGCAGCAGAAGGAGGCGGCTGGACCTGGTCAGCATGAGAGGAAGGGATCTTGTCCATGTACAGCGGAGCAGGTGTACCAGAGATTCGCAGCCAGATGGTGTGTTGTCCCTCCCACTCCCGCATCCGCTTCAGCAGCGTGCGAGCAGCACAACACAGGCGGTGCAGGCGGCCCAATACCCCAGGTGGGCTGGGCTTTGGTGCGCAAAGGCAAGAAGAGCAGCAAAGCCAGCCAGAGCAGCTAGCTTTGCAGTTGACTTTGCAGCTGCGCAAGCGCACCTGCTATGAGAAAGGGCGCTCCCGTCTGCATCACGCTGCGAGCCCAGTTGTGCACCAGCTCAAAGTATGCGCTGTTGCCAAAGCTGACCATCAGGCGTCTTGCAGTGTCCAAGTCAGGTGGCTGCACCCTGGCCGGTGGCGGCGGCCGCGACGGCTTCCGCGCGGCGGCCCGCAGCCAGCTGTGGCCGCCAGGCTTGATGACGCCTCCCCCTGCTGGTCGTGACGTGCCGCTTTTGCCAATCTCTGATAGCTGGCCAGGCAGCAAGCGGCTGGAGGCCTCCAGATGTGCCTCGCTGCAGAGGGCATGCTGGAATTCGGTATGACATAGCACCAGCGAGTGGAAGCACAGGAATATCACACTGGCGTAGCAGGCAGGCGGGCAGGCAGACCACCTGTGCTTTTGATGGACCGAGAACAGCATGAACGTCACCGCCGCCCCTGCGACAAAGCCGGCGGCGGCGGTGCTCAGCCGGGTAGCACCCCTGCTGCTGCCGCTCGTCCGCAGCCTCATCTATCTTGCCGTTGCACTTGCGACAAGTACGTGCGGCCCGGCCAAAGTCACCGGCACAGCTGCGCACGAGCCTATTATGTCGCTGACATGTTTGTGAATGTTTGCATGACGGGCAGACTGCAAAGCCGAACTGAATGGCGGCATCAGATGGCGCCGGCGGTGGCGGCAACAAAAAGATGCAAGCGCGCATTGTGCAGAGTCTTTTGTATCGACACTGCCCTCTTGCCACTTGCTGGACATGCCTTGGCCTTTGTTCCGCCCGCAGTGTTGCCCAGGCAGGCAGGCGGCAATGGGCGGGCGAGGCTTTGTGGGCTCTTGTGCATGCCTGTAGATCAGCGCAATGCTCTGAATGAAGCGCAGCTGATAACTTCCTCGCTCTTTCTGCCTTCCGCCAACACCCGCCTTCGGCGCCGCCATTCCAGGCCTCGCATTCCCGGCCTTTCCCCATCCTCCGTATGACATCCAGTCACAGTTCATGGCTGCGCTTTACTCAGCACTGAAACATGGAGGTGTGGGCCTCTTAAAAAGCCCGACAGGTGCGCGGTTGACTGGCACGCAAGTCTCTGCCACCGTGCACCCGCAGGCAGAGCAGAAGGATTGCAACTGTCAGAGGCGACGCATTGCAAAGGCTCAACTGCTCAGCGGCAGTGAGTAGCCTGATAAAGAAGGCCGCAGCAACGGCATGGCTGCGGCGCGGCGAGCAGCTGGGAAACGCGGTTGCAGGACGGCAAGAGGGGCAGGAGATGGCAAGGATGCAGGCTTTCCTACGGTACACTGGCAGTTCGATGATGAGGAGGCTGGACAGCGGTGCAGTTTGCATCGAGATGCTCACCGTCGCATGAAGGCATCCAAGGCTCTGAGCTAACTGTTGCAGCCTACTGACGCCACGCCAACCCCGCTGCATGCCTCCTGCTTCCTGCGGTGCGCTCATGCAGTGCCGGCATCAGCCACAGGTGTGCATGCGGCTCCCACGCCTGCAGCCACATGATGCACGACGGCGGCAGCACCACGCCAGCCAGCTCATGACCCCGCCCGCCCTAGCAGGCAGGGGTGTGGGAGGCAGGAGAGCCAGCAGTAAAGTTGGGTGAAAGGCTGGGTAATGAGGGCTGGCTGCGTGCATTGCGGTGCATTGCCGGTGCCCTGCATTGTATGGTGAGTCAGACAGGATTCTATCAGAGCTACGAGGGTGCGTGGGATGTGAGCACTCAGCTGGCTGGCTGCCGTGGCAATGGATGCGCGTCGCGAGCATGGCACACCCTTCCTGCCGCCCCTGTAAGGTTGCCCGCCGCCTGTGCCTCAAACCACCAGTCCTGATCTCCATGCTTTGACGGCGGTTGGTGGTAGGGGTGTGGGCATCACTGGGCCTGCCTGGGATGAGGAATTCCGACAGGGCGGTGGGCGGACCCCTGGAGCCAGCGGGCCAAATAGTGGTCAATCTGGCACTTCCAGCCTGCCTTCCAGGCACAGGCGGAGCAGTAAACGCCCCCATCTCGTCGCTAGACTGTCCTCAGTCGCAGGTCAAGCGTGTTTCAGCCGGCTCTCAACCCCCTCGCTCACTCACGCCAATGCCCCTCTGGACCCCTCCAAATGCACCACGGCAGATCCGCTGTGCCCAAAGGAGCACGCACTGCGCACAGGCCAGTGCACAAGCCGCTCACCGCAGCTAGCCGCCTGCCGCCGCCGCTTGCGGCGCGTGCGGGGCGCTCGGCCCAGGTGCAGTCACAGCGCGCGCAGCCAGACGCATCCAAACCATCAGACGATACGCTGCCACTGCCGCCAAACTGGGTGCGCCTCTCATTGCAGCCCCTGGCGAGCTTGCTCACCTACGTGTCAACTCAGGCTGAACGCTCAGGAAAAGCTGTCGCAGCTTTATGGCCGAGACGCAGGATCATGTCCAGGAGCAGCTGTCTGCCAGCAAGCTGGCCACGCTGGCTGGGAAAGAGGAGCTCGAACGAACATTCAGCTGAAGCAAGCGCTTGAGCTCCTCTTTCCCAGCCAGTGTGGCCAGCTTGCTGGCAGACAGCTGCTCCTGGACATGATCCTGCGTCTCGGCCATAAAGCTGCGACGGCTGGTCTTCAGCGGTCAGCCTGAGTTGACACGTAGGTGAGCAAGCTCGCCAGGGGCTGCAATGAGAGGCGCACCCAGTTTGGCGGCAGTGGCAGCGTATCGTCTGATGGTTTGGATGCGTCTGGCTGCGCGCGCTGTGACTGCACCTGGGCCGAGCGCCCCGCACGCGCCGCAAGCGGCGGCGGCAGGCGGCTTGCTGCGGTGAGCGGCTTGTGCACCAGCCTGTGTGCCGTGCGGGCTGCTTTCAGCACAGCAGAGCTGCCGTGATTGGGAGGATAATGGCTCAGGTGGCGCCGGCGCACGTAAATGCAGCTCGGGCGTTGCTGGGTTGAGAGGCGGGGCCAGCAGCAGCAGCGAGGGCGCCAGCGATGCAGAGGGTGTGCTGGGGGAGGGAGACGAGGTGGAGCTGCCCCGCAAGCGGCAGGTGGGTGGCTATACGGGTGGCAGCGGGTGCGCTTTGCCTGCTGCCTTTTCGCTGCTGCCGCCCCACGTTGTGAATTTGAGGGGTTGAGCAGTTGCTGATGCTGTTGTATGGAGCGCCTCCTGTGCACCCTCCTCGCCTCTGCCTCTGAGTCTTCACAGCTGCTGCCACGTTGCATGACGACCACGCTGGTACACCACACCTGGCCTTGTGCCGGCATCTTCCAACCCAAGCCCCAACCGCTCCCCCCTGGTGCAGGCTGGCCTCACTTTTAAACCCTTTGCCTGCGGTGCTGGCTAACACATGCATCGCTTGCACAACTCAGCACCCCGACTGGCCCCGTTGCGCTTCGACATTCCAGGGGTCGGCCCTCCGGCTGTTTTTTGCCGTTTCCTGCTACTTTGCAAGCCCGTCCTGTAATCTTGAGCTCAACATTGATTCTGGGTCAAGCTTCAGCAGCCCACTGTGTTACCCTAGGATCGCCTTGTGGCTGCATCAGTCAGCAGGCAGTCATGAAGCAGTGTGGCACCAGAGCCATCACAGCGGCCGCCGCTGCCCAGCCAGCTCCAGCATGGCAGGCCTCTCAGAGTGGTGCAGCAGCGGGACATCTGCCGGGTCATCTACTGGCTACCTTTCCTGCGCACTGTGTGCTCCATCGTTCAGCTGCGGTGTGCAATGGGAGGGGGCAAGGAGCATGTGCAGTCAGGTGTTGATTTGAGACCACCAAACTCAGAGAACCGCCTGCTGTGGACAGCAATGACTCGGCACAGGCTTGCGGCAGCCCAGCAACGGATATCACCTTGCTGCAGGTTACAGGTAACCGAGCCAGGGCGCTGTCCCCGCTATAACTATCAGGGCTACTCCACTCGCTGTCAGCAGCTGCTGCTGTGCCTCCAAAGCCTGCTGTGGCTGCAGCTCCTGCAGTGCCTGCTGTGCTCGCTCCGCCTCCAGCCACTGATCAGCAAGTATGGCCCACATCAGAGTCGCCTTGCCGGCTGCCCTGTATGCCGCCCACTTGCTTATGTAGTCGCTGGCTGCGTCAACAATACGCTTGACCCCGTACACGCTCAGAGCCACTGGCACCCAGATGTCGAGTCGCTCGACCACATCGCGAGCGGTGCCCTGCTCCAGCAAGAGCAGCAGCTGGAACAGGCCAGCTGGGAGAGTAAGAGCTGCAGGTCCTTGGTATGTCACCGATATGGCGCCGGCTATCCAGTTCACGCCAACACGCACAAGCCACCCGCCTGTGAACGCGCTGAGCATACCAGAAGGGAGCGAGGACTGCAGCTCCTCAAAGGCCACTTTCACCAGCACCCGGCTGGTGACCAGCCCTGTATGAACTGCTGCCTGCACACCGGCAAGGGTCAGCACGTGAGCCGCCATTGAGAGCTGACAGGCATGCCAGCATGAGTGGCAGGTGTTGCAGGTGCAATGGCAAGCGCACCCGGCTTGACAAAGGCAGCGTGACTTCTGCCGGCCTAGGCGCCTCAGGGCGCTGTGGCTGCGCGAGGGCCGAGCGCTCCGCATGCGCCGCGAGTGGCGGCAGGCGGCTAGCAGCGGTGAGCGGCTTTGGCACTGGCCTGAGCGCGGGGCGTGCTGTTTTCAGCACAGCAGAGCTGCCGTGGTGCATTGGAGGGGTGCAGCGGGGCAGTGGCGTGAGTGAGCAAGGGGTTAGAGTGGGAGCCGGCTCAAACACGCGTGACCTAGAGTACTGAAGACAGGCTAGGGGCAAATGGGGGGGGGGTGCTGCTCCGCCTGTGCCTTGCAAGCAGGTTTACCAAAGATTGGACCCGCTGGCGCCAACCCGCTGGCGCCAACGGGCGACCACGGCACCGTGACAAATTCTAATCCAGGCCAGCCCAGTGATGCCCACACTTTACCACTTGAGCTGCCAGCTGCTGGCGAAGCAACGAGGTCAGGATCGGTGGTTTGAGGCACGTGTGGAGGGCAAGCATACGGGAGCGGCAAGAAGGGTGTAACAGGCTCGCGATGCGCACATCCATTGCTGTGGCAACCAGCCAGCTGAGCACATCCCACGCACCCCTGCTGGTGCCAGGTGCAGCCGGCAACCTGCTGTGCTCGCAGCAACAGCATAGCTGCTGAGGGAGGCTGCCAGGCTGTACACTTGCCAGCCCTGTAGTTGTGGCGGCAAGCAAGCAGGCACAAAGCCACAGACGGCTGTATGCTAGCGTCAGCACACACACCACACCAGCATACTATCAAAATGTGACGGTGACAACAGTGCCAGACGGCGCAGCGCAGAAAGGATGGCAAGCTCATGGAGTGCTGCGCCATCAGCAGAGACAGTTTTGCACAATGATCGCCGGCAAGCCCACCACGGCAAACATGTTCCAGCCTGCGCCAATTATGTACCCATATATCAAAATGAAGACTGCACTGAAGGTCAAGCATGAGTACTCGCCAATGTGGGCTGCATAGCCCATGCCGTCAAACTGCGCCGCTTCTGAATCTTCTGCAGCTGGGGCCACATCTTGGCGGCGTGGCAGTGCATGGCAGCCTGCAAGACACCAACAGCGAAACACGGAATGCAGGCGGAAGGCAAAGCTTGTGCGTCAGGAACAGCAGCGCCGGTGGCTGGAATGAGGGACCAGCAGCGCAGCTTTGGCTACGTCAGGCAGGCCAGCTTCCAAGGCTGCACCATACTTGCCTGCAGAACGACGCGCAGGCTTCACCCAGCAACTTCTGTGCCGTGCTGCCGGTAGCCTCGACACCAATGACGCCAAGTGGCGGCGTTGCAGGGGCGAGCCACAGCCGCTCGTGAGAGCTGCGGAGAGCGGCATGGCTGACGGTGAAGGTGAAGGTGTGTATGTGCAAGGAGCCTGTGGTCGGGCGTTGCTTTGCGCCAAAACGTTCACCGGCGCTGTCAAAGGAAGAGAACACCATGAACGAGCAGCGCATGAGCCCCGCGAAATCAGCGTGCTCCCTCTCAGTCTGAGCTGTGCACAAATGAGGGACGCCAGCGAGGCGGCGGCGGCAACACGATGCAAGGCTCGATGTGGCTGTAATGATAGTGCCCTGCACTTTGTGCACACGGCTCAGCTTGTACAAGCCCTTAATGCGTAAGGCGGCGATGGGGCCGGAGCGAGAAGCGGGTGAGCTTGCGGGCTCTTGTGCATGCCTGTAGATCAGCGCAATGCTCTGAATGAGGCGCAGCGCAGCTGATCACTTCCTCACTCCTGGCTCCCAACGCTGCCGCCTTTGGCGCCGCCATTCCAGGCCTCGCATTCCCGGCCTTTCCCTATCCTCCATATGACATCCAGTCACAGTTCATGGCTGCGCTTTACTCAGCACTGGAACAGGGAGGTGTGGGCCTGTTTGAAAGCCCGACAGGTGCGCGGTGGACCGGCCTGCGGCTGCCTGCCACTTTGCACAGCCTCACACTGCCAATGCGCTGGTCGCATGCACGTCACGTTGCACAGCCTTTGTTGTCTGATGCCTGCAGGCACTGGCAAGACGCTCAGCTTGATATGCAGCAGCCTGCAGTGGCTGCAAGATCAGCGGCAAAGGGAGGCTGCCCAGGCCGCCTTTGCTGCTGCGTCACTCAGGGCAGGCGGTGCAGGTGTGGCACAAGGAAGGGAGGAGGAGGTGGAGGAGGATGCACCTGACTGGATGCGGGGCTTTGCAGAGCAGGAGGACCGTCAGCGGCAGCAGCAATTACTGGACCGTCAGCGACGGCGCATTGTAAAGGCGAAAACTCAGCTGCTTGGCAGCAGCTGCGGTCTGGCCAAGAAGGCAGCAGCGGGGGCAGGGCGGCAGCGTGGCGGGCGGCTGGGTGACGCAGTAGCAGTGCAAGGGGCAGGGGCAGAGGGAGCAGGAGATGTTGAGGACGCAGAGTTTCTAGTGGCAGACTGGCAGTCAGATGATGGGGAGGCGAATGGCTCAGGTGACACCGGCACACGTAAACGGAGCTCCGGCATTGCTGGGCTGAGAAGCGGTGCCAGCAGCAGCAGCGAGGGTGGCAGCGATGCAGAGGGTGTGCTGGGGGAGGGAGAAGAGGTGGAGCCGCCCCGCAAGCGGCAGGTGGGTGGCTATACGGGTGGCAGCGGGTGCGCTTTGCCTGCTGCCTTTTCGCTGCTGCCGCCCCACGTTGTGAATTCGAGGGGTTGAGCAGTTGCTCAGCATCGAGCGTCACTGCACCGCCGCTTTGGCCCTGCCGGGACCTGCCTCCCAGCCTGCACAGCTTCCGCCTGCTTGCCACACAGGCTGGCCCTCTCATGCCCTGGACTCCAACACCCGCCGCACCCTTCCCTTGCGCTCCTCAAAAGCGTCCCTCTCAGTTTGCCCCAGCCTTCTCGCTTTGTCCGTTGCAGATTATCTTTGCCAGCCGTACCCACTCGCAGCTGAGTCAGTTTGTGGGAGAGCTGCACCGCACCCCGCTGGCTGGCTGTGTGTCATTAGTGGCGCTGGGCTCACGCAAGGCAAGTGGGAGTGAGCGGCTGGGGCGGTTGCAGGTTGCAGGTTGGATGGCAGACGGATTGGGGCGCAAGGCATGTGGCATGGAGGCGACGTGCAGGGGATGTAGCGCTTCAGCCCCTCCAACATGTGTGTGTGGCGCATGCGTGTGTGCGTCTGTATGGCAGTGCTTGCGACTGTAGTCAGTCGGTGGGAGGGACCCTGAGATGGGGTGCTAGGCATGGAGAGCTGCCTGTAGTTTTGGGCAGACATGGAATCGTAGCAAGCAAGCCACGGCGGCATGCTGGGGCTGTAAGCAAGCACCAGCTGGCGCTTGGCGGCCCCCTGCTGCCGTACCTGGGGTCAAGTGGAGCCCGGCAGGCACCGCAGCACCGCCTCTGTGGCTGAATTTGGAACGGGATTTTGCCGCCGCCCCTTGTTCACACATGCTCGACAGCATCCCTCCCTGCCCCTGCACTGCACGCTGCAGGCGCTCTGCATCAACGACAGCGTGCTGCGCCTGCAGTCCCCCGCGCTCATCAGCGAACGCTGCCTGGACATGCAAAAGGCGGGCGGCGGCGGCGGCAGTGGCGGCAGCAAAAAGGCGGCGGTGGCAGGCGCCCCCACCAGCGGCGGCGCGGGGCCTACATTAGTACAGCCAGCAACGCGTGGTGGCAAGGGCAGGGTGAGCGGCGGCGGCGGGCGGTGCGCGTTTTTTGGGAGCGGCAGCGCGGCGGCCGCCACCACCCGTGACATGATCCTTGCTCAGCCCATCGACATAGAAGAGCTGGCGGCCCTGGGTGGGTGGGTCGGCTGGCTGCTGTGACAGGCTGTGTCAAACTGCCCCGGCCAGGGGCAGGCCGTTGTGTGTTGCCGTGCTGTGCGGTATCATGCGGTACCATGTGATACTATGCTGCGCGGTACCGTACGGTACCTCCTTGTGCTCTGTCGTGCCGCGCCATGCTGTACTGAGGCGTGCGGCTCACCATCACTCCACCTGCTTTCCATGCCCTTCCTCCTGCCAACCCCCTCACCTCATCCCCCTGAACAGGTCGCCGCAAGTCGGTGTGTCCCTACTACGCCGCCCGCCGTGCGCTGCCGGAAGCCGACATCATCCTCGCGCCCTACAGCTGCCTGCTGGTGGCTGATACGCGGCGGGCGCTGGGCCTGCGGCTGGAGGGCAACGTGGTCATTGTTGACGAGGGGCACAACCTGGGTGGGTGGAGGGTTGGATGGAGTGGTAAAGACTGGGGCCATGTGGGCCACATGATGATGGTCTCAATTGCGAGGCAGGGGTCCCTGCTGGAAAATTCATTCGGCTGTAGAATGCCACTGTAGAAGTCTGGGTGACGGGGGCGCGGATGGTTTCTGGGTAGCTTTTGGTAAAGCCAGAGGGTTGGCTGGTCAAGTGGGGTGTAAGAATGGTTGCTGGGCGTCCCAATAAGTGCGTGCATGCGCTGATGGCTTGGTGGCGGCAACCAAGCTATCACCGCTGTCCTGCCCTGCCGCTCCGATCGAATTCCACTTCCGCCCCATCCACCCCACTACCTCCCTGCTTTGCACGCCCCCCCACATGCCGCCGCCCACAGTTGACGCCATCAACAGCAGCCACTCTGCAGAGCTGTCTGCCGGCGCCGCCGCAACGGCACACAGCCAGCTGTCGGCCTACTTCCAGCGCTTCCAACCCCGCCTGGCCCCCGGCAACTGCCGCCACATCCAGACGCTGCTGCGGGCGGCGGAGGTGAGGCCTGCCTTGGGTGCAGCAGGGGGGCTGTGCTGCGCTGCACTGCGCGAGACTGACTTGTAAGCTGGTGTGCATGGCCAGCTGTTCGATGCTTTTTCTGAGTTTCACGGTCGGAACAGCTGGCGACAGGCGGAAATGAAAGGTTGAATATGCAATATCTGCTAACACCTGCTGACATGTGCGCCATCCCCTTGCAGGCGCTCAGCCAGGCAGCCAGCGGGGCGGTGCAGCTCGGGCTATGTGCTGGAGCGGGCGGCGGTACCAGCGGCGGTACCAGCGGCGGCAGCAGCAGTAGTAGTGGCGGCAGCGCTGGCGGCTGCGTCCTGACCGTCAACGACTTCCTGCTGCGGGTTGGGCTGGACAACCTGAACTTGTTCAAGCTGGTAGGGTGAGTGGCCAGCTGTGTGTGTGGGGTGGCGGGTTCAGCACGGTAGTGCTGGCACTGAGGCGGCCGCCATCGTGGAGTACCTGTGGGCATGGCTGCTGGCGGCAAAGGCAGCCAGGAAGAACTGTCCACTCGTGTGTTGGTGCACGCATGTGCAGCAGGGCACCTCTGAGCAAGCAGGCTGGTCAGTTTGTGGCAATACCGTAGTGCCTGTCTGTGGTTCTGCCTGCGCACTGCTCCCTGTCCCGTGCCACATCGCCGCCCCTCTTGCGGTGCCTCGCACACCCGGCTGTGCCGCAGTTACGTGGCGGAGAGCAAGGCAGTGTTCAAGATTGCCGGGTTCTGGCAGTCACAGCAGAAGAAAGTAACCCAGGAGGACGCAGCTAGCGCGGCCAGGCAGCCCACCAAAGCGGGCGTGGCGGCGGCTGGGGTGGCGGCGGCGGGCACCGGAGCGGGCATGGCAGCCGGCACTGGCCCTCTGCACGCCCTGATGGGGTTCCTGCAGGCACTGACAAATGCTGACGCGGACGGCAGGATTGTGGTGCAGCCGCCGCCCGCCCAGCAGCCACACGCGGCGGCGGCAAGCGGCGGCGGCGGCGGTGGAACAGCAGACGGCCTGCTCAAGTTTGTGCTGCTCAACGCGGCGGCACACTTTGGGCGGGTGGTGTCTGCGGCACATGCTGTGGTGCTGGCCTCGGGCACTCTTTCCCCCCTGGAATCTGTACTGCACCTCTTTCCCGATGTACCGCCTCACCGCCTGCACCGCTTCACCTGCGGCCATGTGGTCGGCAAGGAGAGGTGAGCAGGGCGGCAGTCTGCAGGGCGGTGCAGGGCGCGACTGATGGGGACAGATTCCAGACTGCTTGCTTCAATCCCGCCACCCAAAGCCTGCACCGCTGGCGCTGTGCACCATCCCGCCCTCCCCTCTCCTCCCGCTCATTTGGGCGTCACGTGTGTGCTGCATGTGTGTATCCCGGCACCCGGTGCAGGCTGCTGGCGCTGGCGATGGGCTCGGGCCCCTCCGGCACCGCCCTCGACTTCCGCCACTCCTCCCGCGGCAGCCCCGGCACTGTGGACGAGCTGGGTCGGCTGGTGCTGAATGTGTGTCGGGTGGTGCCTGGCGGTGTGGTGCTCTTCTTCCCTTCTTTCTCGTATGCCGACCAGGTGCATGCTCGGTGAGCGAGAGAGGGGTGGAGGCGTGAGGCGTGTCTGCCTTATGGCCTGCCTGTTCATCTCCCAGGTCACAGACCTGCCTTGCTTGCTTGCTTGCTGCTTCTCAGCTGTGCCAGTGTGAGCTGTGTGCGCTGGTGTGTGTGATTGTATGGTGGTGCCTGCCCGACAGCATTCAATCGTACCGGCCCCTGCTGCTGGTCGAATGCCAAGGTGTGTGAGGGTCGTTTTAACAATCTGAGGCCGCCTGTGTGCCTGGCTCGCAGGTGGCAGCAGAGCGGGCTGCTGCGCCAGCTGGAGGCACGCAAGCGCCTGTTCCGAGAGCCGCGGTCCGCGGGAGACGTGGAGCTCTGCCTGCAGCAGTATGGCGACTGCATAGCAGCCGCTGGCGCCGCAGCGGCCAGCAAAACTGCTGCCTCGAGCCGCCCTGCCGCTGAGGCCGTCGCAGCGCTCAGCAGCGGCCGCGGTCAGGGTAGCGGCGCCGCCAATGGGGTGACGGGTGCCGTCATGCTGTGTGTGGTGGGCGGCAAGCTTGCGGAGGGGATCAATTTTGGCGATGCTCTGGGCAGGTGGGAGATGCCGTCAGCTAGCTGGTGATTGGCAGGCAACTGCGACACTGATAAGCTACATCGGCAAGCACCCATATCTTCATTGCTGGCAAAAGGCTGCCAGCAGGCGCATCGCCTGAGTTCAAACCTGGTGTGACGACTGTTGGCTGGTGCCAATTGAAAATGGTGCCGGTGCCTACCTTGTTGCTGTGCCGCCTGCTTGAGCTGCTGTACTGCCTCTTGCCTGCCTTGCAGGTGCGTCATCATGGTCGGCCTGCCATATCCCAACCCCGCAGACCCCGAGCTGCAAGAACGCATGCGCTTCATGGACAGGACAGCCGCCGCCGCCGCCGCTGCTGAGGCTGCTGCTGATCCCGCCGCTGGGCCGGTTGTTGTGGCACCTGATGCGGCGACAGCGGCAGGGGCTGCGTCTGCACGAGCTGGAGCTGGCTTCTCCAGCAGTTTGACGGCCTCCCAGCAGCAGCAGCAGCAAAAAGGGCAGCAGCAGCAGCAGCAGGTGGCTGTGCAGCAGCGGGGCGAGGATGGTCGGGCCTATTACACCAACCTGTGCATGAAGGCAGTCAACCAGTGCATTGGCCGGGTGATCCGCCACCGCAACGACTGGGCGGCCGTGCTGCTGGTGGACGTGAGGTGGGCTGCGGGCAACGTGCAGCAACCAGCAGGCGGGGGCCAGCAACAGCAGCAACAGCAGCAGCAGCAGCAGCAGCTGAGCGGGCCCCTGGGCAAGCTGCCGCCCTGGATCCAGCAATCCGTGCAGGTCGGTGCAAGCTTTGGGGACTCGTTTAGCCGCCTGGCGCGCTTCACAAAGGCCATGGCGGCGGCTGCCTAGCCAGTGTGTTCAATCGTACTGCACCTATTGACATGCATTGTGGCTCCGTTTGTAATAACATTATCATGGGTTGGTTATGGCGATACGGCGGCGTGCTGCCGCCCCGCTCGTGCAACAATCAATAGAGGTCCCGCAGCTTTCACAGGGCGTTTGCACGCACTTTTCCGGCTGTTTTTCGCTGGCATATCAAGGGTTTGCACATGGGAACGCGAACCTTGTTGGCGGGCGTCCTGCTGCTGCCGTCGCTGATAGGTGCGCCTCCAACGTTAGAAGCGGGCGGCCCAAGGCCGCAAGCTGTGTTTGACAAGCCCGCCGCAGTACCGTAGCCGCCGCCGGCTTTCAGCAGCGCGTCACTAGTCCGCTCCGCAGGCGTGTGCGCTGCCAGCAGTGCCCGTGAGCTGCGACAGGCTGGCTCTGCGTACCCAAGCGTCACAGACTGGGCCCGTTCCACAGGCCACACCTTCCTGCTTGAGCTATTTCAGGCACGTGCCCACTGGCCTCCCTCCCCAGAGCTGCTTGATTGAGCTGACAACTTCTAACATGGCCCCACAGCTTGCTCACAGTGTGCTGCTGTATTGCGTACCACATCTCACAACGCTGCCAACGACACTGCCGCCCCCTGCAGACAGTTGCGCCCGAGGTGGTCAGCCAGCGGTTTGGCGACCCCGCCTGGCAGGGCACCCTGTTTGCGCTCAACAGTGCGTCGGCCTGCTGTCGAGCGCATATGTGCATTGCATTCATCAACCAGGCTATGACTGTCCGCGCCTCCTTATGCCTCTTTGCTGCTGCCTTCTCTTTTCCAGGGCTCAGCGCATACCTCCCCCAACCCATTGCTGCCTCCATGTGCAGACCGAGCGCTGGACATGGCGGGGATGCAGGATGGCTTGGGTGACTTCCAAGGCATACTGGAGCGGGCCACTAACGACAGCGCCTACGCAGAAGGCATCCGCGAGGCGAGGCTGGCAGCTGGTTTGCCGCTGCTGCAGCTGCTGCCGCTGTGTGTGTGTCCGTGCTGTTGCCTCAGGTCAGCTGCCAAGTGAGCACCGGGTGGGACTTGCGCAGCCTGTTCAGCAGCACTAGCCCTCAGCTGTTTGAAGCCCTGCTGTCGCAGCTTGGACTGTGGAAGCCTTTGCACAAGCGCCCTGTTTGGATTCACATTCTCTCCCTCTTTTTCAAGACATTGCAGATAGCGCTGTATCACGTCGTTCCTGATGAGGTGCTGACAGTGGCCGACCTGGCTGCTCTGGCAATGGGCGGCGCCAACCTGACCACCGCGTTCGAAGGCCACGATATCGGGGTGAGTGCTTTTGGGTGGTTTGCGGGTTGGGAGTGTGCTGGCTTGAGTGGTGCAAGGTGTGTTGTGGGAGAATTTGCTTGCAGGCAACACAGTCACACCAGAAACTGCGTCAATGAAGCCGCTCGCTAAAATGCCTGACTGCAGCTGTTGCCATCTCCCGCAAACGGTGAGCAGCCTGTCTCGGTGCTGCTGGTTCCGGAAGACACGATGCTGACCAGGATAATCGGCAATCCTGAGGTGAGCCATCAGCATTGGCAGTGGGCAGCACAGCAACAGCAACGCTGTGACATCCAGCCCCCCTGCCGCTGGCCAGCGGCAAGGGCAGGTAAAGGAAGGCCGGTGGCGATGCCGATGCATCTGCTGAACCCATGACTAGCTCCACCACTGTTTTTGTGTGCAATGCAGATCCTGGTGCCTGACATTCGAGCCGGCTCGGCGATCATCCAAGAAATTGACATGGTAAGCGCTGTTCGCTGTAGGGAGCCGGGATTGGTAATGCTGAACGTCAACAAGGAGTGATATAGTGATGCTATTACCATGCTGCCGCCTGCAATGCCGCCTGGTGATGCTACCACAAATCACATGGTGCCTGCAGTTGCTACTGCCACTCCTGGAACTGGAGTAGAGGCACACGGCTGACCAGCAGTGAACAAGCATAGTGGCGAGCGACAACAGCTGGATGCTGGGAGCTTGTTTACCCACACCCACCCCCCCCCGACTTTTACACCCACACCCAACACACATGTGACATACCGGCAGACATGGCTGGCACACGTTGGTGCATGCAACACTTACATTAGCGGCTTCACTTTGGTCAACGCATTACACAGCGGCTGTAACATCTGAGCAAGGCAGTCACGGGCCGCGTGCGCCCTGCTTGTGCTCGCGAAGCCCAAGCAATGCGCGCCGTCGCATGAACGCCAGCTCCGCCGCGACTTGCTGCGAAGGGGGGGCCGTGGAGGCATCAGCTGCGGATGGGCCGGCAGCTACCGCGGTGTCATTTGCTGGGCTGCCTGGCAAGCCCCTCTCAAGGCTGCCCTCAGGCTGACCACCTGAACCACACCGCCGTCGCTTGCTCTTACAGCGGCCGCGGCTGCTGCTGCTGCTGCAGCGCTGCTGCTTCCGTGCGTCAGGCTCGCGGTGCTGCGTGCGGCGCCGTGGGCTGGCTTTTATTTTGCTGCTGCTGTGTGTGGTCGTGCTTCTGCTTGTGGCGCTTGCACTACCCCTGCTCCTGCTCCTGCCCCTGGGTCTGCCGCTGCCCCTGCTCCTGCCGCCGCTCCTGCTGCTGCCCCTGCTTCTTCGCTTGCTCCTGCTCCTGCTGCTGCTCCTGCTTCTGCCTCCGCTGCTGCATCTGCTTCTGCTTGTGCTTCTGGTTCTGGTTCTGCTCTTGCTCCTGCTTCTGCTCCTGCTTCTGCTCCTGCTTCTGCTCCTGCAGCCATCTTCGGGCGGTTGCTGCCGCTGCCGCATGCGCTGCTGCAATGCCAGCAGGTCAAGGTACCCCTCACTGTCTGACCGCTGAGGCTCCGCCGACCGATGTGAGCCGGCCCTGCGCTCATGTACGCCACTGCCACTGCTGCTGCTGGTGACGCTGCTGCTGCTATGCTTGCTGTCTCTGTGTTTGCTGCCACTACACTGCCGGTCCACGGCGGCAGCCGCGGCCTGCTGCTGCCGGTGGTCTTGCAGCTGCTGGCGCGCTTCTGTGGCAGCTGCGGCTGCAGCCGTCGCATCAGACTGCTGGCTAAGCCTGTCGTATGCTGCAAGGCTGGAGCAGCGCGAGGTGGCAAAGGCTGCAAGCTCCCATGCAAACCGCTCGGCGTGCTCAAATATGAAGGGTGCTGCCGCCGCCTGCAAACCTGCGACCACGCTGGGCAGTGGTGCGCCGGCTGCACCGCTGCCAGCCCTCTGCAATGGCTGCCTGTCTGTCATTCGAGCCGCAGCAGGGGGCGCAGCGGCCCACTTTGCGGCTTTTGCAAAGAGCGGCTTGCCTGCTGCTGATGCA
The DNA here is from genome assembly GCA_023343905.1 of Chlorella vulgaris. Taxonomy (NCBI): domain Eukaryota; kingdom Viridiplantae; phylum Chlorophyta; class Trebouxiophyceae; order Chlorellales; family Chlorellaceae; genus Chlorella; species Chlorella vulgaris. The sequence continues at coordinate 463,455 of SIDB01000007.1, forward strand.
GCCGCTGTTGCTGGCGCCCCCGAAGCCGCGTTCTGAAACGTGGCTAGCACGTGCTGCGCAACCAGCCCCACCTCCTCCTGCAGCATCAGCGCTTGCAGCTCCCGCACCACAAACGCCCGCAAGTCGAGCCGCTGCGCAGCTGAAGGCCCCAGCAGCTGCTGCTCCAGGCGCTGCCGCTGCGCAGCAGGCATGGCAGAGGAGTACACCGCGCGGCGACGGCGGTGGTGCACCGTGAGTGGCAGGGAGCCGGAGCCGCCGCCGCCAGCGGCAGCACCGGGACCCGGGCGGGCTGCATGGCGGCGGCTGGCGGCCGTCTGTGGCAGGAAGTCGTGACGCCTGCACAGGTGCGCATGCAGTGCGTGGCGTGTGGTTATGGCGCCGCAGGTTTGGTGTGGTGTTTGAGGAAGAAGGTGTGACAAAGCAGTATGCTATGTGCAGTGAGCACATGCACCCACAGCACTACTGCTTCTATCAGCCTCCATTCCAGGGGCCATTTCAGGCATGTAGGCAGCCATACAAGCTGGGCCCCGCACGCACCGGTAGGCGCTGTCTTGGCAGTCGTAAAAGACAGATACAAACGGCTGGCGGCAAAGCGGGCAGGCCAGCACGGGGGCGTGCTGCCCGACTGGCTGCTCCAGCTGCAGCTCTGCCCAGCGTCTGATGCACTGCATGAAGAAGCAGGGCAGGCGAGGTGGGCCTGAATCGACTGCTGCCTGAGTTTGCTGCAGGTTCCCAGGAACGCAGAGGAGCACATGGCGGCATGTGTAGCACAATGCCGCTGCAGCTGCAAACACACCGCGAAGTGGAAGTGATGATGGAAGCAGGCATCGAGGAAGGCCTCATCCTCTGGCCTCAGCGCTGCCAGGCAGATGGCGCAAGCGGTGGTCATTCACGACCGGTTCAGCGCGACATTTGGTAATAACGCCGCCGCCGCCGGCAACCGGCTGACGCCTTTCGCGGGCTGCTGCTACAGATCTGCCGCCAGATCAATCCTGAGAGTGTCCTGGGGTGCTTTGGAGGTGGCCTGGTGGCCTTGTGTAGCGTTGCGTTCTGGTGGATAAGTGAATTGCTGTGGAAGATGTTCAGGAGCACTCTGTGACGATCGAAAGCACTCGTGCCGGGCCAACTAATACCTCGTTGTACTTCACTTGTAAAGCGAAAAGACGGCCCAGGCCAGCCTTCTCAGGCACTCCGCAAGCTACCACAAGCGCCCATTCGCAAGCACGCCCCATCGCAAGCCCGCAAGCTCACCATCGGCGATCAACTTGCCCAGCAGCGCACGCCGCCAGCCAGAAACAGTATGGCGGCTACCATGGATGACGAAGTCATCATTCGCAAGCGATATCTCACGCAGACCGTCTCCACTGCTGCCAACGCGCTGCCGCCCTTCAAAAAGCTCGTCAAGAGGTGAGCCATTGCCTTGGAACCTGGCTGCGTCGCCTGATGCGCGCGCAGACGGCGCCGCCTCATGCCCGCCACGCAGGGCAAGCTTACACCGGCTCGCGCTGTATCCATGCTGCTGCAGGTACATGCAGTTTTGTGAGGCCCTGGAGACTGGCGGTGGTGTGGAGGATGCAGAGCGGTTGTATCCCGAGCTGCTGGCGGACCTGTATGCCATCCGTGCTCACATGCGCAAGCTGGCGGCGCAGAGCTGCGCCTTTCAGGCAGAGCAGCAGCTGTATGCAGAGAAACAGGCACAGCTGCAGGCGTCCATTCAGCAGGTGGGTGCGCCAGGGCCTGGTGCAAAGCCCTCGCAACCGCAACCGCAGCTTTTCGTGCCGACTGAAACAAAGCAGGCACTTGCTGGCGCTTCACTCAGCCACCAACCGCAACCTGCCACTCCTGCCGTTGCTGCCACCCGTCTGCGATGTGCAGGCTGAGCAGGACATCGAGGACCGGAAGCGGGAGCTAGCTGAGGCGAGGGTGGAGCTTGCACACAAGCAGGAGTACGAGGCAGTCAGGAAAATGGTCATGCAGGTGTGCCAGCTGTGCGGCTCTCAAGCCGTAATGAGACACTTGCCTTGCCCATGCTTGCATCCGGCCTGTCTGTCATCTGCATCAACTGTGTTCACACATTCTTCCGTCTACCCATCCTTTTTCATGCAGGTGCCCTCGAGGGCAACCACACTGGCAGAGCAGCAAGCGACACAACGAGAGATAGCCGACCTGCAGCAGCAGAGCGCGGCCCTCGACGCACTGCTGGATCAGCGCAAGCAGCAGTTTGGAGGCGTGCTTGACTCGCTGGCAGCCCTCCAGCGCTGCATTGAAAGAGAGGAGCCCGAGGAGGGTGCTGCGGCGCTCGGTGGGGAGCAGGGCGGCGCTGCGTCAGCTGCCGCAGCAGCAGTTTTGCAGCAGCAGCAGCCGATGCAGGTGGGATGAAGCGATGCTCATCTTTTGGTGTCCGAGCTTCTGTGTAACAAGTGGATAGCTGCAGAAGCAGAGATCGCGCTGTGCATCCAATCCCCTTAGTTTCGCGCAGCATTCCTGCTGATAAGCACCGCTGAATCAACCCGCACAACCTCCTAGCTGCGGTAATGTCACCATGCCTGCTGCTTGCTCTGTGAGCTGCACCCCTCACTGGAGTTGATATATGCCACTCTGTGCGAACCGAGCGCGAAAACATTACAGCTGCAAGGATGGGCTTGTCATGTACTGACAGCAAGGAATCAAGGAAGGAACAGCTGGTAGATAACTGGCAGTGTTGGGTCTATCCCACGGCTATGTTTCATCATTGTGGCCGACACCTGCGGTGGTGGCGGCGCTGCCGCTGCTGGCCGCTTCCCATCTCTCAACCGCTCAGTACAAGGCCTCCTCCTGGTGAGTGGAGATGGTCACATCGGAGGTGGGGTAGGCCACGCACGTCTGCACAGACAGGGCGAAGGGGCATGTGCCAAAAAGCGGTGAGGACCGGCAAGCAAAGGGAGGAGTGGAGACGTCACATGCAGGGGTCCAGCCATGCGTGGTGCGAATCACAACGACAACTCGTTTCCTTGGTCACTGCTGGCACTGCACAGTGTCCGTGGGTGCTCACCAGCACAAAGCCCTTGCCCATCTGGTCGTCGTCCAGGAAGCTCTGGTCGCTCTGGTCAACGGAGCCACTCTCCACCTTGCCGGCGCAGCTGGAGCACGCGCCCGCGCGGCAGCTGTAGGGCAGGTCAACACCTGGAGACAGGAGCGGGCCAGCGCGTACCACGACTGAGGGATTGACCAGAGGCAAGGCTCCTGCACAGGCTCTTGCGTGGTAGTGCTGGCCGCCCGAGCGGCGGTCGGCGGCAGCCACTAAAACCAGCGGACTCACCGGCCTCCTCTGCGGCGTCCAGGATGTAGGTGTCATCCGCGCACTCGATCACCTGAGGACAGTGGAAGGAGGGGCAGGCTGGCTTAGATGGGGGTTGTGCATGGCCGACCAGCCTCGCTGAGCGGCTGTGGTGGCTGGCCCCGGCTCGGATGCTGCCATCTGATCATCGCTGCGGCGTAAAGCGGCCCAGGGCCCCGCAAGAGCGCCACCCGCAATGCACACACACCTGCTCGCCGGAAGGGGTCTTCAGGGTGACCTTGTAGGCCTGCACCACCAGCTTGGAAGCCTGGCGGGCCTGCAAGACGGCGGGAAGGGGCGCGGGAGGGCCTGAGCGATGGCCAGGGGTTGCACCAGCACCCAGCCCACCAGCCGCTCGATCTCACGCCCTGCCCGCCAGTCCATGTCGAGATGGCGGCCATCGGCGGCGATGGTAGGCAATGCGCGGGGCTGAGGCCGCATGCACGCACCTGGCGAGGAGCCGCAGCGGTGGGGCGGCGTGCGATAACTGCACGGGAGCTCAGCGAAGCCTGCATGCTGGAGATTGTGTGAGAAGAAACTTGTGCGGGGCGGAAGCAAAGGAAGAACTGTTCCACCAGCAGGAGGCCAGCACCAGATAAACTTTTTTTCCTGCTGGAAAGCCTCGACATTTGGGCGAGCATTCCGACGTTCCTTGTGCACTCACAATCACACAAACAGCGGGCAGGAGGCCGGCCGCGAGACAGCCGACACCATTCCCAACCCCGCCGCTTTTCGCCGCCGCCGCTTAGGACACAAGGCACTGTGCCCATTGACCGCCAGGCCCATGAACGGCCTGCCCACACCCACAGGCGGAGGAAGAATGGTTAAAGTTCGTCAGCGCAAATGCAGGGCGGGGCAATGTCAAAGAGCAAGCCGGGGCAGCAGGAGCAGTCATGAAGCACGTCGGGGGTGGATGCCGCGAGGGCCTGAAAGGGAGGGGAAGGAGTGAGCGAGGGCCGCTGTACAAGTGAGGGATATGAAAAGGCAATGACAGACTGACAGACTGGATGAATGGTGCGCTCCGACGAGCACATGCCCGGCAGCAGCGCCTATTGCACCGGCCTACTGCACACAGGCAGGCAAGTGGCGCGGGGGCCCATGCCAGGAGGGGGCCTGGCTGCTGCAAGCACGCACAGCTTTGTTCGTAGCGCTGTCAAGACTGGGGCGAGGCCAGTGCCAGTGGCCGGCACAGCAGCCAGTGCTTTGCATCACTCATCGTCGCTGGAGCTGTCTTCGTCGCTGCTCCAGTTTCGAGTGCTGCACAGCAGAGTTTGGGGCAGGCTGCGACGTCAGTTCCCAAACAGTGGTAAGTGGAGACCGCACGAGAGGGTGTGTGCCAGTGCTCTAAACAGCAGCAGTGCAGGTCAGGGGTGCATGCATACACAGGTGCGCACATGCCCGCCCAACAAGCTCACCGGCGCGGCAGCAGCGTGTGCCCATTCAAGTAAGGAGGGCGGCCCCCTGCTGCAAGCGCCTGCTTCACGGCCGCTGCGTGGCTGGTCAGGCCATTGCGGTGAGCGTGGTGGTGGCTGCTGGTCTTGCCGCTCCTAGGCTGCTGCTGTGCCTGCTGTGCCTGCTGCGGCGGCGGCTGTTGTTGCTGTTGCACCGGCGCCGCGGCAGGCTGCGCGGCGGGCGCCTGCTGCGGCGCGGCTGGGGGCGAGGACCGGGCTGCTGGTCGGGCTGCAGCCCTGGCCACTGCAGGCTTTGCGGCGCCTGCTGCCTTAGCGGCGCCTGCAGGCCGAGAGGCGCCAGCTTTGCTTGCGCTGCCCACACTGCTTGGCGGCTGTTTGGCGGCGGCACCTGAGCGAGGGGTTGCGCCCGCTGCCGCACCAGCAGGCGCCTTCTTGGCCCTTGGCGCTGCTGCTGCTGCACTAGGCGGCGCCAGGCTGGCAAAGTCAACCTTCTCCTCTTGCACAATGCAGTCCTGCAACGGCGTCAGCAGCAAATCATCAGGCGAGCCAGCAAAGCATCAAGCGTCACGCTGAGCAAACTGTTTCTCATTGCGGCACGGCTTGTACAACTCAAACTGCCAGTCAACTGCACCCAGTGCGGCAGCCTCCCCTCCGCTGTGCTGCAGCAGAATGGTTGTTGCACAACACGCTGACCAGCCAGCCGGCCAGCCGAGGCGCGAAATGCGTCGCCCAGGCGGTGAATGTTGCGGCGGCGGCACTGGGTTGGGGGGCTCACACAGTGCAGGGCAGGGTTGAACCCACCTGCTGGCTGGCGCCCCTGATGTTGTACCACTCAAAGCTCTCCGTAGTGCTGCCTATGTCGTAGATGATGCTGCAGCAGCAGGGAGAGCAGGCAGATGGGGCTGAGCAGGGCAGCTGACATGAGATGGGATGTGAGGAGCAGCTGCTGCAGCCAGGAGCAGGCGCGGCGATATGCCAGCACTGCGCCAGCGCCAGGCACCGCAACAGTGTCAGGCACTGCGGCAGCGCCCGGCTGCAGCCAGGGTTTGGAGTTTGCTTGCGCTCCTATGCCCTCATACATACTCCTCCCTCCCTCTCCCTCACCAGTGGTCTCCCGACTGCGGCTGGAAGTCTGAAACCACTCCCTTGAACCAGCCCCCGTCTGTGGGCCAATACCTCATCACCACATGACCCACCAGAGGGTCCACCTCCACCCCCGCGCCAGGCAGCGCTCGAGGAGCAGGAGAAGCAGGCCCCGTGGCATGCGCGCGAGCACCCCCCCGGGAACCAGCACCGGCCTCCGAGGCACGCGTGCGCTTGCGAGGGGCGGCAGCGGGCTTGGTGGCCACCGGCGGGGGCGGGCGCTTGGTGCCGGCTGCCTGTGCGCGGGCGGCGGCGGTGGGCGCCTGGCTGGGGTGTGCCGCCTGCGGCTCTGCTGGGGCCTGACTGGGCTGGGGGTGCAGCTGCAGGTGGTGCTGCGTTTCTGCCATGGCGGCAGCCTTGACCGACAGGTGCTCCTGCTCTGATATGGCCAGGGCGCTGCGCAGGCTTGCTAGCGCCTCTTCCTTTGCCTGCGCCCAGATTTGGGGGGGGAGGTAGTCAGGCGCACATCAGAAGTGAAGCAGGGGTGAAGCAGGAGCAGGATGCAGATGCAGCATTGGCTGCGTAAGCTTGCAGCTTGTGCCAGTGATGTGCCAATGTGCATGGCGCGACAGCTGTGGTGGTAGCAGATCGGGCGTACCAGGTCGTAAGAGCCCTGCATGAAGATGCGCATCACTTGTGTGTAGGCACGCAGGCGTGTGGGCCCGGGCGTGTGCTGCTGAGTCATGAGCTGCTGCTGGAGCAGCGGCGCCTGAACCTGGGCCTGCATCGCCATGCTGCTTGCCATCACTGCCGCCATCAACGATGGTCGGCCCGCTAGGGTTCCGGGACCTCACTGCATGGACAGTTTTCAGTGAAGGCGGGTGGGGAAGAGACAGCGGAACAAGAAGTGGCGCGGCACGAGCGGCGGAGGAGCGGTGGGGGTCCAGGCCGGCAGCGGAGTGCATAATGCCGGCTGTCCGTGTGCTGACCACCAATTGGTCATCGCCTGACGCCAGGCGGGTCGGGCCCATAGCATTCGCCCAGATGCGAGGAAGAGGATGCCACTGGCGCCGAACACCCGGCATTACACTCACAAGTATCTGGGCGGTGACTGAGGGAGCTGGGCGGCGTGTTTGTGAAGCGAGTCCGCTCGAAAAGCAGTCGGAGCAACCTGTCTGTGCAATTGATGTCAAGGGGCGGACCGCAAGCTGCTTGGCATGGCGCCAATGCCAGACCGATTGGCTGAGCCAAAATTGATATTGCCACTAAGCAAAGCGTGCATAGCGTAGCACGGTGCCACGGTCCCACCGTCACATTCACTCAATGCCCATGTGCAAAGCCTTCTGTCCTTCCCACTTGCATTCGTCATTGATACATCAAGGTGCTCGCAATTTGAGAACAAAATCATATGCTACAACAGGCGCGGCCGAGCGCAACACACCAGAGCGGCACGCAGAAGGCGGTACAGTCACAGGCAATGCAACAGTTCGCAGAAACGCATCAGGGGAAACATGGATGAAGGCTACAGTCCGGCAGAGACATCGCCTGATCAGTGCAGGGGGCGATACACGCCCAGAGTCCGGAGCAGCACAGGTGCGGCAAGCCGTCCTGCTGCAGCAGTCAACCGCAGGGCGCCAGCAGCCAGCAGGCCAGCCAGGATGGTGCCTGCAAGCAGCAGGGGCAAGGCCAAGCGAGCTGTGCTGCAATGAGGCATTGAAGCAGGTGATACACAGCATACCTCCACCTCAAACTTGCAATATGTGCCCACACCTCGCACGCGACAGGCAAGCCCGGTTGCTAACCGCCGCACCTTTGTGAAGCACGCAGCTGCCCAGCTGAGCGGTGGCTTGAAGAGACTGCGCAACGCCGCTCACGACGCCCACGACCGTGCCCGCATACAAGCACACCATAGACACGAGCGCGGCCTGGGCTGCCAGACCAGCCACAAAGGCACCCACACACAGGGCCAGGGGCAGCTTGAGGGGCGGCGAGGCGCCAGCAGCCAGCACCAGGTCGGGCCCCCAGCGAGCGCCGCCGCCACGGGACAGCGCGCAGTGCACGCCGGCGCGGAGGGCGGCCACACCACACCGCATGCCGTGCATGGCACCCGACAGCAGCATCGCAAACTTCCAGCACTGTGCAAGGAGGGGAGGGGAGGCCCAGCAAGGGGACGTTGCCGCTATGACATGAAGACGCAGGGCTACGCGTGTCTAGCGCAAACAAGCATTCAGCAAGCATTCAGCCTGAAAGCTGAGTAACAACTTGCAACAACAGCACCTGCCGCCACAGACAGCACAGCTGGAACAATTCAGCAGCCGTGTTGGCAGCAGAGGTTCCTGGGATGCTTGTACCAGGTTCATCAGCGCACCTCCAAGACGGCTGGCCAGGGCACGCTGCGCATGAGGCCGGCCAGCAACTCCCTCCAGCTCCTGGCGATGGCGGGGGGCATGTTTTCCTTCGCCCAGGCAGCTCGGCAAACATCACAACGACGGCTAGGACCAATGCCCTTGGTGGCGCGCAGCTGAGCCTGCCAGTAGCGGAGGCATCTCTCGTGCACAAGGCGCTGCAGCAGGGCACCAGGGAGGCTGAGTTTGAACACATTGATGCGGAAGGCGGACGAGTTGGAGCGGCCTCGGCGGCCTCACCATCGAGCCTCTGCATACACAGGGCGCGATTAGCCGCCCGTGTGCATCGCTGTCTGCCGCTTCCCAGCAGATCCTGCAGAGCTCTGGCTCACGACTTGAACCCGTGACGATGGTGTCGGCGCGGCTGGCATGTAGCGGTGGGATCCTGGGCAGTTGCTGCCACACACCAGCCGGCATGCCGCAGGCGTTTCGGGGGCTACGTTTGGAAGCCAGTGAGCCACCGTCCAGACGCCGATATTTCTGTCAACCAAACTTTGTAACAACTGGCGTAAGGGCAATGATGCGTGCAGCACGCCTGAAGCGGGCCAATTGCAAACTGGCCAAAGCCTGACAGGGGCGACCTGTCCCGCACCGCCACCAAGCGTGCTGCTCCCTGCTCTAGTCGCCCCTGAACCACCACTAGTGCGCCTGTTTACCAGGTTGCACACTCACAGAGGCAGGGCTGCGTTGCATGATGAGCCAAAGCAGCTGCAGTGCCGAGCAAGCGCCATTGCAGAGGTCGATGCGGAAACCGACGGCACAAGGGCAGCAACAACAGGCTTGGGAGCCTGTTGCTGGGGTAAAAATTTGAGTTCAAAATCACACTGCCTCCCCAGGGAATAGCAATCCGGAAGCTCAAAACGCTGCACGTCACCAACGGTGCCTGCTGCGCCTGCCCTTTGCTGCTCTGGCTTCGCCTCTTGCCGCTGCTGACACCGCTCGCCTGCACGGTTCCACCTGGCTCAGGCTGTTCTGCTGTCTGCGTGTGCCGGGCTACGCCTTTGCACCCGCGGCCACGCCCAGCTGCTGCAGCAGCACCTCGCCCATTTTCCGGCAGCCGACCTGCGTGCACCCGGGCTGCATGATGTCGCCTGTACGGAAACCAGCGTCCAGGGCTGCAGTGACCGCCGCCTCGAGCCGATCCGCCACCTTTGGCAGGCCCAGCCCGTAGCGGCACATCATCGCCGCACTCAGAACCATGGCCAGCGGGTTGGCCTTGTCCTCCCCGGCAATGTCTGGAGCCGAGCCATGCACCTGCGGTGGCAACACGGCAGAGGCGCGGGTAGCGTGCAACCACGGCATCAGTCGGTGCAGCCACAGCCAATGCCAGGTGACGGGGATGTGACAGCGGCTCTTTGCAAGCAAGTTTCCAACAGCAGCAGCGGCGCCGCCCCAGCCACAACACACACCGCCAGCAGCACAGAAGTGCACGCTGCTCCAGCCAAACTGCACATCCCCCAAGTAGACTGCACGCGCCCCATCCCACACAACAAACCGCCCCAGCTGCACTGCACTCCCCCAAGCCGCACTGCACTGCACACTTTCAGCCGCACAGAACACTGCACACCGCCCCAGCTGCCCTGGGCACTGCCCAACCACACCACACCGCCAGCAGCACTGTCCTGCACCCTGCCACGGCAGCAGCAGCAGCAGCCGCCGTCTCACCGGCTCGTAGATGCCAGGCTTGCCAGGTTCGCTGATGGATGCAGAGGGCAGCATGCCCAGGGACCCAGTCAGCATGGATGCCTCGTCTGAAAGGATGTCCCCAAAAATGTTGCCGGTCACGATTGTGTCAAAGTACTTGGGGTTGCGGATGAGCTGCATGGCGGCATTGTCGATGTACCTGTGGGCAGTACAAAGGCAGGCGGGGCAGTACACAGGTGGGAAGCACGCGCAGGGGCAGGGAGTGAAGCAAGGGCATCATGCGAGGGGCGGGGGGCAAAACTGCAGGAGTGCTGAAGGAGCACAGAAGAGCACTGCTGCTGGCCACCAGTGCTGATGCATTCGTGTTACCGCCTGGTTTTCAGCTGCTTGCCAAGCCTATGCTGTGCCTATGGAAGCACACATATACAAACATACACAAACGTGGCCCGATCATGGCTCAGGGTGCTCACATGTGGCTGAGCTCCACCTCGGGATACTCCTTGCCCACCCGCGTCACCACCTCCTTCCACAGCTGGCTGACCTGCACATACATACACACACAGAGGCGGAGCACAAACAAGCTCAGCCCGAAGCAGGATGTGAGCAGAGCTGGAGGCAGCGAATGAACACGAACAACCGCAGGCATCTGTGGCAAATAAGGCAAGACTGAGACCTCCGCTGCAAATAGCGACAGCAGCTACGACAGCAGCAGCTGCGACAGCAGCTGCATAAGTATCCCGTCAGCAATATCCCCATCACAACAGCAACAGCAGCAGCAGCCCCATCAACAACAGTGCCACCATCACAGCAGCAGCAGCAGCAGCAAATGCATTACCACCACCATCACAGCAGCAGACGCCCACCTCCAGCACGTTGCTCTTCTCCACGCTACACAGCCGCTTGCCGCGCTTCATGGCCGCCTCAAAGGCAACCTTGGAAATGCGCTCCACCTCACTCTCGCTGCAAGACAAGGTCGGTTAATTGCAGGGGACAGGTGCGCGGGCGTGAGCCGCGGCAACGACCGCACCACACGGCCGTGTGTGAAAGCCAGCACTTAGCCAGTTCGGCATCGCACAATGCTGCTGTGGACAGGCGGCCGTCGGAGTGGTGCACTGATGCCGCAGGCTCAGCTTGAGGCAGCCTACAATACACACCTGTACACGTCAGTGTTGAAGCCCACTCGCTCGCCATTGCGCTCCTCAAAGCCCTGCCAGCCAACAAGGGGAAGGCAAGAATCGTCACGTGAGGAGGCTCACGTGCTGGCACTGGCTTGGCAGCAATGATCCCTGACAACCCAAGGCAGCCGAGCAGGCACTGCGCATGTTGCAGTGGCGTTGGCTGCGGGTAAGCACAGCTCAGGTGATAGCTAAATGGCAGTCCAGACTCCCAGCAGCCAGCCGACAACTCCAACTCACAGCCTAGACTCGCTCACAGCTGAACCCACACAGCTGAACCCAGGCCCCACTCCGTCCATACCCCACCCCCCCCCACCACCCCAGAAACCCTCACCCGGGGCTCTCCAAAGTAGATTCCGCCCACCAGCTCCCTCACTATCATGATGTCCACCCCCTCCACCACCTCCCGCTTGAGGGTGGACGCATCCGCCAGCTGGGGCAGCACCACAGCGGGGCGCAGGTTGGCAAAGGCGTTGAGCGAGGCGCGCAGCCGCAGCAGGCCCTTCTCGGGGCGCTGCGCGTTGGGCAGGCTGTCCCACTTGTAGCCGCCGATGCAGGCCAGCAGCACCGCGTCGCTGGCCTTGCAGGCGGCCTCAGTCTCTGCGGGGTATGGGTCGCCGGTAGCGTCGATTGCGGCGCCGCCAATGAGGGCGGGGGTGTAGGCCAGCTCCTCTCCCTCAGCCCGCGCAGCCTCCGTCAGCACCTTCAGGCAGGCATCCGTGATCTCGGGTCCGATGCCGTCGCCAGCCAGCACCGTGACCTTGTGCGTGGCGGCCACCTGACCAGGAGAACACAAAACGACGGCGGGTGAGGCAGCGGCGGCGGCGACGGTCACGGCAGGGAGAGGCGGCGCATGTCGAATTGGACAATGGCAGCCCATGCACCATGCAGCAGCGGTCACTCCCTCTCACCTGCACGCTGCGACGTTGCGCGGCGGCTTTGCAAGGCCGGCCTGCCGCAGGGCGCACGCAGCGCAATGCGATGGATGCCTGCATGTTGACCGGTGGCAATGCACGCCAAAAGGATCCCAGCAGGTGCACCGGAAGTCTTTAGCTGCCGTACGTGTCGATGTGTACACATGAAATGATTGGGAAGGCAGGCATCCTGTTCATCGGCCAGCACCAAGCCAGCCGTGCACCATCACGGCAGGTGAGCATGCTTGGCGATTGGCAAAGGCCGATGTTGCGCAAGGCAGCGCAATGCTGTTCCGATGCATGCATGTGCCACTGGAGAGCCATGCCGGCGCATGCAATGCGCCATCACAGCCTCTGCCCCTGACTTGCGATCGGCGGCGCATACTCCCCGCCTGGAATAAACGCCGCTGCAGACCGCAATAATCTCACCTGGGGTGGAGGGGTGACCTGGCGCGCAATGGCATTCTGGGGATGCGAAATCAAGCCGGGCAAGGCGATGCCGTTTGTGCCGCCGCCGGAGGCCGCCAAGCTGCACCTCTCGCAGGTTTGTTGTCACGTTTCATTGTGTCTTCAAGGCACCATTATCCACACCTGCATTAGCTGCAGCCCTTGCATGGGTGGCACTTACACGCGTCACATCAGCAGCAGCCGGCTGGCTGGCTGGCTCGCTTGCACTGAGTCACACGGGGCTTTCTGCTGCAGGCATGCCTGAGCAACAAGGCAAAGCCTGGCACCAAGGCCTCCCTCAAGGTTCGCGTGAGCGATGAAGGCGAGCAGCTGCTGGTGTGCAGCCTGCGGGAGGGTGGCACTGAGAGCATAGGCCTGGACCTCATCTTCGACCAGTGAGTGGGCGGGGCGAGCGTGGGTCGGCTGTGTCGCGGTGCTTTGAGGCCGTGCGCTTGGCCGCTGTGCTGCACTTGACTTCTGTGCGGTGCTATGATGTGATGTGCACAGTCGTGGCGACCATGGGCTACACATTATGCAACAATCTTGCACTGGCTGCACGTTGCTGGCCTGTGACACGACCACTTCAGACAGGACCACTGCGGACAACGTCAGTTGTACCTGCACCGCCCGTACTGCCTGCCCCTTCGCAGGTACACCGAGTTCACTGTGGAGGGCGGCGCCGCCATCCACCTCACCGGCTACTTCATGCCCGAGTACGAGATGGGTGAGCGAGCCGTAGTGATTGCTGAGTTAGTCACCAGCAGGACAGCATTGCAGCACAGTCAAAATCTAGTCGTTGCACTGGAGTTAGAGAGGGCCTCGCTGCCGTCATGGGCCATGAAACAGAACACAATGGGGCCCAAAGGACTGCTTGGCATTGTACCTGCACCATCATTGCACCCACGTCGCTCCCCTCCCCTCTGGCGCCATGCAGGCGGTGAGGAGTCGAGCGATGATGACGAGCAGGGGCTTGAGGGCTATGCTCCCGGGCAGCTGCTGGGTTACGACGACAACGGCATGCCTGTGCTGGCTGGGGAGTACGACTCAGAGGATGACTCCGACTATGAAAGTGAAGGTGGGCAGGCTGCGGCGCGATCTCATCAGGTTGAGCGCAAACAATTGTGCTGCGGCTAGCTGTTGTGGAGTGGGGGTGGCCTCAAGGCTGCATGAGGGTGAGCTGGGTGGATTGTACAAGGCAGGGCAACACAGCAAAGTCGCATTGTGCAGTGCACTCTTGTCAAGCTGTGCCGTGGCTCAGTGCCTACAGCAGGTCCACGTTCTGGCACCCGGCAAATCCCTTGCCCTGCCTTCCTGTCTGCCTGTCTGTCTGCCTGGCTGCAGAGGGGGATGAGGAGGATTCGGAGGAGGATGGCAATCCTCCCCGCCGCATCACTATTGAGGACATCACTGTGAGCTCGCCTGCTGCGCCTAGCTGTGCAGGGCTGCTGCACCAATCACATGCAGACCCGCTGCTGGGCAAACGCCTGAGTGTGTGTGCTTGAGGTGCTGGTTGGTAGCTTGCACGCTGTGCTGCCGGCCCTGCCCTCCTCGATATGCCCTGGCTGGCTGGACGAGGGCTACACTCACATCAAGTGTGTTGGTGTTGGTGTTATGGCGGTGTTGGTGATGAGCAGGAACTGGAGGCAGCCATGCGGCGCGAGCAGAAGGCACTGGCGGGGGTGGCGCAGCAGGCAAACGGCGCCGTGGCAGCAGATTCTAGCGACGACGACGTCGCTCTGAGTGATCAGGAGGGTGACAGTGATGAGGATGATGATGTGGCTCTGAGTGAGGGGGAGGATGAGGAGGAAAGTGAGGAGGGGGAAGAGGAGGAGGCTCAGGTGGCGGCGCAGCTGCCTGGGCAGAAACGCAAGGCCGAACAGCAGCCGGCGGCCAAGCAGCAGCCCAAGCAGGCCAAGCAGGCTGCCGCCACGGGCACGCCGGCAACTGCAGCCCAGCAGCGGCAGCAGGCGGCGCCGGGTACCGCGGACAAGCAGCAGCAGCAGCAGCAGAAGCAGCAGAAGGCTGCTGCGGCGGCGACGCCGGCCAGCGCTGGGAAGACCAAGGTCCGTACCTTCCCTAACGGATTTGAGATTGAGGACTTGAAGATGGTGAGCCACAGCGTGTGCCTCCGGGTGTCGGGCTGCAGCTTGGACGGCACGCTGCAAGTTGCTAGGGAAGCAGGCTGCGGCGGAAAGCTGAGGAGCGGGCACCGTAATGCTGGGCTGGCTGTGCACTGGGTGGCATGGTGGTCGGTTTGAGACACTCCAGCCGAGTGCTGCTGCTGCTGCTGCTCAGCCTGCTGCCTGGCTTGCTCCTTCCAGGGGCGCCCCGACGGCAAGCTGGCCAAGGCTGGGAAGAAGGTGGTGATGCGTTACGTGGGCAGGCTGAAGAGCAACGGCAAGATCTTTGACCAGACCAAGGGCGCGGCCACCTTCTCCTTCCGCCTCGGTGTGGGGGAGGTCATCAAGGGTGGGTGCCTGCTGCTGCTGCTGCTGCTGCTGCTGCTGCTGCTGCTGCTGGTGTCGCTGGGTGCGATGCCGTGCGTCTGTTGCTACTGGATGCCATGCCATGCGATGCGATGCGATGCGGATCAGTGCTGCTGCAGCTGCCTTGTCGCTGCCGGTGCTGGCATGCTGGGGGCCTTGGGCGCGGCTGGCACATAGCAAGGAGCGCAACGTGCCGTGATTCCGGATGCGTCTATGTGGTGCAGGCTGGGACCGAGGCGTCGAGGGCATGCGGGTGGGCGACAAGCGCCGCCTGACGATCCCGCCCGCCATGGTGAGCGGGACACTTGTGCTGGATCGTAGCGTGTGTGCTTCTCCGCAGACCAACTGTGGTGATGTGCAATGTTGCGGCTCACAGGGGGAATGCAACACGTGTCTGAGGCACGGCTATTCTTGCTTGCACTGCAGGCTTACGGCTCGTCTGGAGTGCGGGGCACCATCCCCTCCAACGCAACGCTCACCTTTGAAGTGGAGCTTGTGGACGTGAAGTGACGAGTGCTCGGAAAACTGCGCGGCGATGTGCAGGAATGCACCGGTCCTGCGAGGGTGATTCATTGATGCCTGCTATTGCCAGCTATGACTTTTGGGATGTTGAGATGCAGCGTAGCAAACCATGAAGCTTGATGGCTCAGTTTTCAGGTCAACACACGACACATTCAGCGCACCTTGGGTGTTGTTTATCGATCCCTCCTTGATCTCTTGCCTCCCGATACGGGCCAGATGATGAGCGACTGAGACATGGGAGCAGGCGAGCCAACTTCAGGCAGCGGCTCCGCTGCGGCGGAGGCCCAGCGCAAGCGGAAGCGGGGAGAGCCGGAGCAGGAGGACAACAGTGCCTGCCAGAGGGACGCCAAGCAACACCGCACGGTCTCGGGCGAGCCTGGGCTGCAGGCGACCGATCAGGTTCCGACTGCCGCTCAGGACGTGGCTGACAGCGGTCGCGAGGTGAGCGAGGCGTTGCTCAGAGTGCCAGCGGCGGCGCGCCGGTGCGCGGCAAGTCCCGCCCTCCGACCCACGGTTGCTATTGCCTCTCCATCACAAGTGCAGGAGCCTTTTGGCGATACAGATCTGGGTTTGTCGATTGTCGAAGACGCTCTGGCGGCTGCATGTGTCGCAATCACTGCCGCACAGGCAAAGCTTGCTTCTGAGTCACTTCCGATGGCCGTAGACCCACCCTCCCCTGCCTCTACGGCTCATGACAGCGCAGAGGGGGCAGCGGAACCAGCCGCTGCTGCTGCAGCACCTGCTGCGGAGGAGGCACAGCACGCGGAGGCCTGCACAGCAGACGAGCTTGCTGCCGCCGAGGCCCTCCCGCCCGCGCCCAGCAAGCAAGAAAGCGCGCTGCTGCCGCAGTGTGCAATCATGACTGGCCCAGCAGCAGAGGCTGCAGAGGTCAGCACCCGGCACTGTGGCAAGGTGCCGCCGCCCGTGCCAGCCAGCCAGGAGCCTTCGGAGCGATACCTTGCACTGCGGGCCGAGCTGTCAGCAGGCCTCATCCCGCCAGAGCAAGCGGGCGTGCCATGGGACCGCTTCCCTCACTATCTCGGAGAGGGCGTGCGCAGCAGGCTGCTGGCGCTGGCAACGCTGCACCTGCGGCCTGGCGCAAGCGCGCCAGCAGCCGTCAAGGCGCTGCCCGCCAACAGCAATCGCGTCCTGTTGGGGGCTGCCACCAGCTGTGAGCTGTACCAGGAGAGGGTCATCAGGTTGGTGCGGCTGCCGCCTAGCCGGCTGGCTGGCTGGCTGGCTGGCTGGCTGGCTGGCTGGCTGGCCGGCTGGCTGGCTGGCTTGGTTGCTGGCTGGCTGGGTTGCTGGCTGGCTGCATCGCGGCGAGAGCCTGATGCGCAATGACAGTGGATGGAGCGCTGCCCTGCACTGCTTTCTCCACCGCTGCAGGGCGCTGGCGCAAAAGGTTGGCGCCACGCTGCTGGTGGCTGATGCCTACAGCCTGAAGCTGGATGAGATGGTGAAGGAGGATGGCGGCGAGGACTGCCCTTCCAGCGGCGGCCCCGCAGACCCCTTTGACCTGTCAGGTGTGTTGTGCTGTGGTGATCTGTGGCGTGATGCGATGTGATGCCTGCAGAAAAGCCATCGATCCCAATGCTGGCTCTCGGCTTCGTTTCCTAAGGTGCTGTGGGCTGTGGTAGTGGGCTGGAGCTATGCCTCTCAATTGTGTTTGCCGCCTGTCTCACCCACCCCGGGGTGCCGCCCTGACCCGCCTGCGGCCTCTCCTCCGCTTTGCCTGCTGTGCCATGCAGATGAGGAAGAACCTGGGCTGGGGCTGGGGCACAGGGCTGGCGAGCGGGGCAGGAGGGAGCCAGGGCCAAGCTCGGGGCGCAGCAAGCAGATGGATCGTCTCACCCGGGGCATACCTCGCATGGTCATCCCGCTGACCGGACCCCGTCCGCCGCCTGGCAGCCTGGCTGCTGCAGTCATGGCTGCCACCGCCGCCGCAGATGCGGCACCTGGCGGGGCAAAGTCCAGAGATGCAGTGGCGGTGGCGGCGGCGGCCACTGAGCGGCTCAAGCGAGCCAGGGCTGCCGCCGCCGCAGCAGATGCCGCAGCTGGACGGGGCAAGGCTGCCAATGATGCAAAGGAGGCCAGGGCGATGGAGCTCACTGAGTGGATCAAGGGAGCCTTGGCTGTCGAGTTTGCCGCCGAAGCAGCAGATGCCGCACCTGGCGGGGCGGACGCTGCCAGAGACGCAAAAGAGGCGGCGGCGACGGCCACTGAGCGCATCAAGGACGCGCGAGCCAGGATGGCGGCTCTTGCAGCGGCAAACCCGCGGGTAGCAGCTGCCGCGCAGCCGCCCGCTTCCCCTGCTGCGGCGGCGGAGCAGCAGCATGCAGATGTGGTGGCGGAAGGTGGCGGCAAGCAGGGCAGGCGGCCAGCCGCTGCTGCAGCAGCTGAGCCTGCCCAGGCTGCCGATCAGGCTGTCAACCCTTCTGCCGGCCATGACGCAGCGGAACAGCAGTCAGCAGTACCAGCAGGTACCGGTACATCAGCGGTACTGCCGCCGTCTGACACATCAATGGCAGAAATGCCTGCGGCGGTGTGGAATGAATACTTCGGGAAGGCTTGCGGTTATCAGAAAGTTCTTCAATCCGTGAGCGTCTTGGGGCGCCCGTCGATGACCAACTTTGTGGCAGCTTGCCCGCAGCCGGCTGGTGAGCGCCCGCCAGAGCCGACACTGGAGCGCTCAGCATCAGCTTCCGACCCGGTGCCTCGAAAGCCACCACAGCAGCAGCAGGAGGAGCCAGAGGTTCGCCTGGCAGCGGCAGCGACGGCACGCCCTGCCGCAGCGGACGGAGCGGCTGCCGCAGCCACCGCCGCCGCCGCCACCGCGCCACAGTCTTCGGCATTCATGGCGGCGGCCTGCAAGGTGCGGCCAGGTGACAGGGTGACCTATGTAGGGGAGGTGCACCCCAGCCAGGAGGCAGCAGCCCAGCGGCTGGACCAGCTGCATGCCGCCATCAGCCAGGTGGAGGGCAGCAGCAGCCTGCGGGCAAGGGACTACCTGCCCCAGCTGCTGCTGCGCCGCTCTCTCGTGGAGGCGCAGGGCCAGCGGCTGCCCCGCCAGCAGGGCGCTGCCGCGCCGCCAATCGGCTCACGGGGCAGGGTGCTTGCGGTGACGGGTACCCAGGTGTGTGGTGTGGTGTGCATGGTGTGTAGGCAGGACGGCAGGGGCGCGGCAGGCGGGATGTGCAGCCTGCCAGGGTGGCCGCTCCTCCCTGCTGTTATAGCGTGTGAAACTCTGCTTGATGCACCGCTGCTTGCCTGCCTGCCTGCCTGCCTGCCTGCCACACTTACTGACGGCCCTCACCGTCGCTCCACACCTGCTTTCCTGCCCATTCTGCCTCCCTCCCTGCCCCCCCCTGCCCCTGCTGCAGGTGCAGGTTGTGTTTGATGAGGAGTTTGGTGGAGGCACCAGCCTGGCGGGCCAGAAGGAGAAGTGCGGCCTGACCTGCGTTGCAGAGGAGCTGCTGGTGCGGCCGTGGTGTGGGGCCGTGCGGTACAGGGATGCAAAGCGTGAAGCAGCTGGCTGGCTGCCAGCGGCTGTGCCTGCCTGTGCTTGCATGCCCTTGCGTGCATGTCCAGGCCTTTCTCCCGCCCCTTGCCCGCCGCTGCATGCGTTGTGTGTCTGCTTCACTCACCCCCAGCCGGCCTGCCTGCCACATTCACTGCACCGGCCCGAACCGTCAATGCTTACCTGCCTCTCCTGCCCTGACCACTCCCCTCATACACAGGTGGTTGAGGACAAGGAGGACCCGCTGGTCTCCTCCCTGCAGTGCCTGTTTGATGTGGCGGCGCAGGAGGCAGGACAGGGCCGCCCGCTCATCATCTTCATACAGGTGTGGGGTGAGGGAGGGTCAGGTGGTCAGGTGCATGTGGTAATGGAACAATGCAAGTGGTGGGTCGATCAATCGATGCAGGGCTGTGTGGCTCTCGGGTTGCAAGTGCAGGTTCGGTGTGTGAGGCGGGATGCAATTGTGCTGGGTGGGGGGCCGCTCACGCATGTGTGGTGTGGTGTGAGTGGTGTGTGCCAGGAGCGGTTTTTCTGCCTGCATCAACCCTGCCAGCCGACCCTGCCTGCACCATCCCGGCGGCACCTGCCGCAGAACCTGGACCGCCTGCTGCGAACCCACGCAACAGACCACTTCCGGAAGCTGGAGGCCCTGCTGGCTGCCCTGCCGCCCCGCTGCCTGCTCTTCGGCGCCTACTGCTCCCGGGCGCTGTCCCGCTCAGAAGCGAAGAAAGAGGGAGGCGGACCCAACTTGTCCCGCCTGTTTGGCAGCCTGGGAGGCGGCGACACCGGCATGGGCGGCGGCGGCGGCGGCGGCGGAGGGGCCAGCGAGGACATGACCATTCTCGATCGGCTGGGCAAGGGGGCTGGCCGCGGCCCGCGCAAGTCTGTCAAGGGCAAGGCGCTGTCCAAGATGCTGCCAAACCTGATGGAGCTGCACCCACCCAACCAGGACTGCTATGTGAGTGCAGTTTCAACACAATATAATCGACACTGCCCCTGCTGTTGTTGCTGCGGTGCTGCTGCAACGGTACTGTGTGTGGCAGCTGGCAGCTGGACCCGAGCGGTCTGTTGTAGGGACACGGTAGGTATGTCCCCTCTGCATGGCCAAGTGTTACTTTTGTACTCGGGCTTTCCCGTGCCGGTCTTTCTTGTGCATGTGTGTTCTGTGGACCTAAGCCGTGCTGTGCCTCGAGACATCTGCCTAACATCGCAATGCTATGCGTGACTATGAGCTTGAGTGAGTTCATGCTTGTTTCTGATGGCCCGGCTTGCCTCTCACCCCCCCTCGCTATGTCGCCACTCGCTTGAACTGACCTGCAGGCCAAGGCTTGGGCGAAGATGGTGGAGGCTGATGTGGCGGTGATGCGCCAGCGCTCGAACCGCGCCGCCCTCCGCGGCGCTCTGCTGCGCTGCGGCTGCACCTGCGACAACTGGGACGCTGTCTCCATCACTGACTGCCAGCTGACTCGTAGAGAGATAGAGCAAGTAGTCGGGGTGGCAGCGGCGCAGCAGCTGCTGGCAGAGTCGTCGGCAGCGGAAGCAGGAGAGCCAGCTGGCGCCAATGCGCCAGCGGCAGCTCCGAAAGGCACCCAGCCTGCCGATCCGGTGCCGGCAGCTGCCAAGGACCTGTCAGATGCTGACAGCCTTGCCTCCGCTCCAGCACTTGCGCTCGAGCGCAGCGGCAGTGTGTGTGAGGCTCCTCCCACAGCTGCCATCGGTGCTGCACCTGCCGGCGCCGCGGCTGCAGCTGCGCCCGCTGCAGCCGAGCAGCGAGGACAGCAGCAGCAGCAGCCTGCTGCTACAGCCCCAGGCGCCGTCGCGGCAGCACTCGCTGCTTCGGACCAGGTCACCACCATGCAGACTGACGAGGTGGACGGCGGTACCGCTGCAGCGGCGGCGGTACCCGCACCGCCTTACGCTGCTGAGAAGGTGGCCCCGCTGTGGACCCTGGCTGCTGAGCACATCATGCACGCAGCGGAAGCCATCCGCAAGGTGCAGGCAGAAGGGGCGGCGGCACCAGCCAACAAGCTGGCCCTCAAGGATGTGGCAGCTGACCAGTATGAGAAGCAGCTCTTGAGTGAGGTGCGCTGTTTGTTAGTTGGGGGCTTGGGGCCAGCCGGGTGATGCATGCGTGCGCAGGGGTGCTCAGCCAGCCGCCGGTGTTTGCTTGCTTTGCTCCAGGCTTGCTGCTGTGTCATGGCATAACCGCGGCAAGGCTGCTCCTGCTAGTATATCCTTGTCTTGATTGCCACCGCTCCTGCTGGTGTTCCTCGCAAACTTCCTGGCACCTGCCACTGTCCTCTGCCTGTGGCTGCCCCTGCCCACCTCTCCTCTGCCCCCCCTGCCCTCCCGCACCCTCTGCATGCAGATCATTCCCCCGGAGGAGATTGCCGTCAGCTTTGATGACATTGGCGCACTGGAGGCTGTCAAGACCACGCTGCACGAGGTGGGGGGGAGGAAGGTGTTAGTGGGGGGGTTAGGGGCCGGGGAGTGCGCAGGCGTGGAGGGTGACGAGGGGAGGGAGAGGGAGGTGTTAGTGGGGGACATAGGGGCCGGGGAGTGTGAGGGCGTGGAAGGTGAGAGGGAGAGGAGGCTCCATGACCCTTGGCGCCGGGATGTATGGGCAGCTGGGGACGTGCAGCTTGGCCGGGGCCCAGGAAGGCTGAGCAGGCTGTTGGTTTTTGATGATGAAACGCTGCGGTTCACATGACGTGGGCTACTCATCCCTACAACAACATGCAACATGATTTCCACCTTGACGTTCTTTGAGCTGCGCTGCCGATTCTTCACCCACCCCCCACCCCCCCGCAGGTGGTCATTCTGCCTCTACAACGTCCCGAGCTGTTCACGCATGGCGCGCTGACCAAGCCAACAAAAGGTGGTGCCTGCCTGTCTCCCCGCTGCGCAGCACTGTGGCTGGCCATGTTGCTGCATGTTGCCGATATCAGCAGGGCTGCGTAGGGGCCGGGCCGGCCTTACCGCGCAGTGTCGTGCGGCCGTGGCTCATAGTGCAGCCTGCCGTCTTCTACCGCCACAGCAGCCGTGCTGTGACCTTGGTGTCCCTGCTCATGCGGCTGCTGCCACATGGCAGCTGCCAGCTGCATGTGTGTGTGTGTGAGTAACTGCCCCTGACTTGTCCTTGCACCTGATTTGTGCGTGCCTGTGCTGCAGGCCTGCTGCTGTTTGGCCCCCCGGGCACCGGCAAGACGATGCTGGCCAAGGCTGTTGCCAGCGAGAGCGGCGCGCACTTCATCAACGTCAACATGTCGGCAATCACGTCAAAGTGGTTTGGGGAGGGAGAGCGGCTGGTCAGGTGGGTGGGTGTCCAGTGCCGCACCCTCGTACCTGCACCCGGGTAACCTGTATCGCTGCTGAAGCAGCTGCCGTGGCGGTTATCAGCTGTCCTGATGAAGGACCAGCTGTCCTGCCGATGGGGCAGCGGCCACGCTGCACCGGGCCTTGGAACCTCGTCTCACACTCCTGGCGATGCAATGTGCGAGTCATTCGTGTGCCTTGTCTCTCGCTCGCTCACCTGTGCCCTCCCTGCCCCTGCCCCCTGCTTCTTGCTGCGCTGCTGCTGTGCTGCAGGGCCCTGTTTGCGTTGGCCCACAAGCTGTCCCCCAGCGTCATATTTGTGGACGAAATTGACTCCTTCCTGTCCAAGCGTGGACAGTCCAACAGCGAGCACGAGGCGCTTCGCAAGATGAAAAACGAGGTGGGGTCGAGGCTATGTGTGCACGTGCCGCCGCTGTCTGCCGCTGTCTTTTTGCTGCTGACGAACGAGGTGGGCGTGGCTGTTTAGCCGCCACTCCATCTTTTCTCTCTTCCTTTTGCGGCTGCTGTTTCTGTGTCAGCTGACCCTGCCCTCTTGCGCTCCCCTCCCCTTCAATGCAGTTTATGACGGTGAGCAATTGGGAAAGAAGGGTGGGCGGGAGGAGTGTCTGCTCTTTTTGGCGCAGGGTGTTTGTGTGCAAGAGTTGTGATGTGTGAACCCTTGGGTGCAGAGCGCTCCTTCTCTGTTCCTTCTTTCCTACTCAAAGGGCTTTGCGGTGCATTGGCAGCCGGCCAACCAGTACCACATCAGCCTGCCTGGTCTTGCTGTGCTCCCCCACCCGACCCTTCACCTGACGCCTTCGATTGCCGCGGTGTGTGTGCTTCTTTCTCCCTCGCAGCACTGGGACGGCCTGCGCACCAAGCAGAGCGACCGTGTGCTGGTGCTGGCCGCCACCAACCGGCCCATGGACCTGGATGAGGCGGTGGTGAGGCGCATGCCGCGCCGCATATTCGTGCCGCTGCCAGACGCGGTCAATCGGGAGCGCATCCTGCAGGTGCGATACAGGCTGGCTGGTTGCTGGTTGGCTGGTTGGTTGGTCGGCTGGTTGGCTGACTGGTTGGTTGGCAATGAAGAGCAGCTGGGCCAAGAGGAGCAGCTGTACCTTGCCCCGGCGTCATTTCCAGCTTCCCCTGCGTCCTGTGCTTGCTCCTGCCCCGTCGCCCTCCCGTTGGCTGCTGGGACCGCTCTTGAAGGCCGTGATTGCGAGCCGTTGCGCCTGTTGTATGTGATTTTTTTGTGAAATGTTGACAGCGCTGCCTCGCTGCCTCTCAGCCTCTGCTGCCCTTCCACCTCTGCTTGGCCACACTTGTCTGCTTCCGACCCCTGCTTGCTCGCCCCTGCCTCCTTCCCACATCTGCTTCCTGCTTCCTGCAGGTGATTTTGAAGGATGAAGACCTCCACCCCGCCTTTGACTTCTCAGAGGCCGCCACCCTGGCAGACGGATACAGCGGCAGCGACCTCAAAAACCTGTGCATCGCAGCCGCATACTGCCCCATCAGGGAGTATCTAGAGGCTGAAAGGGCGGCAAAGGCAGCAGAGCGGGCGGCAGCAAAGGCAGCAGGTGACGTTGGCGCAGGCGCCCGCGAGCCATGTGCGCGGGCGGCGGCGGCGGCGGCAGCCGCCGCCATCGCCTCCAGCAGCGCCACGCCGGCCGCGCTGGCCTCGGTGTCTGCTGCTGCTGTGGTGGCGCAGCCTGTGCTGCGGCAGATCACAATGGCTGACTTCAAGGCGGCCTTGAAGCAGGTCACAGCTAGCACCACTTCCGACTCTGCAACAATGGAGGAGCTACGAAGGTGAGATGCGTGGTCGGCCGGCTGGCTGGCCTGGCAGGCAGCACTGGGGAGTTGTCAGCGGGGCTGTGGTCAAGGCTTTGTGGCAGGAAGCGGGGTTTGCCCATGTGCTCTGCGTCCCTGCCTGCTCGTCCCTCACCCCATTTCGAGGCTCTCACCTGCTGCAGGTGGAATGACCAGTATGGTGAAGGCGGCACCCGCTCCAAAGAGCACCTGCCATATTTCATGTAGCGCATCGCCACCTGCCACCCACACTGCCAGCAACTGGACGCAGCGTGGTGTTGGCCGCTCGCCGTCCATCATTGTTGGTTGGCAGCCCTTGTAATGCTTCCTCTTTCCTGCTTGATCAGCGTTGCTGTTGGGTTTAATTCACCTGCACCATATCTACCAGTCGGCTGTGCATCCCTTTTATTGTTGCTTCCATTGCACATCGGTAACTTCAGGCACACTGTTGCGGTGACCAAGAGTTGTGGAAGTTGTGGAAGGAAGGCGAGGGAGGCACAGCTTTCCACCATGTCAGCTCGCTCACCACAGCAGCGAGCAGCCCTTGTGCAACCGCCCATCCTGGCCCTCCCGTTCAGCAGGGGTTCCCAGCAACCGTGCTACAGACCGCTCTGCAGAGGCAAGGGAACAGCAGCAGCGGCATCAGCAGCCACAAGGAGTGAACCCTGATGCGATATGGGAGTCTGTGCCTGAGCAGCGGCTGACTGCACACATGCCGCCACCCCAGGCCTCAACAGGGCTCCTGGTGCTGGAGGCAGGGATCTCTTGAGCCAATCCAGAGCGACAAAACCTCCACCTCTCCTTGTTGCATGCTTCCTGCCTTCCCTCCTGGCCTAGCAATAACTTTTGTTTGCTGTATGTAGGGCAACAGCATGAGCAAACTGGACCTCAGAATAAGTGAGGCCACAAACGTCCCATCTCATTTGGCAGTCAGGGCAGCCGCGGAGCAAGCAGGCTCTATGCAGCTGGTAAGTACACCCGGCCACTCAAGAGCAGTGGCTGCGTCACTCGCTACCTCACCGTTCAGCGAGCACGCAAGCTGATGCAGCACGGCCGCCAGCTGTAGGTGGGCGGGCGGGCGCATGTCTTTTTCCTGGCGGGGTCTGAGCGCGTTGTTGTCGACTACCAAACCACTGATTATCATTGCATCAGTGCAATGAGTCTGAAACAGCGTCCGCTTTTAGGCAGCGAGAACTAACGCTGGGTTTTGCCGTCCTGGCATCGAACCATGCGTATAAATGAGAGGGTTGATTGTTTACATCCTCCTTTTAGCGTGCGCCTCGGCAGCCGATGGTGCGCAGTCTCAATCGC
Organism: Chlorella vulgaris; assembly: GCA_023343905.1. NCBI lineage: Eukaryota > Viridiplantae > Chlorophyta > Trebouxiophyceae > Chlorellales > Chlorellaceae > Chlorella > Chlorella vulgaris. The sequence goes on from SIDB01000007.1 coordinate 488,817, forward strand.
ACTCAGTGTCTGGTTCCTTCTAGTGGGCATGGCATCAGGAGACCGCCGCCCGCTCGTGGGCGCGACCCGCTCCCGCCGCCGGCATTTTGCCGCAGCTGTGTGACCGCTTGTTTGTATGACGCGTGGGTTCACCTCCTCGCCTGCCACCCTTACAGACGATCGTCAAGTGCTGCTGGACTTCAAGGCCGGCATTACCAACTGGGATGTGGTGGCAGCGGCTCGCGGCCTTGCTGGCTGGTCACCTTGCACCCCCGATGATTGCATGCCGGTCTGCAGCTGGGATGGCATTCGCTGCGACCCTTACGCGCCCATCGGCAACCAGATAACCACTCTGTGAGCCAGCAAGGCATCATCGGGTTGCACGCCGCGGCATGGCAGCTTGCCCGTTGCAGTGTGCAGTTGTGGGCAGTCAGCTCGACAGTACAGCAACCGATTGAAAGCAGCATGTGCTGTGTGCCGCCTGTGTTGTGCTGCAGGGACCTTGCATGCGAGCGCCAGGCATGCGGGGCTCTGCTGGAGGGCACTCTCAGTCCCAACCTGGGCACGCTGCCCTACCTCCAAACGCTCGACCTCGGCAGCAACAACTTGTCAGGGGTGCTGCCGCCGCAGTGGGGCCTGCCGGGACGCTTCGCCGACCTGCAAATACTGTGGGTGGCTGCCTTGCATGCCTGCCTGCTCGCTGCCTGCCTGCTTGACTTTGCTTTTCTCCTCCGCCCCTGTTGAATTCTGCTTATTCCCTACTTGCATGCCTGCCTGCTGCCCGCCTGCTGCCTGCCTGCCCGCCTGTGTATGTCGCTAAAGGACTGGTACTTGGCAATCCACCGTTGCATGCATGCATGCTTGCAGGCGGCTGAATGGCAACCGCTTCAGCGGCCGCGTTCCCGCGGAGTGGGGCACTGGGCCTGCGTTTGAGCAGCTGGTGGAGTTTGAGGTGTCTGACAACCAACTGACTGGGCCTTTTCCCGTGGTGGCCTATTCCGCAACATTCATGATGAACGTTCAATTATTGTGAGTGCTTGCCTGGCTGCCGCCCTGCCTCTTGGCTGCACACTGCACGCTGCATGCACAGCTGCTTCCTGCTCGTTCGGAATGCTGGCCGTGCCGCTGAAACAGCCTGCTGGTACGAGCGCTGGCTATGTGGTCGCCCACTGCTCAATGCCGCCTGCCTTCCTTTATCAAGCTGCCAGCCGCCATCTGGGTGCCTTGTGCTGCTGCTGCCTGTGGCGGGAACGTCTGGAAGCGCAGCTGGTTGCGGGGTTGGTTGGGTTTCCGGCAGTGTTGATGCTTCGATCAACAAACAAATTCAATGATCTGCCAGTACTCCCGCCTCCTGCTCTGCAGCAACATTGCTAACAACCGAATGACAGGCCTCTTGCCCGACCAGTGGAACGGCCTCACCCTCATTTCTCTAGTCTCGATTGCTCAAAACCGATTCAGCGGCACGCTGCCGCCGTCCTGGGGCAGCCAGGGCCTTTCCTTTGAAGGGCAGCACAATGAGACGCAGGCAATACAGTTCCTGTGAGTTAGTCACTGTGACCTGTAGTTCTGTTCTGCACTGAGCTGCATGGGCACAATTCTGTGTGTTTGGTAGGCTCCCCGTGCTGCGAACCATCGAAGGGCGCTGGGTCACTGCAGGCCGTCTGGGCCACCCGCCTTGCTTGCTGGTCCAGGTCCCCTTCTGTTTGTGCCCCCTCACAAGGCCCTTGCTGCTCCTGGCCTTGATGCCTGCCTGCTGCCGCCGCTGGCAATGCTTTTGCGCCTTCCCCAAGTGCTCTCACACAACCTTGTGCTGCGTGTGGCGGCGACCCTCGGCTGCTGCAGGTACACCCACGGCAACCGCCTGACAGGCGGGGTGCCTGCCCAGTGGGCGGCCAACGGCTCCTTTACAAACCTGAAAGAGCTGACGGTTTCAGGCAACCCCCTTGGGGGTGAGCTGCCCGTGGAGTGGGGCCTCGGGCCTCAAGCCTTCCCATCTTTGCAGGTCAGCGACTGCACTCCGCTGTGCCCCTGCCGCCTGCCTGCTGAGCTGTTCAGCAGCTTCATGTCCTCAGTGTGTAGGCAGCAGCTTCCTGTCTACAGTTTTTGGTCCAGCAGGCACCTCAGGACCTTGTTCATTGTCAGATCACCTCGCCACCTGCACCTCGCATGCTGGCCTCCTCGCTGCCGCCTCCTCACCTCCATCCCTCGCGCCGCTTCCCTCCCCAACCACCACACACGCCCTCCCTGCAGTCACTCAACATGTCGAATGCAAACCTCAGTGGCACGCTGCCCGCGGAATGGGGCACAGATGGCGGACTGGCAAACCTGAGGACCCTGTGAGTGCTTGGGGGCAGGGTGGGAGCAGCTGAATGGCAGGAGAGGCTGGCTGCAGGCCGCACATTCCCCTCCATGTGCCTGCACCTGGTGCTGTGCCTTCCCCTTTGCACCTCGACCTGCTTTCAGCTGTTACCTGATTTTAGCTATCAGCATAGTACCCTCGGTGCTGTGTTGCTTGCTTTCATCCCGCCCATCTGCGTGGCTCTAACCAGGGAGAATCAACTACTGCTACGCATCCGACTCTCAACCTTCTTGCCTTGTTTGCAGCGCGCTTGCGGGCAACGATCTGTCCGGCACCATACCGGCCAGCTGGGCCGAGCAGCTGCCTCTGCTGGAGCGTGTGACGGTCCAGCCGGGCAACGATGACCTGTGTGCCTGGGCGCCAGCTGGCGCCGCCTTTCAGGCGTGCTGGCAGGGCGACGTGATGTGCTGGTCGTCCTCCCTCGATTCTGATCCAGTCAATGCCACCGCGTGCGGCGGTACTGGTACTGAGCAGCGCAACTCCTCCAACTTCCCGGTAACTGCTGTGGCGGTCTCGGTCACCGCGGCCGCCTTGGCGCTGGTGGCAGGCCTGCTCCTGCTGCGGCGGCGCAGGCAGCGGCGGCGGCAGCAGCAGCTGCAGGAGGACTGGCAAAAGCAGGGGTCTGTGCTGCCGCCAACGCAGCCGAGCGATGATTCGCAGCTGGCGCAGCAGCCCAGTGCGCCAATCGACAAGCCTCCCAGCGGGGGCCTGGCTGCAGAACCCAGCTTTGCTCAGCAGCTCCGACCATCCAGCAGGGAGCAGTCGCAGCACACACTGGCGGCAGCAGCTTCAGCTGAAGCGGCCACGGCGGCGGCGCTGGCGGCGACCGCTGCTGGTGCTGTGGCTGCGGTGGCGGCCAGCAGCGGCATGCAGAGCACACCCGACACGTTTCGATTCTCTTTTCGAACCAGTAAATCTATGGACGCTCGAGCGGTGAGCTGCCTGTGTGCTGCAGGCGCAAGACACCGCGGCCCGCTTGCAGGGCCTGGTGTGCAGCTGCATTCTCTCCTTCTTTCTGCTTTGCTTCTGCCACATAGGAAAAGGCATATCATGGGCCATGAGATCGCCGCTTGTGCATCACCTTACTGTGTGTGTGTGTTGCTCCTGTGTGTGTTGTGGTGCAGCTGGAGGGGCACGAACGTGCTGAATCGATTCCAGAGGTGTCCAGCATTCGGATGTCGGCACCCCAGCTGCGCGGCCAGTACCAGTATCAGCAGGCCCAGGCAGCTCAGGAGCCTCAGCTGGTGGCTTCCAGCGAACCGCCACTGTCAGCCATGCAGCAGTATGAGCAGCAGCTTGCGCACTTCTACAGCGCCCCCTTGATGCCTCCCGCGCCGCTGTCCAGCGCGCAGCAGCAGCAGTACCAGCACGCCCCGCAGCAGCAGCAGTACCAGTACCAGCGCCAGTTCAGCGGCGCCAGCACGGGCAGCGGGCCGACGGTAGGTCGGCAGTCTTCCTTGCAGCATGACTCTGGCGGCAATGCGACTTCAGGCGGCTCAGGGGGCCCAGCGCACATAGCAGGCTCCGGCTACCAAGCCAGCTTCACCCCGGGAGAGCTGGACCTGCTCATGCTCGACTGGCACATCCCTTCAGAGGGTGAGCGGCAGAGGTCCCCTGCTGCTGCTGCTGCTGTGGATTTGACACGGACCCTGTCGATTGACATGAGTTGGCATAGCATGCGTGTCTTCCTCGCCCCTTCTGTCTCTGCTGTCTCAGCATCACACTCGTCTCCTGTCCTTCTGCGTCACGAACTCAACACTGTTTGGACCCTTCCTCCCATTCTCCTTACTGCTCTTGCAACCCCAAACCGCTCTGCGCTGCAGCCATTCAGATTCTGAAGCGCCCAGACGGCTCCGACTGGCGAATCGGATCCGGTGGCTTTGGAACGGTGAGCAATTGTGCCCCGCCCTGCCCTGCCCTGCCGTGCGCTGCCCTGCCATCAGCTCATTGTTTCTGGTGGCGGCAGCCTTGCGCCGCCAACTGCTGGCTCGCGGGGTGCTTGGCCCTGCTGCGCCTGTCGCAAGTGTGTCACTGTCGAACACTGCTGGCCTGGCTCAAGAGAAGGCTCTCGACCTGGCATGAGCTCTCTCTGTACTGCCCTCTTTGCACCCTCTGTACGGCCTCTCTGTAGTTCCCACCACCTGTTTCCTCTCCCTCCCTCCTCCTCCCCCCCATCTGCCGCCACCAGGTTTTCAAAGCCATGCGCAACGGGGTGCAGCCCGTGGCAGTCAAGGTCATCCAGGCGGGGGCGGGCGAGATGCAGGCCACCATGAGCGATGATGAGTTTGCTCGGGAGGTGTCCATCCTGCGATCCTGCAGGGACACCAACATCTTGCAGTTCCAGGTGTGCGCCGCACCCAGATAATCCATGCAGCAGCGTGCTGGCTGCTGGCCATGCTGGCTATGTGAGCTTCCCCCCCCCCTGGGCGCCACAAGTATGCGAGGTGTGTCAACCTGCCTGTGCGCCGCCGCCTCTTCCCCCCCCCCCCCCCCTGTCCTGGGCTGCAGGGCGTGTGCTTCCACGAGCAGCAGGGCACGCTGCTTGTCACTGAGTTCATGGAGGGCGGCAACCTGGCGCAGAACCTTCGGGCCAAGACCGTGTCGTGGAATCGGCGAGGGAAGAAGGTGAACAGGCACTGCTCGCTCGTCTGTGCGAATGGTCTGTGTGTCTGCAACAAAACTTGCACGCAGACACGAGTGTCGTTGAATGCCCAGCCGCCAGCATCAACCACGGTGGGAGCCAGCACCACAAGGAGGTCACAGGACCCGTGGCAGCTCCCCCGCATATGCGAGCGGTACAGCTGCGGGACTGCGGGACTGCTGGGCTGACTGCAGTCTGCCCGCTGGGTGTGACCCTGCTGCGCTGCGCTCCCTTCCCTCCCATGTGGTGTTGTGCAACAGATTGCTATCGACGTCGCAAGAGCATTGGTGTATCTGCACAGCCGCCGCATCCTCCACCTGGACATCAAGTCAGCCAACGTGCTGCTGACCAGGCGCGTGGGCAGGGGAAAAGGCATGCACGGGCCCCGGCTGCCGGCCGGCTGCTCTGGCGCTGGTGTGTGGGCGGCTTGCTGTGACTGGAGTCCAGGCTGAGCTGTACGCACCCGTATGTGGCGCAATGTGGCACGCTGTGCTGTGCATACTTTCATCCTCACCCGCCACAACCCCAATCCCGCCTGCCAAGTGCAGGGACGGTCACACCGCCAAGTTGGGGGATGTTGGCATGGCTCAGATCATGGCTGGCGACAGTGTCAGCGGCTCTGTGGGCACTTTGGGCTGGTGAGGCTGACGGCTAACCGGAGCATTGGGGCTATGCTGTGCTGTGGTGCCTGCTGGCAAATTGAGGGGCTTTGGCGCCTGTGCGCAGTGCTCAGTAGGGGCCTCATGCACTTGCTGGATGGCTGCTGGCTGGGGTCTGCCATAGGCGCTGCTGCTGGGTGCCATGCCCACACTTTGACACTCTACACTTTGAGCTGTGAGGCAGACGGCGTGACAATTTCTGTTGATTGTACCACAAGCACCAAGTCCCCTCTTCCGTACCTTTCTCCTCCCGCCCTGCTGCGCAGGTCTGCGCCTGAGCTGCTGCTGGGCGAACCTTGTGACACCAAGGCCGATGTCTACTCCTTCGGTAGGTGCTGCGAGCAGTGCTGCGGGTGGTGCCGGACCCGTCTGCAAACCCAGCATGCGTTTGTTGCTCAGATTGCTCTGGTGCGGGACTGACCGTCCTCCGCCCGGCCCGCCTTGGTCATAGCTTCTCTGGGGCCTTAGAAGTATATTCTGCCACATATCGGCGCCCGCCCCACCAATGAACGTGTGTCTTGCAGGCGTGCTGCTGTGGGAGATAGTCACTGGGGAGGTGCCGTCCAGAGGCCAGCTGAGGGACCCTGTGTGAGTGCTGGACTCGCCTGTGTGCTGTGTGTGTGTGTGTGTGCCTGTAGTATTGCCTTACTCTGCTGCCACGATTCAGGTGGCAGCGCGCCTCTGCCCTACTGTTCAACTCGCCCTGCTCTCTTTGCCAGTCTCCTCCTCGTCCTTCTTGACCTCTTTCTCTCATGCTCCTTGCCCTCTTCCTCCTACCACTGACAGTTCTTGCTGCCTCTCGTCTTGCCCCTTCGTTGCTGCACAGGGTGCCGGACGAGTGCCCCCCCGAGGTGGCGGCGCTGATCGATCGCTGTCTGAGCCACGACCCAGGCGACCGACCCACATCCACAAACCTTGTCGAGCTGCTGCAGCGGTGCCCTTCGGCGCCGCCTCCCGCCGCTGCCGCCCCGATGCACCGCTCCTCCAGCCTGGCTACTGCGCACAGCGGCAGCACTGGCCAACTGAGCGCTGTTGCAATTGGGGCCTCGCCGCGAACGGACTCAGTTGAATCCGGCACCTCCCCCTCCTTGCCTCCACCTCCGCCGCCCCTGGAACGACCGACGGGCTTGGCAGCTGCGCAGTACACCCGCAGTGGCAGTGGCAACATGGGCTTGCCTCCACTGCCAGAGCGGCGCGTGTCTCCGAGGGGGCAGGCGTGGCAGCAGGCGGCAGCTCGCGGCAGCTTGGATGAAAGTGACGACATGCGAGGCCCATTTGCAGCCCATGCCGTGCAATGCCTGCCAAGCGCTGCAGAGGAGGCGACGGAGGCGACGCCGTAGGCGGCTGACGCTCTCAGTTTTGACGGGCCAAACCGCCGCGGCTGTTTTGCAGCACGGCTGGTGAGCCTGAATCCTTGCACCAACACAATTGTTTCGATGTTCTGTTGTCTGCTCCTTGATTTTTCTTAGTTTTACTTTTCCAATCCTTTGTGGAATGTTGGGCGAGCTGCCTCACTTCCGCTTTCCATCCTTTGACCTACTTCAGTTACATTGTCGCTTACAACCGCCACAACCGGCATGTAAAGTCAAGGGATGCACAAACTTAGCACTCTTACGCGCCTCTTTCCTGAAAGCAGGGTCCCAGCAGTCGTCGGGGTGTCTGCAGTGTGCTTGGAGCCTTTTGAGTGCGCCACTTGCATGCGCCGCCGTCGCCGAGGCGGGACAGTTGTCGCGTCATTTGGGTCTCAAGAGCAACTTGCTTGGCCTGGGCTTTCATCAGCGCTATGTCGCCACTATTACTCGCGTTGCTGATCATTCTGCTTCTCGGCGCCCGCAAATCGGCTGCTGCGGAAGTCATCGCTGGCTCAGGCGATCGGATTTTGCATGTCGACGTGCAGCGACGAGCTGACACCATCCTGATCGGCGGCCCGCCAGTCAGGTGCCGCCGCTGCTTGGACTCCCGCCTCTACCGCCGGCATTTGTGCGGCATCACCAATGGCTGCTGCTGTTACAATTGCTGACTGCAGGTACATCCTCTCGGATCTTGAGCCTAGGAAAGGCTACGAAGTACGCGTGTCTTTTCCCGGCACGGTATGCCCATGTTTGGGAACATGTCCGGGAACAACCCTGGAGGTGTCGCCGTCACTGCTCATGTTCGCGCTTAGATGCCTGCTCGAGGTGCCCTCCCGTGCGTCCCTCCTGCATCTCAGGCCGGAGTGCGGATTGCCTTGCATCTCGACCCCAGCAGTCGAAGAGACGGGGGAGGCAGCGGTGGGCAGCAGCGCAGGCGCAGGCGCGGGCGTAGCAGCACCCGCCGCTCGCTTCTTGATGCAGAGAAAGTGATGTTCAGAACTGACGATGATGGCCACGTGGGCTTGCATGGGCAGCATGCACCGGTGAGCAGGCGGGCTGCGCCGCTTTGAATGGCTGGTGGTTTGAATACTGCGTCTAGTGTTGATTGCAATTCGGCAGACTCACGCCCGTTGTTGGCAAGTGATGTGTACGCCTGCTGTGCCATGCACTCTGCCCTGCCGCCATCCTGCCTGCAGCTGTCGCCTGTGGTTGTGCTGCTCAAAGCCGAGACGTGGGTCCGGTGGCAGCAGCCAGATCAAGCCCCCCAAGAGCTGACATACAACATAGGTGCATCGAAGCACTTGTAGAAGCAGGCAGTGCAGCGTTTGGCCCGCTTGCCGCCAGCCAGTGCCATGCAAGGCATGCCGGCCTGCACCCCAGCCAGCACTGCTCGAATTGGTCGCCTGACAGCTGGACCTTTCCTTTTTCTTCTGCTGCAGTGCTGGAACGAAGCATATTGGGGGTGCCGCACTCAGCCCTTCCGCTGCTGGCCACCGCCCTTGCGCTGGTGCTGCTTGCAGCTGCAGCTGTGCCCTGGTGGGGTGACAAGGCTGTCCCTGCCATCCTGCGGTGGCTCAACGGCAGCGGCGCCAGTCAGGCCGCACCAGACGCGAGTCTAGTTGAGGCTGCACGGCCGGCCAGGCGGAGACGAGCAGCTACTGCGCAGCAGCACCAGCACGGCACCCCGCGGCAATGTTGACCAGTCTGCTGCCAACTGTTCGGTTCAGTAACGGCCACACAGTGCAAAGCTACAATCTTGTTACATGCGTACAGCTGCAAAGGATCAAGGATCATAAGCTGCCATACAGTTGTGCCAACGTCACGAGGCAGATGTTTCGTTTATCAGTCCGTTTTAAAAAACGAATCCAAGGGTCCCCTGAGGCCTCCCTTCTGCTTCTGCTTCTGCTTCTGCTTCTGCTGCCTGCCCTGCGTGCTGCCATCAGGCGCGACACGCTTCTTGGCAGCGGCAGCGGCTCGCACCTCCTCCGCTTGCAGCCGCAGAGCCAGCTCCCAGCTCGCCTGCTCCTCTTTGGAGGAGTGCTGGGCAGGCGGGCCTGCTGCCGCCACTGCCGCTGCAGAAATTGGCTCGTCGCCAGCACCTCCGGCCCTGTTCCCCGCCAGCATGGTGCCACCTCCACCGCCAAACATCTGTTGAATGGCAAGCGCCTCCGCACTGCGATACGTTGCGGCGCGAACCTGCCTGGCACGCTGCTGTGCCTGCTGCTGCTGCTTCGGTGGCTGCTGCTGTGGCGGCGGTGACTGCTGCTGTTGTGGCTGCTGCTGTTGCAGTGGTGACTGTTGCTGCTGCTGCGGTTGCTGCTGCTGTTGCAAAAGCGGCTGTTGCTGCTGCTGGCTTGGCTGCTGCTGCGGCAGCGGCTGATGGTGCTCCTGTGCTGCATCAGACTGCTGGCCACACACTGGTGCTGCTCTGTATGACAGCCCTGAACCCAGCTCCGAGGCAGCATCCAACGGGCTTCTCTGCTCGGCGCTAGCACTTCTGTCCTGCGCGACGCCTGTAGCCCTGCCCTGCTGCCCAGCCAGCTGCCCAGTCACTTTGTGCGATTGGCGGTGGCCCTCCCTGGCTCTGACAAAAGCTGCAATGCCCAGCTGGCCATCTGTTAGCGCCAGTGGCTGCCTGCCGCCACTTCCCGGGATGACACTCTCGTACGATAGCGAAAGCGCCAGCCGCGTGAGCTGCCAGCCGCTGGGAGCCACTTCAGGCCGCAGCAGGGCCAGAGCTGCCGCCACAAGCGCCTTGCCAGGAGCTGCAGACGCGTGAGACTCTTCCACCTGCTGCTGGTGCTGTTGCTGCTGCGGCGGCAACAGCTGATGGTGTTGTTGCTGATGTTGGTGCAACTGCTGCTGCTGCGGCGGCGGCTGCTGCTGGTGGTGCAACTGTTGCTGGTGTTGTTGCTGCTGGTGTTGCTGTGGCTGCTGCTGCTGGTGCAGCAGAGGCTTGGCATCCAGGGTGGCTCGCAGCCAGCTCAAGACTTCCGAAGGCACAGCCGCCGACCTGCTGCGCGGCTTGGCGTCATAGCCTTGCCTGAACATCACCCCGAGGCGGTGCGGCAGACGGTGCTGCTCCACAGCGTCCAGAGCCGCACGCTGCAGCAGGGTCTGCGCCAGCGGCAGCAGCTCGGCGGCGGCTGCAACCTCGCTTGGAAGTGGCGGGAAGCTTCGCTCTGCTGCCAGGCTCTTCTGTGGGCCGGCCTCGACCACGGGGCTGTCGTCGATTGCATTCGGCAGTGCCGCCAGAAACCCGCCTTGGCGGTCGCCAAACCGGCTCACGAGTTCGGAAGGGTGGAGTGCCGCCAAGTCACCCACGGTGCTGACGCCCAGCGCTGCCGCAACACCAGCACCAAACTTGCCTCTGCACTCATGAGCGGTCGAGGCAGGTGTGAGGCTTGGAGCGTCAGGCAGGCTCAGTCGCCCAGCGCCTAGCTGAAGCACAGCAGGAGCACGTAACAGTGCAGGCACGGCACAGGCTATGCTGCGCAGCATAGCCGCTGGGTGGGCAGCGCAGCACAGGCAGCCCAGGTGGGACACCAGCCCTGCCGCACCTCAGGCGCGGCACCTTCCCCAGCGGCACGCTGCGGACGAACTGCACAGCGCCCGCATCGTGCACGGCAGCCAGCCCGTCGGGCTTGCCGCAGGGGCTGGCCAGCCGCGCCAGCAGCTTGCTGCGTGCCACGCCGCAGCTGATGGTCAAGCCCAGGCGCTGCTGCACGTCGCGGCGCAGCGCAGCGGCCAGCTGCACGCCCCTCTGCAGGTCAGGAGCCAGCAACCTCCACTGCTGCTGCTGCTGCTGCTGGTCAGCAGGCAGAGATCCCGCGCCAGCCGGCAGAGGGCTTACAGGCAGCAGCAGCCACCTGGGCGGCGGTGCACCTGCTGCCTGCTGCCTGTGGGTTGCGGCTGCGTCTTGGTCAGGCTGCAGCTGCTGCTGCTGCTGGGCGGCCTGACACGCTCCCCGCTCAAGGGATGGTGCCACGGCGCTGCCTCCAGAGCCAAGAGAGCAACAGCTCGTGATGTCAATGTAAAAGTCGTCTGCTCGCAGAACACAGGCAAGCAGGCAGGCAGGCAGGCAGGCAGACAGGCAGGGAGGCAAGGAGTAGAAAGGCGTCAGCTTGCGGTGCTCCATATTGCTGCCACACGCTGTATGTAGCAGGCAGCCGCCAAGCAATCATATGGCGCAGCAGCTGCCAGCCACTGATGCGAGGGATGGTTGTTTAAACAAAGGGTCCGCTGCTGCTGCTGCTGCTGCTGGTGCCGACGCACCGTAGCTGGTCTTCTCCACCTGGCCATTAGGTGCATGGGTGCGCAGCAGGTCGTGAAGCTGCTGGGCCACCTGCCAAGCGCAAGGCAGGCAGGAAGGGAGCAAAGCACGTGCTTAGATAAAGAGACGGCCAGAGAAGAATGTTATAGATGTTGAGCGGATTTCATTCGTGGATTGGCCAGCCAGCCTGCTGAAGCCATCGGAGTGCTTTCCTACCGCTGCCCACTCGAAGGCTTGCCTGGCGGTAGCGATCAGTCCTCATGGGCCGCACTTGCAGGCCGGGGCAGCGCCGCCTGCACTCCTCCAAACTAGCAGCCTGCATGATGGGCACGGTGGTGCAGTGGTGAATCACTCAGCCTGGGTGACTGGCACTGGCCCGACCACTGCAACCCCACGGGGCACAGATGTGAAAGAGGCGCACAGCGAAGACCCAACGACGCATACGCACACGTAAACACACACAAACACGCCACTGTCGGGGGCTGCGAAGGGGCCAAGGAGGGCGTGAGGCGCACCTGCATTCGCACCAAGTGAGGCACTGCAGCCCGGCCCGCCGCCCCTGCGCCGTCGCCGCAGCGTATGCCTGCTGCCCTCGCCTCGTAGCTGACGGCCACAAAGCCGCCGGCGTTGAACTGCTGCACAGCCAGGGGCTGCCCGATCAGCGAAGGCTCGTCTAGGCGCTCAACCTGCAGCATACAGGAGGTAAGCAAGGGGGAGGAAAGGTGGAGGAAAGGAGGCAGCAGGCAACTTGTTTGTTTGTCCTGGTATCCGGGAAGCAAAGGTGCAAATCAGAGCGAAAGGCAGCACCGGCTTTCAACAGGCGAGGGCTCAGTTGAAATACAGGCAGGCAAGCCCTGGCATCTGCATCTACAGCTGCGGCTACCGCAGCACAGCACAGCGCAGCATGCCGCCCTGCCTGGCAGTAGAAGCAATCCACGTCAGCGTGAATGATGACTCGAGACCCTAAGCTGCCCGACAGGCTGCCGCTGCCACCCGCCGCGGCCGCCGCAGCCTCCGCCTGACGTTGCTGGGAGTTTGGAGGGACTGCTGCCGCTGCCCGCCTGCCGTGCTCAGCAATTTCATGTACACACGCTACAGCCTCGGTGGCAGCTAAGCCAGGGCTGGGTTTGGTGCTGGCGCCGCCGTTTGACTGTGCCTTGCCGCGGCTGCTGCTGTTGTTGCCGCGCCAGGCAGACAAGTCTTGGAGGTCATCCCACGTGCAACCTTCCTCCTCTTCAGCGTCATCACCCACCTCAGCAAAGCCGTAGGCAATGCCTCCCCTTCGCTCTTCTCGCTGCTGCGAGTGCTGATCGTGTGCCTGCCAGTGGCTGCCAACAAATGCGTGCTGCCGGCCTGGGGGTTGTTGTTGCTGTTGCTGCTGCTGCGCCTGCAAAGGCTCCGACCCAGGCAAGGCAGGTGCCTGAGGCTGCTGCTGCTGCTGCTGCTGCTGCTGCTGCTGTGCGCCATGCTCTCTCAGATGCCGCTCCTCCCTTTTGGAAAGCAATGGCGCCTGAGCGGGCGCAGAGGCCCCGTAGCTGCGCCGCTGCTGAGCGCTGGCTGCAGCAGCCGCTCGTCCGAACGCTGGCAACACCGCTGCGGCGTGCTGCTGCGCCTGCTGCGGCTCTTGCTGCTGGCAGGCTGCCGCCGCGGATACATGATGCTGAGAGGCAGCTGCAGGGCCTTTGCTGCTGCTTGGCGCGCTACGGCCAGTGAGCATGTCAGCAATGTTGCGGCTGTGGGAAGCAGTGGCGCCGCCCTCGCTGAACGCGGTGGCCCCCAGGCTGAGTAGGGTGAGATCAAACGGCGGCTGCAGGTTCCGCCGCAGCAGGCCCAGCGCCGCCGCCGCCAGCGCAGTCACCTGCTCGTGGCCCTCAGCACGGCTGGACAGCACTTGGGCAGGCATGGCACAGCTGCAGCTGCTGCGCTGCCAGCCTGTGCCGCTGTGCCGCCATTTGACTGTCAGGGTGGCTGGCCGCCGGCCGCTGTCACCCCACTCCTCCAGCAGCCGTGCTGCCAAGTCTGGAGCCAGCACATTCACCACCTGCAGTCACAGCAGCACGCAACACACGAAGCAACCCTCTTTTCAACACGGCGTGCGGGCACATGCAGCCAACCTTAGGTGCAGTCCGCTTTAAAGCATTCCACCCTCCCACAACGTGGCGTGCGGGCAACTGCAGCCAGGTCTCAGGTGCAATCGGCTTTAAACCATTCCAGCAGCACTGACATAAGCCATCTGCAGTGCGGTCAATGGTGCGGCCCATGCGCACTTCCATTGTACCACTGCCATTGTACTGCTGTGCTACTGTACTGCAGATCACCCCCAATGTACTGCTGTGCTGCTGCACCGCTGTACTGATACAAGCCATCTCCACCTTTTCAACGGCCGCAAAGCTGGGGCAGCTCTTGAACGAATCCTCGACGGTCACAGACTTGGGTGGCCCGCTCTCCTGCACAGGGCTGGGATCCTGCAGGCAGGCAAAGCAACCAGGCATGAGAAGACTAAGGGCTGAGTCAGCAGGCAAGAACGGTGCCGGAGGCTTGGCTGCTCAGCAATGATGTCAAAACTGCCAGCCGATCACGAACCCGCTGCGCAAGCGAGTTGGTGGGCTGGACACGCCCACTGAAGCAGCAACTCACTGCACTCACCTGGCCGTAGCAGGCGAAGTGAAGGAAGGCACCGACGCGCTGTCCAAACTGCTGCAGCAAACTGTGGCGAGGGACAGCGCGCAGGTCGGCCGCTGTGGCAATCCCGGCAGCACTCAGCGCCTGCTCTGTTTTGTAGCCTGCACGCAAGGGGCAAGAGAAAGAGGCGTCGATGCAGCTTGCAGCTAGCTGGATGCATAAGCCAGCGGCTTCAATACCAGCCCAGCTCCCTCAGCAGCCGCCCGGAAACGCGGAGAAACTTCTGATGTGACTGGAGGTGAACCAGAAAGTGGGGCCCACAGCCAGGCTCAGCAAGCACAGCACCAGCGCAGGCCCAGAACAGCATTGACAGAACAGAATTGACAGAACGGCATTGACGGTATTGTGCCGCTCACCCACGCCAGGCAGCGCCCTGACAGGCAGCGGCGCCACAAAGGCAGCGGCTTCAGGCGGCGGCAGCACAGTCTGGTCATCGGGCTTGTGCAGGCCGCTGCAGTGCACAAGGAGTGGGGCGGGAGTGGAGTGATGGCACGTGTGGCACTCGTCACAGAACAAACTAATTAGTTTGTCAGTTAGTTAGTTTTTGCAAGGGCTGCAGGGTCCAGAGTGTAAGGTAAGAGGCACGCCAATGCAGGAATGCAACTGACACTTTGGGATCGAATCATACTTGTGAGACAGAGGGCATGGCAGCTTCCGGGCAGCTTCCAACCCACCAGATTCCCCCATGCTCCCTCCGCAGCAGGACAAGGTACCATCATCTTTCCCCTCTGCCTACCCACCTGACAAGCTTGGCCAGCATTTTGTTGCAAGCCACGCCAGCAGAGGTGCGGTAACCAGCCTCTGAGCGAACTGCCGCCCTCGCCTCAGCAGCAATCACGCTGCCAACCCGCAGCAGGGCCTCCCAGCCTGACGCCCCAGCTTCACCGGCAGCCGTGCCGTCTCCTCGCCACTCTGACGTAGGCGCTGATGCTGCTGCCTCTGCAGCCTCAGTCTCACGCCCGCCAGCTGGCGCACGAAGGTCCATGGGGCGATGCCGGCTGTCCTGGACCAGCTGCGTGCTGCTGCTATGCACATGCCCATGCCAGGCAGGCAGTGCACCGCCGCTGTGGGCGATCGCAGCCAGCCGGCACTTGGCCTGCACGGCGCAACAGCCCTGATTGGCTCAAACCGACACACGCATACAAGTGGTGCTGCTGCTGCATCAGGCTCCAGCGGCAGCTCACCTCTGCCGTCACGTCCAGGTACATTTCATCCAGGCCCAGCTTTTCTGCAGTACCGTACCGCTGTAATACCGCCATGATCTGCTTGGAAGCTGCCCTGTACGGCGTGAGGTCCTCGCCGCTGACCGGGAAGGTAAGGTGGTGCAAGCAAAACAGCAGGCAGCATGGTGAGTGTGTCATGTGTCAGCTCAGCACACGACTGCACTCATCTATGGTCCGCACATGCTGGCCTTGCCAGCCCAGCCCCAGCCCCACTCACCTGACCAGCGCAATGTGGGGGCAGCGCCGCCGCGCCTCTGCGACGCCCATCAGCTTGGTCACGCCGCCGGCACGTGCCGCATAGTTGCAGGTGACCACCAGGTATTTTTGTGTGACGCCCACAGGCCTGCCCCGCAGCGAAGGGTCCCGCACCTGCATGGCAGGCTTCCGCAACGGCAGCGCTCAGCTCTGCAGAGCGGCTGTCGTTCCGGCTGGGAGAGAGGTTGCGTTGCTGCCTCACCTCCTCGACTTGCGCGTAGAAGCTGTCGGCATCAAAGTGCAGGATCACTCGACCCACGTCGGCTGGGGTCCCACCGGAGGTGCCAGGAGGGGAGGTCAAGGCTGCCAGCTGCGGCGCGGCAAGCGGCGTGAAATGTGGGCCTGCTACTGCAGGATGGGGCCTACCATGGTGCCGCACCCTGTATGCCTCCAGCTCCCGCTTGTCCTGCGCCATCGGAATGGCCTCACTTCCGCAGTGGCTGGCGGCGCCGCCGCTGGCCCTCACCGCCACGCTTTTCGGACGCTGTGGTCGGTCTCATCCTTTCAATGCGCCTTGCATTCGTTGTTTGCAATGCGCCTGACCGAAACGCGCACCTACCTCGTGGTTGATGTGGAACGAGCGGCAGCAAGCCGGTGAGCTGATTGAATGTGCGAGCGTGTCATCAGGTATGAACAGCCGAAGCGCAAATGAGTTGTGAAGGGTCGAGAGCGGCGCGTGCGGCGGCAATTTTGCATGTGAATGCGCAACCCGTCCCGCTTGCAAAGGACAGCATGCAGCCCTCCGTGCGGACGTCTTTCCAGTGCAAGCACCAGACTCACAGCAGGCTGCGCAATGCGACGTGCATGCGACCAGCGCATTGGTAGTGGCACGGTGGCAGGCGCATGCGACCTGTCTGAAAGCCCAACAGGTGTGCGATCGGCTTTGCCCACCCCTCCCTGTTCAGTGCTAGGCACAAGTGCTCACGACCTGCAACTGGAGGCATACGGGGAACAAACCGGAATGCGCGCAATGGCGGCGCCGGAGGCGGCAGCGGCGGAGCCAGGAGCGCAGCTGATAACATCGACACTTAGCATCACACGTTGCCTGGGCAACGCTGCGGGAAAGGGAAAGAAATCAAGGATGGTAAGCTAATTGCATGTGGCAGTACGCGAATACTTCGTGGCATCCTCCACAGGAAGTTGCCGCCCGCTTCCCGCAGTGCGCATCATCGTTTGCGAGGTATTTTGACGTTTGCCCCAGCCGCGTGACACGCGCACTCTCACACAAGCTCCAGCATGCTGCTCTCCGTGGCCAGCTGTGCCTCGCCCCTGCAACGCCGCTACAAGGACGTTTTGGTGGTGAAGCTGGCACGGCCAAGCTTGGGCATCGGCACGGCCCCTCACGTGCGTCGGTCTGCAGGCGAGTATGGTTGCAGCCTAGCAGGCTGGCCTGCCTGACGAGGGCGGTGGTGCGTCAGTCCGGTTGCCGCCGCTGGAACATTCCTAGCGCTCAGAGACTTTCCTGTTGACCCTTCCATCCACTGTTGTGTGTCTTGCAGGCTGCCATGCACTGCCACGCCGCCAAGATGTGCCCCCAGCTGCAGAAGATTTAGAAGCGGCGCAGTTTGACGCCATGGGCTTTGCTGCCAAAGTGTTCCGGGTTGTTGCAGCCTATCCCCTCGAGTACGCAAACTTGACCTTCATTGCAGTCTTCACTTTGTTCTTTGGGTACATGGTTGGCGCAGGCTGGTCGATGTTCGCCATGGTGGGGGTGCCCCCGATCATTGCGCAAACATATGTCTGCTGGTGAGCGCATCATTCCATGAGCTTGCCTTGCTTTCTGCGCTTCGACGTCTCCAACTGCTGCCGGATCTCACCGTCAAAATTTCGTATGTGCCGCATCACTCACGACTCTGGCACCCGCACTGGCATTGAACACAGTCCCATTTCGTTACCCATTATGTTTGCATGCCAGCAAGCGCTGACTGTCTCATTCATGACAACTTGCAGGAATGATTCCGACTGATGAGTGCCAAGCCTACGCCGCTGCCCAGTGCCAGCTGTACCAACCACACATGCAACCGAGTGAAGTGCTCTGCTTGAACGATCGCAGCCAGCATTCATTTGGGATCACACTCACATAGCCTGGTCAGGTCTCCCCGCCTTTTGCGTTGTAAGCCATTTGTACATTCCACGTGTATGCGCATGCTGCCCTCCAGTGCGACGCCGCTGCGCTGCCGCCCTTCAAGGGCAGTGTGCCCCCTTCCTGCGCACCTTTATTGTCGATGCCACTGGGCAGCAGAACCCCAGAAACAACTGCTGTCATTGTCAACGTGTCTGCTTGACCTGCTGTTGTAACCTGCGCGCGCCTGTGACAACCGAGGCTTGTTGCTGCTGCGCCTCTAGCGAGTCGGCCTTTGTGGCCGCGAGCAGACCACCTGTCTTGAGCGCGACTGCGGCATGCACATGTATATGCCCGCCTGTAGCAGGGCCTGCCGCTGCTTTCCCCGCTGCTGTTACGCTCATCACTCGAACTGACAATGCGTCACCAGCTCCTCCCAAGGCACGCGTGAGCGTTGCTGGCGGGTGTGCAGTGTGTGCGCTAGCTGACAGCCATCTTTGTGCCTGCTTGCTTGCCATCAAACCTGCAGTGCTGGCAAGTGTGCAGCGTGGCAGCCTCCCTCAGCTGTGCTTGCAGCTTGCGGCGAGCACAGCAGGCTGCCGGCTGCACCTGGCACCTTCAGGGGTGCGTGGGATGTGAGCATTCAACTGGCTGGCTGCCGTGGCAATGGATGCGAGTCGCGAGCATGGCACACCCTTCCTGCCGGGCCCCTGTAAGGTTGCCCGCCGCCCATGCCTCAGACCACACAGTCCTGATCTCGTTGCTTCGACGGCGGTTGGTGGTAGGGTGTGGGCGTCTCTTGGCCTGCCTGAGATGAGTACTTGCGACGGGGCGGTGAGCGGCCCGCTGGCGCCAGCGGGCCAAATGGTGTCAATCTGGCACTTCCGAGGCACAGGTCGTCGCTAGCCTGTCCTCAGTCGCAGTTCAAGCTTGTTTCAGCCGGCTCTCAACCCTCTCGCTCAACGCCACTGCCCCGCTGCACCCCTCCAATGCACCACGGCAGCTCTGCTGGGCTGAGAGCAGCACGCCCCGCGCACAGGCTGGTGCACAAGCCGCTCACCGCAGCTAGCCGCCTGCCGCCGCTCGCGGCGCGTGGGGGGCGCTCGGTCCAAGCGCAGCCACAGGGCCCGCAGCCAGACCCACCCCTGCCGCTGCCACCCAACCGGGTGCGTTACCATTGCACCTGCTACTTCGGCACTCTCACTCGCCTGCTTGTCAACTCAGGCTGACCGCTTACGATCAATCGTCGCTGCTTCATGGCCGATACGCAGGGATGATGTCGCCAAGCAGCTGTATGCCAGCAAGCTGACCACGCTGGCTGCGAAAAAGGACTTAAAGCGCGCGTTTGGGCTGGAAAGTGTTCGGATCCAGCTGGGCCTGTGGCTCTTGGTTAGCGCCGGGTATCTTTTCTTTGGCGGCTCAGCTACGCGGCCGCTGCTGGAGATCGGGGTGGCGCCTGACATCGTCGACAAACTGACAACACAGGTCAGCAACGGGACCCCAGTAGCTTTGGCAACGGCAGGGGTTACACTGGTGTTGAATGGAGTCCAGGCTCTGTACAGCAACCTGTATGCCATTGAGACAGCCGAAGCAGCGGTCTCCTATTGGGAAGCTGTGGCAGCAGCTGACGCGCAGCGGCAGCAGGCGGAGCAGGCACAGCAGGCACAGCAGCAGCTACCGGCAGCGATTGGAATCGGCCTCCTCATTGCGACAGGGGCCTTGCTTCTGTACCTGATGTCTGCAGCACGGTGAGATGAGCGTCTCGGCTAGGCTGGCTCAGGCATTTGCAGAGTCATTGCTGTGCACAGCATGCGGTTCTCTGAGTTTGGTGTCTCAAACCAATATCTACCTGCTTGCACCTGCTCCTTGCCCCTACCATTGCACACCGCAGCTGAGCGATAGAGCAAACAGCGCGCCCAACAGATAGCCAGTAGATGACCCGGCAGATGTTCCCGCTGCTGCACCACTCTCAGAGGCCTGCCATGCCGGAGCTGGCTGGGCAGCGGCGGCCGCTGTGATGGCTCTGGTGCCAAACTGCTTTATGAAATGCCTGCTGAACATGATGCAGCCACAAGGCGATCCTGGAGTAACATAGTGGGCTGCTGAGGCTAGAACCAATCGATCAATGTTGAGCTCAAGGTTACAGGAAGGGCTGGAACAACAGCATGGCGAATCGGCAAATCGGGGTGGTATGTTGTAGCGGTCCTTCCGGGGGCAAGTCAGGGTGCTGGGTCGTGTACGCGATGCACGTGTTGACTAGCACCTCAGGCAAAGGGATCAATAGTGAGGACAGCCTGCTTCGCAGTGCCACTGCACAGGGGGGAAGCGGTTGGGGCTTAGGATAGGGAGGTGCTGGCGCGAGGGAGGTGCCAGCGCAAGGCCAGGTGTGGCATACCAGTGTGGGCGTCATGCAAGCAACGTGGCAGCAGCTGTGCACACTGAGAGGCACAGGCGAGGACGGTGCGGAGAAGACGCTCCATACAACAGCATCAGCAACAGCTCAACTCTTTCACTAAAATGGGGCGGCAGCAGCAAAAAGGCAGCAGGCAAAGCGCACCCGCTGCCACCCGAATAGCCACCCATCTGCCGCTTGCGGGGCAATTCGCACTTCTTCTCGCTCTCAAAGCAGACTCTCCGCATTGCTGCCACCCTCGCTGCTGCTGCTGGCACCGCCTCTCAGCCCAGCAATGCCGGAGCTGCGTTTACGTGTGCCGGTGTCACCTGAGCCATTCGCCTCCCAATCATCTGCCTGCCAGTCTGCCACTAGAACCTCTGTGTCCTCGGCATCTCCTGCTCCCCTTAACCCTGCCCGTTGCACTGCTACTGCGTTGCCCAACCGCTCGTTGCGCTGCCGTGCGCCGCAGCTGCTGTCTTCTTGGCGAGACTGCAGCTGCCGCCGAGCAGCTGGGCCTTCACCTTTGCAATGCGGCAGCGCTGACGGCAATTGCTGCTGCCGCTGATAGTCCTCCTGCTCTGAAAGCCCCATATCCAGTCAGGTGCATCCTCCTCCACCTCCTCCTCCCTTCCTTGTGCCATCTGCACCGCCTGCCCAGAGTGACGCCGCAGCAAGGTCGTCCTGGGCAGCCTTCCTTTGCCGCTGGGCTTGCAGCCACTGCAGGCTGCTGCAAATCAAACTGAGCGCCTTGCCAGTGCCTGCAAGCACCACACTCACAGTAGGCTGTGCAACGTGACGTGCATGCGACCAGCGCATTGGCAGTGAAAAGCACGGTGGCAGGCAGGCGCATTCCTAGCATGAAAGTCGATCGCACACCTGGTGGCTTTCAGACAGGCCCACACCCCCCTGTTCCATTGCTGAGCACAGCGCACTCCTGAATTGCAGCTGGATGTCAGACGGAGGATAGGGAAAGGCCGGGAATGCGAGGCCTGCAAAGCGGCGCCGAAGCCGGCAGCGGCAGGAGCCGGGAGTGAGGAAGCGATCGGCTGCGCTTCATTCAGGGCACTGCGCTGATCTACAGGCATGCACAAGAGCCCACAAGCTCACCCGCTTCTCGCTCCGGCCCCATCGCCGACTTGCGCATCAAGGGCTTGTACAAGCTGAGCCGTGCGCAAAAAGTACAGGGCACTGTCATTACAGCCACATCGAGCCTTGCAACGTGTTGCCGCCGCCGCCTCGCTGGCGTCCCTCATTTGTGCATAGCTCAGACTGAGAGAGAGCACGCCGATTTCGCGGGCTCATGCGCTGCTCGTTCATAGTGTTCTCTTCCTTTGACAGCCCCGGTGAACGTTCTGGCGCAAAGCAACGCCCGACCTCACAGGCTCACCGCACATACACACCATCACCTTCACCGTCAGCCATGCAGCTCTCCGCAGCTCTCACGAGCGGCTGTGGCTCGCCCCTGCAACGCCGCCACCCGGCCGCAGTGGCGTCGAGGCTACAGGCAGCACTGCAAAGAACTTGCTGGGTGAAGCCTGCGCGTCGTTCTGCAGGCAAGCCAGTGCAGCCTTGCAAGCTGGCCTGCCTGACGTGGCCAAAGCTGCGCTGCTGGTCCCTCATTCCAGCCACCGGCGCTGCTGTTCCTGATGCACAAGCTTTACCTTTCCGCCTTCACTCCGTGCTTCGCTCTTGGTGTCTTGCAGGCTGCCATGCACTGCCACGCCGCCAAGACATGCCCCCAGCTGCAGAAGATTCAGAAGCGGCGCAGTTTGACGGCATGGGCTTTGCTGCCAAAGTGTTCCGGGTTGTTGCAGCGCATCCGGATGAGTTCTCATACACGGCGTTCACTGCGGTCAACTTTGGGGTGTTTTGTGGGTTGGCGCTTGGCAATAGCTGGTACGCGCTGATTGTCACAGCGTGCGTCGGCGTGCCCATGCTCATTTGTCAAACCTGTCTCTGCTGGTGAGCGCATCGTTCTATGAGCTTCTGCATTTGCGCTGCGCCATCTGGCACTAGCATTGGGGCAGGAATGTGTCTCATCTCAGTGCCTCATGTAGTTGCAATGTTAGGAAGCACATTTTTCGGTTCCAACTGTCACTTCTCGCAGGGACGACATGTTTGAGCCTCCTCATTACTCTACAGGCAAGCCCAGTGCAGCCTTGCAAGCTGGCCTGCCTGACGTGGCCAAAGCTGCGCTGCTGGTCCCTCATTCCAGCCACCGGTGGCTGGAATGAGGGTACCGGCGCTGCTGTTCCTGACGCACAAGCTTTGCCTTTCCGCCTTCACTCCGTACTTTGCTCTTGGTGTCTTGCAGGCTGCCATGCACTGCCCCGCCGCAAAGATGTGCCCCCAGCTGCAGAAGATTCAGAAGCGGCGCAGTTTGACGGCATGGGCTTTGCTGCCAAAGTGTTCCGGGTTGTTGCAGCGCATCCGGATGAGTTCTCATACACGGCGTTCACTGCGGTCAACTTTGCGGTGTTTTGTGGGTTGGCGCTTGGCAATAGCTGGTACGCGCTGATTGTCACAGCGTGCGTCGGTGTGCCCATGCTCATTTGTCAAACCTGTCTCTGCTGGTGAGCGCATCGTTCTATGAGCTTGCTGAATTTGCGCTGCGCCGTCTGGCATTGTCGACAGATCGCACCTTCACGGTCTGCATGTGTGCCGCATCACTTGTGACTGTCCCATCTCGTTGCCTCTTGCGGTTGCAATGCTAGCAAGCACTGACTGTCTCATTTGTGACAACTTGCAGGAATGATTCCGACTGATGAGTGCCAAGCCTGCGCCTCTGCCCAGTGCCTGCTGTAGTAACAACACATGCAACAAAGTGGAGTGCGCTGGTTGAAGGATCGCTGGTGGGCTTCAGTTGGGTTCACATTCACATGGTCCGTTTCTTCCTGCCTTTGCGTAAGTCAAACCTGTACATTCCACAAAAGTACTCGCCGCCTTTCAACGTACGCAGCTGTGTTGCCGCCCTGCCAAAGGCAGTGTGCCTCCTTCCTGCCCGCCCTGCACATCTATTGTCGCTGCCACTGCTGTGCCCGGCTGGGCAGCTGACCCCCCTTGCCCTCCAATTCAGTGCGGTTTGCTTAATCTGCTGATGTAATCTGCGCAGCTGTGACTGCACGGCCGAGGGCTGTTGGTGCTCGGCCTCTCTTGAGCAGGTCTCTATGGCTTGCGATCACGCCGCCCGTCTTAAGCGAAAGACCGCTACTGCTGCATATGTGCCGCTCTCCGGCAGGTCGTGCCTACCACTGATTGCTGTTTCACCTGGACAATGCGTCACCAGCTGCTCCCATGGCCCGACTGAGCGTTGCTGGCGGGTGTGTGGGTTGTGCGCTGAACGCTAGCCGACAGCCGCCTGTGACTTAGTGCCCGCTTGCTTGCCGCCGCAACTGCAGGGCTGGCAAGTGTGCAGCCCCTCAGCAGCTATGCTGTTGCTGCGAGCACAGCAGGCTGCCGGCTGCACCTGGCACCTGCAGGGGTGCGTGGGATGTGAGCATTCAACTGGCTGGCTGCCGTGGCAATGGATGCACATCGCGAGCGTCCCACACCCTGCCACCGCCCGTGCCTCAAACCACACAGCCCTGATATCATTGCTTCGACGGCGGTTGGTGGTAGGGTGTGGGCATCACTGGGCCTGCCTGAGATGAGTACTTGCGACGGGGCGGTGAGAGGACCGCTGGCGCCAATCGTGGTCATTCTGGCTCGCCGGCTGAGCAGGATCGCCCATTTGTCGCTGGCCTGTCCTCAATCGCAGATCACGCGCGCTTGAGCCCGCGCTGCACGCAAACCCTCGCTCACTTACGCCACTGCCCCGCTAAACCCCTCCAATGCACCACGGCAGCTCTGCTGTGCTGAAAGCAGCACGCCCCGCGCACAGGCTGGTGCACAAGCCGCTCACCGCAGCTAGCCGCCTGCCGCTGCTCGCGGCGCGTGGGGGGCGCTCGGTCCAAGCGCAGCCACAGTGCCCCAAGGCACCCAGGCCGGCACAAATCATGCTGCCGTTGTCAAGCCGGGTGCGCATTCCCTTGCACCTGCAGCACCTGCACTCATGCTGACATGCTTATTAAGTCATGATGGCGGCTCACGTGCTGACCTGTGCCCTGGTGCCGGTGTGCAGGCAGCAGTTCAGACAGGGCTGGTCACCAGCCGAGCGCTGCAGCAGATAGCCCATGTGTATGTGCTGTGGGCGATCCCTTCTAGTGTGGTCAACTCGCTCGCAGGTGGGTGGTGCGTGCGTGCCGGAGTGGACTGGATGGCCGGCGCCGCATCATTGGGGCTGTTGCAGCAGCTGTTGTTGCTGGAGCAGGGCACGGGGCGCACCTTGGTTGAGCTAATCGGCATCTGGGTGCCAGTGGCTCTGAGCGCGTATGGGTTCAAGCGCATCGTTGACGCGCTCAAAGACTGGGTCAGCAAGTGGGCGGCCTACAGAGCAGCCAGCAAGGCGACTCTGATCTGGGCCATACTTGCTGATCAGTGGCTGGAGGCGGAATGGGCACAGCAGGCACTGCAGGAGCTGCAGCCACAGCAGGCTTTGGAGGCACAGCAGCAAAGCTGACAGCGAGTGTGGTTGCCCTGATCATTCTAATGGGGGCAGGGCCCTTGCTCCTGATGCTGCTGCCTGCGGCAAGGTGAGGCGGTCTTCGCGGCTAGGCTGGCTCAGGCATTTGCAGAGTCATTGCTGAGCACAGCATGCGGTTCTCTGAGTTTGGTGTCTTAAACCAATATCTACCTGCTTGCACCTGCTCCTTGCCCCTCCCATTGCACACCGCAGCTGAACGGTGGAGCACGCAGTGCGCCCAGTAGATAGCCAGTAGATGACCCGGCAGATGTCCCGCTGCTGCACCACTCTCAGAGGCCTGCCATGCCGGAGCTGGCTGGGCAGCGGCGGCCGCTGTGATGGCTCTGGTGCCAAACTGCTTTATGAAATGCCTGCTGAACATGATGCAGCCACAAGGCGATCCTGGAATAACACAGTGAGCTGCTGGGGCTAGAACCAATCGATCAATGTTGAGCTCAAGGTTACAGGAAGGGCTGGAACAACAGCATGGCGAATCGGCAAATCGGGGTGGTATGTTGTAGCGGTCCTTCCGGGGGCAAGTCAGGGTGCTGGGTCGTGTACGCGATGCACGTGTTGACTAGCACCTCAGGCAAAGGGATCAATAGTGAGGACAGCCTGCTTCGCAGTGCCACTACACAGGGGGAAGCGGTTGGGGCTTAGGATAAGGAGGTGCTGGCGCGAGGGTGGTGCCAGCGCAAGGCCAGGTGTGGCATACCAGTGTGGGCGTCATGCAAGCAACGTGGCAGCAGCTGTGCACACTGAGAGGCACAGGCGAGGATGGTGCGGAGAAGACGCTCCATACAACAGCATCAGCAACAGCTCAACTCTTTCACTCACGTGGGGCGGCAGCAACAAAAAGGCAGCAGGCAAAGCGCACCCGCTGCCACCCGTATAGCCACCCACCTGCCGATTGCGGGCAATTCGCACTTCTTCACGCTCTCAAAGCAGACTCTCCACATTGCTGCCACCCTCGCTGCTGCTGCTGGCACCGCCTCTCAGCCCAGCAATGCCGGAGCTGCGTTTACGTGTGCCGGTGTCACCTGAGCCATTCGCCTCCCAATCATCTGCCTGCCAGTCTGCCACTAGAACCTCTGTGTCCTCGGCATCTCCTGCTCCCCTTAACCCTGCCCGTTGCACTGCTACTGCGTTGCCCAACCGCTCGTTGCGCTGCCGTGCGCCGCAGCTGCTGTCTTCTTGGCGAGACTGCAGCTGCCGCCGAGCAGCTGGGCCTTCACCTTTGCAATGCGGCAGCGCTGACGGCAATTGCTGCTGCCGCTGATAGTCCTCCTGCTCTGAAAGCCCCATATCCAGTCAGGTGCATCCTCCTCCACCTCCTCCTCCCTTCCTTGTGCCATCTGCACCGCCTGCCCAGAGTGACGCCGCAGCAAGGTCGTCCTGGGCAGCCTTCCTTTGCCGCTGGGCTTGCAGCCACTGCAGGCTGCTGCAAATCAAACTGAGCGCCTTGCCAGTGCCTGCAAGCACCACACTCACAGTAGGCTGTGCAACGTGACGTGCATGCGACCAGCGCATTGGCAGTGATAAGCACGGTGGCAGGCAGGCGCATTCCTAGCATGAAAGTCGATCGCACACCTGGTGGCCTTTCAGACAGGCCCACACCCCCCTGTTCCATTGCTGAGCACAGCGCACTCCTGAATTGCAGCTGGATGTCAGACGGAGGATAGGGAAAGGCCGGGAATGCAAGGCCTGCAAACCGTCGCCGAAGCCGGCAGCGGCGGGAGCCGGAAGTGAGGAAGCGGTCGGCTGCGCTTCATTCAGGGCACTGCGCTGATCTACAGGCGTGCACAAGAGCCCACAAGCTCACCCGCTTCTCGCTCCGGCCCCATCGCCGCCTTGCGCATCAAGGGCTTGTACAAGCTGAGCCGTGTGCACATAGTACAGGGCACTGTCATTACAGCCACATCGAGCCTTGCATCGTGTTGCCGCCACCGCCTCGCTGGCGTCCCTCATTTGTGCACAGCTCAGACTGAGAGAGAGCACGCCGATTTCGCGGGCTCATGCGCTGCTCGTTCATAGTGTTCTCTTCCTTTGACAGCCCCGGTGAACGTTCTGGCGCAAAGCAACGCCCGACCTCACAGGCTCACCGCACATACACACCATCACCTTCACCGTCAGCCATGCAGCTCTCCGCAGCTCTCACGAGCGGCTGTGGCTCGCCCCTGCAACGCCGCCACCCGGCCGCAGTGGCGTCGAGGCTATCGGCAGGACGGCACATACTTTGCTGGGTGAAGCCTGCGCGTCGTTCTGCAGGCAAGCCCAGTGCAGCCTTGCAAGCTGGCCTGCCTGACGTGGCCAAAGCTGCGCTGCTGGTCCCTCATTCCAGCCACCGGCGCTGCTGTTCCTGACGCACAAGCTTTGCCTTTCCGCCTTCACTCCGTGCTTCGCTCTTGGTGTCTTGCAGGCTGCCATGCACTGCCACGCCGCAAAGATGTGCCCCCAGCTGCAGAAGATTCAGAAGCGGCGCAGTTTGACGGCATGGGCTTTGCTGCCAAAGTGTCCCGGATTGTTGCAGCCTATCCCCTCGAGTACTCACACTTGACCTTCGTTGCGTTCTTTGGGTACATGGTTGGCGCAGGCTGGTCGATGTTCGCCATGGTAGGCGTGCCCCCGATCATTGCGCAACATATGTCTGCTGGTGAGTTCATCACTTCACGAGCTTGCTGAATTTGCGCTGCGCCGTCTGGCACTGTCGACAGATCGCACCGTCGCAGTCTGCATGTGTGCCGCATCACTTGTGACTGTCCCATCTCGTTGCCTCTTGCGGTTGCAATGCTAGCAAGCACTGACTGTCTCATTTGTGACAACTTGCAGGAATGATTCCGACTGATGAGTGCCAAGCCTGCGCCTCTGCCCAGTGCCTGCTGTAGTAACAACACATGCAACAAAGTGTAGTGCGCTGGTTGAAGGATCGCTGGTGGGCTTCAGTTGGCTTCACATTCACATGGTCCGTTTCTTCCTGCCTTTGCGTAAGCCAACCCTGTACATTCCACAAACATGCTCGCCACCTTTCAACGTACACAGCTGTGTTGCCGCCCTGCCAAAGGCAGTCTGCATCCTTCTTGCCCGCCCTGCACATCTTTTGTCGCTGCCACTGGGCAGCAGAACCCCAGAAACAACCTCTGTCATTGTCAACGTGTCTGCTTGACCTGCTGTTGTAACCTGTGCGCACCTGTGACAGCCGAGGGCTGTTGCTGCTGCGCCTCTAGCGAGCCGGCCTTTGTGGCCGCGAGCAGACAACCTGTCTTGAGCGCGACTGCGGCATGCACATGTATATGCCCGCTTGTAGCAGGGCCTGCCGCTGGTTCCCCCGCTACTGTTACGCTCATCACTCAAACTGACAATGCGTCACCAGCTCCTCCCATGGCACGAGTGAGCGTTGCTGGCGGGTGTGTGGGGTGTGTGCTGAACGCTAGTCGACAGCCGCCTGTGACTTAGTGCCTGCTTGCTTGCCGCCGCAACTGCAGGGCTGGCAAGTGTGCAGCGTGGCAGCTTCCCTTAGCTGTGCTTGCAGCTTGCGGCGAGCACAGCAGGCTGCCGGCTGCACCTGGCACCTGCAGGGGTGTGTGGGATGTGAGCATTCAACTGGCCGGCTGCCGTGGCAATGGATGCGCGTCGCGAGCATGGCACACCCTTCCTGCCGGGCCCTGTAAGGTTGCCCGCCGCCCATGCCTCAGACCACACAGTCCTGATCTCGTTGCTTCGACGGCGGTTGGTGGTAGGGTGTGGGCAACCCTGGGCCTGCCTGAGATGAGTACTTGCGACGGGGCGGTGAGCGGCCCGCTGGCGCCAGCGGGCCAAATGGTGTCAATCTGGCACTTCCGAGGCACAGGTCGTCGCTATCCTGTCCTCAGTCGCAGGTCAAGCTTGTTTCAGCCGGCTCTCAACCCTCTCGCTCAACGCCACTGCCCCGCTGCACCCCTCCAATGCACCACGGCAGCTCTGCTGTGCTGAAAGCAGCACGCCCCGCGCACAGGCTGGTGCACAAGCCGCTCACCGCAGCTAGCCGCCTGCCGCCGCTCGCGGCGGGCGGGGGGTGCTCGGTCCGAGCGCACCCACCCCTGCCGCTTCCGCCCAACCGGGTGCGCTACCATTGCAACCCCTGGCGCTTGTGCTTGCCTGCCTGTCAACCCAGGCTGACCGCTCACGATCAATTGTCACTGCTCCATGCATATGCAGCATCAAGTGCAGGAGCAGCTGTACGCCAGCGAGGTGGCCATGTTGGTTGCCAAAGTGGACTTTGAGCGCTCGCTGACTGTGTCGAGTGTACCTTTTTTCCTGGCTGGCATGTACATGCTGGCCTACGGCAGCGGCACGCAGACCCTGCTGCTTTGCATTGGGCTGGGCAGCATCCTGGCGCAGATGGCAGCCATGGAGATGTACGCCAAATGGGGTGCTGTCAAAAAAGCGAAACAAGCGTTTTGCTTTTGGCGGGCGCAGGCAGCAGCTCTGGGGCAGAGTTAGCTGCCGGCGTACGAAAGTCATACCGGACTGCTTGCACCTGCTCCTTGTCCCCTCTCATTGCAAACCGCAGCTGACCACCGGCCAGGCGGCTGCTGGTGCCGTGGGGCACGCAACGATACCTCCAGCTCACTCCCAGCACCCTGCGCAATATGCTCTCCCCGCCTCTCCGTTGCCCCAGCGCCCTTGCCTTGCCTTCTTCAGCAGCCTTTCGAAACTCGCAGCGCTTTGCATGCAAACTGTAAGCATTACACCGGCGTTGAGCGAAGATGTGCCCATCAAATGCGGTCGCAGCAGTGGCGGTACCAGTGGCAGCTTCGAGGCAGGCAGCAATCCTCAAGAATTCCACCAATCCAGGAACAGGATGCACAGGGACGCCACTAGGAAGAAGACGATCATGTACTTGCGGGCGGCAGTGTTGGTCTTGATCGCCTTGCCCAGCTGCACGTTGGCGCGGTCTATGTTCAGGGTGGCCTGTACCGCCTCGCCGTACAGCTTCTCGATCTGCTCCCCCTGCTGCATGATGGCGGTGCTGAACATCTGGTTCAGGGTCGCAATCTCGCGGACCGTGCGCTCCGTGTGCTGCACCTGCACGGAAGCAAGGCAGGGGCAGGGACGGAGAGGGTTCACACGCCACGATGTACTCCTCTCACCTCCAATGTCGCCGTACCATGCAGCTCTGTGTGGGTACCGCCCATGCATGCTGAAAGCATGCTGCAGGCATGCTGGACGCAACAGGCCTTGCTTGCCTGGTCATTCATGCCAAGAAGCTCCAGCTGGAGAGCCTGGTTCTCCATCTCTAGCTGCCGCTGCCCGCCACCCTGGAGCCCGTTTGCAGGCGCCGCTCCGCCTGGCTGCTGCTGCTGCTGCTGCTGCTGCTGCTGCGGTCGCCAGCCATCTGCCGCCGCGGCGGCGCTCGCCGACTGCTGCAGGCGTGCGTGCAGCTCGGCGGTGGTTTGCACTGGCGGCTGAAGGCTGGCCTGGGGCATGCGGCGCGCTCGGGCGGCTTCCGCCGCCTGCAGCTGCTGGTACCTCAGGCTGCGGAGGCGGTCAAACAGTGCAGCTGCCGAGCGCAGCCGCTCCGCGGCTATCAACACCTGGCCCTGTCGGTGTGCCATCAGGTCAGTGTTGGGAGCTGCTGCGGCACGCGAGGGGGAGGCGCCCGCACCCGGGGGCGCCGCTGCCAGCATCTGCTGCAGCTTGTCTATGTTGGCGGAGCAGGAGCGCACGTAGGCGCCCACCTCCTCCTCTATTCTGTCCCGTTCCGCCTCACTCAGCCTGCCCAGCTGGGCATAGTCGCGCTGGTGTTCTCGCAGGTAGGCGCGCAGGCCACTCACGTTGTTGGCCTGCAGCGGTAGCAAAGCAGCGGGGGCTTGGCAGTGCATGGCTTGAAAAGGACCTGGTATCTGTGCCTCCTCTGAAAGGAAAGGCATACACTGGCTGGAGCGTGCAACCGTTGCCGCTGCCGCCGCCAACAGAATGGCCCACACAACATCAGCTCACCACTTCGATCGCCGCCTTTGTGAAGGCCGTCTTGGCGGCCAGCGAGCGCAGTATTTGACGTTGTCTCAGCCGGGCAATGGCATCCTGCGCGCAGTGGGCAGCGATCGAGCGAGCCCGGTGCAGCAAGCTGGACGCGGGACGCACATGCCATTGCGATGCGGTTGATCGCCTGTCTTACCGGCGACAAGGCAGCAGACTGAGCGGCCTGCAACACAGCCGCTTGAAAGGCCGCAGTGATATCCATGGTGATGATGGCTGCGCAGGGAGGAGGAACCAGCACGCGTAGTCGCTGGATGGCGATGGGCGGCGGTAAACCCGTCCTGCACGGTTTGACGGCATGCACAGAGGTCTTGAAAGGGACAGCCGACAGTGGCGACATTGCCCAGCACTGAGGATTGTGTCATTGCAGGCAGTCTGCCTTGCTGTTGGGAGTGTCATGTGACCGTGAGTGACAAAGCATGTGGCGGCGAGGCGGTGGCGCTGGCGGGGGCTTGATGTTGCGCCTCGCACAAATGGGCCTAGTTCTCGTTTCTTGATCAACTGTTGCATCGCTGGGCCTGATCGCACGGCACCAAGGGTGGCAGGCTTTTGCCACTGACGCATTGGCAATAAACGCGGAGACACCGGCAACCCATTGACCCCAAGGGGCTCTGATCGCCAATTTCACAGCGCCCGCACAGTGCCTCGAGCCGGTCTCAATCGGTGGCGCCCTGTCTCCTCCCGCCTCCAGTCTTCACCGTGTGCGCAAGGAGCGAAGACAGGCTGTCGAACGCCAGCGCAGCCGACAACCCTTTGGCGCCTGCGGCCGCCTTGCCGCCACCAGGTTCGCCAACAAGGTTGACCGCCGCCTTTCATGATGTCCGGCGACTGCGGCCCTGTGCGGCTAGCGTGTTGGACAGCGCTGGACGAATGCGGCGACTGCTTTGAACTGGTGCTGGCAGCCCTGCAGCCGGCAGACGTTGCCGCATGCCGCCTCGTCTCTCGCGGCTGGCGGCGTCACGCTGACATCCTCCTGCAGAACGTGTCAGTCGCAGCTGGCACTCAGCTGGAACAGGTGGCTGACGTCTGGAGCAACCTGCGGCGGCTGCAGCTGACCGCCAGCAACCACACCGGGTGGCTGCCGCAGCTGGACGCGCTGCCACAGCTGCACTGCCTGCGCAGCCTGGTGCTGCAAGGCGCCCGCGGCGGCGCCGTGCCGAGTGGGTTGGATTGCCGCAGGTTGGCCCCTCTTGCTGCCATGCTTGGGATGCAAGCACTGGAGGCTCGGGACCTCCTGCTGCACAATGCGCCAGCCCTGCAAGATCTGGCGCAGCTGGCCAGCCTGCACCTCCACGCCTGCAGCCTGGGCGAGTGGCCCGGCACCCTGCCCGACCTGCTGCTGCCCCTCTCGCGCCTCTCCTGCCTCTCCTTTCGCGCTGCCCGCGATGGCTGCCTCGGCACACCTTCCCTGTCCGGGGTCAGCAAGCTGGTCAGCCTGCAGCAGCTGCACCTGCTTGCTCTTGACGTAGGCAGCGACGCAACCTGCCAGGACATAGCTGCCCTGCCTCACCTGGCCAGCCTGACCATAGACCGCCGTGCCGGCTGCAGCAGTGCCGCGCCCACCATCACCGATGCTGGGGTTGAAGCCTTAGCTGGCAGCCTCGGCAGCCGCCTGACCAGGCTCACCCTTACCGGCCACCAGCTGCTCACCGACGGAGCCGTGATGGCGGTTGCGGGCATGGCACGGCTGCAGCACCTGGACCTTCGCTTCCAGCACTGGACACCGCCCAGGTGCGCGCTTTGCTGGCGGCTGGGCAACTGCTGGTCTAGGCAGCAGCACTGCTGTCGGCTTGGGCAGCCTCAGCACCTTGTGGGTGGCTGTGCTGAGCGGCGCGACGGCGGTGCAACAATATACTTGCACAAGTCTGGGTTCTTTGATTGACGATTTGCTTTGCCACCCACCTTCGCTTTGACTTCTAAACATGGTGCAGGGAGGGGCCTCTGCTTGTGACGGATGAAGGACTGGCAAGGCTGGGAGCCCTCACCGGACTGCAGTCGCTGCACCTCGGCGGCGCTTGTGCGCTGGGAGAGCTCACCTGTGCCATGCTGGCTGCACACCTGCCGGCCCTCACCTCCCTCCGCATAACAGACTGCGCCTCGCTGGATGACCGGGCCGCGCTGCGCCTGCAGCCACTGGCAGGGCAGCTGGCCCAGCTGGCTCTCAACAACTGCGAGGGCGTGACAGACAGGTCGCTGGAGCGCCTGCTGCGCAAGGCTGCCAGGCTGAGCCGTCTGGAGCTGGCAGGCTGCCACCGCAACATCACCGGCCTCGGCCTCCACATGAGCGGCCTATGCCGCCTGCGCTACCTCAACCTGGCTTGCTGCGATGCTATCACGGGTGCGGTGGAACCCCACCGGATGGGGCTCTTTGAACTCAGGCAGTGGCCATGTGGCCTTGCCCTCCAAGCCCCCTGCTCCACCCCTGTCTGTCTGCTGCCGCCGCCGCTGTGAGTGTTGTTCACTGAGCTGACAGGCATTGGATTGACGCTTTGCTGCTGCATGCATGTGCACGTTGATGCTTTTCTTCGACTGTGCAGACGCCGAACTGGAACGGCTGCTGCCAGCTGCGAAGTCCTTGGAGCATCTGGACCTCAGCGACTGCCGTGTGTCCGACAGTGCCTGCCACCTGCTGGCGTCCAACGCACCCAACCTGCAGTGGCTCAGGTAAGTGAGTTCACGAGGGACCCTTCAGAAGGAGTCAGCTTGCTGGTGTTTAGAATGAACGCCCCCCTTGGGGGGTGTTGCACCGTGATGAGGACAATCTTGCACCAGGATGGCTGACGCAGCCTGCGTGCCGCCGCTGTTGTTTGTTTGCCACACTGCAGCCTGGAGCACTGCCCGCGCGTCAGCAGGCAAGGGCTGCTGTGCCTGGCTGCCGGCCTGCCCCTGCTGCGGGAGCTGCACCTGGCAGGCAGCGGCGTGCCGCCAGAAGCCGCTGCCCAGCTGCGGGCCTCGCAGCGGAGTGGGAGGCTGAGGATTGCCACGGCCAAGCACTGCTGGTGGGTTCCTCCCGCGCTGTGCAACCCAGCAGCCGTTGCCGCGCACTAGCATCCTGAGCGGCGCCGGCCACACCCAGGCACACGGACAAGGCTGCACACAAGAGCCGCCCATTGTGCACGTCCCCCCTGTGCAGCACCAACTGATCTCTGTACATTCCTGTATTTCACCCTTACTGCCTTGCATCCTTGCACTGCTCAGTGTTAGCGCCCAGGACCATTTTGATACAATCATTACATCCTCTTTGATTTTGCCTTGCTTTTGCCTTCGTTGTGCATGCCAGCAGCTGAAGACCATGTATGCTTGCCGCCAGGTGCTCTGCCAGGCAGCCATTCTGCCCAGCAAGCGCCCACTGTAAAACCT
Organism: Chlorella vulgaris; assembly: GCA_023343905.1. Lineage (NCBI taxonomy): Eukaryota > Viridiplantae > Chlorophyta > Trebouxiophyceae > Chlorellales > Chlorellaceae > Chlorella > Chlorella vulgaris. The sequence continues at coordinate 522,636 of SIDB01000007.1, forward strand.
CAGCAAGCCTCAAATGGCCCCTCTCACCAGCCAGTCTTTCCAGGGAGCTAAGGCTGCGTTTTAAATTATGTACCCACTTTTACGATTACAAGTCCCACAACTCCGAGAACTCAAGGCCAACCTGCTCCAGCTGGCAGCACATTGCCGGCCTTTCCGGCCAGCTTGGCGGCGCTGTGGCCCGTGCTTTGTGCTGCACCCTCTCGTCCTGAGCTCTTTGCCCCTCAGCGCATCAGCCCATTGCATCCATGTCGTGCAGCACTTGTTGCAGCACCTCCTCCTCGAGTGGTATGTGCAGCACCTCGGAGCCGTCTGCTCCCCGCCTGCAGGTCGCAACCACAGACAGACAGACAGTCAGACAGATGAACGAGCAGCGCCAGCATCCCACCACCCCACAAGCCAGGGCAAGGGGCATGCTCGGATGTCAAGCCGCCCACTCCGCCAGCAGCAAGAGGGCGGTGTGCCCATCCTGCTGCTGCACCTGCTCATCGCCTGCTAGGTGTGTTCCATTCCATCGGCAGCTTGTGAGCCGTATCACCCAGCGCACAAGGCCACCGCGACACGCACGCAGATTGGCGACCACAGACACAGACACAGAGCACATGCGAGTCAAACTGCCCTTCTTCCCTTGCTCCCACTCACTTGGTCTGCACCAGCTCATGATCCTTGAACTCAGTGAGGAACGCTTTGAGCAGCATCTCGTTCGACACCAGAAAGCGCTCACGACACTGCTGAAACAGCCGCGCAAACGACATGCCTGCGGGGTGCGATGCCAGGCAGGCACCACGACGGCGGGGATGTGAGAGCACACGTGCCGGCGGCAAGCGATACCGCATGTCACTGGCGACGGAACTGCAGCAGCAGCGGCAACCACGTGGCAGCGTGGATGAGCAGCCTGACCCCCAGCTGCGCTCACCCAGATCAGCAGCGGCGGCAGACGCAGCCGAGTCCAGCTGAGACTCTGCTATGAGGCGGAACACCTCCCGAGCGCTGGGCGAAAGCGACGACAGCACCACCGTCGCGCTCTGCTTGCTGCACTGCTCGCTGCGGCCCATCAGCATCGAGGGGATGCCTGCATGGGGCAGAGCGAGAGCGGGAGGCGCAAGCACACACAGAAGGCTTTGCGAATGGTCGGCAGCAATGCGCACAACCTAGAGTCCGAACTACCAATCCCAGCTGCTGCTGCTGACACGCTCACAACTGCCTACTTCTGCCGACTCCTGAGCTGCACGGCATTCCTGCCCATCCCTCCCAATCCCCCGAAACAAAGGATCCCTTAGACCAAACCTGCCTACTGCTGCCCCCCCTCACCTGCTTGGCCCACCTCCCGAAGGTAAGGCGCGTAGTTGGTGGCGTTGAACCAGACCCAGGCAAAGCGGTCGCGCGTCTGCACAGCACAGCGGCACGCACACACGCGCGCACACAAAACACACACATGCAGGCTTGCTTGCAGGCAGGCAGGCTTGCTTGCAGGCAGGCAGGCAGGCAGGCAGGAGCAAAGCAACACAACCCTGGCGCCAGAGGTGAAGGGGCGCAACACAGCAATGGAAGTGCTGGATTGGGCTCAGGAATGCTGCCACAGCGGCTGGCTGGCGGCTGCCGCTTGCTGTTGCCGCTTGCTTGCTGCATGCAGGTGGCTGGTGGCTGGTAGCTGGCTATGCTGCCCCACAGTCTCTCCCACCTGCTGGTCCCACATGATTGCTGCATTGGCGTGGTCTATAGTGGCGGCTAGGTGCACTTTTGGCAGCGCAGCCAGCTCCGACAGCTGACGTTGCGTGTCGTGGTCGCGCAGGCCTGCGTTGTGCGGCGGGGCACAGCGCGGGGCAGCGCTTCAGTGCTTGGGGGTGGGCCACAGCAAGCACTGCAAGGGAGAAATATGAGCTGCCTGGCTGCGCAAGTGTGAGCTGGCCGTCCTAATTCTGCGCCCTGACCCCCTGCCGAGCCTCCTGCTGGACGGGGCTGACTGTCTAGTCAGTAACAGGCGGCATATGCGCAGCAAACCGAGGCGAACAAAGGCACCTGCTGGCTCCAATGCCCCTACTGCAGCCCACGTACCCCGCCCGTCGATGTTGTGCAGTACGACGTACAGGTGGCGCTCGTCCCGCTGGATCAGCTCCAGCAGATCTTTTTTGGAGCAGCCGCGGTAGTAGCTGGCCTTGCTGCCTTTGATGGCCGCCGTTGCGTGCTGCAACACCTGCAGTGAGGGATGCAAAGGCGGTTGGGAGCGCCAGGCAAGGTGAGCCGCAGCTGCTGCTGGGCAGCGTGGCTTGATGGGACTGCTCTGCAATGCCCCGCTGCCCTGCTGATTGCTGACACAGTGCCCTGTCACAATGCGCAGCCGTTGCGCCTTGCTGCCAGAGCACCTGTTTAGCCGACAAGCTGGGCTGCATGCCGTTCACGGCCAGGCAGGCGCCATCTCGCGTGTGTTCCCTCGCAAAGGTGTTGAGCAGGTCGTGCTTGGACCCATAGCCGTACAGCAGCACGCTGTTGCCAGCGCGCAGGTGCGCCCACCAGCCTGCAAACTGCGATTGCTGGCGGCGCAGCAGCTCCGCCTTCTCCGCAGGGTGCCTCTGAGGCAGCGCGGACAGCAGGTCGCGCATGCCCTCTGCCTGCCCCGGTGCCGACGCATCCAGCTGCAGGTCGGCCAGCGTGCGGGTGCTGCTCGTCATGTTTTGGTGCTGAAAGTAGGAGGATACGTACCCGCCGGCACCGACCCCGCTGTGGCGGCGGTGCCGGTGCAGTTTGGCTTCGCCATTGCCCTGCACGCAACCGCAATGACAAGCTGAAAGGAGTGCAAAAACTACAGAGCACGGAACACGGCCGTGTCCGACCAGCAAAGTGATCGACAGCGATGAAGCGGGCACCTCGTCATCGCTGCTGCTGCTGCCCTCGACTGCCTGCACAAGTGGGCCCTTGCGCCTCTTTCTGGGAGGCATCTTAGCTGCTGCAAGCTGCGGAAACTTAAACTAAGACCTCTCGGCGAGGGGCGTTGTGTACTACTAACGATGGATGCTTGGCGCGATACAGGCCGTCACACACATTGAAATGCGCCTCGAGGTACAACATTGCAAGTACGAAGATAATTGGCTCGTGCTCGGTCCCGGGCCGTTGCTCCACGACTGCTGTGCAACCTGAGGATTAGTCGGTGCAAGCCCCAGCGTCCCTCGTCACAGCACAGCCCACCGCCTGCCAAGTGCTTGCCTGGCAGCCGACACACACAGCTGCGAGCTCAGTCACCCAGCACTGGCATCGGCAAAAGCGATGCAGGTCGCAGCCATGTGCCAGCGGGCGATTCCCCAGCGCGTTGCCTTGGGCCGCAATAGCAGTAGCAGGTGCAGGAGCAGCAGGGTCCCGGCGCTGCGGTGCAGCAGTGCCGCGACCGGGGGAGGGCGACCGCTGCCGGCTTCGCCGCTGCTGCGCCTCGCCTCGACGGCAGCAGCCCTCGTGCAGCGCTGCGTCTCGGCAACCCGCACAGCGGTCACGCAGGCGGCAGCACAGATGGCGGAGCAGGATCTGGAGGCACAGATGAAGGTGGCTCTGAAGCAGATGCGCATGCTCACGCTGGTGGCGCCTTTTGCCGCCGTCAGCGGCTCAACTGACACCTTCATGATCATCACTCGAGCGGTGGCCTCCTTCATCAAGCTCTACCTCCTCCTCCTCTTTGTCCGCGTGCTGCTGTCCTGGTTCCCCACCTTCCAGTGGTGGGAGCAGCAGCCCTTCTCCGCCCTCCGTCAGGTGTGGACGGCCGGAGGCACCCTCCCTGCCACAAGCCAGGCCTGCTCACCCTTGCGCTGAGGCTGGGGTGTGGCCTAATGGGCAATCTGGCCGTTGCTGAGGAATCCTGCCCCGCCCCGCGGCTGCGCCTCCTTGCTGTACCCTGCAGCAGCTGCCTCCATGCATGTGCCGCCCTACAAGACGCAGCGCCACTCCTCTCTGCCTCTGCGCTTGTATCTGATCCTGCCCTGTGCCCGCCGGCTGCCTTCTGCCCTCCCGCAGGTCACAGACCCGTACCTGAAGCTGTTCAGCGGGCTGGTGCCGCCGCTGCTGGGCTCCATCGACCTCACGCCGCTCTTCGGCTTCTTCATCCTCCAGTTCCTGGCGGGGGCCCTCGACGTGGCTGACGACGAGACGCGGTACTGGTGATGTACGGCGATGCACGGTGATGCAGTACAGCTGATACCATCACCGCACAGCACGGGATATACATCCAACACCACAGCCATCCTAGCGCGCGCCTGCGCCCGGAGCAGTGAGGCTGCAGAGCCAGTAGGCAGGCCCTGCCACGAGACGTGCATTGGAAGCAGTTCCCGTGTGGTTGGAAGAGTGTGCCGCTCCTGCTTGTGCTTTCGCTTTGCTTTCTTTTCGAATTCGTGCTTGCATGCCTGTCACAGCCTGCCTCGCTCGTTGCTTCTTCTGGTAACTGAGACTAGGAAAAGCGCAGCTATAGTTTGAGTGACGGGTGGGCAGGGCAAGGCAAGGCGAGGTATCTGTCCAGAGCAATACGCTGTACTCAATCAGCGCTTGATGCGCTGTTGCTAGCCAATCTCAGGGCCATGGGTGGCTGACATGTACATACAGCAAACAGGAGGCGGGACATGCGTCAAAGCATTAGGCTGGAGGTGGAAGATGGATCGATTATAGGAGGCAGGATGCCCCGCATGTGCAGCGTTGCCCACATCAGTCCTGCCGCACCGCTGTACTGCCTCTGCTGCAGCATCAGGCGCAGGCACTCATCCTGCAGGGCCAGGCATCGCAGGCAGACGGGTTGTTGGGAAGCAGCCACCAGCACACATCAGCATCCCTGTTGCTCACCATGTTGGGAGCCAATCTGCCTCTGCCACCTCACAAATCGCACCTGCTCTGCGGGCATCGGCAGCAGCGCACCAAAGGTCCTTGCGAGCCCCTCTGTCAGCCCTGCTGCCGCGGCTGCAGCCTGCGGCGCTGCTTCCAGCACCAGGAGGCCTGTCGAGGCTTGTGTTGGTGGCATGTGGGCAGGCAGCAGCGCTGGCTGCTCAGGTGCAGGCTCCCATGTCGCATCAGGGTTCACTCCTTGCGGCTGCTGCTGCTGCTGCTGCTGCCTTGCCTCTGCAAATCTGTCTGCAGCCATGGCAGCAGGGACCCGCTGCCGAACAGGCGGCACGGGCATGGGTGGCTGCACAGGGGCTGCTTGCTGGGTTGCGTGAGGTAACTGGCTGGGAGGCTGTGCCTCCTCATATTTCAGCCCAGACTCCTCGCGTCCATCGCTGTCTGATGCTGTTGCAGCGGCTTCGTGCTGGCGCTTCCTCTTGAGCTGCCTGCACGCGCGATCGTAGCACGAGTGACACAGCCACTCCTCCTTGGTGGCCGGGTGCCGCGCCCAATGTCGCCGCACCCCGGGTGTGCTGGCGCCACACTGCATGCACTGCCGCTGGCTTGGCGGCACATGACGCTCCTTGCTTGCTGCCACTACTTGCCGCTGCTGCTCGCGGCGCTGCAGCACAGCCGCACTCGGCAGGCGCCCATTGTTCTTCCTTTCGTACTGCCCGCAAGCACTGCAGAGCCAGGCGCTTGTAGTGGGGTGCCTGTACCACTTGCCAGCAGGATCCGAGAAGTCACAGTGGGAGCACCGCCGCTGGCTCGGCTCCTCCGTTTCCTGCTGCTCCTCACTGTCAGCAACCTATAGACGCGGCACTTGACTACCGCTGCCTTCAGGCTGCCCCTGCTCACTCTCGGCCGACACAGGAGAGCCGCTGTCTGAGGCAGCAGCAGCCGCACTTCCAGGGTGCAGCGGGTGGGCTGGGCTGGTGTGCGGCTGCGTTTTGGCCGGGATAGGCAGCTGCCGCAGGCGTTCAACTGTCGGGGGTGCCGCCGTCTCCTGCGCTGCTCCTTGCTGCACGTCGGCCTGCTCCATGCCAGCCACTGCACGCACCAGGCGCTCAATGCTGGGGCTCAGGAAGTGGCCTGAGCGAGTGTGAGGAGGTTCAAAGGCGCCCAGGAGCGAGAAGCCTGCTTTAGCAGCGCGCTCGCAGCCCAGGCCCCTCTGGTTGCTGCCCAGGACCCGCAAGGTTGCACAGGCAGCTGGCAAGGAGGCGTGCAGGGCAGTGGCGAGAACCTGGCAGTTCCAAACCCCCTCACCTGCGAGCCTCCTCTTTATACGCATTCTGAAACTCGTATAACGGCAACACACAACGGGTTAACATTTAGCCTACTGCTTGATCGATAGCGCCGGGGCGGGATGGCAGCAGCTTGAAAAACCTGATCAGCTGAAGCACAAGCGGGCCGGTTTCACAGGCAAGCTCAGTCCATGCCCTGAATCTTGTCACAGCATGACGTGGGCTCAATTACAAGCCTCTGGTAGGGCGGCAGCCAAATGCGCTGCTGCATCATCCAACACTCCACTGGCGGTGGCGCCGTCGCTAAGCAACCGGCCTCCTCACTTCACGTTCGCATTCACAACGCCTGGTGGCAGGAGCTTAGCAGCGGAGCGCAGCACGCAGACGGCTCCTCAATCAAGGGACGGCAAACACAATGCATCCACGGCTTCGCCCCTGGTAGATCTGGGTTGCCGCAGGTTGCAGCCCGCAGCCTCTGCACGCGGCGTCGGCAGCTAACAAGCCGCACGCTGCGTCACAGGCGTGCGCGGCGCTGCCCAGCCAGCTCCAGCTTTGCAATGGTTTCCAGGTGCACGACATCCGGGCCGTCAGCCAGCCGCAGCGTTCGAGCTCCAGCAAACATATGGGCCAGTGGCGTGACGTCACTCACCCCAGCCGCGCCATGCACCTGCACATCGAAACTAAGGGTGTGTTGGACACAGCACAAGGCTGCTTAACAGGAGCGCGCATGAAAAAACAGCACGCAATCGTGCAAGTGAGCCAGGTCACACAGTAGCAGGCAGCAAGAGCCGCAGAAAGGGCGGGGTTCTCGCCTGGATGGCTCGGTCCAGGATGGCAAGCACCGTGGAGGGCGTCACCGCTTTGGCTGCTGCAATCTTGCCGCGTGCCGCCTTGTTGCCAACCATGTCGAGCGCGTGTGCCGCATCCAGCACCACCAGCCTGCGGCAGCGGCAGCAGATGGGCCACGGCAGATGCGTGGAGAAAGAGCCATGCCGACAGAGCAGAGCGAAGCAGCCCGCGATAGCTACACACACATGCAAGCAGAAAGGACTCCCCTCGATACAAACTGGCCAACTGGCCCACGAGGCGCTAAAAGTAGTATGCCAAGCGCAGGTACCAAGCCGCAACCAACAAGGGATGGCGCGCTGTCACCTGGCCGCATCCAGCTCCATCCTGCTGCGCGCGATATCCAACCGCACAGACTGGTGCTGCCACAGCTTCTGCTTGAAGGCTGTGCGCTCATCAGAGCGCTGCGTGAGAACAAACAAGGAGGGAGGAGTTGGTATAAAGTGTTACACACTATCGGCATTGCACTACAGCGTTGGTTTGGTCAGGCGCTCAGCACAGCAGCCGCCCACCAGCCCCAGCCCTGCCTCAGCGCAGCCCCACATCACAGGCTTCACGCAGCTTGTGAAGCAGTATGGGCCATCCTTTGCTCCAAAAACGGTCCGGCTGGACCAATGTGCAGCTGCACTGCCATTCCTGTACCAGCCCCATGCCCGGGCTACTTCACCTGTGCAATCAGCTCCAGTGCTCGCTCTCCCATCCCAATCAAGCGCATGCAGTGATGCAGCCTCCCAGGGCCCAGCCGCCCCTGCGCAATCTCAAAGCCTCGCCCCTCCCCTGCACGAAAACCCACCCAGCACCGCCTCAGCACGTCACGAGGCAAGCAGCAGGCCTCAAACGCAGGACACAGCAGCCGGTGCACGGCTGTGTGCTGCCTGTGCAGGCAGAGAGAGGCGGAGGCAGCTGGCGTGGTCAAAGGGGATGTCGTGACTCACCCAGCAGCATGTTGGCAGCGGGCACTCGCACGCCATCAAAGCGCAGCTCTGAGTGGCCGTGGGGTGCATCGTCGAAACCAAACACAGGCAGCGGCCTGCGGAGACAACTTGTTACAGCTCTCTCAACCAGGTCGAATGCAGCAGTAGCGGGGGCAGCTGGAGGAGTTCAATTGCGAAATCAGCATGCAGAGCGCGTACACTTCTGTCCCGCTCAGAGGCGGCCTATCCAGCAAGGAGTGCATGCTGCGCGTCTCAGCCACGCATGCCGCCCGCACCTGACAATGGTGATACCAGGTGCATTCATGGGTGCCAACACCATGGACTGCTGGGCGTGAGTGGCCGCTGTCGGGTCTGTCTTGCCCATGAAGATGCAGACGGCGCAGCGTGGGTCACTGGCACCAGACGCCCACCACTTCCTGCTAACAAAGCAACCGAGGGTCACGCTTTGCAGCAGTGCAATGCAAGCTAGCACCACGGTAAAGCCCAGCAAGCTGGAGCGAGCAGCAAGAGCAGCTGCTTGCTGCAAGCCACACGCAAGCGCGATAGGGGGACAGGTCCACACACACACACACACGCGGAGGCCAAATATGCCGCCGCCTCGAAACCCCGCCTGCCACTCACCTGCCATTCAGCACGTAAGCGTCAGCCTGGCGCCGGATGCTGGCAGTGATGTTAGTTGCATCAGAGGAAGCCACGTTGGGCTCAGTCATGGCAAAGCAGCTGCGGATGTCGCCTCGCAGCAGCGGCAGCAGCCAGGCGCGCTGTTGGTCACGCGTGCCATACCGAGCAAGCACCTGCAGGCGGCACGAGACAGCGCCCAGGGAGGGAGCGAGGTTTTAAATTTCTACCCAGGCGAGCCCGTTCATGTGTGCGGCAGGTGGTATCCAAATTGTGCAAGCCCAGAAATCCGAGGCTTGCAAGGGCAAAGGAAAACTTCCACACTTGTATAATTGCTGTGACTCACTGATGGCAAGCTACAAACACACACCCTGGCTGCTGACGCACCTCCATGTTGCCTGTGTCTGGAGCGGAGCAGTTGAAGCACTCTGGGGCCCACACGCTGCGCCCCATCACCTCGGCACAATGAGAGTACTCTGCACACAGGCAGGTGAGGGTGCATGAGTGGTGTGCACACAGGCAAGTAAGGGTGCATGGCAGCAGATCCAGTGGCCGCCAACAAACTTTCCAGCGTCCAGCCTACAGAGCAGTGCTGCACATGCACGGCCCTCTCGCCTCGTCCAGCCAGCTCCAGCTCCCGGCCCTGCACCCCGCACCTAGGTTGGTCAGCCCAGGGCCCAGCAGCAGTCCCATCTCTGCCGGGCCGGCACAAGCCTCCTGCACCAGTGGCTGCAGCGCAACAGCCATGTCTGCCGGAAGCCACAGGTTCCACAGCCCCTGCGCCTTGGCCTCCTCCTTGAGCTGCTCTTGCAGAGGGTGCACGGTCCAGCGGCGGTCAGTTCCCGCGTGTGCATTGAGCGTAGGCTCTGCATGCAGTGAGCAAGCAAAGAGCGCAGTCGCATTATGGGCGCGTGTGAACGGCACACGAAGGGAGGCAGCAGCCAGGGTGCAGCAAGAACGCTCTCCAGCCCAGGCTGCGCAGGCGGCTGTCACGCTTCGCGGCTACAGTGCTCAAGGTTAGATCCATGCCTGCTGAATCCAGTCAAACAGTCATATAGTCACACAGTGAGACCCACCTGCAGGATACAGGTGGTCCCGCATGAAGCGATGCAGCTTCTGCAGCAGCTGCCTGACCCGCGGGGAAGGGCCCAGACCCAGCGTCACAGCCCCCGCCGCCGCCGCTGCTGATGAGCCGCCTGGTGGCTGCTGGCCGCCGCCGCCGCCCCCGCCGCTGGTGCTTGTAGCGGCCACAGCGGGCTGCTGGCGCGCTGGCAGGGGCACTCCAGCCAGCTGCAGCCCCTTTTGGGCCAGGCTTCGCACCACAGCATTGGAACCAACCTGAGAGGCAATGCTGGAGGAGGCGTTGCCCTGGGCTGCACGGGCTCCCACCCCCGCAAGAATGGAAGCCAGGCGGAAGATCGAGAGCGCCATGTAGAAGGACCAGTGGGCCTGCACAAGGCGATGGGGCGATGCAATAAGCAGCAACTTTTGGTTGTCCGCAGCAACCGTGAACCACTGCAGCAGGCCAGTTTGCGCAAGAAGCTGCGGGCCACACAGGAAATGCAGGGCGACCAGCACAGTGTGTTGTTTGCATGCTGAGACCACACTCGCCTGCAGCGGGTACTGCAGTCCTGCTGCGGTACAGTACTGCCGGATGTACTGCTGCTCATCGGGAATGCCTGGCGGCAGCGGACGCGGCAGGCTGGCGAGTGTGGGGATGGACTGCACTTGGGGAGCGGTGCATTGCAAAGACGACGTCAGCTTGATTGCAACTGGCCAGCAGACTGCACCCATCACATCCAGGCAAGCAGCCGGCGGGCCTACCGTGCCCAGCCCGCTGCCTGCAAAGGAGCGTGTTGAGTGACAGGGCGGACTTACTGAGGGCAGGTGGTAGGGCAGGCAGTTGTAGGCGAGATCGGCAAGCGGGTCACCCAGGGTGGACAGCTCCCAGTCCAGCACTGCCAGCACACGCGACGGGTCGGTACTGCTGTACACCAGGTTGTCCAGCCTGCAGGGGACAGCAAGAACACAGCACAGCCGCAGGGTTCAAGATTGGCTGCCATAGCAGCACAGACAACCTGGCTGGAATCAGCTTGACTCTGCGATCCAGCTGAAAGGGCAGCCAGAGGCTGCCAGGGATGGAGCCTGGAATTGCCTGCCGGCATTCCAAAACACAGTGTGAGCTCCAGGGCTATCACCTGAAGTCGCCGTGCGATATGCGTGTGCCAGCAACGTCGCTGTCTGAAGCAGGGATGTTTGCCTCCAGCCACTTGTGGAGCTGCAGCATCTCTGGCATCGCCTGCCCCGCCGCCACGCTCTGCTGGTACTGCCGCCCCCAGCGCCACACCTGCCGACGATTGTAGCCGCCCGCCTTGCCATATCCATCAAGGCCTACCTCACTGGGTGTTACGCTGTGCAGGGCGGCTAGTGTGTGTGCCATGGCCTGCGTGCAGTGATCACAGGTGTTTTGAAGGGACAAGGCACGGCATGGCAGGTGTGTGTGCGTTCAATCATGCCCAGGCAGGCGCAACCGACACAGCAAGCAATCAGACTGACGATCCTGGCAGAACCTCGATATTCGACTGTTGCTGAAACAAAATGAGAGCAAGCAGCCATTCAAGGAGGAGGAGCAGGCTGGCACACCACATATCGCCGACCACCCAGGCCCGCATCGTCACACCTGGTAGGCGGCGGCACGTTGCTGAGGTGGCATGCCCGGCAGCGAAGGGTCTGTGAAGATGCGGCCCCTCACATGCTCCATCACGTAGAAAGGGGTGCCCAGGACGGCAGGGTCCTCACACAGGCACAGCTGCAGTGGGGCAGCCAGGCGGGGGGAAGATGCGAGGCTGGTCAGGCGGATAGCAGCAACCGCAGCAGCGGGCAGGCTCTTGCAAAGGACAGATTGAGATACAGATACAGGATCCAGCACAAATCCATGCGAGTGCACAGCGGTGTCGTTGTGTGCCGTAGCTATGGCGCACCACACGTGGCACGGGCACCGGAGTGGCCTGCAGCGCTGCTAGCACTCGGTATTCTCGTTCAACAGCATGCGCCGACGGCAACACTTTGCCTGGCGGTTTCTTCCGCAGCACATAGTTGGTGGCCCCTGCCTGCACAAGTCGCGAGCCGAGTGTGCTGGTCAGGGCAAGGGAGGTGGGGAGCTCTCAGGTTGAGGAGCTACCCTACAGACGTCGCCATTCATTTTGCAGTTGCAGCACCGCAGTGCTTGCCTTTACGAGATATGTCGGGTTGGATTGCCCGTGGGAGAACTGAAACACCTCCAGGCGGTCCACGGCCGCAGGAAAGTCGGGCAAGGTGGCAGCCAGGTAGCGACGTAAGGCAGCCTACACTGAGGCGGCAGCCGGAGCGGTGGTTGCGTCGCAGCACGTAACCCGGCCCATCCGCCGGCGCGTCTCCACCAGAACCTCCCCGACACCCTCACCTCGTCGATGCGCATGGCAGGGGCCTGGGGCACGCCCCCGGCAGAAGTGTCGAAGGTCGACATGGGGTGCTGCTTCGCTGTGCTGATGATTGACGATCGAACGAACAGTGGGCCAATCAGGTGCTGGTTGGCCAAACTGCGGGCCAATTGCCAGCGCCTGCTGCGCACCGCAGCACGGATGCCAGTTGAAATTGGCTTGGCGCACAATCGGATAAACACCTCGACACAGGTGTTCTGAAAGCCAAGCGATCCAAGATGGATGATGATGACGGGGTGCCGCTCTCTCAGCTTGCAAATGAGGCATTCAGCACAGTCTTGCCGCACAACACGAAGCCTGGCCCCGCAAGAGGACCAACAGACTTCAGCGGCCTCGGCGCCGCACTCAACGGCGGCGGCGGCGCCGCACTTGTCGCCAATGGCGTAACAAGCGGCGCTGGGCCTGGCAGCACTGCAGCAGCAAACGGCACAGGTCCTGGGCCCGGCAGCGATGCAGCAGCAAACGGCGCGGGGCCTGGGCCTGGCAGCGATGCATCAGCGGCAGCTGGAGCAAGGCGACCAAAGGTTCACGGCAAGCTCTTTCAGGACCCGGTCCACGATGCATACCGGCTTGACCCACTCTGCGCGTTGATCTTTGACACCAGGCAGTTTCAGCGCCTGCGCAATCTCAAACAGCTGGGCCTCACTTACCACGTGTATGTAGGGGTGAGTGTGGCACGGCTGTTTGTGCTGTGTGCTCATGAAGGGCCGCTGTATGCATGTACTTCCCAGGTCACAGGGCTGTCCCAGCCCTTGCAGATGAATGGCAGCTGCATTGGTTTGCTACCCGGCAAAATACCTTCAAACTTCTCGCTCGATGCTCCCCCACCCCTTCCCCCGGTGAATTGCCCCCCCTGCAGGCCAGCCACAACCGCTTTGAGCACAGCCTGGGCGTGGCACACCTGGCAGACAGGTTTGCCAACCACCTGTGGAGGCTGCAGCAGGGGGACACTGAAGTGGAAAGGCGGGACCTCAAGCTGGTCCAGATTGCGGGCCTGTGCCACGACCTCGGGCACGGCCCCTTCTCTCACGTTTTCGAGCGAGAGTTCCTGCGGCGCAAGGGCATCACCACTTGGTGAGCCGGGGACGGACCCTGGGCGGAGATGTGCAAATGGCAGTCGTGAAATTGTGGCTGCGCAAAGACAGAAGTCGGCCAGGCAGCCATGCAAGACAGCGTTGGACCTGTTCTGAGTTGATGAGCTGTGTGTCAGCCAGAATCTCATTGCCTCTGAGTCCATTCAAACGAGTGGCGCCAGGGGCGCCTAGTTGTCGATGCTGTTGCCCTGCTGTGCCGTCGTCTCGTCTCATCTCACCTCATCATTGCCGCCCCTGTCCCTTGCATGGCAGGGAGCACGAGCACATGAGCACTGCCATGCTTGACTTTATTGTCGATGAAAACCACATTGATGCGCTGTCCAGGACTGACATCACGCGTGTGCAGGTGAGTCTGGGTGCCTGGTGGGCGCACAGTGCGTGCTGGGAGAGGCGCGTGGCTGCACTGCGTGTTACCCAGCGTTGTGTTGTAGCTGGTGCTGGCGGCTGTGAGGCGCAACGCCTAGCGGAGGCCTTGCAATGTTGGCTACCTGGCTGCCTGCAGGGCATGGTGTCACGCTGCCACTCGCAGGTTGTTTGTGATGTTTGTAGCTCACTGCAATGTGCCGACGTGCTGCTCACAGGCTGGCCCCAAGCTGCACCCTCCCCCGTGCAGAACATGATCACCTCGGGTCACGGCAACATGGCTCCCGCAGGCCAGCGCTGGCTGTATGAGATCGTAGCCAACGGCAGAAACAACATAGGTAGTTCAACGCATACAAACGTGAAAAGTAAAAAGACCTCGGAAAGATCTACTTTGAACGACAAAAAACAATTGTGTGTTTTTCCTGACTTGCAGATGTCGACAAGGTGGGATGGCAGGGGTGGACCAACTGTTGTGCTGCAAGCAAACGTCGCCTTGTGCAGTGCACAAGCTTGAAAGTCGCCCCATGGCTCCACATCCAGCGGTGGCGTTGCTCTGGTGAATCCGCAATTCCTCCCTTCCCTCTCATGTAACACACTCTTGTACCCCTCCCCCATCAACTTGACCGCAGTTTGACTACCTCATGCGCGACAGCCACCACTGCGGCGTGAAGACTGCCTGCAACTTCAACAGGATCATGCAGTTCAGCAAGGTGCGGTACGATGCGGTGTAGTGTCCTGCGGTGCGGTTTCCTGCCATGCAGTACAAGGGCGGCACAATCTTGGCCCCATGTGCCTGCCCTGTGTGGACACCAAGGCAGGTCCTGCGGTGATGGCATTGCCAGCCTTCTGCCAGCCCCCCCGGGCCAATGAGTCAGCCTGCCCTCCTTTGACCCAGCCTGCCTGCCTGCCTGCCTGGCGTCACAGGTGATTGATGACGAGATATGTTTCAAGTACACGGGTGAGCCTCACACATGCCTGCCTGCTCTGCTCTGTGTGCTGTTTGCCATGCTTTGCCGCATTCTGTGCTCTTCTGTGCTGTGGCCTGTCAGTGTGCTGTGCCCCACTGTGCTGCCTGCTGGCCCGCTGGCCGCCTGCTTCTGCCTGGTACAAACCCCAGCCGCTCCCGTTCATCTTTACTCCTCGAGTTGTTGCGACACCTGCTGGCTGCAAATTTCTTGCAAGGCGAGACACCTGCCCTGCTGGCTGCCTGCTGCACGCCTCCGTCTGACTCCTGGTTCTCTGACTCGCTTCTTCGTTCCACAGAGTACCGGAACCTGTATGAGCTGTTCCACGCTCGCGCCGCCATGCACCGCGCTGTGTACACTCACAAGTGAGGCAGGCGGGGGACGTCGGGCAGCAGACTGCGCCCTTTTTTTATATTTGCTTTTGTCTGGCGTCTGCCAGAGCTGTGGTGCGTTGTCGCGAAGTAAAAGTGTGACTACTTGCGCTTGCTTGTGGCCTCATCTTCTGTCCGGAGCGCTGCTGCTGCTGCTGCCGCTGCCAGCTGTGCTGCCACCTGCTCCACCCTTTCATGCTGCTGTTGCCACCGCTTGCTGCGCAGGAAGGTGACTGCCGTGGATCAGATGGTGACAGACGCGCTGCTGGAGGCTGACCCCGCACTGCGCATCAGCGACAAGATTCACGCACCAGCCGACTTCCAGCTGCTGGACGACAGCTTGCTCAATGTGAGTGCCAGGCTGCAGCAGGGAGGCTAACCACAAAGGAGTTTACCCTTCGTAGGGCAAGGCACCGAGGAGTGGCTGTCAGGCTATGACCTCCTGGGTGCTGACAGTGCAGCGGGGTTGGAGACAAACGGCAGCAAGCTGTGGATGCTGTGCCCTGTTGGAAGCTCTCCGGTGGCGGTGCACTAGCTGCTTGCCCCGTGAGTGCAGCGGGCACACCCACTGGCCCGCAGCCCGGCGTGTCGTAATCTGCTGCTGCCACCTGTTTGAAGCCGTTTGACGGACACCTGCGCCTGCAGATGATTGAAAACTTCGAGATGTTTCGCGGCATGCTCAACCTAGCGCCAGAGGACGACGCAGCAATGAAGTCTTCCCAGGCCATCATTGCCCGCCTGCGCAGAAGAGACCTCTACAAGTGCGGCTCCGCTCCTCCTCTGCTGCTGCTAGTGCTTGGCCGCTGCTACTTGCTTGTGTGCTTCTTGACACCCACTACCCGCCTGCACATGACTGCGGCGCCAGTCACATGCGGACATCTCCTGAATGTCATGTCCCGCCAGTATGTGACGTGTGGGCGCCACACTGCTGCTGTTGCTTCACCTCACGTGCCGTGCCGCCCTGCCGTGCTTCTTGCTTACTTTCCTTCCTTGCGCACCAGGTACGTTTCTGATGCCCTTATACCCCCAGAGGACCTAGAAAGAGATCGCTGGGTGGCTCCCACTCCCCAGGACATCGTTAACAGCTACCGCGGCAGTGGTGTGCGCCTGCGAGCTGAAGACATCATTCTGCATGTGCGTTTGCGTGTTGGGGCCGCCCTGCCAGGTTTTGGTAATAAAGAAAAGTGGCCCTGGAGGTGGTGGTGGATGAGTGTGTGTATGCACGCATGTGACTGTCGATGCTGAGATGTACGGCCGGCTGCCAGGAAGCGCTGCAATCTTTGAGCCTCCCTGATGGCTCCTGTATCCTTCCTGTCTCTCCTCAACTGCACTCCCTGCCAGCACCGGTGTTTACACTACCGACCTCGTCTGCAACCACTTCCATCACTGTGCAGGAGAACAAGATAGACTACTCCGCCCGCAACAAGAACCCGCTTGACGAAGTGCACTTCTTTGTGAGCACCGCTGCTGGCACCGGCTTGCCCTGGCCCTGGTCCTGGCTTTGGCTTGGTGGGGTCCCCTGATCATGTCCTGCTGGCGGCATGCATGTCATGCTGCAATGCACTGGCACCGTCACTATAACACAGATGCTCCGTCACACCACTGCCATTGTCATCATGAGCAGCGCCGTGATCATCGGCCTGTGTTGCCACCGCCCATCTGCACTGGAGTGACAAGTACACTGACAAGTACACTTCCAATGTTGAGCACCTGTGGCTTTTGTGTGCCATTGTTTGCAGGACGACCTTGATGCCACCGACAAGCGCAAGCTTCGACCTGACCAGATCTCGAGCATGGTGGTGGCACACCACCAGGTGTGTGGGCATGCATTGAGCTGTCGCTTGTTTGCATGGCACGGCTGGGCTGGGCTTGCAGTGCATGCATGGTGCAGCCTGCCCTGCATGCACTTTGGCCATGCTGGTGAAGTAGATGCGGCTTTCTGGAGGGCAGTACTTGTTGCACACTAGGCGGGGAACTGAGGTGGCTGGCTGATGAGCAGCACATCATCGACAGCCCGACAGGGATGAACTCAGTGGTCAAAGTCTGATGCTGGGTGCAGTGGTTGACTGCTGGTGCTAACGTATTCCCCGCCTGCCCCGCCACAACTGCAGGAGAGGAGTTTGCGGCTGTACTCCCGCAACTCGTCGCCGCAGCACGTGCAGGCCGCTCATGAGGCATTCGACAGCTGGTGCAGAGGGCGGTTTGGGTCGAAAGTCATCACCAGCACGCCGTGCAAGCCGCCGCGGCCGCCGCCGCCACAGCCGGCGGCAAATGCGCTGGCAGCGGGTGTGGATGCGGTTGGGGGCAAGCGGGCGCGGGGTCTGTTTGTGGGCGACGATGACACGTCCCCCAGCAATCTGGTGCAGGCCAAGATGGCACGGCAGTAGCATGCAATGAGTCTCGGCGCAATTTTGCCCGCTGGCGCCGCCGCCGGCGCCACCGCCTGTTAGCTGCTATTCGCAATTCTCTCAATCAATTTGATTTAGCACTTGCACGTGCCCATCTTTTGACAGCAGCGCCTCGCCGTTACGATGGGAGCGTGGGCACTGCCCGAGAAGTATGAGGAGGGGCTTGTGGATGAGAAGGGGGAGCCGTTGAGCAAGAGGTAAAGGCCCACGCCGCTCGATGGTGACCGCATGCGCCCGCATCGTGCTCCGCGGTTGATGGACGAGCGTGAGCCGTCCTGCGCAATATTGCATGCTCTGCAGCGAGTTCAAGCGGCGCCAGAAGCTGGCCCTGAAGGAGAAGGAGCAGGGCGAGAAGAAGGTGGGGTCTGCTTGCCGCTGCCAGTGCCGCCGCCACCGCTCCGGTAGGAGCGCACTCAGCAAGTTGCCAGTCATGCATCTGCCCAGCAAGCCAACAATCTGCATGGCCGCCGCCGCAATGCATGGCCGCCTCGCAGGCCAAGCAGGCAGTGGACGCCGCCGCTCGCGCTGCAGCCAAGGCAGCCAAGGGGGAGGCGCCCGCTGCCCTGGAGGATGATAGCAATGAGGAAACCGATCCCACAAAGTACTATGAGAACAGGGTGGGTGCCTGGGCTGGGATGAGCTGGCTGGGGCGGCAAGGTTTGATGGTCGTGGGTTGCTTGCAATCGCCTGCAACTGCGGCGCCTAGACGGCCGGTTTTTGCCCTCAGCCATTCAATGCTTTACTTAGCACCCAGTGACGAGGGTTTGGCGGTTGCTTGCATGTTCAGCTCACGCCGCCGATCTGCTATGCCAGGCAGCAATTCTCGGGCAGCATGTGCAGCACATGCAGCACATAAGGACCGGCAGCACCGGCAATCAGCAAGGCGCTGAGGCGGCACAGTCCAAACTCCTGCATGCTCACCCGGCCTGCGTATGTTGCATGCTTCATGTGACGTTGAGTCCCGCCTTCTTCCGGCACAGGTGCGGGCCGTGACTGCTGCCAAGGCGCGGGGCGAGAACCCATACCCGCACAAGTTCCACGTGTCCGTTCAGCTCCCCGCCTACGTGGCGCAGTACAGCGCCCTGGAAGCCGGCCAGCAGCTGCCCGAGGAGGAGGTGAGCCTGGCCGGGCGCATCGTGCGCAAGGCGGGCAGCGGCGCCAAGCTGATCTTCTTCGACCTTCGCAGTGAGGGCGCCAAGATACAGGTCATGTGTGACGCGCGGTGAGTGAGTGAGTGAGTGAGTGAGGGAGGGAGGAAGGAAGGGAGCCTCATTTGGTCGGCTGATGATGGTCGGCTGCTGGGCGGGGCCTGCCCAGCTGTTGCGAACTGCCGCAAGGAGGCCTGGTGGCCACATGCTGCACCTGCCTGCCCATCGCCTGCCTTGTCCACGTACCTCCCATTTGTCCCCATACTTCAACCCACCTCCTCCCATCCTTTCCTCCATCTTCCCACCCACCTCACCCACTCCTCCATCCCCCCACCCACCTCACCCTCTGCCCCGCCTCGCAGCAACTTTGGCGTGGAGCTCGAGGCCTTCCAGCGGCTGATGAACGGTGTGAAGCGAGGGGACATTGTGGGAATTGTCGGCTTCCCGGGCAAGTCCAAGCGCGGGGAGCTCTCCATCTTCCCAAAGAGCATGCAGGTGGGTGACAGCAGCTGCTGCCGCTGCCGCTGCCGCTGCTGCCGCTGCTGCTGTTCGGGGAGGATGGAAACGCAGGCTGCTGTGTGGAGTGGTGCTGCGGCTGCCCCACGGCATCAGCAGCGAAGTCCAGGCGGACGGACAGGAGAGATGGAAAAATGTATTGCATCGCATTTCCCAGCTGCGAGTGCTGTGGGGCGCGCTTGCAGTGCGAGGTGCTGCCCAGCCGACCCTGTGTCCGGTACTCTCAAGTATGCCCGCGGCTTTTTGGCTGGCTGCTTGTGTTGCTGCAGGTGCTGGCGCCGTGCCTGCACATGCCCCCGGGAGCTCACTTTGGGCTGAAGGACCAGGTGTGTGCTCAAGGCTGGGTGGGAGGGCGGGTGAGGGAGTTGGCGAAGCGGGGTGTGTTGGTAGCAACGATGAGATGGTAGGCAGCAACAAGTCAGCTGTGAAGCACACGGCATGCCCATGGACTGCGTCCTGCACGGTGTACACCGTCCCTCCCTGCGTGGTATCTGCCTGCAGGAGACGCGGTACCGCCAGCGGTATTTGGACCTGCTGGTGAACCCCGAGGTGCAGGACGTGTTCCGGGTGCGGTCCCGCATCATCGGGGGCGTGCGCCGCTACCTGGACGAGAGAGGGTTCCTTGAGGTGAGGCGCTTGTGCTTGGCATGGGTGTGCGATTGTGTGCATGTTGTGGCGGGGTCTGCTCAAATAAGCTCAATCCTTCATCCCTCCCCCTCATCACTCAGCCTTCCCTCTGCAATGCCTCCCTCCCCCCCCACCCTTTGATGGCTTCAATCCCCCCTTCCTTGTGACTCCCTCCCTCACCCCCCACCACAGGTGGAGACCCCCATGATGAACATGATCCCGGGAGGGGCCACCGCCCGCCCCTTTGTGACATACCACAACGACTTGGACATGCAGGTGGGTGGTGGGTTGTGGTGTTGGTGGTGGTGGTGGGGGGGTATATGGAGAGAGGGAGGCTGTCTGGTGGGGGGAGTGTAGGTGGAATGTGAATGGGTGCTGCGGTTGTGTCTGGGTGGTGGTGTGAGTGTGGGTGGTTGGTTTGTGGCCGAACGCCAAACAGAGGGGAGGGAGGAGGGGGGCTGCAATGCCTGTGTGTTAGGTGCGCAAGCCGGCAGCAGGACGCTGCTGTCTCGCCTGCTGCCCGCCCCTTCTCACCCACACCCTCCCTGCATCTCCTAACCCCACACCTACTACCAATCCCTATACCGCCCACCCGTACCGCCCGCCCTGCAGCTGTACATGCGTATCGCCCCCGAGCTGTACCTCAAGCAGCTGGTGGTGGGGGGCCTGGACCGCGTGTATGAAATCGGAAAGCAGTTTAGGAACGAAGGCATCGATCTGACACACAACCCAGAGTTCACGACCTGCGAGTTCTACCAGGTGGGCTGAAGCCTTTTACCAAGCTTACAACCTCCTCTTTCTTGCTTTGCTTTCCTTGAAAAGGCTGGGCTGCTGGGTTCGGGGTTGCAGCGTGAGGTGCTGGGGCTCGGCGGGGGGCTGCCGTGCCGTGCCGTGCGTGTGTGTGTTGGTGGACAGGTGGGGCCTGCCCCATGGGGCGGGGGCGGGGGCAGGGGCAGGAATGGCCTGTGCCTTTGGGTGTGCCTACGGGCGTAGGTTTTGGCGGTAGCTCTGGTTTCCGTGGGCTATCATTCACAAGATACTGACACATGCGCACACCCACCCACACACCCATCTGTAATGACCCAAGCAATCACACCACACACACTCGCACAAAGGCACCTTGGCACTGTCTCCCCCATCCCCGCCCTCACCCTTCCACCCCCACCCACAGGCCTATGCTGATTACGAGGACCTGATTGCCATGACAGAGGAGCTGGTGTCTGGGCTGGTGAAGGCGATCAAGGGCAGCTACAAGATACAGTACCACCCAGATGGGCCAGAGGGCAGGGTGAGTAGTGGGCCACTCACACACAGTGAGCAGCAGCAGGAGCGGGGACACTCACTGCTCACAGTGAGCAGCAGCAGGCGGGAGGGAGGGCACTCACTGCGCTTGGTGGGCGGCTGCCGGCAACGCTGGCTGGCTTGTGCGTGTTGGACGTTTGTGGTGTGTCGCAGTTGGGGCTGCCCTCTTTGCTGCGTCTGTCTTGTTTTGATGATGGGGCTCCCAAGCTTGCACGCACTCCTTCTCCGCCTTGCTGGTCGCTGCCAGCCCTCTAGGCTCCCTATCCACTCTCCCAACCGGACACCTTCTCTCAGCTTTCCCTCCATATTCAGCCAACCACCCCGCAATTCTCTCCTCTTTCTCTCCCCTCCCCACCTCCCTCTCCGCTTCCTGCCCCCCCGCCCCCTTCCCTCCACAGACGATCGACATCGACTTTACGCCGCCCTTCCGCCGCATCTCCATGTGCTCTGGCCTGGAGGAGGCGCTTGATGTGAAGCTGCCTGCAGACTTGGACAGCGAGGAGGCACGCGTCTTTCTGGTGGATCTGGTGGGTAGCTGCAGGGTAGCTGCAGGGTGCTTGAAAGGCATCTGTATGACTGCTCCATGGTGGAGGTGGAGCCATGGGCAGGTGTCGAGAAGCTGTGGTGGCTGTTGGGCAGCTATGTGGCTGCAAGGCGGATTGGGTAGCTGTTTGTGGCCACCCACATTGGTATGGCTGCCACTGGCAGATTGCTGCAATGGTGGTGGCTTGGGGTGGCTGGCAGTACCTGGGCGGCGTGTGGGGTAGCTGTGCAGCAGTCCCTCTCTGCGACTTTTGCATGGCCAGCCTCAACTCTGGCTGCCGCCCCTCCTGCCCCTGCTCCTGCCTCCCCTCCCTCCCTCTCCTGCGCAGTGCAAGAAGCACAACGTGGACTGCAGCCCGCCACACACCACTGCCCGCCTGCTGGACACGCTGGTGGGAGAGTTCATTGAGAGCCAGGTGGGTGGTGGGTGTTGGTGTGGTGCTGCTGTTGATCGACACTGGGTGGTGGCTGCTGTGGTGTTTGTTGGCTGCTTTTTTATATGTTCCTTTCTCTCACCGTCGCGGTGGTGGTGGTGATGGTGACTGTTTTGTGTTCACATTTGCGTGTTGGTGTCTCTCAAGTTTTCTCTCTGCCTTACCAGGTGTTGTTGTGGGCAGCCAGCGCATAAAACGGGTTGCCTCTGCTAATCCGTGCAGCCTGCCAAAGCGCCCTCGCTTGCGCTTACGCCTGGGCCCACCTGACCAGCCCTTCCCTCTACCTACCCACCCACCCGCCTGCCCTCGCCTGCAGTGCACCAACCCCACCTTCATTTGCGACCACCCCCAAATCATGTCGCCGCTGGCCAAGTGGTGCGTTGGAAGGGTGCCGCCGGGGAGCCGGGATGTCGCCGCTGGGGGGGTGGGTGGGTGGAAGGGCGCACACCCGCGCAGCTTGCATGATTGCCTATGCTTTGCGCAGCATGCACAGCCCTTCACCCTTCCGTTTGTACGCCATCTCTGTCGTCCTTGCACCTTCCCATTCTGCACCTGACCCCTGCATTGTATTCTGTGCTATTGATTACCAAGCCTCGCTGCTTCCTCTCAATGCCCCACTTGAGCTGCAACTCTGAAATCTGCTGATGCCTTCCCGCACCCACCCTGCACCCCCGGTCATGCCACCCGCTGCTCCCATACATCCATAGCACAGACCACTCTCGCCCCTCCTCAGCCCTCCCTCTGTCCCTTCCCCACCAGCTAACCCTGCCTGCCCTCTACACCGTCGCCCCTCCCCGTGTGCAGGCACCGCTCCCTCCCCGGCATGACCGAGCGCTTTGAGCTGTTTGTCAACTGCAAGGAGGTGTGCAACGCCTACACTGAGCTGAACGACCCCATCCGGCAGAGGGAGCTCTTCTCGCAGCAGTCGGCGGTGAGTGGCCGGCGTCACTGGGAGTGTGCCCTCACACAGACATTGTGTGGGTGTGTGAAGAGCTCAGAGCGGCTGCCTGTGTAGCTGAGTTGTGAGGGCAGCCTTGGTGGTGGTTTGCTTGCCCCAGGCTGCCACCTCCCGCCTTCCTGCCTGCACTGCCTCCACCACTCCTCGCCGCTCTTCTTCCATCCGTCACTTCCCCACCGCTCTCCCCTGTTCTCACCACTTCACACCACCCTGCGCCTCCCTGACCTCCCCACCTTAACACCCCCCCCCCCCTCTCCCCTCTCGCTGCCTCCTCAACCCCCCTCCTTCAGGCCAAGGCCCAGGGCGACGACGAGGCGATGTTTGTGGATGAAAACTTCTGCACTGCCCTGGAGTACGGGCTGCCCCCCACTGGCGGCTGGGGCCTGGGCATAGACCGCTTCACCATGATGCTGACGGACAAGAACAACATCAAGGAGGTGGGTCGAAGGTTCAAGGGGTTGGTGTTGATTCGGGGGCAGGCGGAGCGGCGGGGAGGGAAAGGATGAGGGAGGGACGAGAAGCGGCTGATAAGAAACATAGAAACATACAGGAGCTAGGCGATAGTAGGCAGAATGCTGCAGTCGAACGGCGGAGGCAAGGGAGAGAACGCAGGGGATGACGGACACGGGAACTGGTCAAAGCTGCAGCCCTGCAGCCCCTGCTGCAGTCTCTTCTTCGTCCTCTCTGGCTGCTCCCCCCTGTCACAAGCTGCGGAAACGATTGTCACAGTGTCCCTCTGCGCCGCTCGCCAAATGCCACTCACCATACCTCGGCCCTCGCTGCCTGCAGGTGCTGCTCTTCCCAGCAATGAAGCCCGATGCCGCAGACAAGGCCGCCGCGGCCGCAGAGAGCGTGGCAGGCCTGCGCATCGTGAGTAGCCGCCCTACTACCTGTTGGCGCCGCCGCCGTGCTTTCCACAACCTCTTGTCGTTGCCTTTTGCCAATTCAGGGTTTGAATCAACAGGCCAAGGAAGAGTCGGAGACTAAAGCCATGGAGGAGCTCAACGCGAAAGTCAAGAGTCTGAAGGGTGCCTTGATGCATTTGGAGACGAAGATTCGTAGCCTTGATGGCAACCCACTCCAGTGCCCGTTTCGTGCCAGAGAGCAGGAGTTATTTGACATGCTCGAGGAGGATCTGAAGGCCGCTATGAAGGAGCTGAAGACCATGCAAGACAATCAAACATGCATCGTTGGAAGGCTTGTCTCGGAGCTCAGGCATTAGCATGCCGTTAGCATGCCATTAGCACCCCCTAGCATTTCGGGTGAACTGCCGCCACTGCTGGAGGTTCACCGGCGCGTGAGTCCAGCTTGCTTGGCGGCAAAGATTCTGTTGGCAGCCGCAGCAGCTGGCCCGCCGCTGTGACGGCTCCTGCTGCTCATGCTGTGGTGCCGCACTTTGCATCGCCAGCAGCAGCCAGGCAGGCAGCCTTCCTTGCAAGGACTGGCCTCTGGTGGCCATCATGGCTCTCGGTTTTGTGATTTAGATTGACCTGTCTGTCGCCTGTTTTCTATATCCTGCGCTAATGGTATTGGAGTTGTTAAACTTGCTAATGCCCTATCACATGGCACGGCAAGTAGCCGAGCGCAGGGTCAGTAATATTGTCACAGCACAAAGGCTCTGCGACAAGCTGACGATAGGTTGACAGGCTTCCTCCTGGGACTGCTCAGCAGCAGCTCAGCCTCAACTGGCAGCTGCGGGTGGCGCGTCTCCCAGCGCAGCAGCAGCAGCAGGAGAAGCGGCGGCGTGGCTGCTCTTGCGCGGCGGGTTGCCGCCAGCCGCGACGTTGTATGAGAGGAAGAGCGCCATGACGGCTGAGAGGCCCAGCAGTGCACCCATGAACATGGGCGACACGCGCTGCTGTAGGCCGCGGTACGCGTAGTACGCCAGCCAGCCGGCCACGCCTGCAATTAAACAGTAAGGGATGCAGGTGATGGTTCAAACAGGGCAGTGAATAGAGGGATGGGGCGTGAGCTGGGGGTACAAGCGGCACGCCCTCTGGTGGCACACAATCATGCAGGCATGAAGCTCGGCCATGCATCAGCCACTTGAACAGCGCCCTTTGTGCTGCAGAAAGGAGGGCAGAGGGAGAAGCGTGTGCAGCTCACCAGCTTCGCTGAGGGTGATGGCAGTCGACTTCTTGCCGCCGCGCCACGCCGCCAGCGACAGATTGGACAGCAGCACTTGTGCTGTGCCCAGCACCAGCATCACCACTGCTGGCTGGCCCCATCCCAGCAACAGTTTGCCCACCAGCCCCCCCACCAGCAGCAGTGCACCATAAGGGATGCACATGCAGAAATCATGCAGGAAGGCGTGCCGGCCGCCGCTTGGAGGTGGTGGCGGCACAGATCCGCTGCTGCTGCTGCTTGAGGAGGGTGACGCTGCTGCTGCTGCTGCTGCTGCTGCTGCTGCTGACGGTGGTACCCGTAGCTGCAGCAAGGCAAGCTGCAATGGGTTGAGGGTGTTAGAACCAACTGCACCACACCAGGCACGGCACTAAGTTTGGGCGGCGGGTGCGGCGATACTCGCCTGCCGGTTATGTCGTGCTGCGGGCTTATTGGCAGGGCCAGGACGGGGGTGTCTGAACCTCAAAGGCGACGCGACAGTGGGCAGCGGCGCGCTTTGAGGCCGCACTGCAGGTCCCAAGCTGGCACAGTGCAGGGACCGCATAGCTGTGATCGCAATGCAGTGCAAATGGACGTGGTTTGATTTGGGTTGCAATTTTTGGCGTGCCCATGAGGCGCGCTGCTGCGCCCGTGTTTTATTGCCGCATCGAGATCTGAGTCGTTTGAATTGCCCTCTCGTTATGCATGCCGGCCCAGCCGATGTCGAGTCGCAATTGAGCGCGCTGCGCGCCCAACTCGAGGAAATAGAGGCCCTGCGGGCTTGCTACCCAGACGAGCTGATTCTGACGCCTGCCGAGGAGGGCATCCTGCGCTTTGCAGCACACTTGGCCGACTCGGCGGCGGCAACCGCCGAGGCTCCCGCCCTCTCCGGCACGCTCCGCCTGAATGATCACGCTGAGTTGAGATTCGTGCTCCCCAAGCGCGGCGGCAGTGAGGCAAGCTTGCAGGTCATATACGACGGCCTCAGGTGAGCAGCATCTGAAACCTAGGCTCTCTTTCCGAGCCGCTGCTGAATTGCAGTGCTGGCTAGTGCAGGCAGGACGCAGATGCCTTACAACATCTGGCTAGCAATATTGCAGCAGAGTGTGCACGCGACGGAGTCCCCTGCCTCCTGCTGGCTGCCAACCAACTACTCGACGCAGCTCGGGAGCTGGCAGAGGCACAGGCGGAAGCTGAGGCGGCGGTTCGGCAGCAGGCAGGGCAGCAGCCGCCCGCCGCACGGTGTCGAGGGCAGCGGGCGCAGCAGCGTGAGGCACGGCAGCTGGTGCTGAGCCGGCGCTGCGTGTGGTTCCACCACATCAAAAACCTGGCCAAGAGGTGCGCAGCGAGGTGCTGGCAAGCCGCGGTGCATCATCTCCTTGCGCTGCTGTCGAGATGCGCTCCACCACTTTCCAGCGCTGCCCAGTAGTGATGTCGCTGCCAGCCTGCCAATTGCAGAAAACACATTGTGGAGTGGGGCCACGAATTGGGTCTCGGAGGCTACAGCAAGCCAGGCTTCCCTGGGGTCGTGCTGATTGAGGTGAGGCTGTCCTTGGGGGCACCCCAGCTGGCCGCTGCCACGCTCATACCCGCATTCTGGTGCTGCCACGCTTCACTCTGCACGCCTGCTTATGTGAGTGTCACACACTTAGTGGCCTGGAGGCTGTGCACCGCTCAGATTGTGCACACCATGCTGCAGGGTGCAGGCTCAGACGTTGACGAGTATCTGTCCCGCTTGAGGGCACTACGATGGCAGGCGATGGCGGTACGTGGGCAGCAAGACGAAGCCGTCGGCAGCCAGCAGGTGGGAGCTGCAGCGGCACGGTTGATGTGCTGTATGTGCTGCATGCCTTGCCTGGCTGATGCGTAGCTCGTCTCAATTGGCGCCGGCAGCTGCCCTGCGGGCGTTTCAAAAGTGCTTTGCATCGCAAACGCCATGCATGTGGCATGTCGCCCTGCAGGAGCTGGAAGCTGGGCGGCAGCTGCCGCGCGGGGTTCACGAGCTGGGTGAGGAGGATATGGGGCGCCTGGCGTCGGCTTGCAGGGAGTCTGGCCTGGAGCCTCTGTTCCTCACAGCGCTCAAGCTTGGTGGTGGCACTGTGTAACACACGGGCAGCAGGCAAGCAGGCACGGTGACAGGGAGCGGGGGACAGCTGAGCGCACTCTGGCCCGGCTGCAGGCCATCAGCAGGAAGGTCGGAAGCGGGGACTTGCTGGCGCGAAGCACAGCGTTTCGCAGCTGTCCAGTAACATCGGCGAGCTGCCTGCGGGCAGCGAGAATCAGGCATGTCCTGCGGCGTGTAAAGAAGTTGGCATGAGCAGCAAAGTGTGTGATGGCAGTGGGCATCCCTTGCAGTGGGCGTGCCTTGCATCTGCTGCCTTCACAAGCCATACCGCTTGAGGCCTCGACAGCTGCACTTCAACAATTCCAAGCGCGTAACTGAGCCCACATCATGCTGCGGCATGATTCAGGTCATGGACTGAGCTTGTGCAACCAGCCCTGAGTGTGCGACCAGACCCTTCCTGGTGCCGCCATCCCGTCCCACCGATGCGAGGCGCGGTCCATCCGAGCCCAGTCGGCTGGATTCAGCCGTTGTGTTGTTCCCAGTGTGAGTCGAGCTGCTGCATGCGTTGAAAGAGCGGGCTCGCAGGTGAGGGGTTTGGAACTGCGCTTGCGACTGCCCTGCACGCCTCCTTGCCAGTTGAATGTGCAACCTCGTGGCCCAGGGCAGCAGCCAGAGAGGGGCCTGGGCTGCGAGGGCGCTGCTGAAGCAGGCTTCGCGCTCCTGGGCGCCTTTGAACATCATCACACTCGCTCATGCCACCTCCTGAGCCCCACCATTGAGCGCCTGGTGCGTGCAGGGGCAGGCATGGAGCTGGCCGACGTGCAGCAAGGAGCGGCGCTGGCGACGGCGGCACCGCCGACAGTTGAACGCCAGCGAGAGCAGCAGCGCATCCAGGCGCCGTCTTACATCAGCCCGAGGGACCCAGGCCTGCGGCAACTGTCTAGTCCAGCCGACACGCAGCCGCACACCAGCCCAGCCCAGCCGCTGCTACTTGCAAGAACAGGTTATGCCTCAGACAGTGGCTCACCTGTGTCGGGAGAGAGTGCAGGGGGTCTGGCTGAAGGCAGCGGCAGTCAGGTGCCCCGTCCACAGTTATCTGGCAGTCAGCAGGAACAGGGAGCAGAGCAGCGGAGCCAGCGCCAGTGCAAGCACTGCAGCACCCAAAACTCTGTTGGCAATTGGTACAGGCACCCCAAAACGCGTGCCTGGCTCTGCCATGCTTGCGGGTGCTATGCAAGAAACAGCGATGGGCGCCTGCCGAGTCCAGCTGTGCTACAGCGCCGCGAGAAGAAGCGCATTGCAGCGCCGCCGAGCCAGCGGCAGTGCATGCAGTGTGGCGCCAGCACACCCGGGGCTGGATGCCATTGGAGGCGGCACCCGGCCACCAAGGAGGTGTGGCTGTGTCGCCTATGTTACGATCGCGCGCGCAGGCAGCTCAAGAGGAAGCGCCAGCACGAAGCCGCTGCAACAGCATCAGACAGCGATGGAGGCGAGGAGTCATGGGAGGAAGATGAGGAGGCACAGCCACTTAGCACGTCGTCTCCCGCAACCCAGCAAGCAGCCCCTGTGCAGCCACCCTTGCCTGGACCTCCTGTTCAGCAGCACGCACCAGCAGCTGTGTTCACAGAGCAATTTTCAGAGGCAAGGGAGCAGCAGCAGCAGCAGCAGCAGCAGCAGCAACTAGCATTGATACCTAGTGCTACATGGGAGACTGCACCTGAGCAGCCAGCGCTGCTGCCTGCCCACATGCCACCAGCCCAAGCCTCGACAGCACTCCTGGTGCTGGAGGCGGCACAGCAGGCGTCAGCTGCGGCAGCAGGGCTGACAGAGGGGCTGGCAGGGACCTTTGCTGCGCTGCTGCCGATGCGCGCAGAGCAGGTGCGACATGCTGAGCAAAAGTCGCAGCGCCGCCTGTGCTCTTTGCAGTTGGCTGCTTTCCCAGCACGCCGTCTGCCTGCAATGCCTGGCCCTGCAGGATGAGTGCCTGCGCCTGATGCTGCAGCGCCGCCAGTACAGCGGTGCGGCAGGGCTGATGCGGGCACTGCTGCACATGCGATGCATCCCGCCCCCAGGAGTACCTCCACCCTCTCCAGACCGACTTTAGCTTGTCTGCCTTTCCTCTCATTCCAGCGCTTGATGTGTTTGCTTCAAGTGGCGCATGCACAGCGAACTGGGCTTTGTTTGAGTGAGCACCACAGCCCAAAATCCCAGCTTCCCAGCCCGCCCCTCCTCAAACAGCCCAGCATTTGTCAACCTCCCCATCCTTTGGCACCGCATTATACTGCTGCGTCTGCCGCAAGAAAAACGGTGCGTCGTAGCCTGCCAGTGTGTGTCTCCATTGCGAACGCCACCGCCAGAGGCCCTGACGGCCGTATCTCAACGTGCCTCTCCAGCAGCAAGGATCAAACAAGGATCGAGCTTGCCTGTGCAACCGCCCCCCCCTTGTGTGTGTGCGACCAACTTTCCTGGTGCCGCCATACCGTCCCACGATGCGAGGCGCTATCCATCCGAGCCCAGTCGGCTGGATGCAGCCATTGTGTTTGCCGGTATACGAGTTTCAGAATTCGTTGAAAGAGCGGGCTCGCAGGTGAGGGGTTTGGAACTGCGCTTGCGACTGCCCTGCACGCCTCCTTGCCAGCTGAATGTGCAACCTCGTGGCCCAGGGCAGCAGCCAGAGAGGGGCCTGGGCTGCGAGGGCGCTGCTGAAGCAGGCTTCGCGCTCCTGGGCGCCTTTGAACATCGTCACACTCGCTCATGCCACCTCCTGAGCCCCACCATTGAGCGCCTGGTGCGTGCAGGGGCAGGCATGGAGCTGGCCGACGTGCAGCAAGGAGCGGCGCTGGCGACGGCGGCACCGCCGACAGTTGAACGCCAGCGAGAGCAGCAGCAGCGCATCCAGGCGCCGTCTTACATCAGCCCATGGGACCCACGCCTGCCGCAACTGTCTAGTCCAGCCGAAACGGAGCCAAGCCCCACACCAGCCCAGCCGCTGCACCCTGCAAGTACTGCTACTGCCTCGGACAACGGCTCACCTGTGTCGGCCGAGAGTGAGCAGGGGCAGCTTGAAGGCAACAACAGTCAGGTGCCGCGTCCACAGGTTGCCGGCCGTGAGGAGCAGCAGGCAGCTGAGGAGCAGAGTCAGCGGCAGTGCTCCCATTGCGGCAGCCCGTGTTCTACAGCGAGGTGGCGAAGGCACTCCCGCACACGTGCAAGGCTCTGCAGTGCTTGCGGGCAGTACGAAACGAACAACAATGGGCGCCTGCCGAGTGCCGCTGTGCTACAGCGCCGCGCACAGAAGCGGATAGCAGCGCTGCCGAGTCAGCGGCAGTGCCTGCAGTGTGGCGCCAGCACACCCGGGGTGCGGCGATATTGGACACGGCACCCAGCCACCAAGGAGGGGTGCCTGTGTCACTCGTGCTACTATTGCGCGTGGAAGGAGCTGAAACGCAAACGCCAGCGGGAAGCAGCTGATGGTGGTTGCAGCAGCGCATCAGGCAGTGACGGTGGCGAGGAGTCTGGGCAGGAAGATGAGCAGGCACAGCCTCCCAGCCAGTCACCTCCCGTAACCCGGCAAGCAGGCCCTGTGCAGCCACCTATGCCCGCGCCGCCTGTTCAGCAGCGGGTCCCTGCTGCCATGGCTGCAGACAACTTTGCAGAGCCAGGGCAGCAGCAGCAGCAAGCGCTGAGCCTGCAGCAGCAAGGAGCGAATCCTACTGCAACATTGGAGACCGCAACTGAGCAGCCAGCGCTGCTTTCCGCCCAGCCTCTGCAGCCCAAAGCCTCAACAGGGATCCTGGTGCTGGAGGCGGCGCAGCAGGCGTCAGCTGCGGCAGCAGGGCTGACAGAGGGGCTGGCCGGGACCTTTGCTGCGCTGCTGCCGATGCCCCCAGAGCAGGTGCGACTTGTGAGGTTGCTTGGGCAGAGCCGCTGGCATAGTGATGGTTGCTGGGAGCAGCGACACTTGTTCCTGTGCGTTGATGGCAGCTGCAGAGTAAGCCTTGTGCCTCCCCTGCCTGGCCCTGCAGGATGAGTGCCTGCGCCTGATGCTGCAGCGCCGCCAGTACAGCGGTGCGGCAGGGCTGATGCGGGCAGTGCTGCACCTGCGAGGCATCCTGCCCTCAGGGCTACCTCCAGCCTGTCCAGAGTGATGTTAGGGCTCCAGCTTGCGTGGTTGCTTGCTGCCTGCCTTTCCTCCCAGCCTAGCTCGTGCTTGTGAGCGGTATGTAGCACATGCACAGTGTGAGAAATCCCAGCCTCGAGTTGTGCCAGCAGCAGAGCCCCCCGCCAGCTTCCCAGGCGCGGCCAGTGCTGCGCAGCTGTCGGCCAAATGGCAAGCTGCTCGTGCCTCCAGCTCGTTGTTTACAGCTCGCTCACGATGGAAGGTTGAAGGGTCAGCAGGGAGCCAGGGCAGGCAGAAGAGGGAGGTCAAGCAGGCAAACGATGCAGTGCATGAGGAATCGGATACATTTTGGAAGAGGACGTCAATAGTAGGGTGTGCGCGAGGTGTGGAAAATCGGTGGGGAGGGATCGAATGCGCGGAGGTGAGTGGAGAGCCCCGATCCGGCCAAAGAAGACTTGGAGGGCTAAATAAGACGAGGTGCATGCGTGAGGCGTATGCTTTGAGGCTGAGGCGTTGA
Organism: Chlorella vulgaris; assembly: GCA_023343905.1. Lineage (NCBI taxonomy): Eukaryota > Viridiplantae > Chlorophyta > Trebouxiophyceae > Chlorellales > Chlorellaceae > Chlorella > Chlorella vulgaris. The sequence goes on from SIDB01000007.1 coordinate 554,137, forward strand.
GGTGCCAGCCACAAGATGTGATGGCAAACTCGAGAGAGAGCGGCAGGCCGGCGCCGAGCAGTATCAATGCCGATCCATCTGCTTGAGAGTCACAGCGGCGGCTGGGTCCTGCTTGTTAAGCCCGATGAATATCCACACCTGCGCAGCGCAGCGAGCGCAGACGGTGCCAAAAGTGTGTTGGGACGTGGTGGCTTGCCGGCTGGTGAAGCCCAGCGGCATGCTTAGGCCAGCTTGCATGTGGCGCGAGTTGTTCAGCTTGCATCATGCGCACAAGCTGATGATGCCAGGATTGCCCATTTTGAGCAAAACACCGGCTCAAAAGGGCATCCATTTAACTTCTGCCGCTTTGCTGCTGCTGCTGCTCTCACCTTGAACAGTGTGTCAAAGAAGACGGGCACCACAGCCACAAACACCTTGAGCGATTCGCTCTGCGGACAAGAAATGGCAGAGGAGAATGAGCACGGCCGGGTTTTGGAACGGCCGGGCAGGGCTGCATGTGGCTGGGCGTGCGTAGCAGAGCAAATCGCAGGGCAGTACAGCCATGGCACGGCCAGTTCAAGAGGCAGCCACAGCCTGGCTGTCCCACCTCGGCCTCCAGGCCATAGTGGCCGGAAAAGAGGCGCAGGAAGGCGGTCCAGCCCTCCTCGGAATGGTAGCCAAGCAAGATATCTGCGAGGCGAGGGCAGGGGAAAGTCAGACAATCATTGCACGCACCGGGAGCAGGAAGGGCGTACACGTGGCAGCTGTGTTTGAAACACAAACAGCAAGCAACAACTTGGCACCGTTCTGCCGCAGGACGGCCCAGCACTGCACAGTGGCGACCCCAGCCTGATCTGAACAGAGTCCGCTAGGCCAGTCCCCAGGCGTGTGACGTTGGCGCGCTCACACGCCACACTGCGCCAAAAGCCCCAGCTGCCCCACCTGCCCCACCCCACACAACGCCCAACACCCGCTACCAGCATTGCTCGGCCACGCCCAACACCACCACCAGCGTTGGTCGGCCACTGCGCCCACCCACCGGTGATCAGGATGATGAGGAAAGCCTTTGCAGTGTCAGACAGGCCCGTGAACACGCGGCCAAAGGTGCGGAACAGGATCTGGCGCTGCGGCACCTGGCGGGCCAGGATGATAAAGAAGACCGAGGCGGAGGTGAGGTCTGCACCCAGGGAGGGGTGGCAGGGCAGGAGGGTGACAGAGAAGATTTGAAGGCGGGTTGAAAGCAGGTGTGCAACATTGAGATGGTAAGGGAGTGAGACGGCAGCCTACCAAGCAGCAGGCCAGGTGGCATGCCCACCCTCAGCCAAGGATGTGTGACGACGCAAAACCGCACACACACACACCACGCATGCATGCAGGGGCACACGCACAGGCTCACACCTGAGACTGCGTTGAGCATGCTGCGCTTGTTGTCCTCCCTGAACTTCTCCGCCAGCTCCACGGCAGAGTGGTGCAGCTGCGCGTGCGTCTGCTCGTCGCTGAGCGGCGGCGACATGCCCAGGGCCGCCTCCTGCAGCATGGGTCAGCAGCGTGAGGTGCACCAAAGCACATTGTGAGAGGAGAGATACACATGCTTGGCCAACTGCGGGCTGCACATCCACCCAGCTTGGTCATCGACCCATCTGCTGGACTGGCGAGATTGCTCCAAGCCAGGGCAGCATCCAGCGCAATGACACAGCAGCCACAGCAGCACACTACACACCACAGCAAGCAAGCGGATCTGCACGCAAGCTTGCTGCCTCAAATGTTACAGCAGCTGCACAGCCAGCTCCGAAGCTCACCAGACGCAGCCTGAGCTCTTCTACATGCAATTCGTGCGCCCCCTCCACTTTCTGGTTGTCTGTGGGCGCAAACGCGTTGCTGTCCAGGCTCTCAGCATAGCTCCACAGCGGGTTGGCCACACCCCGGCTGAGCATGTAGCCAATCAGCAGCGGAATCACCACCAGGGTGCCTGGAGAGCGATGAGGAAGGAGGGCGGTAGCCAGGCAGGAAGGTGCGGCGGCAGGTCAGCAGGTTGCCGTTGCGACTCGGCTGCAGGCACTATGAGCGCAGAAGCAAAGCTTCCGCAAAGCAAAGCAAAGCAAAGCTTCCGCAATCCCCTGATGCCTCTCTGCAACTGCACGCACAGGCGCAGTCGCCAGCCCACAAAACGTAGCACCGGTGCTGTGTGCACACCAAACTTCACACACAAACACACCTGCAAACTTGACGGCCTCCCTGGACTCATACTGATTGGTGATGGCTTCAACAAACACTCGTTCCTCCACCTCTGCCTCATCCACAGCCAGCCGGTTCACAATACCCTGCAAGCCAGCAGGACAAGCACAACAGCACTCAAGTAGACGCCTCTCCGTCATCCAGCTACGCGGCTTGTTCCTTCAGGCGCCGCCTCGGCCGCAGGTCGTGGCATGCCTGCATTGTAACCTTCCTAGCCAAGCCAAACGCGGCACATCGACTGCACGGCCTGCACCACCTGCATCATCATGCTGCAGGGCTGGCTGGCGCACCTGAGCATCAACTATGGGGCGGATATATTCGTCCCGCACGTTTCGCCGGCGCCCGCCGCGCAGCCGCCGCCGCTCTATGACTGCTTCCCGCAGCTCTGCCACCTCACTGGAGTCATCTAGGTCGGCAACGTTGAGCCCCTCCCAGTCCTCCCAGTCCTGCGACGTTGCGTCGGCTGCAGCGCGCGCAGGCAAGGCAGCAACTCGGCTTGGGTGGGATGCGCGGCAAGGCTGCGGTGAAAGGAGGGTAAGCCCTCGCCCCAGCCTGTACCACAGCAGTTGCTTGTGCTTGAGGCGTTCAAGCCGGCAATTGCAAAGTATGCCCCACCTTGCCAGTCACTCCACACGCTCGGTGGCTCTGGTGGGCTGTCTTGCGCATCGTTGGCTGCATCCTGGCTGCCGCTGCCGCCACCGCCTCGTAACCGCCGAAAGTTTGCACCAAACCCTTCGGGGAAATTGAAGCTGTTGCAGACTGGGAGCCTGCGCCGTCTAGACAGGCGCACAGCTTGCATCTGCTGCATCTGCTGCTGCTGCTGCTGCTGCTGCTGCTGCTGCGGGCGTTGTTGTCGAGCGGGAGTCGGCAGTGTCGCCGCCACTCTGAAACACCGTTGTTGTTGGTGGGTCTGCCATCGCTGCGCTGTGAGGCACACCCAGGGCGGTGCGCAGTTGGTGGAGCTCACGGCTGGACGCAGAGCGGGCAGGAAGCCCGCCATCGCCCGACCGCCCACGCCAGGCCCACGGCCTCAGCCAAGGCTGGTAACTGCTTTGCAGTTGACGGCCGTTGCTGCTGCAGCTGATTGAAAGGAGAAAAAAAGAGTGCCGCCAACACTCACGAAGCGCCGCTGTGAAGTGCAGGGCTCTATTACGAGCAAGGCTGATGGGTCTGTTGTCACGACTGAGAAGCGGGCCTGTTGCAATGGCACACAATGTAGTGCTGTCCTGCCTCAATCGTGGTGCGATAAAATGCTCACAAATCGCGCAATTGGGTGCAGGGTTGGACAGAGGAAAGTAGCAGGACCACCGTGCGCCGTAGCCGCAACTCCCCCCACCCTCTGGCTCATTCCGCGCGCTGCAGCACCCTTCATGGCGCCTGCAGCAATGTCGACATGCATCTCAGGGTTACACGCCTACTGCAGGCAGCCTGTGCACGTCAAAGCAAATCGGGCCCACGTGCAGCAGCGAGCGAGCCCCACCGCGCGAGCAGTAGCCGACACAGACCAGCTACCATCCAGCAGCAGCAGCTCGGCGGGGCAGCAGCAACCAGATATTGGCGGCGCACCAAACCGGCTCGCAGCGGCGGGCAAGCGTGTTGCAACCCTCGCTGCTTCTAAGACCGCAGTTCTGGATGTGCAGGAGCAGGGCCGGCCACTAGGTGAAGAGCCCTTGTCTCTCAATGCAGCCTTGCACCGGCGTCCTGCATGTGCCAATCTGAGTCGCCCTTGCGCCCGCTCACATCCCATGCCGCCTGCTTCCGCTCTCGCCTTGCAGCTGAGTACATGACGCTGCCGGCCAGCCAATACTCTGTGCTTGATGCCAAGCGTGTGGAGCGCCTGGACGAGGACACCTTCCGCTGCTACGTGGGCGCCATCAAGCTGTTTTCGCTGGAGGTGGAGCCCGTCATCACAGTGTCGGTGACCGTGCAGGAACGAGGGCCCACCGTGCGCTTGCTTTCCACCAAGGTGTGCAGCAAACAGCGCACAGCGCACAGCAGACAGGAGACAGTAGATAGCCCCACGCACGGCTGGCTTATTGTCGGCCTCACTGTCCGCCAGCGGCCTCGCAGCAGATACATCAGCACTTCGTTGCCCGAGCAGTCTGCATCTGCCTGGCCTTCCGCTGTCTGGCCTGCCCACACCTGCCGCGGCTGCCTGCCTCCCTGCTGCCTCCTGCTTTCTGCCTCCCTGCAGCTCAAGGGCTCCAAGGCAGTAGAGGCGGTCAACGAACGGTTTGACGCCACCATGACAAACGTGGTGCGGTGGCAGGAGGCGGCAGACGGCAGCGGCCTGCAGCTGGTCAGCGACACCTTCATTCAGGTCCAGGTGGCGGTGCCTGGCTGGTTTGTGCTGCCATTGAGCAGCTTAGAGCGCACAGGTGCGAGCGAGGATGCTGCTTGCGTGCGGCGGGGCCAGCTGGTTCAAGGCAGGGCTATGCTGGGTGTGCAAGGCATGCAGTGCATGGCGCCAGTGCATCGTCCATCAATGTGCTCGCTGATGGTATGACTCGTTGCAAAGGTGCACCACCGCCGTGGTGGTGTGCCTCTGCCCAGCGCTGTCCAGTGCCCCTGCAGACCTATATCTGCCACCCCTCGCGCCTGCCTGCTTGCCTGCTTGCAGGCGGCGCTGTGATGGCCAGGGTGTTGAACACAGCAGTGCCTCGCTTCCTGCAGCAGCTTTCTGAAGACTATGCCACCTGGGCGGCTGGGGATGACTCGCGGCAGCCGGTGGCAGACGGAGGGCTGCTGGATGATGCCCCTAATGGGGCAGTCACACCAGGGCACTGAGCAGCGCAAGCCTTCATAGTGGGCTAGCAGCCATTCAATCACGCGGCTCGTGCTTTCAGCGCTACGGCTCGAAGCTTGTGGCTTTCCGCATCCGCCGCCGTGTGTTTCCCAGCTTCACCGCCGCTCCCTTGTGGGCACCTGCGCTGCGCTTGCATTGCTGACGCAGTGCTCGTGTCGCCACTGGCTGCGCCACCCTGGATACCTGCCACCAACCACCAATCAATCGCTGCACCAACTGCTGCAATCGGAGTTGTATCATCAATGTAATGCTTGTGTACCCAGCAAAGGCACTGACTGACATGAAGGCACAACAGGCACGATCGATTCGATCGACAGCGCTGCTCCGCTGCACTGGCCACTCACAGGGTCACCTCTGTAGGCAGATCCAGGCCAGCCTGTTGTTACACTGGCCACACAAAAGCCACAGCGGTGTTATGTTCAAATCAGAGGGAGGCTGTAACGGCAAGGCTGTTGAGGCACAAAGGGAGTGGTAGTAAATGGGCAGGTGGACACATGCTGAAAAGGCAAGCAAAGCACGAGGGTGGGGGTGAGTTGTTTGCATGAGTTTGTTGCGTAACTCGAGGCTCAGTTTGCGACCAAATGCATGCGTTGCATCGTAGCTAGAAGTCAGCGAAGCAAGTGCTAGGCTTGGTGAGACAAAAGGCAGAAAGAAAAGGATATCAGGAACATGTGGCAGCACAAGAAGCTGGAGCCAGAGTTGCGCTGGAGGGGTCTAAGGATGCCCTGAGGCCGGGATGCCTCGCATGTGCAGCAGTGCCCGCATCAGCCCTGCCGCACCGCTGTACTGGCGGCGCTGCAGCATCAGGCGCAGGCACTCATCCTGCAGGGCCAGGCATTGCACACAAACAGAGTACTGTGAGGCAGCCATCAGCACACATCAGCATCCCTGTTGCTCCCCCCGCTCAGCATGTTGCCAGTGACTGTGCCCAAGCAACCTCACATGTCGCACCTGCTCTGTAGGCATCGGCAGCAGCGCAGCAAAGGTCCCTGCCAGCCCCTCTGTCAGCCCTGCTGCCGCAGCTGACGCCAGCTGTGCCGCCTCCAGCACCAGCAGTCCTGTTGATGCTTGGGGCTGCGGAGGCTGGGCAGGCAGCAGCGCTGGCTGCTCAGGCGCAGTCTCCCATGTCGCATCAGGATCCACTCCTTGCGGCTGCTGCTGCTGCTGCTGCCTTGCACCTGCACAGAGCTCTGCAGGCGCAGTTTCTCGGGCCCGCTGCTGAATAGGCAGGTCAGGCATGCACGGCTGCACAGGTGCTGCTTGCTGCTGGGGTGAGGCAGCTGCCTGGCTGGGAGGCTGTGCCTCCTCGCCTTCCTCCCACGACCCCTCTTGGCCATCACTGGTTGATGCAGCTGCCTCGCGCTGGCGCTTCCTTTCAAGCTGAAACCGTATCCTCTCACAGCACTTGTGACACAGCCACTCCTCCTTGGTGGCCGGGTGCCGCGCCCAATGTCGCCGCACCCCGGGTGTGCTGGCGCCACACTGCATGCACTGCCGCTGGCTCGGCGGCGCTGCAATGCGCTTCTTCTCGCGGCGCTGTAGCACAGCTGGACTCGGCAGGCGCCCATCGCTGTTTCTTGCATAGCACCCGCAAGCATGGCAGAGCCAGGCACATGTTTTGGGGTGCCTGTACCAATTGCCAACAGAGTTTTGGGTGCTGCAGTGGGTGCACTGGCGCTGGCTCCTCTGCTCTGCTCCCTGTTCCTGCTGACTGCCAGATAACTGTGGACGGGGCACCTCACTGCCGCTGCCTTCAGCCAGACCCCCTGCACTCTCTCCCGACACAGGGGAGCCACTGTCTGAGGCATCACCTGTTCTTGCAAGTAGCAGCGGCTGGGCTGGGCTGGTGTGCGGCTGCGTGTCGGCTTGACTAGACAGTTGCCGCAGGCCTGGGTTCCTGGGGCTGATGTAAGACGGCGCCTGGATGCGCTGCTGCTCCCGCTGGCGCAACTGTCGGCGGTGCCGCCGTCTCCAGCGCCGCTTCTCGGTGCACGTCGGCCCGCTCCATGCCTGCCCCTGCACGCACCAGGCGCTCAATGCTGAGCGACCTGCTGGTCAAAGGCGCTCAGGTAGCAGGCCAGGCAGCGCCTTGCAGTCCGCAATAACCCCTCGCACCTTTACTGCAACGCATGCAGTTGCTACAGCTGCCAATCGATTGGATCGGGCAGGTGGCCCAGCAAAATAAAATCGTACATGCTTGTAGTGCTCGAGTTTCTGGCGCCTCAAACTGCATCGTTCCACGTGCCTCATCCCGCAACTGTGACTCCCTGCGCCTCCAACACACTCGCGTTTCGAACAAGGCTTCCAAGAGTGGTGAGCTCAGCTAATTTCGGCTGGCTGCAGATTCGGCCTGCTGCTGGCTGCCACTGATGACAACAATGCCTCCCGCCGACGCTGTCACCCACCTGCCGTCTACAGCTGCCTTTCCCCTTGCAGCCAAGATGATGTCATTCTCGGGCAACAAGGGCGCCATCTGGGCGGCCTGGCTGCTGTCCACCTGCGGCTTTGCCATCCTACTGGGAGGCGTGGCCTCTATGCAGAACGTGAGGCGCTGGTACCTCGATCAAGCCACTTGCGTGTATCCACCTGCCTGCTCACAGCCAGCTCACACTCCGCACCGGTCTGCTTGCAGGACTGCTCTGCCAACATCAACGCACTCACGCTGGACGGCGGCAGCACACCAGGGTGGGTGTCTGCCTGCCGCTGGCACCTCGCTTTTGGCGTGCCCTGCCCACCACACCCACATCTTGCTCCCCTTTGCCACCCTCGCTGCGCCTCGTCACTGCTGCAGCTACCTGGCCCCTGTCTCGTGTGGCCACTTCTTCCAATACACATGGTGAGCCACTCAGCCTTGGTGCATGCTTGCTTGCTTGTGTTCACAGTCAGTGAGTCCGCAAAAAGAGGCGTACGATAAGACTCGCCCAGGGGCCAACATGGATGGGAAACAGCTGTGAATGAGTGGCAGCACTATGGCAGGGCGGCGGCATGATGCGCCACCTGCAAAGGCGCAGCGCCGGGCGCACACCAACAACTCCCTCAAGCAGCACACCGCACACCCACCTGTTGCCATACTGCCTTCTGCCATGCGCGGCGATCGCCTCCCTTGCATATCTGCAGGTGGATCACCTTCCTCCACTTCTTCACATGGGTCATGGTGCTGGCCTACCTGCTGATGGACGTCATTCACAAGAACCGCGCTGCTCTGGTCGGCATCCTGGCCGTGGCTGCCGTTCTGCTCATGGACACAGCCAACACCTACCTGCAATACAACTACCTTCCGGGGCTGACAGGTAGTCTGGCTTCTCCAGCCAACGCCTTGAGGGGTGTTGATAGATGTCTCTATGCACCGCGCGTCCTTGTGCTGCACCCCTCCCCTTCAGCTCCAGCTCCTGTACTGTTGTCATTGACAGCCAAGACGGAGACCCTAGCTGCGCGTTGACAGCGTTGCAAATGCTGCTGGCCGGGCCGCTGTCCTGCTGCTTGCTCGGTCCTCATCGCCTGGCTGCCCGTTGCCGGTCACCCCAACCTGCATTGCAGGCACCATGCTGACTCGTGCCAGGGTCACGGTTGCCGGTGCCATCATCGCTGCTGTGGCTGATCTCCTGCTCATCCTGCTCGTTGGCTGGCACGACGACAAGACCACCTACAAGGAGCGCGGGGAGACCACTGGTGAGCACAGCAGAGGGCGGCAACCGGCTGCCTGCACCGCATGGCAGCTGCCGCTGTGGCAGGGGCCTCCAAACACTGAGCTGGCAGCTTTGAGCTGTCTGTGGGCATGCCTGCCTGCGCAGCTTGTAACATCCTGATGTTGGTGCATCCGTGCTGCAGGCACAGGCGCAGGCTACGCCGCTGGCAACACCGTCTACACCACAGTGCCTGTCTCCGCTGAACCGGCATGCACCACAACCACCGCCACGGAGCCGACTACCAATGTTTGAAGCAGCGGCAGACCTTTGGATGACTAAGTGCACAAGGTGAACCAGCGAGTAGTCGTTTCTGTCAGCCCACGACCCAAAGAAACTCAAGCCACACGGCACAAACTCCATATCTAGCGCACGTCCGACCCATGTACCATCAGCTCAGCTCTGCCAATCAGCAGCGTTGTCACTCAAGCTAGTTTGCCCCTGTGTACACACCCCGCACCCCACTTAGTTGTACCTCCCTGTGCCCTTGGGTGCTTTTGATGCATGTGTAATGTTCTTGTTCATGGTGCTCTTGTTCTCCTTTATGAGCTCAGTGATGCATGGGGGGGGCATCAGCGGCAGTTTGGAGCGGTTTGCTGTGGCTGCATGCGCATTGCCGCATGTGCTCCTGCATCAGCAGCAATGCCCCTCAGCCGTGGCTTGAGGGGATATGAAGGCAGCTTCCTTATGTAAATGACCCGAAATGCAAAAAAGATCTTTCATAGGGGGCCTTATTTGCCAGCAGGGCACATGCTGTGCCGTGCTGGGTCCGAAAGCAGGGGTCTTCAGCCGCGACAGGCGCCACTTCGAACCTATTCCTAACTCCACTGCCCTCTCGCACGCGACCTCGACACCCCCGCTCGGTGAGTCTCGTGTCACTCCGCAACTCTGCGGACGCTGGTCTTCGCTTGCAGCCGCTCGCCCCCCTCTCCAGCAGCTGCGACTGGCTGTGCGAGCGAGCTGGCGGGCAGCACGACAGCTGCAAGCTCAGGCAGCAGGGGCTCATCTTCATCGAGGGGCAAACAAACAACCCCCTTGCCCCTCCAAACGGAGCTGGCCCGCTTCGCTTCCATCGTCAGCCACGGTGCTTGCAGCGATAACTAGCAGCTTGCGGGCAGTTCTGGCCGTGTCGAGCGAACATTCTGATAAATTTTGCCGCCGCTCGCCGCCACCGCTCCCCTTGCAGCCAAGATGATGTCATTCTCGGGCAACAAGGGCGCCATCTGGGCGGCCTGGCTGCTGTCCACCTGCGGCTTTGCCATCCTGCTGGCGGGTGTGGCCTCCATGCAGAACGTGAGGCGCTGGTACCTCCACCAAGCCGCTTGCATGCATGCAACTCGTCTGTTGACAGCCGGCTGACATTCTGAGCTGGTCTACTTGCAGGACTGCGATGGCAGCTTGCTCAGCACCCTCACCCTGGGCGGCGGGGGCACGCCAGGATACCTGGCCCCTGTGTCCTGCGGGAAGTTCTTCCGCTACACCTGGTCAGTAGTCTTCGGTCTGTGCAGGGGCGCAGCGCTGCGTGCACTTCCAGCCGTGTAGCTATTTTCCTGCCTTGCCTCATGATAATCTTCCTTGCATGTCTGTAGGTACATCACCTTCCTCCACTTCTTCACATGGGTCATGGTGCTGGCCTACCTGGTGACTGACAAGATCCACAAGAACCGCGCTGCTCTGGTCGGCATCCTGGCCGTGGCTGCCGTTCTGCTCATGGACACAGCCAACACCTACCTCAACTTCGACTACATCCCAGGGCTCTCTGGTGGGTTGAAGCTGTCTGCTAGGCTCCCGACGGATTTGAACTCTACGTGTTTGCGTATGTGCGCACACCTGCGCCCAGCCTGATTCCTCCTCTTCCTGTGAGCTCCTCACTAAATAGCGCATGTATTCCCCCATCCTGTGCGCAGGTTCCCTGCTGACTCGGGCCAGGGTCACAGTTGCCGGTGCTTGTGTTGCCGCTGCGGCCAACCTCCTGCTCATCCTGTTGGTCGGCTGGCACGACGAGAGGACCACCTACAAGGAGCGCCACGAGAGGGACATTGTTGGTGAGTCGCAGCTCAAACGGAGTCGCAATGTGGAAGCCCGCGCTATCTCCAATCGCAATTAACACTGCCATGCGGCCGCTGTGTAGCTTTCTCGATTTGTCATATGACTTTTCGCATGCTTCCCGCTCGTTCCGTTTGCAGGCGCAGGCTACCCCGCCGGCAACACCATGTACACCACCACGCCCGCCACCACCACCACCGGTGTCCACAACACAGGTGTCCACGGCAAGACCTCTGACCTGCACACCGCCACTGCTGTCTGAGCTGCGGCAAACCAGCTGCAGCTAAAGCGTGTCATGAGCTGCAGCACGGCTGCTCATGTGAGCAGGCAGAGATGTGGCAGAGATGTGTCCAACACGACTCACCAGCCTCACACCCAAAACCCAAACTCAAGCCTCACGGCATCCCATTCCTAATGCGTGAGACATATTGTGCGCGTTGGCAGACAGCCTACAACACCAGTTGATGTACATCATGAATCTGCCTGGTTTTGTGCATTGCGAGGCATGCCATTGCACCTCCATATGCAATGATCCTTTATCCATCTAATCCTGAAAAGGTTTTCTATTCCTCGGGGCGTAAGCTCGTGTAATACATCCATACCCTCATACAGTGCAAAGTGTAGCAGAGTGGAAGCACAGCAACATTGGAGAGAAGGTTCAGAAAGAGCACAGCCGCAGTGGGAAAGGACGGTGACTGTCAATGGCAGTTCTGGGATGCTGAGGTTGGGTCATATACGCAAGGCCGCCTTGGGTTTACTAATAAAAGACTGGGCGTTTCATAGAAGAGATAAGAGACGAGCTCATGCGCGTCTGCATTTTCCGGATGTGTTTCAATACCTCTTTAGCTGTTTTGGTGCAGGGTAACACCTCTCTTGCTTGGTACTTACTCTCCCAAACCGATCACTTGGAGGGCACGCCAGCTGGCATGACGTACTTGTCGGGGCGGCCCACAACCTTCTGCTGCCACAGCTCGCGGATGAGGGCAAAGCCGAGGGGGATGGCGACATCGGGGCGCAAGAAGTAGGTCTTTGGCCGCATGTTGGTCATCACCTGCACAGTTCACAACCAGGCGGAAGTAACAACAACATTTCAAATATCCGCCGTGTGTGTGACGGCAAGGGGCAGCAAGGGGCAGGCAGAGCGTGCACTCATCCAATGAGGCAAGGCGAGGCAATGCACGGCTCGAACCGCAACACACAAACGCCAGGCAGGAAGATGTTGCAAAGAGAGGGAATTGCAGACAGATGCGAAGCAGCACAGCACAGCACAACACAGCACAGCACAGCACAGCAGGGCACGGCACAGCACTCACCTCTGCCCACTTGCTCATCATGGCGTCACCCTGGCGCTGCACCTCATTGGCGCAGGCGTCCAGCAGGATTGGGTACTTCCAGATCAGCTCCGCACCTTTCTGGGACTGCGGGTGGCGGAGGTGAAGCGCAGTAAGGTGGAGCGCAGTGCAGTGCAGTGAGGGGCAGTGCAGTGCAGCGAGGGCAGTGCAGTGCAGCGCGGGCAGTGCAGTGCAGTGAGGGGCAGTGCAGTGGAGTGAAGGGGCAGAGCAGAGAGGGCAGTGGAGTGAAGGGCAGTGAAGGGCAGTGGAGTACGGCCGGGTGACACCAGCGAGGTCTGTGGACGGCTGGGGGGGGCTACAGCAAGTGGATTGCGGAGTGGCTGGCTTCCTGCCTGCCGATGCGCCTCGTCACGCACTAGACTGGCTTGTCCTGTGCATGCCGTGCGGCTGACTGGGCCGCTTGCAGCCACGCCTACGCTCCCTGCTGTGCCAGAAGTGCTGCCAAGTATAAAGAGAAGAAGAAGCGAAGGGCAGTGACAGGGCAGAACTCACCAGCTTGAAGTCGTGGCCAAAGGAGTCCATCCAAGCCCGCTCATACAGCCGCGTGTTTTTGCTGCTGTAGTTGCCCGCCTCACGGCACGCCAGCAACGTCTCCGCCGCCACCTTGCCAGCCATCATCGCCGTGTGGATGCCCTCGCCTGCAACAGTCGATGTGAAACAACCGGAGAGTGAGCAGCTAACGCTCGAGGGTGCTGCAAGACAAACGAGGCAAACATGCCGCCTCTCATGCACACAGTCACAATCTGCCCCAACAATCTGCACCCCGGCCATGACCCAAAGCCTGTCTTGCATCGCAGGACAGAGGGCGAGAGCAGGCAGGCGGGCGCCGCACTCACCCGTCAGGGGGTCGATAAACCCTGCTGCATCGCCAATGATGATCACATGGTCGTCGTAGGTGGTGCGCAGGCCCTGGCCACCCACACGCAGCGACCCGGCACGCATGCGCTCACACTTGGGGTTTGGCCCCATGGCGGCTGAGATGAATGGGTCGTGCTTGATTGCATTCTCGTGCAGCCGCTTGAGGTCATCAGCCTGGATGTGCCACGCAGGGAGGGAGGCAGGGAGGCAGGCAGCAGGGTGTCAACAAGGCAGGGAGAGCAAGGCTGCGTGTGAGAGTGCGTGGCCAGCTGTGCATCCAGGCTCACAGACCCCTGCAGCAGGAATGCTACCAGCAAGGCTGGAGAGCACAGCAGTGGCAGCAGCGGCGGTCCCACCCATGCTGCCCACAGGCTTGCTTCAGCGGGGGATGCCGGGCAGCTGCAGCAGCCGTGGCGGTGCCCGGTGCCTGCTGGCATTCCTCTGCCCAGGCGTCACAATAGAAGAGAGATAAAATCACCAACCAGCAATGCTGTGATAACCCCAGATCGCTCCCGCCCTCTACACCCAAAGACAGCTAGAGGCACCAGGCGCTCACCGTGCACGAGCCCATCTGTCCCTCCTTGGCGCCGCAGGGGATGAGGTAGTAGCAGAAGCCCAGCTCATCCTTGGCGTGCTTGAAGATGGCGGCGTAGCTGCAGCAGCAGGAGCGAGCCCAGAGAGAGAGAGAGTCGTGGCAGCTCAGGCAGGTAAGGCAACAACCAGAATTACAGCAGCGCAACGGTGACGATGGGTTGCGCAGGCGGGGCAAGCAGCACAACCATGCACCGCACAACACTCCAATCAATCAGAACATGACATGAAACCAACCAATGAAGCTCAAATCAATGTTACCAGCGCTCACCCCGGCAGCGACCAGCGCGGGTAGAACACCAGGCCATCAAAGTTTGCATTGTGGGAGCCGCCAGCAATGTAGGCGCGGGAGGAGACGCCCTGGGGGGGCGCTGTGCAGTAGCCCAACTGGGTGGCAAGGCGGGAGGTGGACCCGTCGGCGCACACCAGCATGCGGCCACGCACCACCTTGCCCTGCAGTCCAATCGGGTTAGCACGCAGTGGGCAGGCTGTGGTAAAGGGGCAGGTGCAGGTGGCAACGGCGGCGCCAGGTGCTAGCGCAGAGTAGCAGCAGAAACAGCAACAGGAGCAGCAACAGCAGCAGCAGCAGCAGTTGGCTTACATCAGTCGACTTCACTGTCCACAGCCCCTCCTCCTTTGAAAAGGTGACCTCGGTGCCAACCTCGAACTCCTCCATCAGCTCTGCGCCCGCCCGCTGAGCAGCCCTGGCCACTCGCACATCGAGGTCAATGCGGCGCACAGCACACGCAGCAGCCGTGCCCAGCTTGTGCTGCGAGTTGCCTGCAGACAGGAGGCAGGAGAGGATGTGTCAATCGATCAGTCAAAGGTTGCCAGCTGCCAAAGCAGCGGCCCTGTCTGCCATGCCGCCACGGTTGCCTGCAACGCGACGCGCCTGCGACGAAGCTGGCCGTGCCTGACACACACGCTGCTGGACTGCTGCAGCTGTGCAGTGCGGTTGCAGCTGTGCAGAGCGGTACAGATGTGCAGTGCGGTACAGCGCTGCGGTACTGCTCACCGATGTAGGCGAGGCCTGAGGGCGAGATGAAGCCGCCATTGTCGGCAAACTTGACCTCATCTGCCGCCCGCAGCTCCTCAATCACACCCATGTCCTGCAGCACACACAGGCAGATACACAGACGTAAGGACGTGGCGCTGCGCTGCTATGGCAAGCCAAGGTTGACAGGCAGCGGAGCACGGCGCATTGCAAAAATGAATTGGCTGCCCAGTTGGGCTGTGCCGCACTGTTTAAGCTTCGCTATCAGGATTGATCGCTCCTGGTGACACCAAGCTGTCCATCCCAGGCTGGCAGGCTGCTGCACTTTGGGAATGTTGCCGCTTGTTGCCACGGCGGAGCCATAGGCTTGGTGTCAGACAGCGACAGGACGCAGCAGCTGGTACAGCGGTCTAGCCGCGCCCAGCTGTCTTACCTCGAGGATGTGGATGGCGGGTGTGCACACCGCGTCACCACAGATCTTGTCGCGAGGGAAGCGCTCCTTGTCCAGCAGGGCAACCTTGGCGCCGCTCTTGGCCATGTAGAAGCCACAGACAGAGCCAGAGGGGCCTTCAACATGGGCGGGACCGGGCAGGGCGGGAGCATGTGAGCTTGTGCATACGGGAGGCATCTCGTCTTAATCCAAGATATGCGTACTGGCATGGCTGCTGTCATGATAATGGTTCAACGTTGGTACAAATAGATGGCGGAATGTAGCCATGTAAGAGGAATGCAGGCACAGAGAGCGGCAACTATTGCACCAACCGCCGCCAACTGCCCAGCGGCATCAACTCTGCGCCGGCCTCCCCTGCTGCCAAATCACCTGCACCCACGATGATGGCATCGTAGCACCCCGCTGGCAGCGTCGCAGGCGTGTATGGGCCGGCGATGGGCTTGGTTTGCCTGCGAAAAAATGACCTTGATTTGAAGACTTTAACATCTGAAGCGCGACCTCGATGCAAGTGCTGTTGCAGGCATGGCCGCGCACCTCAGGGCCCGCCGCAGGAGCAAGCCGCCGCCGACCGCAGCAGTCACTGCTGCTGCTCCCAGCAGGACCTTGTTCTCTTTGACATCCTCCAGTCGCATGTTCAGCATGGCTGGCGGCGGCAGAGCCAGTTGCAACAGGCGATGATCGTGAAGCCCGAGCGACGAGGCGTCTGCTGGTTGCCTTTGCCGGTCAAGGTGCTTGATTGCAAGTAAACAGGCCGCGATTGCAAAGCCCGCTTAATTTTCTTGATGGAAAACTGAAATTAACTCAACCCATTCGGCGTGACCCGATCCAACTGCATTCGATTGACATTGACGACGGCGGGCTTGGGTCTTTGAGCGCCCTTCTTCTTCCCACTTTGCCGGCCTCCGCCTCAATGTCAGCACCAGCAATGCAGGGACTCCCGTGATTGCGAGCAGCACCACCTGGTCGAACGGTGGCGCCTCGCTTGCAACCGGGGCGCTTAGCGAGCAGGCGGCCTCCCTGCTGAAGGCTCACAACACATGCAGAAGGATGATGGGGATGGCGAGGGGAACCCGCCCGCACCCTCCGTGCTAAACAAACTGCAGAAATGGGTGCGCCGCCGCCACCTGCACCCGCCCGCCCACCGCTGCCGTTTCCTGCTGTTGCCACCTACTGCTTCCATCACACGCCGGCCCTGCTCTGAGACTGCCGCTTGCTTCCTCCTTGCCGCCAGGCTGACTACGAAGCAATGGGCAGCCCTGTGTGGCCCACCCGCTTTCTCCCCATGAAAACGCCCATGAGCAACGAGATCCTGGGCAGCTGGAGCTTGGCTGAGGCCCCCAAGCACCCCCTGACGGTACCGCGGCTGCTGGAGACCCAGTCCAAGCTGGGCCGCACAGTGGGGCTCATCATTGACCTTGCAAACCACGACTGCCTGTGAGCTGGGGGGGGTAGGTGGTCGCAAACAACACGTGCGGGTGCTGTCAAATGTGCAGCACCGACCGCAAGCTGCGGGTGCAAACCACGCACTGCACGTTGCGCATGCAAAAGGTGCACGGCGCCTGCCAGGTGCCGCTGTGCCACTAAAGCCTGCTGACGGTGTGCCGGCGGTGTGCTGTGCTGCTGTGCTGCTGCAGATATTCGGATGACATGCCAGAGTCGCTGGAGTATGAACATGTGCAGGTGAGGGGCTCGCCTCAGCATATACACAAGCCGCCGCGAGCAGATTTATGGTTGGCAAGCGTGACCAACGGCATGTGCTGACCGCAGCGCCTGCTAGCCTTGCCACACTTAGCCCATGGAGAGCCGCTCCTGCTCCTGCCTGCCATGTCGGTGCCTTACCTGCATGCTGCGTGCACATCACTCGCCGGCCCGCAGCTGATTGCCAAGGTGCTGCCGACGCGTGAGGCGATAGCTGAGGTGGAGCGGATCGCAAACAGCTTCTGGGCGCAGCACCCGGAGCAGCACATTGCAATCCACTGCGCCTATGGTGCGTGCCTTCCCGCCTCCCCCCGTCTCTCTCCTGCCTGTCTTCCTGCCTCTTTGCCTGCCGGGCCGCCTCACATGTGCTGGCCGGCCGCGGCGATGCCTCAGGCTGCACAAGCCAGCATGCTGAGTTGCCGGCTTTGCTGTGCTTAAGGAGGGGTTGACTGCCCGCCGGCGGGCATTCGAGCTTGCTGCTGCTGCATGCATGCCCTGCCTGTCTGTTACATCGCAAGCGTGTGGGCTGCACGCCTCTGCCTCACCTCCTGTAGCGCCTCTCGTCTTTGTCCTTCTCCCCATGCAGGCTTCAACCGCACCGGCTTTGTGGTCTGCTCCTACCTGTGTCAAGCCTGCGGCCTGAGTGTCGAGCAAGCGCTGGAGAGCTTTGCGGCTGCACGGCCCCCCGGTGTGAAGCATGAGAAGTTCATTCGGGAGCTGCATGTGCGGTATGGCAGCACTACAGCCAGCATGGCCACCACGCCAGAGAGCGGTAGCCTGCTGGGCGCCTCCCCACCTGCAGCTGACACCCTGGCAGCAGAAGCTGTGTGGCTGCGTCAGCATGGGTCTGCCGCAATAGCGGCGGCGGCGGCGGCGGCGGCTGATGGCGGCGGCCAGGCTCCTGGGCCGGACGTGCCTGCGCCTGCTGCTGCGGCAGCTGCACTTTTGGTAGATGGTGCGGCCGTGTCTGACCAGCAGCGGCAGGTGCAGCAGCAGCAGCAGCAGCGTGAGGAGGAGGACCAGCACTTTGAGGATGCAGCGGCCATGGTGCGGCAAGCATCACAGCGCAGCCGCACGCTGTCGCTGCGGGGCAGCGGCGGCGGCGAGTCCCTCAAGCCAGCAGGCAACACCTCGCCTTGCAGCGGCGGCGGCAGCTTCAACCGCGACCACAGCGGGCACAGCGGCCTCGCGGAAGCGGCAGCTGCCATGGAGCTTGATGCGGCGGCGGCGAGTGAGGCAGCGGAGGATGCAGACGCTTGGGTGGCGACCACGGCGGGGGTGGGCTTCGATGCCAGCCGCAAGCTGCGCATGCGCAACCCAAGCCGCGGCGCCGCCGCCAACGGCGGCAATGGCGGCGGCAACGGCGGCGGCCTGTCGCAGGCGCTGGCCGGCAGCAGCTCTGCCCTGCACGGCGGTTCCCCAGACAGCTCCGCCTCGTTTGTTGTTGGGGGGGAGGCCAGCTTGGCCAACGGCCTGCGCACGGGCACATCCAGCATGAGCGACTTTGCGGCTGCGGCGGCCCACTTGGAAGGTCACAGCAGTATGCGGCGGTCAACCAGCCTGGTGCTGGCCAGGTGTGGGGCTCAGAGCTTGGGTCTTGGGTTGGTCACAGCTGGCGGCTGTATATGAATGTGCTGCCAGCTGTTACTATGAGAGCTGAGCACGCAGACAGCCTGGGCTCCTCTGCTCCGCTGCTGCCGACCTGGCTCCGCCTTGCTGCCCGCTGCGCTGCCTGCGGCAACTGCATGCAAGTTCTCTCCGCAAGTCCTGTTCCAAGTGCGTTCTGGACACCGTGCTTGCCCACTGCCTGCTTACTGCCTGCCCACTGTTGCTGTTGCCTGCAGGGCACTCACTGACGACTTTTTGCAGAACAATGGCACCCCCAGCAATGCCGAGCTGGCACCCTCGGCTGTTGCGGAGGCCTGGAGCAAAGGATTGCTGCTTGCAGCCGGAGACTCCTCAGCAGAGCAGCCAGATGGTGAGCAGCCAGCAACCGCCAAGCCAAACAAGCAGCAGTTGCAGCAGCGGTCGCACCAGCAGCCACCATCTGGTCCGCAAGCAAGCGCCAGCAACGGCAGCACACTCCCAGGCGGGCTAGATGACTCGGCAGCGGCGGCCGCTGCGGCGATACCTTGCAGCAGGTTGTGTGGCTCAGCCTGCACCTGCCGCGGCTGCCGAGGTGGTGGGGGGGAGAGGGATGGGAGACAGCACGAGGGTTTTGAAGAGGAGGAGGAGGAGGTGGTGGAGGAGGAGGAGGGAGAGGAGCAGTCACCTGCAGAGCGGCGCGGCGGCTCGCCCACGCGGCGGGGAGGTATCCCACTGCCCCTGCCTGTGCCCGCTCCTGCGGTACTACGTCCCCCAGGTACCGTCACCACCACCTTGCAGCAGCACCTGCAGCAGCAGCTGGCGCAGCAGCAGCACCCGGCCACGCCCGCCACCCCGGGCAGCAGCACCGTCACGCCGCCACCGTGCGGCACCGGCCCGCGTCACAGCGCCTCCTTCCGGCGGTCGGCCAGCGTCGACAGCGACAACCCCAGCCTGGGCTTTGGGGTCCGGGAGGTGCTGCTGCAGCTCAGGTTGGTGTGCTCTGCCTCTGGCTCTGCTTGCGCCCTGTGTGATCAGCAGGCCAGCCAGCTGCCACCCGTCCTGCATGCATCCTGCACCGCTAGCCTGGCTGGCAGCAGCAGGCACAGCGTGGCACGAGGTACCACGAGGAATTTGGCGGCGTACCACTGCTGCGGCAGAGCTGCACGTGCTGCTTGTGCTGATGTTAAAGCTTTGGCACCTACCTGCCGCCGCCCCTTGGTGTGCCTGTGTATTGCAGGGGGGGCGCCGCCTCAGGCAGGACAAACGTGCGAGGCCCCGAGGCGCTCGCTAATTTGTTTCGAGACGCAAGCGCGGATCAGCTTGACTTGGATGGTCTGAGCGTGGAGGATCACCTGGCGGCAATGGAGCTGTCTGCTGGCCTGGACTCCCCTGCTGTCAGCGGGCTGCTGCCACGAGTGCTGGAGGCGCCTGCTGACTACTCTGCCTCCAGCTGGGGCCAGCACAGCTCCAGGCCCTCCAGCGCTGCCGCCCCGCCGCCGCCGCTGCAGCTGGAGCCGCAGGGTGACGCCGGTGGCGCGGCCGCTGCTGCGATCGGCTTGGGACGCTCGTACCAGCAGCAGCAATCCCAACACCAGCAGCAGCAGCGGCAGCAGGAGGAGGCGCCCAGCAAGCGAGGCAGGAGGGGGCATCGCGGCCCTTGTGCAATCATGTAGTGCGGCTGCCTCCCCAGCCAGCTGTGCCATCACCATGCCTTGCTGCCCCCTGACGCCTGGCTGCCCGCCCACCGTTGCTTGACTATTGACTGCCTGACCAAGGCATACCGCAAGCCACTGACTACCGCTTTGTATCACTCCTTCTGCCAAGAGACTTTTGAACTTCTCTCTCCTGCCGCCACACCACACCACATTTGCAACCCGGAAACTGCATCCTGTGTGCCTCGAGGGCAGTGTGGAGCAGGAAAGCCAAGCTGGGCTGAGCCAGGGACGGGCCTTGATCAGTGGGCAGTTAGTTACCAGGGCAGTGGTGGTGTGTTTAGGGGCACAGCTAGGAAATAGAGGGCGGCCAGGCGCCGCAGCAGCAATCATCGCTCATCTCCAGCTCCAGCTGCGGGATCCCACCGAGACTTGCGCTTCCGTGGTTCAGCGCCGAGAGCGCCATTTCCGTGCAAGGCCAGCGGCGCCTTCACAACGTCAGCCAAGGGCGGTGGCTGTGGCGGTAAGGGCAACCGTGGAGCGCCTGCGTCCTCAATCCTTGCTTGCAGTATAGGTGGTGGCGGCGGAGGTGGCTGATAGGGAGGCGGAGGCGGCAGCTGCTGGTTGGACGGCGGCAGCGGGTGCTGATACGGTGCTGGCAGCGGCAGGGCTGGCCAGTAGGGTGGCGGAGGTGGCGGTTGCTGATCCTGCTGCCACGCGGACGGCCTCATCAACTCCCCAGGCTGCTGCTGCAGTGGTGGGGTGCCTGTGCCTGCAACTGAACACGCGGGCACAGCTGGCATGATGGGCAGTACACTGCCGCCGCCGCCATCACCTAGCACATCAAAGGGATCGTACACCGCTGCTGGCGGCTCTGCTGCGCTGTGGGGTAGCAGCTGGCTGCTGCTGCCCACTGTGTGCATTGAGGGCGCAACGGCAGGCGGCGGCACGCTACTGAGTGAATCGCCTGCTGCAGCGCCCCCCCCAACCGACTTGCTGAGCAGCGTTGGCGGCTGCCCCTGGCTGGCTGCGGCGCTGGGCGGCGCGGTGTCTGCTGGTGGATCCGCTGAGAAGCTGCCCGGCGACATGGACGAAAGCAGGATGGCTGCAGGGCTGAGGGGCTGCTGCAAGACCTGCTGCCGTGGCGGGTACTGCTGCTGCTGCTGCTGTAGCTGCTGTTGGTAAGAGCCGGGCGGGGGCATGCCAATCGTTGTGGCTCCAGACACCGAGAGTGTCGGTCTAGTCGCTGTCCCCATGCCACTGCTTCCGTCCGCCGCTGCTCTGCCTCCTCCTCCTCCTCCTCCTCTGCTGCCGTTGCCGCCGCCCGCCCGGGCAGCCTCCAGGAGCGCTTTGAAGCGTGCTTGCAGGGCTGCGGTGGTTGCTGGGTCGAAGATGTCGTCACACCACCACAGGTCTAAGACCTTGATCACAGATGCAAGCTGCTCCGCTGGCAGCACTGCCAACAGGTCAGCGACCGTATCCAGCAAGGGCGCAAACCTTGGCGCTGCAACACACACACAAACACACCAGAGTGTGGATGGTGACAACAGCGACGATGTCCTGACCACGGGCTTGCCAGGCAGCGCTTCTGGCCATGCATCACAAGGGTACAAACCACCTGGGTGGCTTCCTCTTTACTCACCATAACGGTCCTTGTCAGCCCGACGGCTCTTAGACTGACGCAGGATCGTTGACATGACATAGAGCAGCTTCAATCGGTAGCACGCCTTCATCTGCTTCATCTCGTGCACGATCAGAGCGCACACGGCCTTGTACGCCTGCACCAGACCGACCGTGCAGCGGTGATGGGACGGCGACTGCGCGGCGGCCGCTCTGTCTCGGCTGCCAGCTCTTTGCAACGCTTACCAACTTATCGTCCCGCACTGCAATGTCAGCCAGCGTGTCTAAGAGGTCCCGAGTAGCCTGCTTTGAAGCGCGCCTCAACAGCTCCCGCCACTCGGCCTCCCGGGGCCAGCCCGACATGTTGTGCGTGCGCTGATGCCTGCAGACTGTCCAGACAAAGACAGCACCAGCATCCGCCGATCGCGCGTTGCCAAGCTGCTGGATTAAACTGTGCTAAACTGTGAAGGATGTGGGGAGACGGATAAAGGACGGATCGACAACGTGAGCGACACTGAGACGTCGTGCTGCTGGCCATGCACTCCGCCCCGGGCCCTGGTTGGGGCGTCACGAATGCAAAGTGCAAACGGGCGTGCAGATGGGCAGCAGCACTGCAGCCAGGCACCATGCTGCTGACAATACACCTGCCCATTCTTCGCAAGGCGTCGCAGCCCACTCATGCGCAGCATCGCCGTCGCCCTTGCAGCTGCCGCCACTTCATCCATGGGCCCTCCTGGCCTCCTGATCACTACTCCTTCGAACAGTCTGTCACTTCCTACACCACTTAAGCTGTAGCACCAGGGCAGTGGCTGCAGGCGATCGCCTCACACTTTGCTCTCCAGTCGCTGCTGCCCCGCTGTCACGTTCATTCGAGCTCACACAACCCACCGACACGGCAAGGCCGCTAGTCAAAGCGCTGGCGAACTGACGCCAGCGCGCGCTGGCCGCTCCTGGACGTCTGGTTGACGCTCAGGGCAGCATGGCAGCGCTCAGAGGGAAGCCAGCCTACGGCAGCGCGGTGGAAGTGGACGCCCGCGGCGGCGGCGCCTCCACCAGCGGCAGCGGCGGCAACGGCCCACTCGGCACGTCACGAAACCGCACAGATTTGTTCCTCAAATACAGACGTCAAGCTCGGGGGGGCAGTCGACCGTTGGCTGCACCAGGGACCACAAATGGAGAGAGGTGTGCCTGCCAGGCTGCTCTCGGCCTGCCTGCTTGCCTTGGCAGGAATGAACTGCTGCAAGGCTCTTGCTCACTTCAGGCACCTTCTGCTTGCAGCCTCGAGACTGCGCGGCTCATGGCATCTGCATTGGGAGGCATAGACAGCGCCGAGGCCGGGCTGGGAGGCGTGGCAGCGGCCTTGCCGCCGCAATATGTTGAATTCAAAGAGCAGATACGGCTGTGAGTGCCGTGTGTTATGTGTCATGCTGCATTGCTTGGCAATCCTTGTGGTTTCAACTGCAAAATTAGCTGTGGGCCAGTGCATGGCATGCCTCATACTACTTCTGCCACTGCTGCCGGTGCCGGGGCTGCTGCTCTGACGTGCCCAATGCCTGCCTCCTGCACAACTGCATGTATTCACGTGTTCATGTATTGGTGGCGTGCCTGCAGAGAGATGCTGGGCATACAGCAGAAGATGGGTGAGCTGAGGGGTTTGCACGGCAAGGCCACCCTAAGCCGATTTGATGACACAAACGACGACGAAGTGCAGGTCAGCAGAGGCAGTGGCCTGGCCTTGCTGCATTTTGTGGCGAGCGCTCCCACCTGCAAAGCCATGGCAGCAATGTGCCGGGGCGTTTAGCCAGCCACAGCCAGGCTTGCCACCGCTTGCTTCTTTGGGAGGCACCTCCAACCTGCTTGCCCCTCAAGCAGCCTGCTACCTGCTCCCGCGCTGCCCCTACGCATGGTGCATGCAATCCTTGTCCTCTACTCTCTCACCAGCCTGCCTGGGCGACTGCACACTTTCTCGCTATCCTTCGTGACCGGCCTCCCGTCTGAACCTCCGTCGCACTTCTCTGCAGGTGGAGGTGTTGACGCAGCAGACCACACGCATGTTTCGCAAGTGCGAAGCGCGGCTGCAGCAGTTTGGCACTGAGCCGAGTGTGAGCGAAGCAGACGAGAAGGTCAAGCGAAATGTGCAGGTGGGGCAGCTAGCTGCAAGCGGTGTGGCACCCTGATGCCAAGGTCAAACAAGCGCTGACCGCCTCAGGTTGCTGGTTGTTGTGTGCTTGTCTCGTTTGATGGCGGATGTTGCTGCTCACGGCACCAATGCGTCTTGGCTGCCGCTTGCATGCAGCGAACCCTGGCAGTGGAGTTGCAGCGTCTCTCGGTGCAGTTCCGCAAGCAGCAGAAAGCCTACTTGAATCGCATTCGCAGCAAGGACGGCGGCGGCGGGGCGGATGGTGCGGGTAGCAGCTTCGATTTGTTGGATGAAGGAGGGAGGGGCAGGGGCCAGGAAGGAGGCGACTACGACCCCGGCTTCTCCTCCACGCAGGTGGGCAGGCTCCGCAGGCTGTACCGCACAGCGTTCCTGGCAGTGACAGCCTCTGCTCCGAGCAGAGATTTTGGTTTTGCCAAGGGCAGGCTGCAAACCCCATAGCGTTTCTGGCTGAGGTTGGCAGCGGGCCGAGGCTGCCTGAAGGTGGTTGGCTCACGTTGCCATGCGCCATCCTCCTGCTGTCTGCTGCCCGTCTTGCCATCTGCTGACTGATGCCTCATGCTTGCCTGCCTTGCCTGCCTGTCGGGCCGCCGCTGCAGGCGCTCAAAGTTGACAACATGACGGCTCTGATTGATGAGCGCGACAGGGAGGTGCACAACATCGTGGCGTCGATCAACGAGCTGGCACAGGTGCTCAAGAGCGGACTGTGTGTTGTGGCTGGAAGACATGAGGGATGCGAGCAGGCACTTGCCCGGTTGCAGCAATGGCTACAGCCATCCTGTTGAGCTGCAGCTTGCCTGTCGCTGACGCGTGCATACGATTGGCGCTCGGTTAAATGTGTGCCTGCCCGCTTGCCTCCCTGCCTGCAGATCATGAAGGACTTGAGTGTGCTGGTGATTGATCAGGGCACCATCCTGGATCGAATAGATTACAACATGGAGCAGGTGGGCTGCCCCTTCCTCCGCGTGCATGTGCAGCTGACGGGGCATGCAAGAGCTGGAAACAGTTCAGGGCCAGGGTATCCAGGCCTGTGGCACCCTTGGCTGTAGTTGGCATGTAGCATGCGACTGCTGGAAGTGCTGTTTGGCCTGCCGCTGCAGCAGTGGAAGGGAATATATATTCACGGCCTTTCTCCCATCCTGCTCGGATGTCCTCCCTCGCTGCAGACGTCGATGAAGGTTGAGGAGGGGGTGCGGCAGCTGGAAAAGGCGGAGAAGAAGCAGAAGCAGAGCGGAATGGTGCTGTGCATCATGCTGCTGCTGGTTGCCATTGTGGTCATGGTGCTGCTAGTGATTTTCAAAGCCATTTTCTTGTGATGCTGCGAGGCTCCCCTGCAAACTCCTGCAAGCTCCCGTGTTGAGCCCCACTCCCTCCTCTCCGCCACGCTGCTTAGGGTGCGAATATGTTACACATCTACAGGTGGACAATACAGGCTGCGCATAAGCTCAAGACTACAGTGAAAAATCATGGGATCTGCTGCTAGGAATAGGATCAAATCAGTACTCAAGTGATGGGGACCGTTGGGTCGGAAGCGGGCACGGAAGTTTGGCAGCGTATGCCCCAAATCCGCTAGCCCCTCAGGCCGCGCAAATCCTTCCCTCTCCCTCTCCTGGCACTTTTCTGGGGCGGGCGAAGGGCCGCATCGACCGCCAAGGAGAAGAGGGCCGTTGACAGTGGGCCGATGCTAACAACGGCGGCGACCTGCGAGTCCATTCGGCTGCTGGTTTCAAGGAGTTGGGAGGAGTGAGCAAGGCAAAACGAGGTGCCTAAAGTCTAACACAGGCGGTGGGTGTTTGAACAGTGGCCGCAAAAGGAACTTGCAAGGGAGCGCGAAGTTCAGGGCTGCTGGGAATTGAAGGTCACAAACGCCCAGGGGCGCAATTTCAGGTCCTCTTCGTCGCCAGCAGGGCGACAGGTGTCAACGGTCCGACGCATGCGTCTCACGTGTTCATGAGAACAGCTTGTAAGGAGCCTGGCCATGCAGAGACAAGTACACGTGCATCTGCATGCTGTGTGTGTCGAGCAGAGCTGTGTGTGCTGCTACAGCCACCCACGGCGAGCCAATCCGCAGCGTGGCGGCCCTGCATCAGATTCCGCAGCAGTTGAAGCTGGTAATGCGAGGTTTTCTGATGCCTCCCAACGCTTGCATGAGTGCCAGAGGGAGTGATGATGGCATGTATGCAGGAGTGAGGGGATGCGGGGGGGCACCGTCGCGTTCGTGGCGGCATGTGTACCATCAAACAAGGTTTCACAACATCATTTCACCCTTCACTATTTCATCTCATCGCATCGTCTCAAGCCCTGGAAAGACTCGCCACTCTTCACAGCGACAAGTTTACCGCGCGGGTTGTGGACACACGCAAACTTGCGCCCCCCACACCGCCGCAGCGCTTACAGGCCACCAAATCGCCCCACTGGCTGCTCACCAGCAAACCGCCGTCTGGGCCGGGATGCGACAGCAAAAGTGACTTTTTGCTCCGAGCCAGCCCCTCCCAGCACCCATGGTTGTTGTCGACTGGTGCAGCGCGACTTATGCTGGCCGACGAGGCGAGGTGGGTGCTGCCAAAGACACCCACCGACAGCGGCAGCTGGCGTGGCCTCTTGCAAGGGTCACCTCACCACCTCGTGCCTTGAACATGCAGGATCGCATCGTCGCGGTGCACAGGCCGTGGCCTTCTGGCGGGGGCAGCGCTAGTGGACACAGCCCAGGGCGCAGCGCACCCTTGTTCCCCGACGGGCAGGAGATGGCGACGACGCCCACCACCTATGCCCTCTTTGCGGTTTTCGACGGCCACAATGGCGCACATGCCGCGCGCTTTGCAGCACACAGCGTGCAGGGCATTGTAGAGGCGCTGCTGCCAACTCATGCGCCGCCACAGGAGGCTGTGGCAGGCGGCAGCAGTGCCGAGCTCACCGAGTTGGCATCGCAGCTGCAAGAGGTCTTGGTGCTGAGCTGCCTGGAGCTGCAGCGGCAGTACGCCACGACAGGCTTCATGGCGGGTTGCACCGCCACACTCGTACTGCAGGTCAGCTGCCTGACTGCAGCCTGCAGGCCTGCATGAAGCTGCATCTCTTGGGCCACATTCGTGGCAGCTTGTACATGGCTCGTGCATG
The DNA here is from genome assembly GCA_023343905.1 of Chlorella vulgaris. Lineage (NCBI taxonomy): Eukaryota > Viridiplantae > Chlorophyta > Trebouxiophyceae > Chlorellales > Chlorellaceae > Chlorella > Chlorella vulgaris. Next base: position 580,961 of record SIDB01000007.1, read on the forward strand.
CCGTCTGGTCACTACGTCTGTGCCAGCCCCTTTTGGACTCACCCTGAATGCATCTGCTCGCCCCCCACCTCTCACATCTCTCCCCCCTCCCCTGCTACCGCCTCAGGTGGGCTGCCTGGTCACTGTCGCCAGCCTGGGCAGCAGCACGTGCGTGCTGGACAGCGGGGACGGCGCGCTGCTAAGCCTCTCGGAAGACCACAGGATGAGCAGCAACGTGCGGGAGCGGCAGCGGCTGCTGGCGGCAGGCTGCCTCGTGGCGGCGCTGGATGCTGCCGGCACCGGGCCTGCGCCGACGCCCAGCCGCGGCAGCGGCGTGCTGCGCCTGTGGCCTGGAGGCCTGACCCTGAGCCGCTCGCTGGGCGACTTCCCTGTGGGGCAGGGAGTGCTGCCTCTGCCACACGTGAAGCAGGTGGGGTCAAGGCTTGTGGCGCATGGTCCTTGGCGCAGCGCTTTGCAGCAGCCTGCTGAAACCTCAGTTTTCACATCAGCCTGCCGCTGTTGCTGGGAGTGTAGTGCTTTGTCTCACCTGCCTACCGTCACATATTACAATTTCGACTTGTCCTGCAATGAACATGTCCTTGCCCCGCATCGGCCCGCCTTGCATCCCAGCCCCTTGGTGACCGACCGCCTGCCCCTCTGGCACCACTCTGCAGGTGCTGCTGGCTCCCAGTGGCGGCCGCATCATCCTAGCCAGCGATGGGGTGTGGAGCGCGGCTGGCAGCAGCATGCTGCGCACCATGCACGAGGCGCCGCTGAAAAGCGCCGCCCACTCCATTATCAGGGGTGTCAGCACCAGCAAGAGCAGCAAGGGCAGCTGCGAGGTGGATGCCAGCGTGATAGTGGCTGATATCCTGCCTGCCGGAGACAGCTTCCAGGCGCTGTGCGAACGGCACGACGCGCGAGCGGCAGCGGCGGCAAGTGCAGCGTCGTCGGCGCGGCGGCAAGGTGGCGGCGGCGGCGCCATGCTGCGTCTGCTGGGCATCGGCAAGCCAAAAAGCAGCAAGGCAGCACGGGCTGCGCAGGCTGTGCAGCCGGCGCCTGAGCCTCCAAGCAAGACCAAGCTGCTGTGCGACTTTGACTCTGCAGCGCTGGCGGGCTTGGTTCCCGCGGCACCTTGTGGCAGCAGCCTCCAGAGCCGCAGCAAGCCCGCCAGCCGCAGCAGCAGCCTGAGCCGCAGCAGCAGCAGCAGCAGCCTGGCAGTGGCCACAGATGCGGCTGCCAAGCTACCGCCCTTGTGGTTTGACGAGGCCACTGGGCACAGCATGCTCGCTGCTGTGGTGAGTTTGCCTTCTAGGCTTCCAAGCCGTATATTCACTTTTAGTTTGTGCCCTGCTCTGGCACGGCTGCAGCAAGTGCATGCAACCGCCTTGCTGTGCAGATCCTTGACACAGGTGTTGCTCATCCTTGTTGCCCTCCTGACTGCAGGCTGAGGCGCGCCAGCTGTGGCGCCTGGCTCGCCGCCACCGGAAGCTGTTTGGAGCTTCGCCAGAGCTGCTGAGCGGTTCAGAGGCACACCCCGGGCTGCAGGCAGCGGCTGGCGGGAGCCCCCTCCTGCGCCGCAGCTCCGCACCTGGCAACGGCAGCACGGGCGCCGGCAGCTTCAGACACAAGCAGGCGACAGCGCCGGACCAGGCAGCACATCAGGCGCTGCTGCGCGGCGGCAGCACCTCGCTGCCTCGCTTCACCAGGGAGCAGCAGGCAGGTCTTGCCAGCAGCCTGAGCAGGCAGCGCAGCCTGTCAGAACAGAACGCGACTGCAAGCAGGAGCGGCAACTACAATGCAGCGGCAATGTCAGCTCTGCCCCCCCTGCCAGCCACCCCAAGGGCCCCTGCTCACTGCAGCGCCAGCCCCAGCGGGGCCAGCAGCGATGATGGTGAGCAAGAGCTGGGGGAGGGAGGCTTGCAAGTTATCTGGAGCCGCGCGTTTGAAAGCGCTGGCGCCAACCCTGCCACCCAGCCTTGCAGCAGCAGCAGTGCGGCTGCTGACGCACTGTCCTCGCCGGCCTGGGACCTGCCGCAGCTGCGCACCACTGCTGCGCGGCCCAGCAGCGCCGCCGGCGGGTGTCCTGCCGCCCCTCCTGCTGCGGAAGCCGCCGCCAGCGGCAGCGCCAGCTCTAGCTTGATGCGCCGCCCTCCGCTGCCGCGCAGCGCCAGCGCAGCCGCAGCGCTGGCCGCCCTCAGCCGCAGCTCCAAGAACCTTGCACCTGCCACGCCGCGCATTGATGCCGGTGCAGCGGAGCTGTTGCAGAAGCAGGCTGAGGGTCTGCAGACGGAGCGCACATTGAAACCGTGTGGCTGGCAGAGTATGCATGAGCTGCTAGTATCCACGTCATAGCAGGCCTCCCTGCTGCGCTCCATTCTCCATCAGCCGACGCTCAATTGACCTTGAAGGGCCAACTGGGCCGGCTGGAGGGTCTTGGGAGTGGCGATTGCTGGCTCACCCGTACATGCATACGGACGGAGCCTTCTTTGGCCTCTGCTATCGCACAGACTGTGTTGTGTTCAGCTGCAACCTTTTTGCGTGCACATCTCGTCGATCTGGCTGGCTAGCTGCTGCTTGATTGCGCCTGCTACAAATTGGAGACACCTCAGTAATAACATGAGCCCACTGTCGATTTCATCATTCACCCATTCCCTTTTTGTTGGAATAAAGTTGAAAAACGTTGCGACCCCTTTTTGTTTGTTTTGACCCCCATTCCCCCCCCCCCCACCACCACCACATGTGTGATGCGTCCGTTCGGCACCTCTGCTTGCCCTGCCCTTCTATCGGTGCTGATTCCCTCCCGCTGTAAAATACCCCACCTGGCATTCCCTCCACGCTTTGCCCACCTCAGACATTATACCACTAGCTCGTCCAGCACTCCCAAACCTGGTGTGCAGCAAGGGTGCACCTTGATGCATCATAAACAACCCATCATAGACATCCTCCCGTCTCCACCTCCTTGTAAGCAAGGCGAAACTGGCAGTCGTTGCACCAGGATTCAGATGCAACTTTGCAGGTGCAGCCCAGCCAGCCAGCCGGCCACTAGAGGAGCGCCAGGCAGCTGGCTGCTCCCAGCAGCACCGCCAGCAGCGCTGCATGTGTGCCGCCGCCAAGCCGCAAGCGCGGCCGTGCTGCTGAGGTCGGCATTGCTGCGTCATAGCCGTTGTATGCACAGAGGCTGCCTGGCTGCTTGCTGCCCACGCAGCGCACAGCCACCAGCTGCCCCACGTTGTTGGCAAAGGTGGTGAGCGGCTGATACGAGTACTGCCCACCTGCGGCTTGCGGCTCAAAAGGTGCTGCAGCACAAGGAAGCAAAGGACAGACAGTGCAGCGATCAATGATGAGGAGGTGGCTTGTAAGGCACTGTGCATGAAGTAAGTGCCATGGCAAGCCTGCGCTAGCACGCAACAGACACTCCAGAGGCCTCGTCTGACAGCATGTGGGTGTCAGTTCAGCACTGTGTGCAGCACAGCAGAAGACATCTGAGGACGACGCAGGCACAACACACAGCAAAAGCCAAGGCCCACCTTCGTTCTGCACAAAGCGGGTCCCGCCGCCCGCCGCCGCCACCACTACCACCTGCTTGCCCGTCACAAAGGCAGCGACCCCAAGGTGAGCGACCGGCCGCGACACAGGCAGCTGGCTCCACCCCGTGCTGTTCATGCTCGTGGCCCACGCCACACTGCCATCAATCACTGAGCGCCCAACCATGTACGTAGTGTACAGCGGCTTCCCGCCGTTGTTGATGTCAAAGGCTGCGGGAAGGGAGGAAAAGGAGGGAAAAGGACGCATGCTGAAGCGGTGAGATGGCACAGCACATTGCGGCCACGAGCAGAGTTGAGGCATGACCACGGCATGGCAGCACAGCACACAACTCAGCATGTCCAAGCGGCGGCTACAAGACGCCGTATCAAAACTTGTGCTGCAGCAGCACACCGACATCCCAGTGCAGGCGCCAGCCAGCAGCCTCTGCCTCAGCGCTGATGGCAGCACGGCCTCAGCTCAAGCTGCCAGCAGCAGCAGCAGCAGCGGCTCGGCAGCGCTCCTGTCCCTGCGCAGGCAAGCAAGCACCCAGCCACCCCGCTCACAGGTGCGGTTTGACCAGAAGAGGAAGGTGCTGTCTATAAGCGAGACTGAAGGCACCTGCATGCCCAGCCTCGCCAGGCCATCGTTCAGGGCACCCTCGAAGTCTTGGTTGCCTCGGTTCTGCCACGCCACGCTGGGCGCCGCACGAGGCGCGCTGGCATTGAACTCATACGCCATGAACCGCATCTGCTCAAAGGTGGTCGACTGCAGCAGCAGCAGGCCGGCAGGCGTGCCGCCGCGGCTGCCAGGTGGGGCAGGCTCCACATACGTCACGCTGCTGACATTGGTGGATGCGCCGCCGAAAGATGCGCCCGTGGACACGGCGATGGACCATAGCTGCGAGCCGTTGGCCGCCGAAAGCGCATACAGGCGCGGCCCCTGGGCGTAGACCGCCATATCAGGCATCGCCGTGACGCCGTATGCCGCAGCCGTGTCAGAGGTTGGTATGCCGGAGGTGGGCGGCAGCAGCGTGAAGTTGGCCCACCGCACCGCGCCTGTGGAGGCGTCAAGTGCCTCTATGTAGTTCTGGGGTGTGGGCACTGGGCGGCTGGTGTCGATGAAGGCAGAGGTGAGGTAAACAGTGCCGCCGCTGGCATCGCCGCTGCAGATAGGTATGCATGAGGGCAGGGGAATGCACTGATCTCAGTTAGATTGTGACTGCTTGATCTGTTTGCTGCAATTCAGGGCATTGCACTGGTGTGTGCAAAGAGGTGACCAGGAGCAAGATCAGGCAAGACACATGGGCCTTGCAGGTGGTGGGCAGGCAGGCTTTGGAGACAGGGCACAGTGGGCAGCTGGGCACATCAAAGGTGCAGCTCGCCAGAAGCTTTGCACGCACGAACAGCTCAGGCTCAGCTCGGCAGCCGCTGCCAGGACCTGTAGCCCGTGATTGTGGGGGTGGACTGGTTGTACGTCGGGTGAGCCCACAGCTGCTGACCGGTGCTGGGGTCCAGCGCCACCACCACCTCGCCCATCTGCATGAACAGCAGCCTGAGGGTGTTGCTGTACTGCTGCACGGGCGGCAAGCCGCTCGTCACCGTGGACAGCTCGGAGTTGCTGGCGTTGGGCGCCGACACTGTGAACGTGTAGTTTGCGGCGCCTGCTGGGGGGGACGCATGCGGGAAAGAGTCAGTGCAGGTGCGAGCCAGCCTCCACTGCATACGAGCGGCAGAGGTGGATTTCACAACGAACTGCAGAGCGGTTCTGCTGTAGACAGCAGCAACCGCAGGAGCGGCAGTCCCATCCACCAGCCAGCACAGCCAGCCAGCACAGCAGCCGCACCTGTGGCGGCATCATAGGCGGTCAGTGTGTACGTGCTGCCGCTGACGCCTGTCACCACCAGGATTTTGTCAGGATCGCTCCCTGCCTCTGTCCGCAGCACATATGGAGGATACGGTGAGCCAAAGGGGAAATTGACAAACTCGCCGGTTGCGTTCCACTGCACGCAGCGGCCCCAGGGCGGTGGCGGTTGGGCGGCGGCAGCAGTTGGCAGCAGCGCAGGCCAGCGGCACCGCCAAATGCCTGCTGGCGATCATAAAGCACCATGTAACCAGCCGCGCTTGAAAAAAGCCCGTACCTGCGTGATTGTCGCAGACGCGCTGCGGCAGAGAAACGCCAGCAGCAGCGCACTGGTCAGCGTCCGACCCAGCATCCCCAACTGCAGTGCGTCGCAAGGCTGCCGCTTCTGAAAAATGCCCGGCGCCTTCTAATCGAGCAGACCACACAGCCGTTGCCAAAAGCAAGCAATCGGCAGTCGGCCAGGGCTGATCGGTTGATTGCAAGATGACAAAGTGGCATTTGAGCGGCGGCGCACCGCTGGCAGAATTCAGGCATTCAGGCTAGATTTCGGGCCTTGCTGCCTTGGAGCGCTGGTTTCGAGCTGCATTTCGTAACGCGATACGTCAAGCATGACTGAGATTCAGGTGCACGCGAGGCCGATGCGTTTTGTGAAGTGACGGTAAAATAGACTTCACCCAAAGCCGAAGGCAGCAGTGAGCCAGCCTAACACATCTGCCATTGAAACGATGCTGCAGGGAGCAACCCCCGTCACCAGCGAGAAGGCACCCTCTGCGGCGGCGGCGGAGACGGCACCCCCCGCAGCGGCGGCGGAGAAGGCAATGATGGATGCCGAGGGCTATGCCGAAGAAGGCCTGGCTGAGCACAAGGCAAGTAATGCTAATGCGCACAGCTGAGGTGAAGGCATTTTCATGTATCACGTGCTGCGGGCCACCTGCAGCATGACAGTTACTGACCTCGCCTCCTGTTGCACCGCTTGCCTGGTCGGCTTGCTTGCAGGGCGGCAAGCACTTGGAGGAGTACTGGCACAAGGGCAGGGGTGGGCTGCGCGCCGAAGGAGAAGACCCTGAGGAGGAGCGGCAGCGCCTGCAGGAGCTGGAGGAACACCAGGTGGGGTGGAAAGGTGAAGGCACAGGGCGGGGGTCCAGAGAAGGGCTTAACTCTGCGGCCTCCAAGCCCTGCACAGGCCTGCTCTCGCCACGTGCTGCCAGCATGCATGTGCAGAATTCACAAACTGCAGTAGTGGTTGGGAGCACAGACGGGGAAAGATGGGGAAAGTGGTTTGGGCAAAGATGGGAAAGGGAGCGGCGTGTGCCTTGCACACACGAGGCGGTATGTGTTGCTGAGCCCTGCCTCGCCTCTGGCACGGACCCTGCCTGCAGGCTGGGAAGGGCATCGTGCAGCGTACCAAGGAAAGCGTCTCTGCCACCGTCGCTGCCGCCTCCGAGAAGGCCGCTGACGTGCTGCAGACTGCCAAGGAGATGGCAGGATTTGGTGGCAGCCCTTCCAAGCAGTGATCGTCACTGTGGCAGCTTCAAGTTGCATCAGTGCTGCCGCATGCATGGTGGCGCCACCAGCTTTGAACCAACCACAGCCCCTCAAGCCTGCAGCGTAATCGTGCCGCGTACATACGCTCCTGCACAGTGGCCTGTTGCCTGCAGCCAGCCAGCCCAGAGAAACACGTGCTTCCACCCTGCCGGCCTGCTTGGAAACGGCTGCGCGGCACTTACTGTAACCACAATCAGTTACAATTGCTGGCGGCGGCAAGCATGATCAAAGATCAATCAATCAATCAAGCGGTGGCAAGGCTTGCCGCGCGCATGTATGAGACGGTAAATGGGGGCAGAGGATATGTGATGTCGTATACACAGGTCGTGAAATCAAATTGCAACCACAGCTCAGCTCAGCAATAGGCCCGGCCGCCGGCAGGTGCAGTAGACGGGGGCAGCTCGGCTCGGCGGCACAGTGTCATGAAAGAAGAACGAAAGAAGAACCAAGGGTGGCGGGATGCGAATGTCGCCAGGCAGGCTTCAAAAGGCAGCACAGACACTGCCAATCATTCAGGTGCCGCAGCACAAATGTCGGCTGCGCAGGTGCCAGTAAGGCGCTGGCCAAAGGGCTATCAAGATAGTACGAAGAGAAGGGGCAGCAGCAACCCCGGGCGTGTAACAGCAGCCAGCAAGTGAAATCGGAAGACTAGCAGGGGTAAATCTGTTGTAGCAGCGCAGCAGCGGAGGAAAACTGGAAAATTGCGGCGGCGGTGGGGAAGATGCGAGCGTCTCAAAGCCGCGTCACTTGTTGCCCTTGCCGCCGACCATATCAAACAGGCGCAGCTTGCCCACAGCCTTCTTGGCATTACCATTGACATTGCCGTTGCCGTTGGCCGGGATTTCGCTGACAGGCTTGGCCACCTTGCCCGCCTTGACTCGGCGCAGGATCAGGCGCGCTTCCACCTCAGCCTGCCGCGACTGCCACCACGCAATGGTTGAGCTGGAGTTGGCAACGCTCTCGGGCAGATCATCCTGCAATTGTACGGACACACAAATGGGGAGGAAACCATCAGCTGGCGATACACGAGCGCGAGCATCGTGCACAAACTGGTTCAGGGAAAGCTGGCAGCACTGGACAGGCATGCCACGTTGACATTGGTAGCGGTAGGCGACAGCAGGAAGGAGCAGCAGGTCTGAACCACAGCGTAACTGCCACATCCAACGACCCCAACTGAAGCACAGGCAACCCTCCAACAAGCCAGCCCTACCACCCAACGCGACCCCGCCAACAGCAAAACGAAGGACCAGCGCACGCACGCCCACGCTAAACACCACACAACAGCAACAGCGCTCCAGCGCCACTCACGTCTCCGCGCTTGCGCGAGTCTGCGGTCAGCCCCTCCTCGCTGAGGTATGCCTCAGTGAAGCCGCCCGACTCCCGAGTGCCGTTGCGTGTCACACGTCGCTGCAGCCAGTCATCGTCGACAGACTCCAAAACCGAGCCTGCTGCCTTGCCCAGGGAGGCCACTGTGGATGAGAGGGCCTTCATGGGCAGCCCCACTCCAAACCAGGGGTGCCGCAGCGTCTGCGCCGCCGAGAGGCGCTTGGAGGGGTCGTACTGGATGAGGCTGCACAGCAGCTCCCAGCCAGCGCCGCCGTCTGCGTCCAGCACGGCAAAGCCCTCGCTGTAGGCCTTGTCGCCGCGGCGCTCCAGCGCCTTGCGCCAGGCGGCCAGGTTCCAGCCGTACTGCTCCGCAAGCAGCCTGCAGGGAAGGGCAGACAGCGGTGCCAAGAATAAGCATCAATGTAGAAACATCAATGTATAGGCTCGAGAAAGCTACGAGAGCTCCTGCTGTAGGGGCAACGCATAGGCCGCAGCCTACGTAGCAGGCCCCACAGCAGCCCATACAGCAGCCTCCACAGTAAGCGCATCTCTGCTCACTTGTTGAATGTGATGAGGGTGTTGTCTCCTCGCAGCAGCGGGAAGGCCATCTGCAGCAGCACCACCCCCACGCTGTACATGTCAAAGCGGTCTGGCGCGTTCAGCTGCCACAGCACCGGGGACAGCAGCGCGGCCACAGGGGCTGGCGGAGCCCTGCAGGAGGGGAAAGAGCCAGACAGCAAGGCGGGGAAGCGCACAACGGAGCAGCGTGAGCGCAGCTTGTGGATGCTACAGAAGCAGGACCATGCTGTGAGCACTGCCCACACAAGCAGCAGCAGATCGGAGCGTTGGCAGCTACTGTGCCGTTCGCGCAGGCAAGCAGTTCACCAATCAGCTAAATGACCCTGTTGAATAAGCTATTGACGCAGCAGCGCTAAACTGCTGAGCAGGCCATGTTTTATGCTGGTACCGCACCGGGGGGTCAGCTTGCTCATGATGTACTGCTGAGGGGGGGCGTACCGCGGGTCCAGCAGGTATTGGTTGGGTACGTAGTTGAGACCTGCAGTACCAGAACGCAGCAGTATTGCAGTATTCATGCATTGATGCGCAGGCAACTCACGGACTGCCCTCAGTGTGACTATGCCCAGACATTACTAGCAGCATTCTAAGCACGAGCCAGGCAGCCAGGCCAGACACCCAGCAAGCAGCAGCAGCCAGCCAGCCAAACACAAACACAAACACACGGACACACACAAAAATACACAAACACACCGATGCGCAGGTCTGCCGCCGCGCCAAAGTCGATGAGTTTGATGCACGAATCTCGCTCTGACAGGATGCAGTTCTGGGGCTTGATGTCTCGGTGCACGATGCCCACGCCGTGAGCCTTCTCCAGGCACTGCACGAGCTGCTGCAGGGCGACACGTATGATGGCTGCTTTGCGCTCGGGCCCCTTTGGGATGTTCAGCTCTCGCCCAAACAGGGCCTGCTCCAGGTTGTAAGGAAACTCCTTCTTCTGCAGACAGAACAGAAGCAGATTGCGAGGCAATGCGTGAGTTGACGAGGTCAGGACGACAGCAGGCAGACGAGAATGCTGGACGATCACTGAGAATGCTGGAGGCTATGCTGTCACGTCGCAACTGATAAGGGCAGAGCGGCCGCCAGCCACCTTGCTGGACCCAAACTAACAAGGGAGGGCAGGAAGCACGGCCAGATCACCAACTTTAGACCGCAAAGCATGCAAGGCACAGCCCAATTGTTTCGACCCAACCTTCTTCCTTTTCTGATTCAACACACCTGCATAAGGTCAGCAAGCGTGTAATCGCCCTCGTAGTCCCAGACCAGCCACGTGCTGTCCCCCACCGCGCCCTTGCCATCACTGAACGCAGTGATGAACTGCGCAGCAGCCTTGGGAGCCACGCGCATCATCCGTTCATTCATCCATGCCTGCAAAGCACACGACAAGATTGAGTGGTGGGTTCATGAAGTTATGGTTAAGTACATGTGGCACGACACACAAAGCGCTTGCCAAATGGCAAGCCTGGCAGTAAAGCCGGGTACAGCATCTAGGCTGTAGCATCTAGGAAGGCACCTCAATTTCCAAACATGCAGCGCTTTGCGGCGCAGATTTCAGCTTTTGTTGAAATACACCCCTGCCCACCTCGGCCTCTCCAAACTCGGTTGCCTTCTTCACAATCACAGGCTTGGCCCTGCCATCCTCCTCCAGGGTTGCCTTGTACACGGTTCCAAACCCGCCCGTGGCAAGCTTCTTCCCCATGTCGAAATCCTCCTGCAACAAGTGTGCCGGGAAGGCAGGCAGTTTGCAACATTTGAATGCTCTCGGGCAATCGAAATAGATTGCCCTTTGAAGAGAAGGGCTGGTAGGCAAAATGCGATGGGTTGGGTTGTGCCAGCTAGCGCCCCTCCCCGCCCCATGTGTAAGCACTGATATGGGTCCTGACGTGCAGCCGTACCTTGCAGTACACCTTAGCTGCCCTGGCCTGCATGGGGGCTTGGAAGTAGGTATCGAAGAAGCCCGACAGCACCCCCGGTCGCCGTGTGAGGTAGAAGGCCGCCGCCGCCAACAAAGCCAGGCCCTGCGGGTTGATTCCCTTCTCCTCCATGCGTAGCACGGGGTCCAGCGTGCTGCAGGCAAAGTAGGTAACGGGGACATGCAGCTAGGATTCGTGGGCAGTTTGCTTCAAGGGTGGTTTTGGGTGTGCAGGAGGTAGGGTTTAAATGTGAAACGAGGCGTGCACGCGCTGTTCACCTTCGGTACGTCATGTCCCCACAATTCATGGAAGAGCAGGGCAGCACTATGGGCTCGTAGGCGAGCGTCAGCAGGTGGTGTACGCCACTGGTGAAGGCATCTAGGTGTTCTGGCAGCAGTGCGCTGCTGGGCTGCACGGCCTGGCGCTGTCGGCGCCGTCGCTGTGGCGGCGGAGGTAGCAGCGGGCGACGGGCTGTGTCGTGGCTGCGCTGTCGGCTGGGCTGTTGGGCCGCCTGTGCGGGCCGTGAGGCGCACGCCTCCATTCTGACTGGGCTGTGCGAGCAGCGGCGACGATTAGCGTTGGAGTAATATACACTCGCTGCGCAATGGAGGCTGGCGAGGCGTTTCCTGCGTCCACGGGTGCCCTGGTGCTCGAGATTGGTGCGAAATGGCGCAGATTTGGCCCTCTGAAAATTGCACGGCGGCAGTGCACGCGCGAAATAGCTTGGCTCGACATCGAGTAGCACATTCCCGGCTCGATTCACGGCTCCCGGCGGAACCCTGGAAGTGGTATCGGTCTTTAGGCACCGGCCAGAAGGTTTCAGCTCAGCGGTGCCTCAGTTTGCGTCGCTCATTAACGACACACCTTACTGAAACACGGAACACGCTCCGATAGGGCGGCCAATCTCCCGCTGTTTAAGCTGCCGCCGCAACTTGCCGCGCCGCTGCTAAGCAACTGCAGCCAAACAGTGTATTCTAGCTGTGGCTGCTGAGCAGCATGCCGCCCAACAGCATCTTAGCCGTCGCGTGGCATCGATACTTGCAGCAGCTGGAGCAGAAGCCTCTCAAGACAAAGGCAAGCATTCGAGTCTCCCAAACTTCTACGCCGACACAAGAACGCTCGCAGAGGAGTTGTTCTCACGATATAGCAGCCACATTGAGCAGCGTCTGTCACATAGATCCTCCGATGTCTGATGTCTCATAGCTGTGCTTTAATGTCTGCAGGCCATCACTGCGAGCTTGCTCATCGGCGCCTCTGACCTGCTGGCTCAGCGCCTCACGCTCGGCGCCGCGCCCACCAACTGGCGCCGCACGCTGTGCATGTGCGCGTACGGCTTCCTGTGGGCTGGGCCTGCGGGGCACTACTGGCAGCAGATACTGGAGAGCCTCTTCCCGGACAAACACGATCCGCTGCGCACGTGAGGCAGGCTGCTGATGACTGATTGTTGATTCATTGGTTGATGGAGGCGGTGTACGTCCCAGTTTTTGTGTGCACGTGCACAACAGCTGAACCCTGCTGCCCGCTTGCCATGAACACCCTCCATTGCTTCCCTCCACCCGCAGAGTGAAGAAGGTTCTCACCGACCAGCTGGTGTATGGCCCGCTGCAAAACGCAGTTTTCATGACGTTCCTGGCGGTTGTGGTGGAAGGACGCAGCTGGGCCGCCACCCGCACAAAGCTGCAGGCTGATTTTGTGGGTGTGCAGAGCCGGGGGTGGAGGGTGTGGCCTGTCGTCTCCTTTGTCAACCAGGAGTTTGTGCCGCTCAAGGCAAGTGGGGTATGCAGCTTGTCGGCACAATCCGTCCCAGCAGCGGCTGCGTTGGGGCGGGCATGCTGTCTTTCAACGTGCCGCCTGCTGCCTTCCGCCGATGTGGTTGTCGTGGGCTGATCGATGCACTCACCTGACGTGCTTCTCGTGGCAACTTGTCACTGCTGCAGCTTCGCGTGCTGTGGATGAATGTCGCTGCCCTGGGCTGGGCCACGTTTCTGATTCTCCAGGGCAAGACGGCCGGTGCTCCAGCCCTGCAGCGCAAGTTGGCAGCTCGCTAGCCGCTGGATGCACCGTTCTGTGTGCACAGTCTCCCGTGCACATCAACTTGCACTTGTATCATCCCCCGCTGCTTGAACCTGCAACATGCATATCCCTTGCAGTAGTCAACAGTGTGAATGTAAATGCCGTCATGCTTGCATTCCTCCTCGTAATGTCAATCCCTCATACATGCGCCGTGAAGCCATGCTGCCATACTGTGGATGCATTGGCATAGCTTGCACGGCATAGGCATGCAGGGCCGGCAGCTGCTCCTGCTTGGCAACAGTTAAGTCCTGCTTGGCACAGTTCAAGTTCAGTGAAGTTCAGTCAGTCAAGTACAGTTGTTTGCCCTTGCCTTGATCTGGCACCAAGCAGTCATCACAGGTGCATGCATGTTTGGTTATCCCATGTGGATCTGCGTGACTGCTGCGTCACTTCCGCATTTGGCCATACCGCGACCATGCGCTGCCAGGGGCCCCAAGATCCAGCCCCCTCTCGCGGTCCTTCCCTGTCTCCCTGTTTCGTTTGCGCGATCTTACGATCTCTTTCATCTCGCGCCTGAGCCCAACCTTCGTGTTACGCGGCTGCGCCGGCGGGCACTTGCCGCCCCTCCAGCATGGTGTATCATCGTCACAATTAGCCTGACGGGGTACCCTGAAGCGGTGGCGCGTCGCGACATCATGCGCATGTTTGTGCGCGTCTACCTGCTGGCGCTGGTATACTTCACAACATGCCAAGCGCAAACGACGACAAGTGAGGACAAGGGCGGCTCGTCATCCCTCTGAGCAGCTTCCTGCGGCGCCGCCGCCGCCTCCATCGCACGTCGATTGGGCCACCGACTTTGCTCCTGTTCGCCCTTGTCTCCCCTTTCTTTGCACAGCCGACCTCCTGCTCACCCAGACTACAGCAATCACCAATTGGGACGAGTTCAAGGCTGGCAACTTCCTGATAGGGTGGACAAACACCACTGATCCGTGCGATTGGCGGGGCATTAAATGTGGCGCTACGGGCAACGTGAATGGATTGTGAGTGTGTGTACAGTTGCGGCAGGTGGCGAGTATAATTGCACAGTGGACTTTACGGTACAGTGTACAGTTGGGCAGTCAAGACCATGTGCGTATCGTTCAAGACCATGGTCTTGAGCAGCACCCAAAGTGCACATGCCACATCTTCTTCACTCACTTCACCAGCCACACAACTTACATTGACTTGGTTGCAGGGACCTGTCCTGCTGGAACAATGTGGGTTACTGCGCGGTGAAAGCCCAGGGCACAGTGTCCCCACAGCTGGCGTTCATACCATCCCTTGCATTCATCGATTTCAGGGGGCAGACGCTCACTGGTGCGCCCTGCCGCCTTGTGCTTTTCTGCCTGTGATCACTGCTGTCAACTGCTTGCTGCGCGGGCTGGACGGAAGGGTGCCCTTGCTGCGGGGTTGAGGCGGCATCATAGCAGGTTGCTGTATGCAGCAAATGCCACCAGCCTGCTCCGCTGGTGCTTTGCAGGGCCACTCCCCGAGTGGCCTACCACCCCAAGCGGCCGAGTCAACTTTGTGTCTTTGAAGTTTGGCTACACGAACTTCACCGGCCCGCCGCCCGCAAGCTGGGGCAACGGGCAGTTCTTCCAGCTGCGTGAGCTGTGAGTCAAGTGCCGGCCTTTGACCTGGGCCCGTCCTCTGCTTCTGCTTGGCTTGGAGGCCAGTCTGGGAGTCCTTCATTGATAGGTGCAGCAGTGCAATCGTCACCCACAAAAGGGATTCAATGCTGGTTAGCCGCATCACGTTGCAGGGGTCTGGCCACCACCACCTTGAACGGCACCTTGCCCCCCGCCTGGGGCCAGCCAAACGCCTTCCCAAAGCTGCGCCAGCTGAGCCTCACAAGCCTGTACGAGTTCCCAGAGGAGCAGCGCATCTCTGGTGCGCACACCTGATTGCGCACACCAACACCTGCGGCTCTCACTCAGGGAAATGCACACTGCTGCACGCCGCTGCTGCACCCCGGCCGTCACGTACGCTCCGCAGTGCCTGATCCGGGACAACGAGCACAGACACAGCTGCATGCACCCTACTTGCCTGCCTGCAGGTCCCATCCCGCCAGAGTGGAGCGCACCTGGAGCCTTTCCATCTCTGCTCGGGCTGTGAGTTGACCTGCCGCTGGGGCTCGGCTTGGGTGTCACTATCACTGCCTGTTTGATTCCATCTGCTGCGCTGACTGGCCGCAAAACTTCTCTTCGCTTGGTGCTGAATCAGTGCCTGTCACACTGTCCCATCAACCGCTCAGGAGCCTGTCCTACACCAGCATCACGGGCTCCCTGCCGTCTACCTGGGGCACAACAGCAATGCCAAACCTGCGCATCCTGTGAGTGTGTGTTGTGACCAGAGCCGCACTGAGCCTTGCTGGAAACACACGTGGCTGGAGGGCGTGGGCGCTCACAGTTCCCGTGTCACAGGCGCTGTGTCCTAATAGGCGGTGTGTCTGCAGCTCCCTCTGTGTGCCTGAGCTGTGCTCCCTGTGGCTTCCGATCTGTGCCTCTGCGCTCCCTGGCTGGGTGGGTTCGCCGCGTCACTTTGATGCAGGGATGTGCCCAACAACAAGTTCAGCGGCAGCCTGCCGGATGCGTGGGCGGCGGACAATGCCTTTCCAGACCTGCAAAAGATGTATGTTGCCAACAACACCCTCACAGGTGCGTGAGGTTCCTCCCCTTGAAATGTGTGTGAGGCTGCTCTGGCGCGCATGACAGGGCACGCGCTCTTGCTGCCCACATCATAATTGCGTCGCCCACGACAACCTCATGATAGCTGTCAAACATGACAGCAGGCCGCTGAGCGCTGTTAAGAAGCCTGTCTATTGCCAGCACAATAGTACCACAACTGCCATTTGTGTCCGTGTGTTTGTGTCTGTGCCAGTCTTGCTGCGTCCTTTTGCTGACTGCTGCTACTGCTTGCTTGCTCCCTGCAGGCACACTGCCTGCGTTGTGGGGTTCAAGCACCAAGTTTCAGAGCCTCGTAAACATGACCTTCGACAACAATCAGCTGACTGGTGGGTGGGCTGTGGGTTGTGAGCTGCTGCTTCGAGCCTCATCCACCACCCTCACCTGCCCTTTCCACATCCCTTATGCTCAGCACTTCAACCAGCTGCTCTCGTTCACTTGCATGTCTTTCTGTCCTTGTGTGTGCTCAGGCTCGATTCCGTCAAGCTGGGGCAGCCCAGTCGCCTTCCCCCTGCTGACAAACATGACTGTGAGCGGCAACCCGCTGCTGTGCGGACCCGTCCCAGGGGACCTCCAGCCGGAAGTGAGCAAGCGGGGCTGCAAGGCGAAAGCAGAACAGGCATTGCAAGTGCTTGTTTGCTCTGTCTTGCATCCACAGCAGCGGGTAATATTTAACTTTTGGCACATGTTTCATTGTGCCTGTCACTGCGCAGGTGTGCCAGGCAGATTCAGCCTGCAATGACATCAGCGGCGTTGCCTCACTTGCATGCGGGTACTCGCCTCCCCCGTTCCCCCCACCCTCCCCAGCACCACCCCCTGCACCTCCGCCTGCCATCGCTTCTCCCCCGCCGCCGCCACCCAGCCCTCCACCAGCCAATCCCTCACCACCATTGCCTCCGCCACCGCTGCCTCCACTGCCTCCGCCGCCATCTCCCTCTCCGCCTCCAAGCCCGGAGCCATCTCCGCCGCTGCCTCCGCCGCCATCTCCCTTTCCACCCCCAAACCCTGAGCCTTCCCTGCCACCCTCTGCCAGCCCACCACCTCCAGGCATTGCATCTGCCCCTTCTCCTGCTCCTGCCCCTTCTCCTGCTCCTGCCCGTGATCCTGCTCCTGCACCTGCTCCCGATGTGGTCGCATCTGCATCCCCGCCGCCATCGCCCCGCCCCTCGCCGCCGCCGCCGTCGCCCAGTCCGCCGCCGCCGCCGCCGCCACCTGGCAATGACACCGAGGCAGGGGTGGCTGGTGGGACCACACCCCCGCCGTCCGAGGGCTCATCTTCATCTTCGGCTCCAGTTGCTGCCATCGCTGCTGGCGTGGCAGGCGGCGTAGGTACTGTTCTGCGGCTGCGGCCACTCCGCTGAGCTTGGTGCATGTCCCTGTCTCTTGCTCCTCTCATCCTGTGAGGCCCGTGCCTTTGCAAGTTGAATGCCCTGCTTGTATTCCCCAACCTCATCTTTGCGCTGTCCTGCCGTGTTGCTCCCCGCCTGCAGTGCTTGCTGCACTGCTCGCCTTCCTGCTGTACCGCCGCCGCCGCCGCAAGCTGCTGCTGCAAAAGGGGGGAGGTGCCGCTAGTGGGGGTGGCGCCATACCTGCTGCCAATGAGAATGGGAGTGACGAGGATATGATTGATACGCTCATGGCTCAGTCTGTCAAGTCTGACCCGCTGTCCAGCATGGGAGGATCGGTGCTGGGAGCCTCAGGCAGCACCCCCAGCCAGCTGACTGGCACCAACATCCCAGCCAGCTACCCCGGCAGCAACGGCTCCGCAGCTGCTGCAGCAGCAGCAGCAGCAGCAGCAGCAGCGGCGGCGGCGGCAGGCGCAGGCGCTGTCGCTGCAGCCGAGGGCGCTGATCGCGAGCATGAGCATGCCAGTGGCGCCGAAAGGTGAGCTTGTTGCCTGCTTGCTATGGCCCCTACGTTGGCTGTGCTTGGCGGGACCAAGGCCGAATTGCGCCTTCTTGGATCCAGCAGCCAGTGCTGCAGGTTTCTTTGCGGCTGGCCTGCGAATATTCCACATCTGGCTGAGCAACTACGCCCCCCTGGCTACTGACCCCTCACTCCCTTGTGGTTTATACGTGCAGTCTGCAGTACGACCCTGTACTGTCGCTCATCAACTCCCGGTTGGATGCGCTGCGCACCAACCCGCACTCAACAGGCTCAGCCTCCATCACAAGCTCTGGTGGCGTCCTGCGCCCGGCCAGCAGCCAGAGCAGCGGCGTGCTGGTGGCTGAGATGCAGCAGTGGGAGGTGCAGTGGGAGCACTTGGAGCTGGACCGGTTGATTGGCGGGGGCAGCTTTGGACGGGTGAGCTTGCGGCTGCCCTTTGCGCTGGCTTGCTCCTCCTTTCTGAGGGCCTGTGGCACGACGGCAGGGGGTGTTGGCTTGCAGCTGCACAGCGGAGCGGACGTCTGGAATCGGTTTTCTTTCCACAACACGTACCTCGGCTGTGTACCTCGGTCATGTGTCTGCTCAACTGGCGTTGTTGTTGCTGCTGCCACAGGTGTACCTGGCGCAATGGAAGGAGACTGAGGTGGCTGTCAAGGTGCTGGTCAGCGTCGAGGCGCTGCAAGCAAGCAGCCTGGAGCTGCCGCTGAGCATAATGAACAAGCTACAAGAGGTGGGATGGTCGTGACTGGCTGCAGCTGGATCCGGGGATCTGTTTCCTTGCCCGCAGAATGGAATCACTGCTTGGGGGCCCCGGCTGTATCACAAGCTTTGAGCCTGCAAGTACGGGCTGACGTGCATGGTGAAGTTGCCGCCAAGCTGCTCGTTGTGCTCACCACTCACAGAAAGGGCCCCTTTGCAGGAGGCTATTGTGATGGCTCGCATGCGGCATCCCAACCTTGTCAACTTCATGGGGCTGTGCACCATCCCTCCCTGCATACTGACTGGTGAGCGGCGCTGCATCTGCCCCACAGTGCGCGCGAAACTCAACGTGCAGCGGAACACTGTGGCATGAACACAGCATTTTCCGAGCATGCCTGGCACGGCATTCGAAAACCTCTCTTTGTGCTTGCAGAGTATTGTTCTCGAGGCTCCCTGTATGATGTGCTGCGGCGGGCGCGGTCGAATCCGGAGCGAGCCGCCGAGCTGACCTGGAGCCTGCGTCTGAACATGGCTGTGGATGCTGCCCGGGGCATGCTGTACCTGCACACTGCCACCCCCGCCATCATCCACCGCGATGTGAAGTCGCCCAACCTCCTTGTGGACAACGCCTGGCGCGTCAAGGTGGGCGCCATTGAAGTCAAGGCATCGCATGCATGCGCTTGAGACAGGCAGTCAATGCAATGATAGATTGTGTTTGGTTAGTTGTTTGCTTGTCTGTTTGTCTGCGTCCCTGCGCATCAACGTACCGTGCATGGTATGTCTGGTCTGATGCAGGTCTCTGACTTCAACCTCTCAAAAATCATGGAGACCAAGGAGAACACGCAGTCCACGGGCGGCGGCGCAGCCAACCCCCTGTGGCTAGCTCCTGAGATCTTTGAGGGCGGCCGCGCCACTGCCATGTCGGATGTGTATGGCTTCGCTTGTGTGCTGTTCGAAATGATGACCTGGCAGCTTCCGTTTGTAGGCACGCCGCCCTTCCGGGTATGTCCATCTGCTGGCCGAGCTGCAATGTCGCTCTGCAGCAGCAGCGGTGTGTGTGGTGCATGTTTGTGCTGTGCCAGGGTGCAGTGCGTTGAATGCTCTGCTTCCAAGTTGCCTCCACCGCTGCTGCTGCTGCTGCTGCTGCTGCTGCCCTTCATGAGGACATTGCTCTGTTTGCCATACTTTTTTCCCTGCAGGTAGCGCACTTGGTGCTGAACGGCGGCAGGCCCGAGATCCCTGCCCCCCAGGACCTGCCTGGGCCTGACCGATGCGATCCCGGCATCCTTCACGAGTACACCCTGCTGATCAAGTAAGTGCGCACTCCACTCTTTACAGGACTGCTTCTTGCCGGCTTGATGTGCTCCTGTTTCTTTGCAAGAGGGGCAACTGTATGGCCACCTTTCTGGCCGCCGTAAGTGGGTGCCACCATGGCAAGGCTGACATATGTGTACGTGTGTGCTAACCCTTTGCAGGGAGTGTTGGAAGCAAAATCCGTACGACCGACCGACATTCCGAGAGATTGTGCCGCGCCTGCGTGCGCTGACGAACGGCGGCTCCCTCCGCTCGCAGCCGTCCGTTGTGGGCACAGACCGCAGCAGCCCCAGTGCAACTCTCGGCAGCCCCCAAGATCGAAATCTCACATAACCAGAAGATTCGTAGTTTTGACTGTACACCCACTCATTGTTTGCTTGAACGTTGTACTAGGTGCTGAGGTTTACCCTGGTTGCACTCTTGATTCGTGCATGATAGGAATTCAGCCAGTCGTTGCTTGTGTAACGCTAGTGCCGGAGGCGGGAGCGGCAAACGGGAGCGGTACAGTGTCGCATGGGCACTGGATCGACATCAACCGTCGCGCAATTTGATGCACGGCTGTATTCGCAGACTGAGTTCATAACCCAACAAGTTCGGCCGCGTTGTTGCCTCTTCTCGCTTGAAAGACTCCCGCTGGAGGATCCAGCCAACGCCAGGAGCAGCAGGAGGAGCAGCAGGACACCAGCGCATCAATCATGGGCAGCACGTGGGCCTGGCGTCAGCTTCTGGGAGATGTGCGCTGCCGCTCAACCTGTTCCTGGGCCGAGCTGGTTCAGTCATCGTTTTGCATGTGGTCTACAGACCCGCTTGTGCTGGCATCACAGTAATACGAGTTGCATGCAGGCACTGATCGCCGCGCTGCTGGCGTTTGTAGCGGATGCAGTAGCGCAGTGGTTGCTGGGTGCAAAGCGGTTGGTGTTGCGGCGCTGTGCGGTCATGTCCTTATACGGCTTCATTTGGTATGGTGAGCATGGCAGCAAGCTGTGCACTGTAGTCACCGCTTGTTGCCATCCCATCGTCTTGCAATCTTATCGTCTTTTCCTTTTGCTCTGGCATGCAGGCCCTAGCAACCACTTGTGGCACGGCCTTCTGACGGAGCTGTTCAATCAGTCGAGCCCAGGGCAAGGCTTGCTGTCCAAAGCACACGTGGTAGCACAGCGTGTGGCCCTGGACCAGCTGACTTATGCGCCTTGCAACAACAGCTTGATGATATTCTATATAGCAGCGGTCGCTGACCGGCTGGGCTTGAAAGCCGCGCTGGCCAAGGTGCAGTCCGAGCTGCTTGCGGTGCAGTTGCGCGGCTGGCGGTTCTGGCCAGTAGTACAGTCGATAAACCAGTTCTTTGTGCCCTTGCGGGTGAGCAATTAGTTTGAGCGAGGCAGGAAGAACCCTGCATGTTGGGCGTGAGGTGCACCCACAGGCCAGGACACAGAGCTGTGTGCAAGTATATACAGCCAGCTGACGCTCCGTCGGTCCTTCTGCACATCATCTGCCTGCAGTTCCGAGTGCTCTTCAACAGCACTGCAGCAGTGTGCTGGACGGCGTTTGTCATAACCCGGACACGAACCCGAACGGCCCGGAGGCGGAGCAGCCTGAAGTGGCCGCCAGAGTTCGAGGTGCAGGCGCGTCACATACACTTGGAATCTGCAAAGCTGGTCTAAGGCTGTGGGTTTCCCCTGCCTCTGGGCGAGCAAGTGCGTGCCACACCGTCGCCTGCACATGTGACATCGTTCCAAACGCTGAGTTGGGATTACATTGCTTCCAAAGCTTGCAAACGTCAGACAATTGCTGCCGGACGCGGTGAGGCAAACGGCGAGGGAAGCAAGGCTGTTCGCTCTTGGCCCCCTAAGCTGGCGGTGCGCAGGGCCGCTAATCGTGACGGCAGCAGCCTGCTTGGTGGCGACTCCCTCGCCTTGCTGATTCGTTGTGCGGCTGCCGTGCTTTCTGCATAGCTGACAGCTGAATAGGTGATGCTGCCGACCAGCCCCACCGCTATGCCTCCCACATTCAACGTAGAGTATTTGACGTCTGCACAGCACAGCACATTGGGGGTAGGCGAGGAGGCACACTATTGAAACAAACACGCAGCAACGACCAATGAGCTCAGCTGGCCATGTACTAGGGGCCTTTCGTAGCAGGAGATGTGCTCAAAGCACGGAGAGGAGGCTGCACTTCTTCTCTGTGGGGCCATAGCAGGTTGGCAGCAGGGCAGCAGCAGCACAGGCGCACAGCCGTTTCAACGAACCCTCACCTCCAAACAGCAGCATGCCCAACGCAGTTGTCAGGATGTCTTTCATCTGTCCAGTCACGTTGGTGGCCAGCGGTGAGTTGATGAGGGTACATCTGCACAGGCAAACAGGCAGGAGGGTGAGAGCGAGCTTGTGAGCGTGTTGTCGAGCCGTTGCTTCTGTACAGAGCGGTGTGGCGCAGTGCATCGCAGTGAAGCCTCCCTTGATGGCTTGCCTGAAGATGCAGAGGTTGAGCAGGAAGGCCTGGCTGCAAGAGAGCAGCAGGAAGAGGAGGAAGCGAGGGTCTCGAAGCTGCAACAGCGGGTGGAGACAGCAGTCGGGATGTCAATCGACGATGCAGCTCATGCAATGCTGCTGTCTGAGACTTGGACAGAGCCCTGACTAAGGCAGTGCAGTTTCGAAGTGACATGATCGGCTACACACAGATACCCAACTAGGCATCAGCTGCGCAACACCCTTCCCATGTATGCCCTGCGCCTGCTTGCTCTTGCATGATGCCCTGCCTCTCTGCAGCCCCGCCTTGCTCCTTCCTGCCTTCACCTGCGGGTAGCTGAGCACGCCAGCCGCCTCATTGGTGGCCAGCAGCATGAATGCTGCCATCAGGGGCAGCGCCAGCACATTGTTGTACAGCAGCAGCGTGGTCTGGCTCAAGCCTGCAAGGGGTTTGTGGCAAGGGGAGGGGCAGGAAGTTAGGAAAGGGGCTTGGGTAGCAAAGCACACGCAGGAGAGGGATGAGGCTTGGCACGCTCTGTCATGGCATGGGCGCTGCAGCGTATGGAAGGCATTGGGCCAAATGCCAATTCTCTGCCGACAACCACCATCTGTGGTGCAGCGCAGACCACTCGCCTGTGCTCTCCTGCAGCTTGCGGATCAGCAGCAGGTAGGCTGCCGTGGAGGCAACGCACACAGAGACCCAGAGGTATCCCGCCAGGTTGAAAGTGAGGTCAGTGAGGCCTGCTACAATGGCACCTCCCACCATGACCAACAGGGCAGCCAGGGAACGGCGGCTGGGCCGCTTGCTGAACAGGAGGTACTCTCCGCCAACCACCAGCAGCGTAGTCGAGCGACGGATGACGCTGCGGGACCACAGAGGTGGCAGAGGAGCAGGGCGTGGAAGGGGGAAAGCTGGTGTCATGGTACCGCTGGTACCTCAGCTGGTGCACTCCAGTGAATGGCGTTTCAAAAGCCCGGCAATGTGCAATGAGCTAGCGCCGCCAACGCAGGACGAAACAGCTCTCCTGCCAACCAAGCATGCATGTGTTGCTGCCGTGCCACACCTGTACATTGGTACATTGAGGTACCGTAGTGCCGTAACGCCTGAGACGACGTACAGCCACCAGAAGAATGCCAGGGGAGCTGCCTGCGGCGAGCAAGCAACAACGGATGTGAGGCTCAAACAAGCTCAACTGGAGCGCGGCGCAGGTGCTCCAGCCAACCACCAACCAACCAACCAACCTTGCGAGCGGTGCGGAGGTTCAGGGGGCCAAAGCTCATTGCGCCCGCCCCCCGCAGGCTGTACATGAAGGCTAGGGACACAAGTATTTGCAGGAGCGTGACAGTGCTGGGGTAGTTGAAATGGTACACTGAAAACACTGCTCGGTTGAACAGCGTGATGGCCACACTGACAGAGCCGTACTGTAGGCACACCACCATCCGGCTCAACAGGCTGGGAGGCCTGGCGCTGTGCTGCTTCTTGCTGAGCAGCGAGTTGGCCGCCTCTGTGCCCTCGCCTCTGCCGCCCGCGGTCCATCGGTGTTTGGCGGAGACGCGGGGCGAAAACTCGAGCACCGCTGGCACATCGCCGTTGCCTTGATGCAGGGGCAAGCCACTGACGGCCATTGGCAGGCCGCTAAACTTTGGGGCACGCGTGTTCAACTCACGCCGACATTGTGCGCTCGTGGGTTAAAATTGCGTGCACACCGATCGCAAGGTGAAGCACTGGTTGCCGGCAGTTAACAAACGCGCGCAACGGCCATGTTGCCACCACCCAGCCAGCTGTCGACCCCCGCAACTACCGTACAGGTTGTTGGAATCGCTGGCCAATTCGTTTACACAACAGCACGTCACATGCGCATCACTGCGTTACTGCTGAGCTTCATCGAAGAGGCCAGCCGCCCCGAAGCCCACCCATTGTTCCAAGAAGCCACTTCCAACAGCTCCTTACTGCCATCCGCAGGCCCCTGCTTCGCCGCCAGCGCCTGCCGCTGCCGCTGCTCCTCGCGCAGCCAGCGCTCCACGAGAGCCAGCAGCTGGCCTGACTGCAGCTCGGGGATGTTCTCCGCCTTTTCAAACACCTGCAGCTGGCCGCCAGCCACGTACATGAGATGCGAGGGCCACGCCTCCAGGCCGTCAAAGATGTGTGTGGCCTGCAGAGGGATGTGAGAAACACAACACACAACAGTAGGTGGGCGTGCCAGACGAACATACTTCCGATCAGCACGCAGCAAACTTCGATTCTAACACGCAGCACGATGATGCAAGCAGCCAAGCGCATGACGGGTCACGGTACGCGAAAGCATGCGGTCTGCCAACACCAGCAGCAATCCGTGCACAGCGTGCCACGTACATAAATGATTGTGGCGCCGCGCTCCCGGCACTCGTCCCGCAGGAAGGTCATGAGGTCAGCCCTGCCCAGCACATCCAGGTCTACGGTGATCTCGTCCAACAGCAACACTTTGAAGGGCTTCAGCAGGCCCATTGCGATCTGCACACGCCGCCGCTGGCCGTCTGCACAGATGTACAAGGTGACAAGCGACCCAACCAGACAGCAGGTCAGCAGAGATCGGGTCAAGTAGACAGGAAGCACATAGCGCTTTTTGATAGCCAGCCCCCAACAACCCATGCAGAGTGGAAGCGAGAGGAGCCAGCACAGCGCATGCCAGTCTGGGCAGCAGCCCGCACCTGACACCAGGTGCATTCGCCAGGCTGGATCGATGTCCAGCACGTCGATCAAGCGATCGCGGCGAGCAGGGTCAATCCCTGGTAGGCTGTTCAGCATCTGTGAGGCCGGGATGTCTCCCTGCAGCCCATTAACGCAGGCAGGGGCAGGCCAGAAGGTTCAAGAGGCGCACAGTACAATCAGCCGGCAGTGCAGGACTGTGCCGACTGAGCAGCAGGCGCTCCTTGGCCAGTTCTGTGTGCTCCACAGCAACGGATGCCTCTCCCCTCTACGACCAGACAACATCGCATACAGCTGCTCTGCCACATGCAGCTGTTACCCCAAATGC